>OX336388.2:1288158856-1289358856 GCA_946902985.2 Meconema thalassinum | reverse complement strand
GTTTTACAGGCGTGCGAGAGTGTGGGATGGGATGTAGATAAACATAAGTGAAGCTATGAAAGTCTTGTAATCAAATAATTTGCCAATTTCAAGAGAATAATAATAATCATCCTAAAATGTTCTAATCACGACGCTGGGTAAAAGTAGGTTAAAACCTTCCAATATGCACACTATCCATCAGCTACCAACAGCAAATGAACCAAATAAAATAATTAGCATATTATTATTATTATTATTATTATTATTATTATTATTATTATTATTATTATTATTATTATTATTATCACATTCATTTCACCACAATAAGTGGGACATAATCAACATATCGTCGGCTTGTTTGTAAGACGGTATGGCTAATTCTCTTAAGGTGGCACATTGAGAAACGAGCGAACAATGGGACAGGTCTCCAAGATGTCGGCCTTCTGCATGGTGATATGTAGACCAGGATGTATTCCCAATATTTCTAGATTGCGAGCCAAAGATTTAGGGATGATGCCGGTAGAAGAAATGACTATGGGCAGAACCACTACACTTTCCTGTCTCCACATTTGCCGAATTTCCTCAGCCAAGGGCAGATATTTGGTGATCTTATCACAGCAGGTTTTTTGCAGATTATGGGAATTGGGCACTGCAATATCAATGAGGAAGGTTCTCTTCTGCATTTTGTCCACAAGAACGATATCTGGCCGATTTTCTGGTATGGTTTTATCAATAATAACTGATCGGTCCCATAACAACTTGTGGCTGGAATTTTCCAAAACGGCGTCAGGAACATACTGATAGTAAGGCAAAGTATTTTCAAATAATAAGTGATATTGAGCAAGGTGTAGGTGCATTATTTTGGCCAGTTGTTTGTGCCTTTACATGTAATCAGTACAGGAGATTGCTTGGCAGCCTCCTGAGATATGCTGAATCGTTTCCGGTTCTAGTTGGCATCTTAGGCATTTATCATCCTGAATATTTGCCTTAACTATATATTTAAGATAGTTTTTGGTAGCCACAACTTGATCCTGGATTGCAACCAAGAATCCTTCAGTCTCAGTGAATAGGTCTGCATGAGTCAACCAGCTGTTCGACGCATCAATGTCGACATGTTTCTGGTTGAGATCATATGGATGACGACCGTGCAGAGCTTTCTGCGTCCACTGCTGAAGCTTGATGGTTGAACATTCCTCATCAGTGGCTAACTGTATATCCCTTACGTGAAGAAGATCCAGCGGTGTGCACTTGTCATCTGCCTTCACAGCGGCTTGATGTATGGGAGAGTCATGTCTGCCCAGAAAATATCTCTGGAGGTTCCTCACTTGCTTTGCATGCAATTGGATAATGTCCGTGAGCCCTCGTCCATCTCTTTGGCGCGGGATTGTCAATCGCTCAACAGCTGACTTAGGGTGG
Source organism: Meconema thalassinum (assembly GCA_946902985.2). NCBI lineage: Eukaryota > Metazoa > Arthropoda > Insecta > Orthoptera > Tettigoniidae > Meconema > Meconema thalassinum. The sequence continues at coordinate 1,289,357,461 of OX336388.2, read as the reverse complement.
AGACATCTGTGTTTTGTTGAGATGGTACGTGTCCTAATTAGGATGTTCTCCGAGTCAGTCTGCGTCCATTTGATAATACCGAAAGTGTATGTCAGAGCAGGAATAGCATAGGTATTAATAACTTTAAAGGTGTTCTTTCCGTTCAACTTTGATTTTAAAATCTTCTTAAGGCGTTGATTGTAGATAGCTACGGTTCTATCTTTAATACCTTTATGATCAATTCGATTTGATTGCAGGAGACGATGATATTTGTAGGTCTCATTACCTTCCATATGTTTTATGAAACAACCGTCATCAAGTTGAAATGCTCGGGCATCGCCTCGCCGAATGGTGAGGGTGCGACACTTATCTAATCCAAAGGACGTTCCAATATCCGAAGAAAATGAAGCAGTTATTGCCATTAGATTGTCGATGTGTTTCTCAGAGGATGCATATAGTTTAATGTCATCCATGTATATCAAATGAGAAATTTTGTATTTCACTATACCTTGGTGCTTAATTGGAAAACCACACTTTGTATTGTTCAGCAATGATGATAGTGGATTGAGCCCCAAACAGAACCATAGAGGGCTCAAGCTGTCACCCTGAAAGATACCTCTTTTGATTTGAATAAATCCCGATTCCATACATGTGTCTCCATTAGACATTAATAAGTTGGTCCCCCAATGAGACATCATATGTTGCAGACTTATAATGATGGCAGGATCAACTTTATATATCTTCAGGGTTTGGATTAACCAGGAATGTGGCACTGAAACGAAAGCTTTCTTGTAATCAATTCAGGTCATCATCTTTCCAGCTTGTTCCATCGTAGCTGCATCGATTACAAGTTGCTCTTTGCAACCTTGAGACTTCTTCATGCACCCCTTCTGCTCCTCAGCCAGGATGTTAAGAAGATGTATGTGTACATAAATCTTACGTGCAATGCAAGATGTAAATATCTTATACAGGGTGCATAGACAGGTGATAGGTCGATATTTGGAAGGGTCATTGGTTCTATCACCTTTTGGCAAAAGGTATGTTTTATTATTATTATTATTATTATTATTATTATTATTATTATTATTATTATTATTTATTATGGAGAATGGAGCCGTTGGACAAGAAGGCTGTTCCCTCAGGTACAACGCTGGACAGTGAGGAAGCATGAAGAGAAAAATAATTATCTGACCCAACTTCTGACTGGGCATGGGTATTTTCGTTAGTACCTCAAGAAGATAGGGAAATTAAATTCCCAACAATGCATCTATTTTTTCTGAAGCTATTGTTGATGCTAAACACACATTTTTCACCTGCAAGAGGTAGATTGATAAGAAGGAATTAATGCAAAAGGAGATATTCCCAGACAACATAGTGGAAATGATGCTTCAAAATGAGTCGCACTGGAACAAAGTAGCTCATTACACTGACGAAGATCTGGTCAGTCGGGGATGAAAAATAGTTGAGGAGAAGTGTCCTAGTATAGTTCTAGGGAAGTAATGTGTTAAACGGTTCCAAGGTAGGTTCCAGAAGTCTCGGAGGGAGTTTTAGTCGGTAGTCGACCACTCAGGAGTCAACACTATGTGTCGGCGGCTTCGGTGGCGTAGTTGGTAGCATGCTGAGCTTCTATTTCCAAGATCGCGGGGTCAAACCCGGCCGAAATCGTCGCATTGTTTCAGAGCGTTAAAAATCCCTCAGAATGCCTTCCTTGGGGGGCGAGGGGGGAGGGAGAGTAAAGCCGCCGGGTCCATGTGATAGATTTATGGCATGTTAAAGAACCTTCCACTAACTGCAATTGTGTGAAGCTTAATTTGTAGGTTAGATTTAATGGTAGCATTTGGTAGCAAAAGTAGGAACTAATTGAAATTGATCGTCTGCAGTCCTTACCTGAATTACAGATAACACACACTAATACAGTCATCACAATTAACACCGATTATCAGACAGATTCTACACACACCCAAAGTACACGGGGCTACATGACCGCATTGTCGCAGCCCCTAAATGGAGAATTCAACCAACCAGCACTATGTGTGTAAATGCATATCTCCTCCTCCGTAATTAAACAAATATTATTATTATGATTTTTACTGTTAATATTATTATATTACTATGAAGTACATGACAATTACATGTATAATTAGTCCCAAGATCTATTTATTCTAAAGTTATATATAGTCCAGTCAATTGGTGACGGAAAGTAGTCGATTCAGGAAAAATTTGCTGAAGAATTTTTCTCGAAGTTTCTATATGATTTTTGGGGTGCTGAATCTGAAAATCCAGTTATCGACTAGATTTGGATATGGCTTCACCAAAAAAAAAAAATGGCGAAAACCCATAAAATTTCGGAAGTTGTTTTAGTTTTTCGCTTATAATTCCAAACCGACGAATCCTAGAGAAAAGTCGCTTCTTATCAAAAGGAAAGCTGATAAAATTTCCTATGAAATAAGACTAGAACCAGCTCGCTCACGTTTTGCGTTTGGCCAGTAAAGATCGCTAACGATTGACCATAGTTTTCAGGTTATCCAAAATCTTCGTGTTCAGACTTTCAAAGCCTAGTATACCCCGCCAGACTAGTGTGTCCCGCCATTTTACCCCCTGACCCCCACCCCCCTAAACAGGTCACTTCGGTTCTTTCTTTTGTATGGATAGAACGCAGGTCTTTCTTTTGACAAGGACGCCATGTTGCCTCTCTCTCCCTTTTCGCCATCCTTTGTTTTAGGTCCCTTTTCCAAACCCAAACAGTCGCACAGTTAGTTGACTTTCAATTACCAAGTGAGTTGTTTCAAATGTGTGTTATTGTTTCATACAACCTTAGCCAAAAAAAGCTCTGCAATCAATGGAAATTGCCCTGAAGAAAACAATATAATAATGGACATGACTGTTGTTCTCTGTGCACCTGAAGACGACATTCTAAAGAGGATTCTCAGATCAAATTGCTGATTAACTCCAACAGCTGGCTCAGCATGGGTCCACAGCAAAACTGTGGGTTCAATATTTTGAGATGTTTACCCTCATGAAAAGATTTATCGAGGCAGAGAGACTAGGAGATTGGAATCTTCATTTTCAAACTATTTACAACTGAATTACAATTACACACACTACTACAGATACCACACTAACAGAAGTTATCAGATATAATCGCTCTCTCTCTAGATACACACACACCTATGTACACGTGGCTAAATGACTACGATGTCCAAGCCCCTCAAATGAAACAACAGCATAAGATTTAAGATATTTTCAAGTGTTATGTAGAATACACATTGTTGTTGTTGTTTGAGTCTTCAGTCTTTTGACTGGTTTGATGCAGCTCTCCATGCCTCCCTGTCCTGAGCTAATCGTTTCATCTCTACATAGCTACCACACCCCACATCCGAGGCAATCTGTTTAACATATTCTAACCTTGGTCTACCCCTACAGTTCTTGTCCTCGACCCTTCCTTCCATAACCAAGCTTGCTATTCCTGGGTGTCTTAGTATGTGTCCTACCAACCTATCTCTTCTCTTCATTAGCAGTCGCCAGAAACATCTCTCCTCTCCCACTCGGCTTAATACCTCTTTGTTTGTAACCCTATCTACCCATCTGATCTTCATCATTCTCCTGTAACACCACATTTCAAATGCTTCAATTCTCCTCTTTTCTGCTACACCAATAGTCCAAGTTTCACTTCCATAGAGCGCCACGCTCCAGACAAAGGCTTTCAAAAATGACTTCCTAATACCTAAATCTATATTCGATGTCAACAGATTCCTTTTTTGTAGAAATGCTTTCCTTGCCTGAGCCAACCTACTTATTATATCCTCTTTGCTTCGTCCATCACTGGTTATTCTGCTTCCTAAGTAACAGAAGTCTCCTACTTCCTTCAGCTTTTCACCTGCCAATTTGATCTCCATAGAGGTTTCTGATTTATTTCGGCTGCATTCCAGTATTTTTGTTTTACATTTATTAATTTTCATCATGAATACTTTCCGTAAGACGGAGTCCATACCATTCAAAAACTCATTCAAATCCTCAGGCTTGTCGGCCAAGATGACGATGTCATCAGCAAATCTCAGAGTTGAAATTATTTCTCCTTGAATCTTCACTCCCACTTTACATTTTTCTCTAATTTCCTTCATTGCTTGTTCAATGTAAAGATTGAAAAGTATGGGTGATAAGTTGCAGCCTTGCCTTACACCTTTCTGAATACCAGCTTCTCTCTCATGTCCTTAAACTCGAATGACTGCTGTCTGGTTTCTGTATAGATTGTATATCACCCTCCTATCCCTGTACTTTATTCCAATCGATTTCAAAATGTCAAACAATTTAGTCCAATCAACGTTATCAAAAGCCTTTTCTAAGTCTACAAAAGCCATGAACGTTCTCTTATCTTTCCTTATTCTACCTTCCAAAATCAGCCTAAGACTTAGTACAGCTTCCCTTGTTCCTACATTTCTCCTGAAACCAAACTGGTCTTCACCCAACTCCGTTTCTATCTGGCTTTCAATCCTCTTGTAAATTATTCTAGACAGGATCTTTGAAGCATGAGTAATCAAGCTGATTGTACGGTAATCTTCACATCTGTCAGCTCCCACTTTCTTTGGTATAGGGATAATTATATTCTTCTTGAAATCAGGGGGTACCTCACCTGTCTCATAAATCCTACACACCAAGTGAAATAACCTGATCAGACCTTCATCTCCTATGCAGCGCAGCAACTCAATCGGTATATCATCTATGCCTAGTGTTTTGTTCCTGCTTAAGTCTTCCAAAGCTCTATCAAATTCTGATCTCAATATTAAATCTCCTTTCGCATCCTCATCAATTTCCTCCTCCCTTTCCATTACATGATTCTCAATCTCCTTTCCCTTATACAAACTCTCTATGTAAGCTTTCCATCTCTCAACCTTTTCTTCCCTATCTGTTAGAGGCTTTCCATTTGTGTCCTTAATATTACAGCACTTAGTCTTCTTTTCCCCAAAAGTATTCTTAATCCTTCGATAAGCTGTGTCTACTTTTCCTAATTTCAGACAATTTTCTATACCTGCACATTTCTCTTTCAACCATTCTTCTTTCGCTTCCTTGCACTTCTTGTTAACCTCATTTCTCAGACGTCTGTATTCTGCTTTCCCCTTTTCATCTCTTACATTCTTGTGTTTCCGCCTTTCATCCATCAATTCTAGTATATCCTGAGTGATCCACGGTTTTCTACCTATTCTTTCTTTCCTACCAATGTTTTCTTCTGCGGATTTTGTTATTTCATTCTTCAAAAGTGCCCATTCGTCTGCAATTGAAGTTTGTTTAGGGTTTTTCATTAGTCCTTCCTTTATACTCTTCTTGAATCTTTCGTTTACATCCTTCTCTTTCAGTCTGTATATTGCCCACCTTTTTGGCTTTTGACTTTTTGGAGAATTAACTGGATATTGCACAATAATACATCTACAAAATGTTGCGGACGCACATTTAACTTGGATGTAAAATTCTAGCGGATTAAGCTCGATTCTCACATCTCCGAGTCGTGACGGCGCTCTCCGTTTACGTATCAGTCCCTTCCGACATGAATTGTTCACGTCTGTTCTCACACTTCAGTTCCGCGCAGGTCAGTGTAGGTAAGTCGGCAGTAAAGTGTTCCATGATGAATTTTAATGATGGCGAACTGTTAATGATACTGTTATCTTGGATGAAGAGAAGAAAGAGAGGAAGAAACAGTGGGTTCATCCTAAATGGAAACGTGGGGTTTAGAAGGAGAGTATTCTGCTCTATATAAGTGCTTGATGAATGACAAAGTAAAATTTCAGATATATTTTACAATTAGCAGTTCGTCCTTCCATTCGGGAGCTATGGAACAGTTCAAACGTACACAGATAACCCCATCGCTCGAAGAAAGCAAAGAAGTAAGAAGGCGGGAAGAGAGAACTCACGTCCGCGAAAACAAGAAAATATCGTTGGCGAGCGAATACGTATTGCCGGCACCGGTCAAGAAGAAACACTGAAGATCACGGCGAGTGCCGTCAACGGAAGTGTTGGAACTCATCCCATCCTTTATATGGCGACGATATTTTATTTTCACGGAAATGCCGTCACGTCACGGAAAGCACCGTCACGTCCCAGTGATGTGTGAATCAACCTTTAGCGGAAGTCATCCGTCAGAAGATGTTCCGGTAAAAGCCAGATTTTCAGTTTCAGTTTGTTATAAACAATTTTCCTGGATTGAACAGTGTCTTCTGTGAAAGAAAACTCGCGTTTATTTTTGGATTCGTTTATAATAACACTTAATTCCACAGTCTCAAAGCGGAGGCAGACAGGTTTTTCTCCGAGTACTCAGGTTTTCCCTGTCACAATTTCATTCCCGCAACACTCTCCACTATCATTTCATTTCATCTCTCATTCATTTAATCATTGCCCCAGGGGAGTGCGACAGGATTCGACAGCCGGCACAGTTCATATCCTCGCCGCTAGATGGGGACTTCATTCATTCCATTCCCTGACCCGGTCGGTCGACTGGAAGCAGGCTGTGGATTTTTCATTTTCAATTCCACAGTCAATAATAATATGAGTTCTATTAAACGCTCAGAAACCCATATAATACACAATTATTTATCTCAAAATGCCTGTTTTCAAGCAAGAGTGTTATTTTCTTTTACCGTTACCCTTATGGCAGTATGTTACGTTTATTTGATAATGGTGCAACGATGTTTTATCACCCGTCCCAATTCTTGAAGAAAAGGATCTCCATCAACCTCATACAGCACCAAACGTTCGCTGCACACATATTTTCTTGTTTCTTTATGAGCTACTGTCAACATTCTCGGAACCTACCTGGCGAAAACCTTCTTCAACCCCAGTGATTCCAGTGGCGGATAATAGTTCTGGGTGTTGCACTATTTTCATTAAGGGGGTGGTGGGGGTAGGGTAAAGACTGCTCGTTCATCACGAATGTCGCAGTTCATAGAACATCACATAGTCATCGGATTTAAGTTAGTCTACATTAAAACCTTCATGAGAACAAAACAACGTAAGTTATATACGATGGTGAGAAAGATCCGCGAGTGTCACAAGTACGCGCAAGGCTGTTGACGGAGCATCTCGGATGCCTCCTCCACTCGTCGGTTCCCTTGTTGCAATCGTCGGGCAACGACCAGCCGAGTTAACTGTTGGGATAGGACTTACTCGGTCTAGCATCTCTGCCATACTCTTCACTATTGAGATCTGAGGCTGAGGCTTGAGTGTGGCAATGATCAAACGGGCGAGCACTCCTCGACAGTTGGCGCGCTTCGCTTTCTCAGACAGTTCACAGTAACGTACTGTACCGTTTTTTTCCTATGGTTTTTAGTCCAGCTATTGTAAATAGTTACGTTAGGAGGCGTGACGTAGTTGAACCCACAAGACAAGTCATGCTATGCAGCGGAGATATTGTAAGAAGTGTCATTCGGTTACAGGCGGGAGGCCACGAGCATTTCCGAAGGGACGACACGAAGCCCAGCCAATCAATAAATCCATAGATGACGTAATGTCGCGCATCGACCCCAACTAGAGAATTGTTTTTATTGATATGAAGGAAATCAGAGTTATTAAAGATATAATAAAGACTGTAGTATGTGTATTACCATAGCAAAGGCTATTATACATGTGAAATGAAACCGAGCAGGTGAAACGCAGGAATGACATGTATTTAATCAAAGCTACAAACGATATATTGACATATCGATATATATAGGAAGAGAGAGGGGGTAGCTTCCCTCGCCGATGTGCAGCCAGCAGGAGAGAGTCACTCTACTCTCGCTTGTCATACGTTTGTATTACGGAACTTGGCTGGTACGCGATTCGCGAGCTCCTGGCCTTGTGAAACGGCAGAGTGTACAGTCGGCCAGCAATTCTTCCCGGCTCGGCCCGATCACGCAACGAAGTGTATTTTCGCCGATCACAGTATTGTGATTTCACGAGTGAACGTGTACCGAGTGATATTATAAAACGTAGTTACCATATAGCAATGGAGTTGAAGCTTTCAGTTCAATCCATGAGCAGAGTGTCGAATTGGGAGAGACAGAACAGTTCATAGTCGGAACGCGGATTGATTTTTACATGTCCAGCGGTGTCCATGATTCAAGCCGCCATTATAAGAATCTAGTGTGGAATTTTCCTCGTGTCTCAGTAATGTGCATTCTCGATTATAGTACATGCCAGCATCAAGACTTGGTATGCATTGCATTATGCAGATTTTTAAAGGCATATTTTCATTCGAGATGTCAGTGGGGAACATTTACTTTTTATCATTTCAAATGATCTTGTCGACTTCGTCGTTATGGTTGGGATCCATCGTTATGCATTACGGACACGGACACGGTGACGGACGTGACGTCATGCAGCCGCGTGGGTAGTTTATTGGCAGAGGAATAACCCACCCACCAAGGGAAGATGATTAAAAAAAAGGAAGTAGGTTTTGGATTGGAAAAAAAGGATAGAAAATAGGAGGAGAGTCCCACAAAATTAATAAGTTTAGCTTTAAATACCTTTAGATGCAGTTGCCACTGAAAATTAACTCTTTGATACCTAAAGTAGGTACGAGCTTGGTCGAAGCTAACGGGAACCGCAGCCGGGACTTCGGCGATTTGCAAGAGAGAGGCTTTAGTGTATTTCCTCCCAAGCATGTATGAAACTACTATAGGGAAGGGTGAGGGTCTGGCAAGACTGATAGTAACAAATTTACTGTATGTCTTCTCAAAGAAATTCGGTTTTACAAAATAATTCGAAGAATGCCAATGATTTAACTCAGGTTTGGTATTTCCAATTTCCAAAATTATGGAGTTCCTGTAAGGGCGACCAAGTGTCTCTAAGAAGGAAAATGGTAAAAGATTATGCCTTATGGAGTAATCTTGGTAAATGAACCAATGGTTGCATTGGAAAATGGCTAAGCTTTTACTCAGCAAGGAGCCGGCTAAAAGTTTAGACAAAAAGAAACACTTATCTTTTAGAAAACTGACCATAAGTTTTCGGAGAGGGTCTCCACAAGCAGGTATCTGGCTTAGCGAGCTTTACTTGCCTTACTGGCCAATTAGAATTAGCTATTAAAGCTAAAAAGAACTTTAGTGAGGTGAAAATTAAGAGTTCTTGCTCAAATGCAACAAATGGTGAAAGCCCTATTAATGATTTTAATGTCATTGAGTGAGGAGAGTCAAGGAAGACAGGATTTTGCCTAAACTTTGTATTCGTAAATGAAAAAGCGAAAGGAAACGCTTCATTTATTTTACAATTCAAAGAAGTTTGAGGAAATTAACAATTATGTAATATAATTTTGACAAACATAGTTCATTTGAACTTTTTAACAAATGGGGTCGCAGACCTCTCAACATTAAACGTTTGCTCCAGGCAATTGACAATTTACAAGGTTTCAAACCTTACATGTTTCTAAAATCTTTATAAGGTTTAAACAAATAAACAATGAAGCAATTAAAGTTTGAACGTGAATTGGAGTACAAAGAGTGTACCTTAAGAAATTCTTGAGAGAATGTTCTAGAGAAAGTGACAACTTCGAAAATAACAATAATAAAAACATGAAAAATAAGACAGAAGTTCCTAAAACTTCTTATATTTATACAGAATTAATGTTGGTTATTATGCAAATAAGGGCAGGTCACTTACTGTGAAACCTGAAGAAAGTTAAAAGGAAGGTTCTAGACTTCCCAAGTTTGAGCAGGAATCACTAGCCAAATGGGACAGTTTCCATTTCGTGAAACCTGAACATGACTCGCTCAAGAGTTTAAAGAATTGTTTTCCCTGATTATAGGAAAGGAACAATGTGAATTTGAAACTTGTATCACACAAGCAATAATGCAGAATTTAATTAATGTTAAACTAGCAAAGTTGGAAGGGCACTTCGTGAGTGACACCTTATAGAAAAGTTACAATTTTATTAATATTGGTTGTTAGTAGAAGGTTGAGGAAAGATCATTGGGATATAGGATCAATGTTCATGGCCGTATTTAATGTAAACGGACGATCGCGACGCGGTAGAAACTTGGAGCAAGCACTGGTTATCACTGTAGTCTATAAAATTGGATGCAAAGTTCACTATAGAAACACTAAAGTTTATGAGAAAGAAAGTTATTGCAATTATGGAAATAACTGATTGCACTATATAGGTGAGAGTCTATTTCTTGAAAAAGTTGTGATTTACAATTAAATGTACCATAAAACATTCCAGTGGTTCCAGCGGTGGAAGAAAGTTAGCTATTGCAACAATTTGTAAGGAAGATTCCTCATTTTAAATATTATTGTCACAGGTGAGTGAAAAATACCTGACGGCAAGACTCGCAGTTAGAGTACAAGATCTCGAAGGTTCCAGAACGACCTTGGTAGAAAAATGGGGTTGAGAAAATCCAACGGAGGAACTAGCTTGATGAATTATAGACAGCGGGTATTAGGTAATATCCCACGTAGTGAGAGGATTTCTCATTTGAATAGCTTAAGAAAAGCTCTTTTTTAGTAAGGTTGGCTTATACAAGCGAAAGCTCAACATGGCAAATCCCACGAAGAATGATTTTTGCCCCAAAATAAATAATTTCACACTGTCTATAAAAGTATCATTAAAAGCACGTGGAAGTTAAAACCATGAAGATGAGGTTAAAACTTTTAAAATGGTACTTATCTTGATTTCATGTTGAAGGCGAAGTTTCCCTGGATGACAACTACCTTGCCAACATGGCGTAGAAGAGTGTGTGCCTCTTGGTTTGAGGAGGTTAGCTCGAGAGGAGCTTTAACTGACCGAGTCAACTGCCGACTGAGAAGTGAGACCTGCTCAACGGAGCACGGAGGGTCCAAGGAAGGGGAAAAGAGTGGGGGGTAGGAGACAAAAGGAGAACATATAAGCATTGCCAATGTTACAACAAAAAAAATGATCTTCTCTTGCTGAGCTGGTCTTCAAAGAGTTGATAACAGATGATACTAGCGCAGCATGGTGAGTAAAGAAGTAGACGTAGTCCTCTTGCTCAAGGAAAAAATAGCTGGCGATGGTAACAAGATCTGGTGGCCAGATGGATATGTAAGTCCTCTCGCACCAGGAGGAATTGAGTAGCTTCAGAGATTCGCTGCTAGATGACGCTAGGTGGCTCACAGAAGTTATATATCTAGAACAGACTTATGAAGACATAAGAGATTTGCCCATCAAGGAGAAAACAGATGATCACTGTTGGTGTTTGACAAAGAGGAAGGAAGAAATGAACATGCAAAGAGCAATAGACTTTATACTCTCGTACCGTGTATTCAAAGAATACACCATACTGGTGGGTAAACACCAACAGAGAACAAATAAGCAGTTACACATTTAATGGCAGCGGTGCGATCAAAGACAGTGGTCTTGTGATCGCGCCATTAGTGGTCAAGATTTTGGCCACCCTGACTCTCCCATCTCTCCCAGGATAACACTTGGTCACTCTACCAGAAATCCATACTAAGGGGGGTGAAACATCCCTAACTAAGACCAAGTCCCCCACCTTAATGTCAGGACTGGAAAGAAACCACTTCTGTCTCCGTTGCAAGGAAGTTAAATATTCCAGGTTCCACCTCTTCCAAAAGGAATTACGGAGGGCTTCAACTTTACGCCAAACAATAGGTAGATTAAAATCCCTGTAAGAATTGGGAAGAGGAGGAGGAGCAGAAAGAGAAGTGCCGATAAGGAAATGACCAGGTGTAAGCGGAAGCAGGTCATCAGGGTCATTGGAAAGCGGAGTTAAAGGACGAGAATTAACAACACCTTCAATCAAAACAGACAGTGAATTGAATTCTTCGTAAGTCAGAATTCGATTACCTAAGACTTTTCTTAAATGACGTTTAGTGAGCTTTACGCAAGATTCCCACCTACCACCGTGATGAGGAGCGTAAGGAGGTATAAAGCGCCATTTGAAACCCTTTGAGTAGGAAAAATTAGAGATTTGTTCCATGGCAGGAGAGGAAGGGAGAGCTTTTTTTTTCCACAGGGAAGCTGCGCCCTGAAAGGTGGAAGCGTTATCAGAGAACATCTCTGAAGGAACACCACGCCTAGCGGTGAAGCGAGAGACAGCTGATAAAAAATAAGAAGTAGAAGCATTCGTTACTAGTTCCAAGTGGATTGCGCCGGTAACCATGCAAACAAAGAGAGAAACATAAAGCTTACCAAACAATTTGCGTTTAGCTTCAGGAGAGTTTCGTTGATAATGGAACGGACCCATATAGTCCACGCCAGTTAAAGCAAATGGGCGTATAGGAGAAGAGCGAAAAGAGGGCAGATCGCTCATTAATTGAGTATTGATTTTAGGTTTCGCTTTGAAACAAGGAATGCACTTGTGAATTACAGAAGAAACTTCATGAATTCCATTTATAATCCAGTACTTTTCCCTTAAGAGGCAAAGCAGAGTGCGTGTACCAACATGAAGATGACGGTAATGAAAGTCACGTATAATTAAGGAAGTTACGTGATGTTTGGAAGGCAAAATAACGGGGTGCTTTTTGTCCTCAGAGAGTAAAGATTGCGAGAGCCTTCCACCTACCCTGAGTAACCCATGGTCATCAAGAAACGGGGCTAAAGCACGAAGACGGCTGGATTTGGGAAGATATCTTTTAGAAGAAAGCAAAGACAATTCAGAAGAAAAGGCTTCTTGCTGTGTCAGTTGTAAAACCTTAATGGTAGCGAGAATCAGTTCATGATTGGTAAGATGTGGTTTAGGGAGAAGAGGTTGGTCAACCACAAGATATTTCCATCTAAGGAGATAGGCGACAATTCGTAGTAATTTATGAAAGGAAGAGTAGCGGGACAGCAAGGGATGAGAAGCGTTGGAAACAAGACACGAAGCAATGGATAGAGGTACTTTAGCGTCAGGCAAGTTGGAGTTTGTAGCTGGAGGTTTAGAAGGCCATGAAGAAGAGTCTTCGATTAGCCACGAGGGCCCATGCCAGTACAATTGGGAAGCTGCCAATTGAGAGGGTAAACAACCACGAGAGATAATATCGGCTGGATTATCCGCACTGGGAACATGCCTCCATTGACATCCAGAAGAAAGAGTTTGAATTTTGGAAACCCTGTTTGCAACGAAAGTTTGCCAGTGAGAGGGGTTCTTGGCGATCCAAGAAAGGGCGATCATGGAATCGCTCCAGAGATAGATTTGCGAGAATTCGACTTTTAATACTTCCCGTAATTTCTTGACAAGTTCTGCAGCCATGAGTGCAGCGCACAGTTCGAGCCTAGGCAGAGTGATAGTTTTAAGAGGAGCGACCTTCGATTTGGCACAAACAAGGTTGGAAACTGGAGATCCATAGTGTGAATCGTGATGAACTAAATATGCACAGCAACCATAAGCTTTTTCGGAACTGTCCGCGAACACATGAAGGGAAAAAGATGCATTAGAATGAGAGCTGATTAAATTCCTGGGAATTTCAATAAGGGAAAGATCCAGCAAATTACTGCGAAACGAGAGCCAGCGATTAAGAAAAGAAAGAGGGACAGTATCATCCCATTCACACTTAAGCGACCACAGCTCTTGCATGAAGAGTTTGGCTATAACGATGACTGGGGCAAGGAATTGAAGTGGATCAAAAATTTTTGCAATTTCAGAGAGAATTTGTCTTTTTGTATTAGGAAGCTCTTCTGCGAGCGAAACTTTATAGATAAGAGTGTCAGTGCTAGTGCACCAGTGAACTCCTAGAGTTTTTATAGATTCGGAGTTTCCACAAATTTCGACAGAAGAAGGATCTACGTCTTCGATGGGAAACTGAGCGAGAAACTCAGGGGAGTTGGAGTTCCACTTATGGAGTGGGAAACCTCCATTCCTTAACAATGCCTGAAGTTCTAAAGATACAAAAGAAGCTTCCTCCAAAGAGGGGAAGGATTGCAAATAATCGTCAACATAGAATGACGTAGTTAGTGCTTCAGAGGCTTTGGGGTTAAATAAATGACCATCTTGAGAGGCTAGCAAGTGTAGGGATCGGATAGCAAGGAAAGCAGAGGGTTTTAAGCCATAAGTAACCGTTTTCAAGCGAAATACCTTAATGGGCTTACTGGTTTCATCACGCCACAAGATTCTTTGAAGATCTCGTTGTTCTGGTTGAATTAACACTTGACGGTACATCTGTTTTATGTCGGCTATGACAGCTATGGGAAATAATCGAAAGTTTAAGAGTATAGCAGATAAATCTGATTGAATAGCAGGACCAGAATAAAGAGTGTCGTTAAGGCTGTTGCCATTAACGTCGGGTGATGAACCATTGAAAACAAATCGAATTTTATCTTTTACAAGAGGGTTTTTCCACACGGGATGATGATTTAAATAAACCGTTTCGATTGGGGGGTGTAATTCATCATCAGATTTGTTAACAACTTCCATATGATCTAAGCTTTCATACTCATCCATGAAATCAGTGTACTGTTGTTTAACAAGAGGTTCCTTTTTGAATTTGCTCTCGATAGCAAAGAGAGCTTTTCGAGCTTTAGGCTGAGAGTTGATAAGTTTAGGAGGATTGTGTAATCTTGGCATTTGAACAACGAACCGGCCATCAGAAGAACGAGTGGTGGTGTTCAAAAAAAGTTGCTCACAGAATTCATTTTCTGAAGAGGTTACATTAGGAGAATCAACATTTTCAAGCCTCCAGAACTGTTCCAGGTCAGTATTGGAGAAGTAACATTGCGATGCGGGTTGAGGAAAATAATGGGGAAGTTGACCGGTGACGATCCATCCAAAATTAGTGTCTCTGGCGACCACGTTTGAGGATAACTTACGAACCTGTTTACGTAGGCAATTCCAGAAAACATTTGCACTAAAGAGTATGTCAATAGGGTTTTGCATATTGAAAAAAGGATCGGCTAACCTTAAATGCGAGGGAATGTTTAACCCTGAAATATCCACAGAGTGACTTGGAGTGTCTTCTCCAATGCTATTGAGAATTAGACAATTAAGTTTAAGAAAGTTGTTTCTATGACAAGTATCTCTTATAGTTAGCTTTGAGAATTGTAAAGCTTGCGATTTTGAGCTGTTGATGCCTGACACGTTGATAGAAGTGGGGTTTACAGGTAGACCTAGTTTTCTAATCAAGGAATTAGACACAAAATCATGAGTTGCCGCTGAGTCTAGAAGACCGCGTGCACGGACCCAGTTGCCAAAGTTATCCTGAACTTCAATTTGAACAGTAGACAACAATACTTGGGCACTGCGTATGGACTTGGCATTTTGAATATACGATGAAGCATTAGAACTATTAGCACTATCATTTTTCGGAGAAGTAGATGCTGTCGATGACCTTGCCTGATCATGACGATGTAGCAAAGTATGATGAGCCTTTTCACAATGGTAGCGAAGTCTTGTGGACTTGCAATTAGAAGCAGAATGCGTAGGCGCTAGGCAGTTGAAACAATGTTTATTTTGAGAGACTAATTTTCGTCTGTCGTCGACTGACATTTCTTTAAAAGATTTGCAGAGGTATAAGGCATGGGGATCTTTACAAAGTATGCACTTTACAGGTTCGTTTAAACTTTTGCGAGGTTCGCTTTGCGTGTTTAAAACAATAGAGCTAGCAACACGACGTTGACCTAGTTGGGTAACCAGTAGTGTTTGATTTAAATTTGGATGAGCTGGACCCGGGTTTTTGGGTATTGAACGCTGAGCGTTCACTTTTGGGTTTGATGGACATTAATTCGAATTTGGAACTAGGAGATGAAGGTTCACTTTGATTAGCTAGAGCGGTTAAAAGTTGGTATCTAGCGTTTATGAAAGTAACTAAATGCTCGTAAGTGTAGTCGTCTTCTTTAGAAAGTTCAATTTCCCAAGCTTTGAGGGTAGCAGCATCAACTTTAGAGACTACTAAAGGTATTAGGAAAGTATCCCAATGTTCAGTAGGTTGATCTAATTGGGACAAAGCTTTAACGTGGAGTTGGGTAGTGTCAACTAAAGTACGCAAACTAGTGACGTCATTGTGCTGTGACGCAGGTAGGTTAAATAGAGCCTTCATATGGCGTTGATTACGTAAACGTAAATTTCCATATCTTTCCTTTAATAAGTTAAAGGCAATGGGGTAATTTTCGGCACGCAGAGGAAGTGCTTCGACCAACTGCAAAGCTTGACCTCGGAGGATAGATCTCAAGTAATGAAACTTGTAAATGACTTGAATGTCTTCATTGTCATGAACAAGGGAGCAAAATAATTCATAGAAAGAATCCCAAGTGGATTCATCTCCAGAAAAATGGGGTAAATCAATTTTCGGTAGAGTTGGTTTGGGCTTGTGAGTGCCCTCACGGAAAGAAGTTTGTGGTTCGTGAAGGGAACCAAGAACAGAAGCGTCCATTTTCTGCTCCTCTTCGAGTTGGCGTATTATTTTGAAAGCAGAACCTATGCCTTCGTAATATAGGTTTTCTACTTCGACACGATCTTCTGTTTGATTGAGCATGCAAGTTTCTATTTCAGTTTGAATGTTACACTAGTTTTCATAAGAACGTTCAAAATCCTTTACACGACGTTTCAACAAATCTAATTGCGCTTCTGAGGGATCTAATTCTTTTATGTACCTTCTGAATCGGGTAATTTGCCCTTTATAGGATGCTCGTTTAGAAATAAGTTTTTCATCCTTATCCTTATCAGTGGGAGCCATATTAAAGAAGGTAGATGAAAATGTAACTCACGAAACTGTGGAACCTTGGAAATGCTGTCATGCTGGCAGCAGCGAATGAGTAGAAAGAACGGGACACACCAAAGGAGACAGGAGCGGCCTCTTTCCCGTTCACAGGCTTTGCATGATGTAATTATAGCTGAAAAATTCAAAGCAGATATTAGTAATATGCAAAGTATTGTCAAATGACACTTTTTTAAAAAGAAAAAAGAAAAAATGGGCTCTCCCGGGTTTCTGGTACCAAACTTTGGGTAGTTTATTGGCTGAGGAATAACCCACCCACCAAGGGAAGATGATTAAAAAAAAGGAAGTAGGTTTTGGATTGGAAAAAAGGATAGAAAATAGGAGGAGAGTCCCACAAAATTAATAAGTTTAGCTTTAAATACCTTTAGATGCAGTTGCCACTGAAAATTAACTCTTTGTTACCTAAAGTAGGTACGAGCTTGGTCGAAGCTAACGGGAACCGCAGCCGGGACTTCGGCGATTTGCAAGAGAGAGGCTTTAGTGTATTTCCTCCCAAGCATGTATGAAACTACTATAGGGAAGGGTGAGGGTCTGGCAAGACTGATAGTAACAAATTTACTGTATGTCTTCTCAAAGAAATTCGGTTTTACAAAATAATTCGAAGAATGCCAATGATTTAACTCAGGTTTGGTATTTCCAATTTCCAAAATTATGGAGTTCCTGTAAGGGCGACCAAGTGTCTCTAAGAAGGAAAATGGTAAAAGATTATGCCTTATGGAGTAATCTTGGTAAATGAACCAATGGTTGCATTGGAAAATGGCTAAGCTTTTACTCAGCAAGGAGCCGGCTAAAAGTTTAGACAAAAAGAAACACTTATCTTTTAGAAAACTGACCATAAGTTTTCGGAGAGGGTCTCCACAAGCAGGTAGCTGGCTTAGCGAGCTTTACTTGCCTTACTGGCCAATTAGAATTAGCTATTAAAGCTAAAAAGAACTTTAGTGAGGTGAAAATTAAGAGTTCTTGCTCAAATGCAACAAATGGTGAAAGCCCTATTAATGATTTTAATGTCATTGAGTGAGGAGAGTCAAGGAAGACAGGATTTTGCCTAAACTTTGTATTCGTAAATGAAAAAGCGAAAGGAAACGCTTCATTTATTTTACAATTCAAAGAAGTTTGAGGAAATTAACAATTATGTAATATAATTTTGACAAACATAGTTCATTTGAACTTTTTAACAAATGGGGTCGCAGACCTCTCAACATTAAACGTTTGCTCCAGGCAATTGACAATTTACAAGGTTTCAAACCTTACATGTTTCTAAAATCTTTATAAGATTTAAACAAATAAACAATGAAGCAATTAAAGTTTGAACGTGAATTGGAGTACAAAGAGTGTACCTTAAGAAATTCTTGAGAGAATGTTCTAGAGAAAGTGACAACTTCGAAAATAACAATAATAAAAACATGAAAAATAAGATAGAAGTTCCTAAAACTTCTTATATTTATACAGAATTAATGTTGGTTATTATGCAAATAAGGGCAGGTCACTTACTGTGAAACCTGAAGAAAGTTAAAAGGAAGGTTCTAGACTTCCCAAGTTTGAGCAGGAATCACTAGCCAAATGGGACAGTTTCCATTTCGTGAAACCTGAACATGACTCGCTCAAGAGTTTAAAGAATTGTTTTCCCTGATTATAGGAAAGGAACAATGTGAATTTGAAACTTGTATCACACAAGCAATAATGCAGAATTTAATTAATGTTAAACTAGCAAAGTTGGAAGGGCACTTCGTGAGTGACACCTTATAGAAAAGTTACAATTTTATTAATATTGGTTGTTAGTAGAAGGTTGAGGAAAGATCATTGGGATATAGGATCAATGTTCATGGCCGTATTTAATGTAAACGGACGATCGCGACGCGGTAGAAACTTGGAGCAAGCACTGGTTATCACTGTAGTCTATAAAATTGGATGCAAAGTTCACTATAGAAACACTAAAGTTTATGAGAAAGAAAGTTATTGCAATTATGGAAATAACTGATTGCACTATATAGGTGAGAGTCTATTTCTTGAAAAAGTTGTGATTTACAATTAAATGTACCATAAAACATTCCAGTGGTTCCAGCGGTGGAAGAAAGTTAGCTATTGCAACAATTTGTAAGGAAGATTCCTCATTTTAAATATTATTGTCACAGGTGAGTGAAAAATACCTGACGGCAAGACTCGCAGTTAGAGTACAAGATCTCGAAGGTTCCAGAACGACCTTGGTAGAAAAATGGGGTTGAGAAAATCCAACGGAGGAACTAGCTTGATGAATTATAGACAGCGGGTATTAGGTAATATCCCACGTAGTGAGAGGATTTCTCATTTGAATAGCTTAAGAAAAGCTCTTTTTTAGTAAGGTTGGCTTATACAAGCGAAAGCTCAACATGGCAAATCCCACGAAGAATGATTTTTGCCCCAAAATAAATAATTTCACACTGTCTATAAAAGTATCATTAAAAGCACGTGGAAGTTAAAACCATGAAGATGAGGTTAAAACTTTTAAAATGGTACTTATCTTGATTTCATGTTGAAGGCGAAGTTTCCCTGGATGACAACTACCTTGCCAACATGGCGTAGAAGAGTGTGTGCCTCTTGGTTTGAGGAGGTTAGCTCGAGAGGAGCTTTAACTGACCGAGTCAACTGCCGACTGAGAAGTGAGACCTGCTCAACGGAGCACGGAGGGTCCAAGGAAGGGGAAAAGAGTGGGGGGTAGGAGACAAAAGGAGAACATATAAGCATTGCCAATGTTACAACAAAAAAAATGATCTTCTCTTGCTGAGCTGGTCTTCAAAGAGTTGATAACAGATGATACTAGCGCAGCATGGTGAGTAAAGAAGTAGACGTAGTCCTCTTGCTCAAGGAAAAAATAGCTGGCGATGGTAACAAGATCTGGTGGCCAGATGGATATGTAAGTCCTCTCGCACCAGGAGGAATTGAGTAGCTTCAGAGATTCGCTGCTAGATGACGCTAGGTGGGTCACAGAAGTTATGTATCTAGAACAGACTTATGAAGACATAAGAGATTTGCCCATCAAGGAGAAAACAGATGATCACTGTTGGTGTTTGACAAAGAGGAAGGAAGAAATGAACATGCAAAGAGCAATAGACTTTATACTCTCGTACCGTGTATTCAAAGAATACACCACCGCGAGGGAAGTGACGTCATGCTCACGCGGGGAGCGAGAACCAGACGCTAATGATTATTGGAGTCTGTTGAAAGAGGCCTGGCGTCGAGCGATCTCGGGCTTTGAGCGAAGTGAACACAAGAATGCAGGGTGACTTCTAAAGAGATATACAAGATGCCATATAAGAAAACAGGGTGTCTCCTAAAGAGGTGTGCAGGATGACAGAGCAAAAAATTACAGTCAGTCTGAAATAAGAATACATGGTGCCTCCTAAAGAGGTGTGCAGGATGTCAGAGCAAAGCATCGAACCAGTTCCAATATTCCATCCCTACTCTCACTCAAAATAGCCCCCCCCCCCTAATGTTCACCCCGCCACTGCTCGCTCCCAGGTTCTACAACTCATCTCCCAACTCTCTACCGTTACACTAGTCTAGCCAGATCGAACACAGACCTGTCTGGGGGCAAAAACACTCCTTTTCAGAGAATAAACAACTCCGCAACAAGCTTCACGAAAACCCAAATTAAAATCGAAAATTACATTCTACAAACACCGAATTCAGTAAACTTCCCTCATTTCAGTTACTCTATACTTTAAACAAACACAGAAGGCATAGTCATGACTCCTTCATGGAGTAGGCTATTGTCTAATCATGTTCACCTATCCTTCACCTTTACCATGAATTTCATAAACTCTATTTAAAAATCAGAAACTCACTCTACAAATCTGCAAATCAGTATTCTTCCCTTATTTCAGATACACTATTCATTAAACAAACATATAAGGCACAGTCATGACCCCTTCATGGAGTAGGCTATTGTCTAAATCTGGACACTCATACTTACACCAATTCAAATATACGGCCAAATGATCCTTCTGACAGGGAGGCAAAGGTTTCTGCCGGCTTGCCTGGGATGATGGGCCACAAAACCGCTATCAAAAAGTGCACAATTTACGTTTTATTCAACCAAACACATCTCTAATACAAGTACAAGAAACACATTTCTTCCCGTGACCCTCAAAGAGGTGCCCGCGCGGGAAGCCTAAGTTAATGGGTGATGCAGTCTGTTGAAAGAGTCTTGGGGCTTCGAGCAAAGCGAGAAGCCCTCCTGAGCCATTCTAACATGTGTAGCATTTGTAGCATGCGTCATTTGAAATGATACAACGTCTAGTCATTCAGACTGACTAATTTTTTTTCTTTTGTAGATTAAATGGATATGCACAAGTTTAGGTTCGATGTTTCTGTCGAAACTGACTTGCTGTATATCCGGGATTATTGTTCACTTAATGAATTCATCCCTTGAGTATTTATAGATTTGATATTTAATTATTAAATTCAGTATAGTCATTTAATTAGCTGTGCGTATTTTTATTGCCGAGAAGACCATGATTAGGAGAAGATCTCCAGATGTTTATATAAGTATAGCAGTGGCGGTTCTTGCTATAGCGCAATGGCGCAATGAACCCCCATTAAGTTTGACAATATATTTAGCATTTTGTCCCTACACGTATCAGAAATATTTGTCACAAAACAGCGCGGAGTTCAACTGCAGTTAACGAGCACGAGGAAGTGAAGCCGGCGCAAGATCTGGTTTGAACCCCCAGTCTTGGCCAATCTTTCCTGCAGAGAATAGGCGAGTGAGGTAGAGCGGTGGCATGGGACATGTAGCGGGGGTTAGAAGGGAAGGGAACAGTGGATACAAGCCAAACTTGTATCCATCCTAGACGCATGCGCAATAAGATTGATGATTTCGTTCACTAGTCCAGCGGCACAAGCCCTTCAAGGTTGCGAAAAGGTATACACTCCGCCATCTCTTGACGTGTTTGTAAAATAAATGCGGCCAATCACCAGGGCCATGGGGCCAATGGGCCAATATGAACATACAGCGAAAGTGCTCACCAGGGGGGCTTTTGAAAGGGTGCTTCATGGCTGCCACATTAGACTGTTTATATGCATCCGTAATTTATCCATGAATGTATCTATATAAATTAAACTACCTAGCTATTTATTGTATTTGAAGGCTAATTAAATAAACGATTCAGTTAGATTGAAATAATACCAATAAAATAGCGGAAGAAGGTGTCTTGTTAGTTGTTACGCTCCAGAGTTATCCAACTCACTACTGTAGTTCCACTATTTTCTCAGGTTTAAGTTAGTCACACTGTCAAGTGCTGGAACGTAAATCACTTTCAGTATTTCCTTGTGCCTATTAACTGCGCGAAATTAGTGACTGTGTAATTTGATTATTTTTTCCGCGTCCCCCAGGGGATCGCATCTAGTGGGACGTGGGTTGGCGACCACGGGATCCCAGCTGAGTCCGGCATTGCTTCCACTTACTTGTGCCGGGCTCCTCACTGTCTTCTTTCCTGTGGACCTCTCTTGGTCAACTCTTGTTGTCTTCCAACCCCGACAAAAATTGGGGTATCCGAGGCCTAGGGAGTATCTTCCTTTCCCGCCTTCATTGGCCCTTCTCTTATTTTTCCCTTTGCAGGTTCGTATCCTGGCGCAGTCAGCTGGAATTTGAGGGTGCGCAAATGTGAAGGAGCCGTGTCAGTAGATTTACTGGCACGTTAAAGATCCCCTTCGGGGCAAAATTCCGGCACCCCGGTGCCTCTAAAAGCCAGAGTAGTTAAAAGGGACGTAAAATGAATAACATTAACATTATCTTATCTTTCCTGATCCCACATTCTTCGTGGGACCAGCCTCCTTTTCATTATAGTTCCTTTTCTCTAACATTCCCGCCCTGTTTTTATGAATTGGCTCCCGGTATCTCTAAATTACATTTTGTGAGTTTTTTTAACTCAACAACATTTTGTAAGTTTTTTCAATCTACTTTGTAAGTATTTTCGACCTAAACTCCATTTTGAAAGTATATTCCATCTCAATTGCATTTTGTAAAGAGACCATCGGTGGAGCTGTCAGGATAGCCAACAACCGCGATGACTTCCCTAACGTCCCATCCGACGGACATAATTGCCGTGAGGATCAGGTGAACTTCCTAATAGGCCAAAGCTGCACGAGAATCTGTAGTCCACAGGGATCGTGGTACATGTTGACGATGGTCATAGACTACCTAAGGAAAGGTTCACCTTAAAAACTAGACTGAGAAAAAAAACATCCAGACTTATGTAAAACACCGTGTAAATGTATTGTTAAAATTCACAAGCCCCTATCCTAGTTCGGAGGGTTTCAATCGGCTAGTCCACAAGCTAATAAACAAACAAAAATAAAGATCAGGTCCCTACCTGAGAAGTTACGGAAAACCCTCGCGAAAGATCTACCTCACAATGATAAAGCAACAACAGCAACACTAGGAAAATGGTACGACACAAGTTCCTAGGTCAAGTTACAAGATCAAGCTAATATCAGAATTTACATTTAACAGGGTAGCAAAACAAATCTAAGTTAGGATGATACCATCTCCACATTTTCATTTAACGTTAATTCATCTAGCTAAGTCCTATCAATTAATAACAAAATTTACGGCGATGACATTTACATTCAAAGCTAAGTGAACAGCCATATAAAAAACATTTAATTGTCCTTAGTAACTACGTGCTAACAGCACACAATAGGGTAACATGTAGGATTCATACACTTGTACATCATAAATAATTAATAAGAGACAACAGTTTCATTAAAATGCCTGTCTGCACCTTGGTTTACTCTTTGTAAGCCATAGTCATCTAATGTGTGTAGTTACGGTGACGACTGCGTAGTAAAGACTACGTCTAACATCGCATGGCCTGCGCTCCACAAGCTACGAACTCAAGGTTCGAGCAAGCTTCAGGTCGCTACAAAAGTGTCAGCTGTCCTAGTCATTTCCTCAAAAGGAAATACCTTCATTAGCACGGCCATGTCAGCAGGTTCCAAATGCAAAAGAACAAAGTTAGATAGAAAGAATTCGTTAGTTAGCTTTTGTTTTACCAAAATTATGCGTTTTATTATTAAGATGGCGGTTTAGGTTTATCGTTGGTTTATGGCGAATAATACTGAAATAGCCTGGGCACGGAGTGTCTCCACTGAGATCAATCTCCACCAAAAGCCTCGACTCAAAAGTCGGAATACAATCAACGAGCAATAACAACTCGGACACACAATAACACAAGTTACCAGCGGCGCAAAGCTCGCGTTCAATAACTCTGGGATGGACCTGCACACTCAGTCACCCTCCATAACATCTGGTCAACGGGAACAATCCCGGACAAGGTACTCACAAATACCTTCATACAATAAATACCTTCTTTAACAGGGCAGCCTACAACGTACTATAAAAAACCTGACATAACTGTACACGTCAAACGACGGTACACGCAAAAGTGCGCTTAACTAACAAAAAACAATCTATAAAACATGTGATCAGATACAAGGTTGGACACTGGGTTCCATAAGCTAAATAGCAATGAAAGGAAGAGCGAATACAAAAAGCATTCTGTCTTCTGTCAATCTATGTCTGTCTCATAATACAAGCGTGCTCTCAAGGGCACTGGGTCACAAACCAGTTTGTGTCGCTGCAGGCTACAACAATCCTGCGTGGTCTGACACAACACACACTAACTATCAAGGCCGGCGATTTAAGCAAAATAAAACTGTACAACTGGCCTCATCATAATAACCTTACCATAGGTTATAAACCCCGAAGAATACGTGTATAAAAACACGCTATAAATCTGAATACAACAATATAATTCCGTCTTTCAAACCAAAGACATCTAAATGATAGCAATGTCACATTGCTGGAGCTCTTTGCTCACAAAGAGATAATACTTCAGTATCTGCTTGTATAACATCAAATAAATACGTGTCTTAACATGACACTAACAAAATAATAATTGTGGCGCAGATTCCACACTCTGGATCTGCTTAATGATACGTTGGGAACTGGGTTCGATGCTAGACAACGAAACATCCCTTTTACTTGTAAGGTCCACACTTGACCTGATGGCTTCTGAGCAACATCTCAAATGAAATATAATGCAGTTACAAAACTGGTAATTACAGTCGATTACCTAAATGATACGACTGCTCTAACGAAGTCAGGGGTGTAACAAAGACTGGCTGCAAAAAATGCAGTTAAAGAAATATAACCATGGCATCTGATTGCCATAACTAAAGTCAGCAAAGACTTGAAAAATCACCCCAAATATGGTTAAACAAAGTAGCCTCAAATGACTACGGTCACGTTTAGCAAAAGATAGGCATTGAAGTTCTACGACGTCCATCAAGCTACACCAGGATTGACCAAAATGTCTGACCCAAGGGTGTCTCACTCTAACTGAAATAAATGACAACTATTTAGACTAATTACACTCCCTACCTATAAAATGGCTGTCACTGAGTTCGGTTGGTTCACAAACTACATTAAACCTACTATACCACCAGAAACTAGAACAAGAAAGGGTGTACAAAAACTCACGAAATGGAGGAGCTCTCACTCAGCCCTCTGTTCAACGACAAGGGTTGTACAAATTCATCCCTGGCTTTCGGGAACGGCATCATCCTCATCAGGATTCCCATCTGGACTCTCCCAAAGGCCAGGGTTCGATCTGTCCCTGTCGTCAACTTCGTGGATGTACTGGATATGCCTGGGAATGGCATCCTGGATTCCTTCCTCCTCGTTCGCTGTTCTGGAAGCTCCACCATCATGCTGGTTCCAATAGATACATCATCCTCATACCGTAGCGGTATTAGCCCATGGTGTTATTCTCAAACATGGTGTAGAATAGTCTGATCACGTGGGTGGTTGAATAAATCGTGTAGTAGTTCATTCTTTCACTTCAAAATCACAATGTTCGTAGTAAATGTTACAGGCTTTAATTGTAATAGATAACACAGCCTTTACTTCGCAGATATCGAATAATACGTGAGCAAGCACTGTTCTGTGGTTCTTCGCGTGTACTGACGCCACTTTTATATCACGTGGCATCCGTGATATGTGCGTCGTTTTGTAATTGAAAAATTCACTCTGGCAATTCAAATATACTGTACATTCATAATCACACTTATTTAAAGTAGTTATAACACGTTTACCTCTATATTTTTCACCAGGCTCTCGGCCCTCCACAAACACGTGGGTACAAAAATGTGGTGTTACGGTAATGTTAGAATGTTCACTATACTTGCCAATTATATCACAATATGACTCCTGTTGTTCACTGTGCATAAATAACAGTGATTTATAGAATATTCGTGCTCGATGGCACCCGATGATAACTTCTACGCTAAACAGCGGATACTTCTACGTCTGACACGACGGCTATAACTTCACGCCAACACAGGGCGCATTTCACAGATGTAGTGCAAATAATTCACTATACAATTCTTACTTATCACTCGTATCGTAACGTATTCGTGCTTGATGGCAACAGATAACAATTTCCTCGCTAAACAGCGAATATTTTCTACGTCTTACACGACGGATGTAACTTCACGCCTACACGGGGCGGATTCTCCAGACGTAGTGCAAGGCACTGAGTGTCTCGAGGAAATAGGTCGTCAAATCGAAGTCGTTGAGCGACTACTTACATTCCTGTTTGCGTATCTGCAAGGGTATTACCTTACCTTAAGCGAAAATAACATTCTCCAAAATGTTTTAATAATGCTGAATGACGAAATGGAATATTCTGAGTCTCGTGGAAAGATAAAATTGATTAATAAGACCTCAGATAAATAATTAGCAGATTTCACCAAAGTCAAAAGTGCGATTCTCCGCTACTTCAAAGAGTATAGCATGAGCTCTCAGCTCCACGTGGCTTTCTGGGTGTGTTCAATGGTACTACATCCCATCATAAATGTGCTGTTATAAAAAATATCACATGAACCTTAGCTCAGCGGGTTCATCTGCCTCTCCGTCGTTTCAAATAAAATGTTGGGACGACATTTTTAAATGACTTAAAGTTCATTCATAAGTGATATTTTTTTAGATTAGCTGCATTGAAGGTTCCAATGCGCTCTCCTGTCCTAATGTCTTCTATCACATAAGTTTCATTGTTCAAAGGCTGTCGGATACGACTGGGGCCATAATATAAAGACAGAAATTTCCCATATATGCGGTCTTTAGGACTTGAAATTCCGGGTCTCCTTATAAGGACAAGGTCTCCCGCGACAAGTGGTTCTCTGAATCTCTGGCGTCTAGTTCTTCTCAAGGGTTTGGCAACTTGTCTGTCCAATGTGTCCCTCGCAGCTAAAAGTCTGCTGGCATGTGATGGTTGTAAACAAGGTGGATTTACAATTACACGATTCCATATTCTCATTGGCATCTGGTTCAAATGCAAAACCATAGGTATTTGACCAGTGCTCTCAGGGACTGTTGAATTAATACATTTTGCCATAATAACTAGGACTTCAGTCCATCGCCAGTGTTCTTCCTGACAATATAATCGACTGAATTTTGCGATAATAGACATTACGCATTCTGCTGGGTTGCTCTCTGGATGGCGAATAGATGATAAAACATGACCTATTTCCAGCTTGTTCATAGCATTGGCAAATTCTGCGGAGGTGTACTGTGATCCGTGATCAGTCAACAGGAATTGTGGCTTTCCTGCCTCTGGTATCACTTGTCGTCTAATCCTCTGAATAATCTGATGTGCGGTGGCTTTCTGAATCGGATGAAGCATCGTGTATTTCGTGAACACATCAATAGTTACAACGATGTAGCGGTTCCCACGACGGGCCTTAGGTATTGGGCCATAAAGGTCCTGTGCATATAACTCTCTAGGTTGAGTTGGGAGTATTGGTCTATGTGGTTCCTTCAACAAGTGTGACGTGTACTTGTTCCACTGGCATGCGTCGCAAGCACGTAAACACTGTCTAACGGTGGTTCCTAGCCCTTTGCAAGTAAAAGACTCCTTGATGGTTGCAATGGTCTTGTCTGTTCCACCATGTCCAATGGATAGATGAACCATAAGAATAACAGATTCTTGGTATCTCCTGGGAATAACTGCACGCAGCTGAGTGTGGTCCTCGTCCACAAACTTGTACAAGACACGATGATAATTCAAATAATCATCTGCAATAGCAGCAATCCTCGCATAATGAGCATCCTGTGGATCCATTCTTCGTTCCAGGAAACGGATAATATGCCTGAGTTCCTCCTCACGTCGTTGTTCTTCAGGTAGATGACGAAGTCGGCGAAGGTGTTCCTCGCATTCTCCCTCGATGTCTATGGCATTCACAGTAGCTTCAGGATTCCGGCTGAGAATGTCGGCCAACAGATTCTCTCTGCCTGGTCGGTAAACTATTTCCAAATCAAATTGTTGGAGAAACAGCATCCAACGTGTGATCCTGTCGCTTGCCAGTCTTGTTCGTAATATGAAGGTCAGCGCATGGTGATCGGTCCTCACAATAATCCTCTGGCCTAACAAAAGTTTCTGCCAGTACTCAAGTGCGTAAACAATCGCAAGTGCCTCTATCTCAGTGGTGAAGTAATGAGATTCATGTGCTCTCAAACGTCGACTTAAGAAAGCGATGTAATGACGTTTCTTCTCATCATCCTCCTGCAGTAGGATGGCACCTATTCCAATCGCAGATGCATCAGTCTCTAGAATAAAATTCCGGGAATAGTCTGGATATTCTAACTGAATTGAATCAACTAGCATCTGTTTAGCTTTCCTGAAAGCTATCTCGCACTCATCATTCCAGGCCCATCTGCAGTTCTTCTTCAGTAAACCTTGCAGTGGTGCGACAGTCTCGGAATACCTCTCACAATGAGCAGCAAAGAATTGGAGAATTCCTAAGAATTGTCTCACGTGTTCCACACGGGTTGGCGTTGGAAATGCAGCAACAGTTCTGATCTTTGCCGGATTCGGCCTGTATCCTTCTCCATTGATTATGTGTCCCACAAATTTCACTTCTCTCTGGAAGAATCGACACTTGTCGAATTTCACTTTAAAGTTGGCCTGTCGAAGATTCTCAAAAACAAGGCGTAAGGTCGTTAAATGCTCTTCCTCTGTTTCCGAAGCTATGATGATGTCATCCACGTAACATATCACCTTCTGCTTCACTTCAGGAGTCAGCTTCGCATCACGTGCTCTGATTAATGCAGCTCCGGCATTTTTCAATCCAAAGGGTAGTTTTCGAAAGACATAGGTGGTCTGATCGAACAGAAACCCTGTATATTTCTGAGTATGCTCAGATAATCTGATATGGTAGTAAGACTGTACCAAGTCCAATGACAAAAATATTCTCTTTCCCTTGAACTTCCTGAGAATGTCCCTAATCTTGGGCGGTCTGTCATGCTCAGGAGCTAGGCGTTCATTTAAGGCTCTTGCATCGAGACAAAGTCTCAAGCTTCCATCCACCTTAACCACGGGTGTTATAGGATTCAAGAAAGGAGTCGGTGACCTCTTGATTGAGCCTGCTGCTTCCATTTCATTGATCTTCTTAGCAGCTTCCTCGCGGTGTTTCTCTGCGAGAGAATAAATCTTCTTCTGGAATGGTGAATCATCCAGTAGCACAAGATCGTACTCGTAGTCCAATATCTCACCAGGTGTGGTGTCGAATATATCCCTGTATTCGCTCAATATTGCATCAAGGTTCTCTCGTATGAGTGCTGATAATGGTTCTGCCTCTTCGTCGGCATCTTGTGTCTTCTCAATTTCCTTGCCATTTAAATTTTCGACAACGTCGACTTCGGATAGGAATTCCGGTTCTTCTTCAACTAAGTTCATCTGAATGGGTTCGTTCGGCTTAAACTCTACCGTATTACGTCCCATATCAATGATTCCATCATACTTCCTAATGAAGTCTGCACCCAATATGGCATCATGATGCAAGCCTTTCATCACAAGAAATTCGTGCAAGTACACGTGGCTCGAAATCTTCAAAGTGCATAGAATCTGGATTTTGCACGTTACAACACGGTCAGGAATGACTCATCTGACTCTTACAGCAGAAACTGGCAGCTCTGTCACCTCAGAGTTTGTTTTCAGTCTGGCATGGCAATCGGCAGAAATGACACTAATCATCGCCTCAGTATCGATGAGAATGACTACGTTGAATCCATTCAGGGTAGCTACAATCTTCGGTAGACGCGACAATTCGTAGTTGTGGTTCGTCGTTCGTCGTTCGTCTAACAGGTCTTCCTGGATTGGCTCCCAGAGTAATATGGTGGCAGTTACTCGGTGCTCAACCGGGCAAGAATCTATTGAATTTTCGGCGTTTTTTTTTCTGTCCTGGCGGGAAGTACCGGGCTGGTCTTGCTCCGTCTCCTGCGCCGAATTCCTAGTTTCCCTCGAAGTAGGGTCCTGTTCTCCCTCTTCTCGGATTTGGAGTTCTCTGAGTTGTTGAAGATACTCACGGCTCTCCCGTGATGTTCCTCTCCAATCTCTATCTGGCTGGTTCCTGGGGTCTCGATCTCTGTTATACCCTCTACTGTAACGGTAGTCCCTACGGATACTTCCGTGCTGTGGGTTTCGACCATTATTCCCTCGTCGGTCGTTTTCGTGACGACAGTCGTCGTTCGTCCCTCGCTCGAAGCGCCGGTTCCAGTGACTACGACGGTCATCTCGCTGGTCTCGAGCATATGGAGTGTTGTTCCATTCTCTTCTACCATAGTTATAATTGTTACGTTGTCCAGAGCTCTCTTGGGTCTGCGTCTGCTGTGGCGTCTGGCTCATTTTGTCGACAGTAGTTAAGTTGACATGTCTCTCCTCGCGCCTGTCAGCCTTCTGTTGCCGGTGTGTCGGGAACTGTTCAGTGTTTGCATCCAACCGTCGCAGGATTTGGTCACACTGCTGAAAAGTGGATGCCCCTGCAGCAATCAATACGCGTTGCACGTCTGCAGGGTATTGCCAAACGATGGTGTTTACTAGGTCTTGTTCAGACAATGGGGGTTGAAGACAACGAAGTTTCGCAAGCTGGGTCGCGAAGTAGTTCGCATAACGTGTTGGAGTATTAGAGCTGTATCGGCGAGTATACATCTCAGCTCTGATGCTCTGCTGGATGTCGCTCGACCAGTAAGTTCTTAACAAGGCCTCTTTGAAATCCTGGTAGCCTATAAACGAGTATCGGAATGCTCTAAACCAGGTGCTGGCTTGCCCCTCAAGCAAACGCTCTATAACTCGGAGCTCCCTCTCCGGAGTTACCATGGTGTCTCTCAATTAGCTTTCTACGTTGGCCAGGAATTCAACTGGGGTGATGCCACTTCCAGTACCTGAGAAGGGAGCTGGTTGCTCATCTCTCGAACGGATAATAGTTACATTTCCCTGCGTATGCGCGGGTCTAAATGAATTCTGCATGTAGTTATGCGTAGGTGTGTTCGTTTCATGACTAAGTTGATTGGGTGCTGGTTGAAAAGGATGGGCGTCAAAGTTCAAAGTTTGACTTTGCGCTGAACCAGTGAATTGTGATGGTTGCGGTTCTATGGGTGCGCTGGGTTGGAAATGAGTAGGCATCATTCCTGCGGATTGAGATACGGGTGTCGCCTGAGAGTCTCCCATCTGTGGGGGTAAGTGTCTCTCTCTAGGAAGCGTCTCAAGTCTGTCAAGACGTCTTTCTATGACTTCAAATCCTGGAATTGTCCTAGCTGCGACTTTGTTACCTAAGTCGTTAAGTTGTAGCTCGATCCTATCGACTTTCCCTTTGAGGTTCGTGTCAACATCGCGTATTGCCGTCCTGAGGTTATAGCTAAGGTCTAACCTCTCGGTTACCGCGACTTCCTCGAATCGTTTCTGTAAGTAATCGATCTCTCCTTCAACTTTCGACACGTTGTCTTGGATCTTTCCAACATCGTCTCTGACCTCGGCTACCTTAGCCTCCACTGTGGTCATGTGTTCGTTGAAGTCACCCCTTAATAACATGAGATCGATTTTACGTTCCTCACGATGAACGTCAACTGTTTCACTCAGGCTTGCTACGGTTTCTGTCAACTCCGTAATATTCCTCCTATTGGTGTTTAATTCGTCCTTGACCTCTATCATGCCATCAACGATCGTCTTGACGTTGTTATTCACAGCATTCGCCGCACCTCTCATCAAAATCAATCCAATATTCATGGTTGCCATGTCCTTTTTCACAGTGTCCATAAATCCCTCGACGTGAGTCAATCGAGTCCCAAATTCTTCTCGAGTGTGCTCCAGGTCGGCTCTCATATCTATCTGGACTCTGTTCATGGTCGTTTGAATTTGAGCTGTGTGCTCCTCCAATCGGGTCTGCACATCCTCCCTAGCTCTATTCATCTGGTCGGTTAAGCAATCTATACGCTGGTTAGCCTCCTGATGGTGTCGTATGACATCAACCCTAACAGCCGCTAAACCTGCCGTAAGATCATTCCTAGCTTCGACTCTATACGCGTCCATGTCGGCCCTGACCTGTGTTAAATCAGTCCTAACATTATTGATCGACTCTGTGACTTGGTCTACATGACAACTTACAATATTTATAGATTGAGTGTTAACCTCTAAATCTTGTCTGACATTGTTAACTTCCTGCCTAACTTGGTCCACATGGCCACTCACATTGTTTATAGACTGGGTGTTGACTTCTAAGTCCTGTCTAACATTGTTAACTTCCTGTCTAACTTGGTCCACATGACCACTTACAGTGTTGAAAGCTTGAGTATTCTGAACTAAGTCAGCAGTAATCAGCTGGAGATTGGCGTTAACACCTGCCATCATCTCCCCAAACACACGACGAATAGTTTCCTCATCCATTGACAAGAAATATATATGAGAAAGTGAGGGATCAATCTCTAATGGAACTTACAGCTATGATTAGTTACTTAGTGGTATAAAGCTTGTTTCATTTAAATAAATATCACGAGTACAGCTGGAGTATGCAAACTAAGTGCTTCTACATTTACAAAGACAATGGCGAGCAAAGCAAAGTATTACATTTACTCAGGATGAGGCATCATCAAAGAAAATCCTATCCATCATTTATCTAACACTAAAGCCTCACCCCATGGACTACTATCATGCCATGCGGTCAATTGATCTGCAGTACGACTTTCTAAGTTCGTTCCAGTCCTGTCAATTTACCATTAATCAACATTAAGATCCTCCAAAATAACATGGAACTGACGGTCACCACGTTAACGTCGTCCCCACGTTGGGCGCCATTTTATGAGACCGTCGGTGGAGCTGTCAGGATAGCCAACAACCGCGATGACTTCCCTAACGTCTCATCCGTCGGACATAATTGCCGTGAGGATCAGGTGAACTTCCTAATAGGCCAAAGTGACACAAGAATCTGTAGTCCACAGGGATCGTGGTACATGGTGGCGATGGTCATAGACTGCCTAAGGAAAGGTTCACCTTAAAAACTAGACTGAGAAAATAAACATCCAGACTTATGTAAAACACCGTGAAAATGTATTGTTAAAATTCACAAGCCCCTATCCTAGTTCGGAGGGTTTCAATCGGCTAGTCCGCAAGCTAATAAACAAACAAAAATAAAGAGCAGGTCCCTACCTGAGAAGTTACGGAAAACCCTCCCGAAAGATCTACCTCACAATGATAAAGCAACAACAGCAACACTATGAAAATGGTACAACACAAGTTCCTAGGTCAAGTTACAAGATCAAGCTAATATCAGAATTTACATTTAACAGGGTAGCAAAACAAATCTAAGTTAGGATGATACCATCTCCACTTTTACATTTAACGTTAATTCATCTAGCTAAGTCCTATCAATTAATAACAAAATTTACGGCGATGACGTCCGCAACAGAAAACATTTACATTCAAAGCTAAGTGAACAGCCATATAAAAAAACATTTAATTATCCTTAGTAACTACGTGCTAACAGCACACAATAGGGTAACATGTAGGATTCATACACTTGTACACCATAAATAATTAATAAGAGACAACAGTTTTATTAAAATGCCTGCCTGCACCTTGGTTTACTCTTTGTAAGCCATAGTCATCTAATGTGTGTAGTTACGGTGACGACTGCGTAGTAAAGACTACGTCTAACATCGCATGGCCTGCGCTCCACAAGCTACGAACTCAAGGTTCGAGCAAGCTTCAGGTCGCTACAAAAGTGTCAGCTGCCCTAGTCATTTCCTCAAAAGGAAATACCTTCATTAGCACGGCCATGTCAGCAGGTTCCAAATGCAAAAGAACAAAGTTAGATAGAAAGAATTCGTTAGTTAGCTTTTGTTTTACCAAAATTATGCGTTTTATTATTAAGATGGCGGTTTAGGTTTATCGTTTGTTTATGGCGAATAATACTGACAATAGCCTGGGCACGGAGTGTCTCCACTGAGATCAATCTCCACCAAAAGCCTCGACTCAAAAGTCGGAATACAATCAACGAGCAATAACAACTCGGACACACAATAACACAAGTTACCAGCGGCGCAAAGCTCGCGTTCAATAACTCTGGAATGGGCCTGCACACTCAGTCACCCTCCATAACATCTGGTCAACGGGAACAATCCCGGACAAGGTACTCACAAATACCTTCATACAATAAATACCTCCTTTAACAGGGCGGCCTACAACGTACTATAGAAAACCTGACATAACTGTACACGTCAAACGACGGTACTCGCAAAGGTGCGCTTAACTAACAAAAACAATCGATAAAACCTGTGATCAGATACAAGGTTGGACACTGGGTTCCATAAGCTAAATAGCAATGAAAGGAAGAGCGAATACAAAAAGCATTCTGTCTTCTGTCAATCTATGTCTGTCTCATAATACAAGCGTGCTCTCAAGGGCACTGGGTCACAAACCAGTTTGTGTCGCTGCAGGCTAAAACATTCCTGCGTGGTCTGACACAACACACACTAACTATCAAGGCCGGCGATTTAAGCAAAATAAAACTGTACAACTGGCCTCATCATAATAACCTTACCATAGGTTATAAACCTCGAAGAATACGTGTATAAAAACACGCTATAAATCTGAATACAACAATATAATTCCGTCTTTCAAACCAAAGACATCTAAATGATAGCAATGTCACATTGCTGGAGCTCTTTGCTCACAAAGAGATAATACTTCAGTATTTGCTTGTATAACATCAAATAAATACGTGTCTTAACATGACACTAACAAAATAATAATTGTGGCGCAGATTCCACACTCTGGATCTGCTTAATGATACGTTGGGAACTGGGTTCGATGCTAGACAACGAAACATCCCTTTTACTTGTAAGGTCCACACTTGACCTGATGGCTTCTGAGCAACATCTCAAATGAAATATAATGCAGTTACAAAACTGGTAATTACAGTCGATTACCTAAATGATACGACTGCTCTAACGAAGTCAGGGGTGTAACAAAGACTGGCTGCAAAAAATGCAGTTAAAGAAATATAACCATGGCATCTGATTGCCATAACTAAAGTCAGCAAAGACTTGAAAAATCACCCCAAATAGGGTTAAACAAAGTAGCCTCAAATGACTACGGTCACGTTTAGCAAAAGATAGGCATTGAAGTTCTACGACGTCCATCAAACTACACCAGGATTGACCAAAATGTCTGACCCAAGGGTGTCTCACTCTAACTGAAATAAATGACAACTATTTAGACTAATTACACTCCCTACCTATAAAATGGCTGTCACTGAGTTCGGTTGGTTCACAAACTACATTAAACCTACTATACCACCAGAAACTAGAACAAGAAAGGGTGTACAAAAACTCACGAAATGGAGGAGCTCTCACTCAGCCCTCTGTTCAACGACAAGGGTTGTACAAATTCACCCCTGGCTTTCGGGAACGGCATCATCCTCATCAGGATTCCCATCTGGACTCTCCCAAAGGCCAGGGTTCGATCTGTCCCTGTCGTCAACTTCGTGGATGTACTGGATATGCCTGGGAATGGCATCCTGGATTCCTTCCTCCTCGTTCGCTGTTCTGGAAGCTGCACCATCATGCTGGTTCCAATAGATACATCACCCTCATACCATAGCTGTATTAGACCATGGTGTTATTCTCAAACATGGTGTAGAATAGTCTGATCACGTGGGTGGTTGAATAAATCGTGTAGTAGTTCATTCTTTCACTTCAAAATCACAATGTTCGTAGTAAATGTTACAGGCTTTAATTGTAATAGATAACACAGCCTTTACTTCGCAGATATCGAATAATACGTGAGCAAGCACTGTTCTGTGGTTCTTCGCGTGTACTGACGCCACTTTTACATCACGTGGCATCCATGATATGTGCGTCGTTTTGTAATTGAAAAATTCACTCTGGCAATTCAAATGTACTGTACATTCATAATCACACTTATTTAAAGTAGTTATAACACGTTTACCTCTATATTTTTCACCAGGCTCTCGGCCCTCCACAAACACGTGGGTACAAAAATGTGGTGTTACGTTAATGTTAGAATTTTCACTATACTTGCCAATTATATCACAATATGACTCCTGTTGTTCACTGTGCATAAATAACAGTGATTTATAGAATATTCGTGCTCGATGGCACCCGATGATAACTTCTACGCTAAACAGCGGATACTTCTACGTCTGACACGACGGCTATAACTTCACGCCAACACAGGGCGCATTTCCCAGATGTAGTGCAAATAATTCACTATACAATTCTTACTTATCACTCGTATCGTAACGTATTCGTGCTCGATGGCAACAGATAACAATTTCCTCGCTAAACAGCGAATATTTTCTATGTCTTACACGACGGATGTAACTTCACGCCTACACGGGGCGGATTCTCCAGACGTAGTGCAAGGCACTGAGTGTCTCGAGGAAGTAGGTCGTCAAATCGAAGTCGTTGAGCGACTACTTACATTCCTGTTTGCGTATCTGCAAGGGTATTACCTTACTTTAAGCGAAAATAACATTCTCCAAAATGTTTTAATAATGCTGAATGACGAAATGGAATATTCTGAGTCTCGTGGAAAGATAAAATTGATTAATAAGACCTCAGATAAATAATTAGCAGATTTCACCAAAGTCAAAAGTGCGATTCTCCGCTACTTCAAAGAGTATAGTATGAGCTCTCAGCTCTACGTGTTTTTCTGGGTGTGTTCAAAGGTACTACATCCCTTCAAAAATGTGCTGTTATAAAAAATATCACATGAACCTTAGCTCAGCGGGTTCAGTAAGTACATTATTCTGAATCGCGGGCTTCCACATATTGTGAGTATTTTGAATCTACCATACATTTTGTAAGCATTTTCAAATTCAATTGCATTTTGTAAGTATTTTGAATTTCAATTGCACTTTGTGAGTATTTTGAATCTGAACCGGACTTTTTAAATCTCACGTGCATTGTGTATTTTCAATTCCAATTGCATTTTGTAAGTATTTTGAACCTCACTTGCATTTTGTACGTATTTTCAATTTCAATTGCATTTTGTAAAAATTTTGAATTTTAATTGCATTTTGTTGAGTATTTCGAATCTACATTGCATTTTGTAAGTAATTTGAACCTAAACTACATTTTGTGCGTATTTTTCAATCTAAATTCCATTTATGAGCATTTTCCTTCTAAATTACCTTTACCTTTTATAAGTATATCCATTCCTCATTTTGTGAGCCATTTCAACCTGATACTCGATTGCTGTAAGATTTGAAGTGTTGCATGTTCTTAACCAGGCTCATTACCAGATGGAGCCTGTAATACAGGTGCGTGTTTGTGCGTGTGTTTGAGAGAGGCATCGAGACAAAAAAATTTGATCTTCACTAATAATGCTGATCCAGGGTTCAAGTTCTGGTTGAGGCGAATGATTTGAACTCACAGTGTTTGAAATCGCTCATTGTAATGTTCATAACTATCTGTACGAAATTTGAGGTACCACATGTATACTGTTTACCTTTGTAGTAGATTAAGGGTCTGCCATTTGAAGTGAGTGCTCTTTTCTATTGAACCCCCAGTCTATAAAGTCACGAGCCGCCACTGAAGTATAGCTTAAATCGCGTCTCTGTTTATCAGTGTATGGGACACTGTTCTTCTTGTGGCTAGTACATGTTTTCATGTACTCCTTTGATTTACGTTTTGAGTTAGGAACTTAGTCGTTTCCTCGGATAGATTTGAAACTTGGGAAG
This sequence comes from Meconema thalassinum, assembly GCA_946902985.2. NCBI lineage: Eukaryota > Metazoa > Arthropoda > Insecta > Orthoptera > Tettigoniidae > Meconema > Meconema thalassinum. The sequence continues at coordinate 1,289,319,778 of OX336388.2, read as the reverse complement.
TTTTTCTTGGTGTTCTATGCCTGGAGAGTTTTGATCCACATTTCTGGATTATTTTCTTGTAAAGCACTTAGCTTTTGAGCGTGAGGATCTATTGGTGGATTTGCCTAATGATTGTCATTGGATTAACCAGCGAAGTTAACTTGCTTTCATGGTGTAGGTCTTATCCATTAATATTTCTGAATTCACTGAAGTTGGAAGCTATCCTGATTTAGGGAAGGATCATTTTAACCTTCTATTAGGTATTAATTTGAGAGCAGTTTAACCTTTGATAGGCTGAGAGACATGTATTTTCTATGAAACGTAACGTAAATGATTGCATTTAGTGCAATAGTGTGTGTGATTTGAGTACAGTATTTTTTTGAACACCATCCAGATTTTTGATTGAATTATTTCCAGGGAAGATTGACATTAAGTCAAGAGATATAAGCAGTATACTTGATGCACACTATTGTGAGGCAAGATTTTTTTGGCTAGTGAATTACCTTAATTCCATTTCTTTGAACGACGTGCTTTAGGTTAGTTGTGTATTTTAAGCATGATTGTAGGTTTCTGTGATAGTAATTTGATTTGGTAACAGTTTTTGAAGGTTGTTGGAACCTAACGCCTAGCCAAAAATAAACTGGGTTACAAGAGCCAAAGTTAGCAACCATTTTGTAGGCCTAAAATAAAATTGGAATACCAGAGAACGGAGACCAGTTTTATGATCATGCTACACGGAGCACGAATTAGGACGTCGTGACTCTTTGTGGTAGTGATGAATGCAAATAGATAATGGTGAACCGATATTTTGGCACAAATTATTGGAATTCCTGTGGAATAAAGCAATTGCGATGTTACTCGAAATAGTTGATATTTATTCGTAGTATTGCAACCATTATCAGGTTTTTATTTAAATGCATTGAAGTGGTGCCACACTTGTTTTTCTTGTGATAAATGACTAGAACCTGTTCAATGAAAGTTATTCACAGTAATCTTCTTTGACCTGTCAGTCGAGTTCAACACTTATTGTAACACACGTGTGAGTTACATATAAGTGACCAGTCCTATTTTACTCCAGATGATCATATTTGCTGACATCACCTATAAGATAGGATGTTTCTTGTAAACTTAATTTCGTTTTACTGTAGAATCAAGGACCATCACTGATTTAAAACGTCACGCATTTAGAGGTTTAGGCAATCTCAGAATAAAATTGGACAACATGAATGTATTTTAAGTTTAATTATAAGGTAACGCAAGGCAATAAAAATACGCATCTATATGGCAAATGGTGGTTGTGTGCAAATGTTCTCGCTATGCTTTCACATGTAGTATTCCCCTGTTTTCTATTGACAAGTGTATTTTTTTGAATTATGGCTGATAACCAGGCAGTCACTGTTACAGGCTTTAAAACGATGTTTGAGATGATAGAAGGAAAGTTACTTCATCTCAACCAAGTCACTGAGAACATTAAATCCCAAACAAAAACTACATTTGATAATATATATGAAAATGCTTCGCGACATCATACCATTCTGAAGGATGCTGTAGCCGAAAGCATTCGGGGTGAACTTGATAGCCTACAGACATCCATGAAAGAAATTAAAGACAGTTCTAGAAAAATCCAGGCTAATATTAGTCACGTTAGGTCAAATCAACAATCTATGGAAACAAATCTTCAAAATGACATTGAAAATGTTCAAACCAATCTTCAGACTGACATTCGTAGTGTTAAGACTGACATTAGTAATGTTCAGACTGACATTGGTAATCTTCAGACTAACATTGGTAATGTTCAGGCTGAAATTAGTAACGTTAAAACAGATCTTAAGACTGATATTGGCAATGTTAAAGTAGAAGTTTGGAATGCTCAGACTAATCTTCAGAAAGCAATTACAAATGTTAAGACTAATCTTAATAAAGTTCAGAAAAGTCAAAAGGTGGTTGAAGAGTCTGTCAAAGATGTTAGCTCAAATGTTAGAATAATGCAGGCACAGGTTAACGATCTGAGAACAGATGTGGGTTTAGTGGAAACCACACAAAAGGGAATTCAATCTCAGGTTAAGAACATTCATAATGACGTCAATCAAATTGAGTCGAAACAAACTAAGATTCAGTCTCAAGTTAACAAGATCGAGTCAAGTCAAGCCTACACAGAATTAAAATTAAATGAAATGGAACAGTCAAATACCAATTTTCGTAGCGAAATCAAATTGGATTTCGAAAGGGGTAACAAGGAAAGTAAAGATCTTATTGATGCACTACAGTCGCAATTTACTCACGACACCAGTCAAACGTAAAGAGTTTGGAGCATTTGAAAGGTGAAATGAGCACGTTGCAGACTCAAGTGACAGACCATACAAAATTAATTAAGGAAGACTTTGACATCGACCTTAAGGAAATCATTAAAGCAAACCTTGCTCTTATAAAACAGGATCTTGTTAAGGCTAATGAGGATAGTTTTGAGGACGCTAAATCTAACATAGAGAAACGTCTTGCCATCAAACTTACCACTGCTAACAAGGAAATTATAGATGTAAGGACTGTTTTAAGCAAAAGGTTGGATGCTGTTCAGGAAAAGCAGATTGATAATATTTCCGGTTTAGAAAATCGAAATAAAGCCGTAGAACTTAAAATTGATCAGGAACAGATTTAATTAAACGAGATCAGGGAAAAGAAGACTTCCGAGATCAATGAGTTCAGGAAAGACCTCGAGAGTATTAATTTCGAAGGACGTATCAAATTGGATACACTTAAGGACCAATTGCGATTGCTGATAAATACCGATTTTAGAGTCGCTATAGATGAGCCAGTTAACCCAGTACAGGAACAGAGAGGAACCGACGTTCAGGGATCTTTTAACGCTCCAACGTCCGTTCAATTTAGTCCAATGGACCAATCGAATAGGGCTACACCTCACATGTCAGAATTTCAAACTCGAGCGGAAGACTTTACTTCTTCAAGTCCCAATGTAGGTGCAAGTGGTTATGTCACAAGATCGTCATATAGGGCATCTAACACAACCATGACTAGGAACTTTGAAGATAAGCCCCGAAAGTTTAATAATCTAGATGGAACCACTCCTATAGAGTTTATTAGAGGAATCCAAGATTATTTTGTGGAATCACATGTGTCACAGGAACGTAAATTGCGATTAGTAGAGAGATTTTTATCTGACGCACCTTTACATTGGTTTAAAGCTTTCAGATATACCTTTGAAGATTTTGACCAGTTCTCACTGGCGTTGATTCAGCGTTTTTGGTCTATCGTGGTCCTACAGAAAATAAGATCCGAGATCTATTCAAGGAAATATGCTACTACAGGACCGACTAGCTATGCAGAATACTTCGTTTGTCAGTTAGCAAAACTTCGGCTGAATTAGTAGAAGCTATATCGCGACAGCTTCCGGCTGAAGTCCGGAAGTCACTCATAACCTCTGGTATTGCGACCTTAGCATCGATGGATGATCTATTGCGTCGCTTAGACCATATCAGTTTAATGACGCAACCGACGGTCACCAAGAGTTCTAGACAGGAACCTAAGACCGTAAACACCGTCATGATGAATCGGACACAACAAACCGAGCGTCCCCAATCTAGAAATGAGAATAGACCAGGTCCAATCCGAAATAGCTATCAGAACGATAGGAGATGGAATGACCAACACAGAGATAATCGTGGCAGGCCTTGGCAACGTCGTAACGACGACAGATATTTTTATAATAGTCGGTATAATCAGAACGATCGGAGAGAAGCTCCGTATGACAGGAATTGGAGAGAAGCTCCGTATAATAGGGACCGAAGAGAAACTCCGTACAACAGGAATCAGGGAGATAACCGACAGAACCAAGGTTACTCCAGATATAAGAATTACAGAATAGAGGAACATGAGAGAAAGAAACAGCAAGATAGGCTCAAGAGAGGGCGAGATAAGTCCTCGGAAGAGGGACGAAGAAAGTCAAATGAGAGAAAGGATGGAGTGAGAGATCAAGCACAACCCAGCACCAGTAGAAAGGACAGAAGTCAGGAAAGAACTACTGACAGAGAAAAGGAAGAAAATTCACGAAGAAATTGAAGACTAACGCTGACATATCATTCGCATGAAGAGTCCATTTAAACAGAAAGCCAAGGAGAGCATGGACAAATGTTGTTAGATATTTGCCAAAGGACACTGAGCCCACAGTGCAAGAACGGATACAGTCAGCAACAAAAAGACTGATGGATGCAGCCGAGAAGCGGCAGAAAAGAATTAAGAATAAAAGATATCGTCCACCGTTGAAAGTGAATGAGTTAATCCTCATCAAAAAAAACATCAAAAGCTGACGTAAAAAAGAAGATATGCACGAAGTTTTCACATGTATTTCATAACCCCTATATAATTGCAAGAGCCTTTGGAAATAACTGCTACGAGATCGCAAGCACTGATGGTAGAGAAGTTATAGGACGTTTCAATGCTAAAAACCATAAGGGATTTGTAGAGAAGATTGATTAAAAACTGGATGAAAAATAACGATACATATATCGAAATTACCTAGATTGGTGCAAATAAAAGCTCAGATGACTTTTATTTGAGATATCAGTGGGGAGATGTGCCGTTTTCTTCGTAAGGTTTTTAGTCCAGATATTGTAAATAGTTACGTCAGGAGGCGTGACGTAGTTGAACCCACAAGACAAGTCATGCTATGCAGCGGAGAGATTGTAAGAAGTGTCATTCGGTTACAGGCGGGAGGCCACGAGCATTTCCGAAGGGACGACACGAAGCCCAGCCAATCAATAAATCCATAGATGACGTAATGTCGCACATCGATCCCAACTAGAGAATTGTTTTTAATGATATGAAGGAAATCAGAGTTATTAAAGATATTATGAAGACTGTAGAATGTGAATTGCCATAGCAGAAGGCTATTATACATGTGAAATGAAACCTAGCAGGTGAAACGCAGGAATGACATGTATTTAATCAAAGCTACAAACTATATATTAACATATCGATATATATATCTAGGAAGAGAGAGGGGGTAGCTTCCCTCGGCGATGTGCAGCCAGCAGGAGAGACTCGCTCTACTCATGCCTGTCATACATTTGTATTACGGAACTTGGCTGGTAAGTGATTCGCGAGCTCCGGGCCTTGTGAAACGGCAGCGTGTATAGTCGGCCGGCAATTCTACCCGGCTCGGCACGATCGCGCAACGAAGTGTATTTTCGCCGATCACAGTATTGTGCTTTAACGAGTGAGCGTGTACCTTGTGATATTATAAAACGTAGTTACCATATAGCAATGGAGTTGAAGCTTTCAGTTCAATCCATGTGCAGAGTGTCGAATTGGGAGAGACAGAACAGTTCATAGTTGGAACGCGGACTGGTTTTTACATGTCCAGCGGTGTCCATGATTCAAGCAGCCATTATAAGTTTCTAGTGTGGAATCTTCCACGTGACTTAGTAACGTGCATTCTCCATTATAGTACATTCCAGCATGAAGACTTGGTATACATTGCATTATACAGATTTTTAAAGGCAAATTTTCATTCGAGATGTCAGTGGGGAACATTTACTTTATTTCTATAGTTCCCAGAATGGCAGGTTAATATGATACGAGGTAACTGCGTGTGAGAAGCATGAGCGAGATGCATACAATCCACGAACTGGCGTGAACGATGAGGAAACGAGGTGCCATCCGACAGCTATTCGAGTGCGGTGCGTTCCCAGGCTCGAGTTCCAGATCCAAAGAGGAAGTATGGTTTATCTGACTGTAGCATGGAGGCTAGTCAGATACTTATATCTTTTTACGACGCTTCAAGAGGCAACGAAAGGTACTGGACCAGCATCTCATTTGTCGTAGCATAGTGGAGGCATTTGTTAGCAATCACAGTTGTCATAATTTTTTTCTTTTGTAGATTAAATGGATATGCACAAGTTTAGGTTCGATGTTTCTGCCGAAACTGACTCGCTGTATATCCGGGATTATTGTTCACTTAATGAATTCATCCCTTGAGTATTTATAGATTTGATATTTAATTATTAAATTCAGTATAGTCATTTAATTAGCTGTGCTTATTTTTATTGCCGAGAAGACCACGATTAGGAAAAATCTCCAGATGTTTATATAAGTATAGCTTTAATCGCGTCTCTTTAACAGTGTTTGGGACACTGTTCTTCTTGTGGCTAGCACACGTTTTCATGTACTCCTTTGACTTACGTTTTGAGTTAGGAAATTGGTCGTTTCCTCGCATCGGTTTGAAACTTGGGAAGTTATCCTTGGTGTTCTAGGCCTGGATAGTTTTGAACCACTTTTCTGGAGGATTTTCTTGGAAAGCACTTAGCTTTTGTGCGTGAGGATCTATTGGTGGATTTGCCTAATGATTGTCGTTGGATTAACCAGCGAAGTTAACTTGCTTTCATGGTGTAGGTCTTATCCATTAATATTTCTGAATTCATTGAAGTTGGAGGGTATCCTAATTTAGGGAAGGATCATTTTAACCTTCTATTAGGCATTAACTTGAGAGCAGTTTAACCTTTGATATCATGCTGAGACATGTATTTTCTATGAAACGTAACGTAAATGATTGCATTTAGTGCAATAGTGTGTGTGATTTGAGTACAGTATTTTTTTTGAACACCATCCAGATTTTTGATTGAATTATTTCCAGGGAAGATTGACATTAAGTCAAGAGATATAAGCAGTATACTTGATGCACACTATTGTGAGGCAAGAATTTTTTGGCTAGTGAATTACCTTAATTCCATTTCTTTGAACAACGTGCTTTAGGTTAGTTGTGTATTTTAAGCATGATTGTAGGTTTCTGTGATAGTAATTTGATTTGGTAACAGTTTTTGAAGGTTGTTGGAATCTATTTTTGATATTCGAATGCATATTCGGGATTATGCTGTGTTTTTGTGATTGTTATGCTTGTTGAAGCAATTTGGTATAGTAGATTGAGCCAGTAAGAGCTTGTGAGCCAGTGAGTGCCAATCTTTATCAGACTTCGAGTAGTCAACACCCGTGTTTGGTGTAGTGTAAACCTAGGTGGGTGTTTCTGTTTTTTCATGTCTGTTGAGACATTGGCAGCTGTTGATCTTTGCTGGATCAGGCCTGCAAGCTTTTCTTCACCTAATCCTGAGCAACGCTTGGATAATCTGTTTATGCTATTGAAGAAATTATCACAGCTGATGATCGAAGTCTCTACAAAATTGTACGATCCAGTAAATTTATATACATGAAACATGAACGCTAATGATTAATATTTCACTTAGCGTGATCGCTCGGTGAAATATAACCCAGATTAAAAAGTATTTTTTCTATGAGTCAATATACCGTGCCAGGTGCAGCTTCCATGGGGGAGGAGCTCTGAACTGAGTAAGGGCTTTTCTGTACTCTGTGGAAGACGGATCTGGGCGGGGAAGTCCTCAACCCCGACACGGCGCGTCCCAATGGCTGATAGGGGCTCTTGTTGAGAGTGGTGCTTGCACCCGCGGATCAACTGAGGACATGATATAGTGGCAGCAGCTATATCTTTATTGTTGATACAAGATCGATCTGTCGACCTTGCATCAGCAAACAGCTGCATCATATCATGGCATCCTTGGATGTTGGAATGTGATGTGGTTACTGCGCATTGAGGAAGGCAACGGGAAACCACCTCAATTATTTTTCCCCAGGATAATCTTCATGGCTGAAAACCCAATTACATTGGCCCTTAGTCCCGGGCAGACCTTAAGTGGTCAGAGGGTGCGAAGAATCTCCCGGTCAGCCCTGAAGATAGGAACGTGGAATGTACGGAGTATGTTTGAAGCAGGAAAGATTCACAATACAATTCATGAGATGAAGAGGATGAATGTGTCCATAATGGGTATAAGTGAGATGAGATGGCCGGGGACAGGAGATTGTAATGTGGAGGATTGCATGATATACTACAGTGGTAATAATGATGCCAGGCATTTGCATGGAGTGGGTTTTATAGTGGACAAAAGTTTGCAGTCTGCTGTTATCAGTTGTATACCATTCTCCAGTAGAATAATGATGTTAAAGTTACGTGGTAAACCTTTCCACATTAATCTCATTCAAGTGTATGCCCCTACTTGTGACAAAAGCGATGAAGATGTTGAGGAATTCTATGCCCAAATTCAGACCGTCCTCAAAGACACCAAAGAACATGATGTAACCCTAGTTATGGGAGATTTTAATGCAAAGGTTGGGAAAGGTCCTGAAGAACACATTGTGGGCCAGTGGGGTCTCGGACAAAGAAACAACAGAGGGGATCGTTTAGTGCAGTTTTGTAGAGAGGAGAACTTTGTCATTGCTAATACTTGGTTTAAGCTTCCTGCCAGGAGACTTTATACGTGGAAAGCACCTGCTGATAGTCCAGACAACATAATAAGAAATCAAATTGATTTCATTCTAATTAAAAACAGATTTAGAAACAGCGTGATTTTTGCAAAAACCTATCCAGGAGCAGATGTTCCTTCTGACCACAATCCTCTCATTAGCAAAATTTGTGTCCGGCTTAACAAGATTCCGATAAAAACAACACAAAATAAATATGATACTGATGCCCTTCGGGAAATAAATACAAGGTCACAGGTGGCTGCTGCTCTTGCCACTGATCTTAAGACGTTGAATTCAAATGACATGCAGCCCTTGGAACTTTGGGACACTTTTAAAACCTCATTGAAGAGGGTTGGAGATCATTTTCTTAAGAACAAGAGACAATATAAAAAAAGGAAGGCATGGATGACGGACGAAATATTGAATCTAATGGATAAACGTAGAGAAGTCAAAGGAAGAGATAATGAAGAATATTGGTTTATTCATAGATTGATAAAGAATAAGATCAGACAAGCCAAGGAAGTTTGGATGTCAGATAGGTGCAAAGAAATTGAAGACCTTAATAGTAAATATGATACTTTCCAGGTCCATAAGAAAATCAAAGACGTTTCAGGTAGACACAGGAAAAGAAACACAGTCAACTTGGTTGATAGTCAAGGTAACACGGTATTTGAAGTTGAAGAAAAATTACAGGTTTGGGAGAAATATATACAAGAGCTTTTTAATGATGATCATCGTCCTTCCCGACCCGAAATTCCTTCAGTTGTTGGACCCATGATCACCATGGATGAAGTGAAATATGCGATTAGGATAGCGAAAAATGGTAAGGCTCCTGGTCAAGATGACATTCCAGTGGAATTATTGAAGACCTTGGATGATGATAGCATTGTGACGCTCACTAATTTATATAACAAGATATACGACACGGGCATATTACCAGAAGACTGGCTCTTGTCTACATTTATTGCTCTTCCGAAGAAACCGATGGCTAAGTCATGTAGTGACTTCAGGACAATCAGTCTTATGAGTCATGTGCTCAAGATATTTCTCAAAGTTATCCATAATCGCATATACAGGAAATGCGAGATGAATATCAGTGACACGCAGTTTGGGTTCCGCAACGGTCTAGGAACTCGTGAGGCATTATTTGCGCTTCAAGTTCTTTTCCAGAGATGCCGTGAGGTGAATCAGGATGTATATGCATGTTTTCTGGACTATGCAAAAGCCTTTGACCGTTGTCAGCATGATAAGTTGTATAATGCACTCAAGAACTCAGGGATAGATGAGAAAGACATTCGGATCATCATTAATTTATACTGGGGTCAAAAGGCTAGTATCAGAATTGATGGACATATATCGAGATCAGTGGAAATAATGCGTGGTGTGAGACAAGGATGCATTCTTTCACCACTTCTTTATAATATCTATGCAGAACAGATTTTCTCCGAGGCACTTGATGGCATTCAACAAGGTATTAAGGTCAATGGTAATTATATTAATAATATACGGTACGCAGATGATACTGTATTGATTGCAAATAGTTTCGAAGGACTTAAAGAGATTGTTACTATGGTGTATCAAAAGAGTAAACAATATGGCCTTGACCTCAACATTAAGAAAACAAAATATATGATAATATCGCGAAAACCAGCATTGTCACAAGTCCTTTTAGTCGATGGACATCATATTGAGCGAGTCAAGAGTTTGGTTTATTTAGGACAGAATATTAATGAGAATTGGGATCCTTCGGTTGAAATAAGATGCCGTATAGAGAAGGCTAGATCCATCTTTATGACAATGAAACAACTACTATGCTGTCGAGATCTCAGTATGACGCTTAAGAAAAGAATTGTGAAGTGTTATGTTGTCTCCACCCTTCTTTATGGTGTTGAAGCTTGGACCTTGTCCGTAGCTACAGAAAAGAAGATTCGAGCTTTTGAAATGTGGATATACCGGCGGATTCTTAAAATTTCGTGGACAGAACATGTGAGTAATGCCGAGGTTCTTCAGCGTGTGAGCAGCCAACCTGAGCTGTTAAACACAATTAAGAAGAGGAAATTGGAATACTTGGGACACATGATGAGGAATCCAAAATACCGTCTGCTCCAAGTTATACTTCAGGGTAAAATTGAAGGACGGCGTGGACCAGGAAGGAGACGAATAACTTGGATGGATAATTTAAAAACGTGGTTTGGGCTGTCTTCCACGGAACTCTTCAGGATTGCACAGGATAAGAGGTGTTAGCCATGGTGGTAGCCAACGTCCGTATCGGATAAGGTAGAAGAAGAAGAAGAGTCAATATAAACGCAAATGATATGATCCAGGTGATCTATAAGACCAAATTTGAGTGTCTAAAGACACAATCCTGTATAAATTCTTGTAAATTTATTGTACATAATATTTAACGAATGCTACGGCATCAGGGAATCGTTTAAGACGATACATTTAATATTACTACGTGCTAATTCATGTTTATTCGTCGTCCAGTCTATTATTTGAATTCCATAATATAATTCTGAGATTGACACTTGACATTTTGTAAGTACATTGCAAGTTATATTTTTATGATCATCCACTCATGGATCTTTCATGTGAGAGTTTTTGTTACTGTTTCTTTGGTCGTTTTGACGACAGGTATTTTTCTTTTTATTGTTGCCATGTCCTTTTTGAATAAAGTTTGTTTTCCTATTTTTAAATTCAATGCGAGATATTTTAACGAAGTAATGGGAGGTCGTGTTAAGAAGGCCATCGCTTGGTATTTTCAGGGTATACCACCCTTGAGATAGTTCTCTTTTGAGAAGTTTTTCGTGTTCTTGAGCGAGTAATTTTCTTTTAAAGCCATGGTCATTCTTAAGACAACTTGTAAGGAAGACTATTTACCCTATTACTCCTTTACTTGGTGGTAGGACTTGGGGGTTCTTTAGCCTGGTATTTTCAGGTTTTACGATCCAGTTATCATCGAGGGATTTCACCAGGTATTGGTAAGTGATTTCGGGTACAGTACTACCTAACTACACGATTTCCTGAATTATTAAAAACAAAATTATGAATTCCTATACATAAAAGAGGAAATCCTCTCCAATGAAACAGTCTATCAAGAGATTGACCCAGTTACCAGCACGATGAAGAAGAAAAGAATCTCTTATTTCTTTCACATCCTACGATTACCAGAAAACAGGATTTTACAGAGAAATCTGAGAATGAAGACTGGAGGACATTGGATCAAAGAAATTCAAGATCTCAAAACAGTTGGACTCGAAATTACAGATGCAAAGAACTAGAATAAAATTACCACCCTTTTTAAGAATCACAAATTTTCAGCAGAATTGATGCACAGACGGCCGGTAGAGATTTCAGACGAATCAAGAACACTGCGATCAGAACGAATGAAGAAGTACTGGGCAGATAAGAAGAATCAAACGATACAACCTTCAAAGAAAAAGTGTACATGGAAGACTCAAGTGGTCCAATGTGGCCAATAAAGTTAATAATAATAATAACTAGATGACCCGTGCTGCTCCGCAGCATTCACTTCAACAATCCTACAGCACTTTTGTCCATATGACATTTGCATGTCTTCATGCTAGTGACCTGAACAGACATTTACGGTACCGCGCTTTTGGGTAAATGATGAAGTAGACTTATGAGATCAAATGTGTGGGTGTCTGCCTGTCTTCTGTATGTGTGTCCCACTATTTACCCTGCGTAAGCTTAAAAGGCGCATGGACGTCAGGTTCCAGACGCAATTCTGAAAACCCGAGGTGTACAGCTAACTCCAAACACATAAGCTATACTCTTCTCTGCAGAATTAACTCGACACGACTCGACAGTTTGATGCTGGCTGAAGCTAGGGTGATAGGTCGCTCGCAAGCTCGTAAACTCACTCTGAAGCTTGTAATTTAAATTTCCATTGAATGGAGATTGCTGGACGAAATGAAAACGTAAAAACACTTACAGTGGTCGATGTGGGAGCTGTCGTGGACTTTCTTGCAGAACTTTTCATGCTGAACAATTCTCAGAGAATATCGATATTTTTAACGGTTTACCCATTGTAAGCTTAAAAGACACATGGACGTTAGGTTTTTCTTCAACTCAATTCACTGAAATCGTAAATGCTCGGCTTCTTTTGGTCATAAATAAATGTTTTTCTACCTAATCCTTCATCGAGAAATCCTTTACAAAATGGTGAAAACCGCATCAAAATCCATCAAGTTGCTCTCGAATTTCTCGTTAATCCAAGAATTGGGAACTTGGTTTTATACTAAGTAGATAGAGATATCCACACAATTTAAGGCTACAGCGGTACAATTTGGTGTTTTGTCTACTTATGAACAATGGTATAAATGTAAAATAAAAGATGGGTCTCTTATATTTGAATTTAGAGATGTAACTCTTGGTTAACATATAGAGGTGTGCAAATTAATAGAATTAAATAAATAATTTTAATTAGTCATAATTACTTTTATTCAAAATCATTTTATTGACCAACTGCTTTTGTTGTCCTACTTAGTAGTGTTTCATCTCCCGTGGAATTACACCTTTTCCCATAAGGAATTGCGTCTGGAAACTTTCAGATTATTGGATTCCAAGGGATATCTGAGCTGGGTTCATTTTCAATTTTTCATTGACTTTAGAATTCAAGTCAGGTGATTTCAATGCATAGTTCACGAATCTTTGAATAGTTCAATAGTGTTCATCAGTTAAAAGACCCCAAATCCCTCCGCTCTAAATTCACATGTAAAGTAGAGTGAAGTAATAAAAACGAAACGTGTGGCATTTTGCATTTACAAGGCTCCTTTGTTAGTGGAAATTCTAAAAATTAATTTTAATTTGAGTTTCTTAAATGAAAATAATAATTAGGAGTCTTGGTTAAACATTTGAAGTAATTTCATCGCCTTGTAAAAATACTTAGTGCATTAAACCGTGAAAAGTAAAAATGCAACTTTGGTAAACTGACATCGAATCTAATAATTTGCACATCTCTGTAAAGACAGCTATCGCCTCCACCCCTACAGATAGAATAGTAAGTAAAGGCGATTGATGAGAAATGAAAAGATAACTCACACAGAAGGAATTAATATTTATTAAGCTGTAAATTTGATTGAGTATATCTTTGTTATAGAACGGTGGGAATGAAATGACAGGATGTAGGATAGTGATCACCGATGTATGAAAATAGTTTTTTTTTTACCTTTACCACAGGACAGTTATCATATTAGGGATGCGGACGTCCTTGTATAATTGTAATTTAATCTGTGTCCTGTTTGCTGAGATCTGTGCTCCTCCGCAACATTCGTTAGCTGACACTCGAATCACCTTTCTGTGGCTTCCAAGCCACATGAGAATTGGGGGAAATGAGTTAGCTGATCAAGCTGCAAAAGAGGCGATATCACTACCACCTCGACCAATGGAGGTACCCGCTAGAGATATTCGCTCTCATTTACGCCTACAAGTTCTGGCTTTTTGGGAGAGTCAGTGGCTAGCTGACCCACTGCCCAGTAAACTGAGAGCGATCAAGGGAACTACTCGCGTGTGGCGGAGCTCCTTCCGGGCCCGGAGAGAGTCCGTCATTTTGTGTAGGCTAAGGATAGGTCATACAAGATCCACCCACTCGTACCTAATGAGAAGGGAAGACCCCCCACTTTGTACCTGTGGAGCCGTTTTCACCGTGGCCCACATTTTCACCGAATGTGTGGATCTTGCAGACTTACGAAGAAAACTTGGTTTGCAGATGACACTCAAACTTATATTAGCCGATGACGCGGTGGCTGCTGATCGCGTTATCCGCTTTATAAGTGAAAGTGGGTTAGGGCCAGCAATCTAAATTTCCAGTGAACATTGACTCAACGACTTGTTCGTTTTTGAATGATAATGTTTTGTTTTTCCGTAAATTTTGTTCATTTTTTATTTTTATTTTTATATTTAATTTTTTGTTTTTGTTTTATTAATTTTTGGTCTTTTTAAATTTAGATGTACACTTCAAAATTTTAAATTCAATTCAAAATTTGTATTCTTTAAGCTGTGTTAAGAGGGGCAGATGACCTCGTAGTTCCGCCCCTTAAAACAACAACAACAACAACTAACTAACGCAACATTCGTTTCAAAATTCTAATAGTACTTCCTTCCATTCGACATTTGCTGTTCGCTTGCCTTTTGGTTCTATTTGAACGTTGACGTCATGAAAGGATTTTGCTCGCGATAGTGCGGCATACAGTAAAGTTGTCCGTGGCTAAACACCGGTTGAGGTAAATAAATGCCTACTTGATCTAGTGTTTGACCTTGAGCATTATTGATAGTTATACAAAAGGCCAAACGTACTGGAAACTGCCTCCTTTTGAAGGAAAGTCGCATAGAAATATCTGATGGCGAAAGGTCAAGGCGAGGGAGTAGGACATTGTTTCCAACATTTACGCCAGTAATAATTTCCAGGTGTAAGCAATTGTTATTAATTAAAGATTTCCTTTATTGAAACAAAGAACTGTAAGTTACATCCTAACCGAAAACACAATAAAGGAAAAAGGATCACCCGAATGGGCATTAATTTTTACCATAATCACTTAATGATTTTAATCTTTTGCGGCACGTCGTAATATGGTATCTGGTACACCTTTCGTTGCATAAAATGCAAACACAATTATCATTCGGACTATGGAAGGATCTGTTGGAGCATATCTTATGATGGAATCCGTGAATGGCGAGTCTCGTTATTACATGTCTTTGATCTTGATTCTCGTTAGACCACGTTCTGTTCATCATGGCATCAGTAATATAAAAGTCTGGATCTATCTCTTGTCTCTTTGCTCTTCTAGCTTCCAAAAAGTCAGTAGAGGATCTTGTAGCCGGCAAAGGAACTTTCAGTCTGAGGTCTTCGATGAAGAAGGTTTCCTTTGCTAACTCATAGACTAATCTTGTGGGAGCCATCTTTCCAACTCTTAGAATATACTTTAAAAATCTCGACTTAACATTCTCTATTCTTTCTAGATCGCTATATGTGAGAAAATCCCATATTATTTCAAGACCATACGTAACAACTGGTGAGATGGTCGTATGGAAAAGGGTCAGAGCTGTAGCTAGCGATAACGATGATAGATTCTTAATCTTGTAAATGGCTCTGATAGCTGTTGCTGACCTCTCTTGTATATGATGACTGAAGGATGTGGCTGTAGTCTGCAGGGTTATGCCCAGGTATTTGAACTTGTTCACAACGTTTAATGCAATTGTTATGCATCTTCCAAACCAACAGTCCAGTACCGTTCATCAGACCTTGGGTAACATTAATATTTCTCAACAAAATCACAATTGAGCCTTCTTTTAGTCGAAGGATATGAGGTGGCAATCCACTTATGCCAATGCTGTCTAAAAATTCTATTGGGAATTGTAGAAGTTCGCTCTCATCCCCAGTAATCAAATTATTCACAAATTATTCTCAATGATCCTGGGATTAGGTCTAAAACTTTGTAATTGCTTTCTTTACAATGTTCATTTTTAGGTGCTAAAATCGCATTTTTTGAAAAGCGTGAAATATTTTTCAGTGTGGGACTAATTCTGAATTTTCTCCATCGACGTGAGGGTAATCACCGTTACCAATTTGTGTCAAGAAGTTCGCAAAGTCACGTTGATCTGTATCCGCTCGCATATTTTTGTTGAGTTAAAAAAAATTGAATAATGGCCACAAAGGAGAGAACCTTACTGAATTTGGACTGATGCTGCTTTAGATTCGTGAGGCACATCAGGCAATACCTGCCTAAAATCTCCACCTAAGATGATAAGTTTTCCTCCGAAAGACACGTCGTTATTCATGATGTCCTTGAGCAACCGATTGACACACATCACCGCGTGATGATTAGCCATAGGAGCTTCATCCCAGATGATAAGTTTTGCTGAACGAATATAAAAAGCTTCCTTGCTGTTAACTTTTATTCCTGATACAGAACTTTCATGTAAATGTAGAGGTAACTTGAACTGGCTGTGCACAGTGCGCCCCCGAGGTAGTAACATTGCAGCAATGCCAGTCCATCCAACAGAAACTACATTTAACCCCAAATTTGTGCAACTGTGAATCAAGCATTGGTAAAGAAATGCTTTCCCGGTGCCCCCTGGACCGTAAATGAAATATGCATTACTCATCCTTTCATTGCTGTTTTGTACTAACCCCAACATTTCTGTAATTATAGCCGTTTGGTTTCCATTTGCTTGGTTTATCATCCGACTTAATTGATCCTCGTTAAGTTTTGGATAATTCATTGGTAAATTTGTCTGAGGGAAATTATCAATAATAGCTGGCAATTCGAGAGAAGTAATGGGAAGACCATGCAGCTGTAATGTATTAAAAATATGTATAAGAGTGAACTGATATGCAAAGTTAGGTTCGTGAAACTGTAGATAATCTTCTGATATTGAATTCTTGAAAATGTCCCATAACTATCTTACATTTGAAGGGGTTTGAAAGATACATATGTAAGAAAACAGTTGTCGTAACTGAGAAGGTATCTGAAATTGTGACGCTTCTGCAAACAACGCTGCCATTCAGAATCGTCAATCAGCAAATCTCGCTCCTCAGCTGTTTCTTTGAAAGTAGAATAGACAACGGCTTTGTATGTTCGTAGATCCTGGAAGCTGGTAGCACCTATGAAGTGGAGCAATAACAGGCGTAAATAATACCTTTCTGTTTCTGTAGGCGAAACATTATACATTCTGCCTATAGTTTTTGAACATTTTTTTTCTTTTTTGCCACTGGCAGTTGCTCTTATTCCAGACGTATTGTACTGGTGTTTCAGGATATATATACGGACTTCTGGCTTGCGAATCTTGATTTAACTTGAATCACGCTTGTAATTCCGTGTTGCGCAACTGTGCTTGAAGTAAAATACCAGGAGCGTTATCATTTTTAAAATAGATATTTTGCAAGTTTGGCAAGTGAACTGGTAATCGCACGATAGAATGTTACTGTTCATGCATGTGAAATGAAAATATCCTGAATGCGGCTTCTGTTGGGCCAACATATCTAGCATTTAGGAAAGAAGTAATTTCATCATAGTTCACCGTTTCGCCTTCAGGACATATTTAACAATGCAGCAGTCATGACCTTTATACACATGTTTGTTGTTTGAGTCTTCAGTCTTTTGACTGGTTTGATGCAGCTCTCCATGCCTCCCTGTCCTGAGCTAATCGTTTCATCTCTACATAGCTCCGACACCCTACATCGGAGGCAATCTGTTTAACATATTCTAACCTTGGTCTACCCCTACAGTTTTTGTCCTCGACCCTTCCTTCCATAACTAAGCTTGCTATTCCTGGGTGTCTTAGTATGTGTCCTACCAACCTATCTCTTCTCTTCATTAGCAGTCGCCAGAAACATCTCTCCTCTCCCACTCGTCTTAATACCTCTTTGTTTGTAACCCTATCTACCCATCTGATCTTCATCATTCTCCTGTAACACCACATTTCAAATGCTTCAATTCTCCTCTTTTCTGCTGCACCAATAGTCCAAGTTTCACTTCCATACAGCGCCACGCTCCAGACAAAGGCTTTCAAAAATGACTTCCTAATACCTAAATCTATATTCGATGTCAGCAGATTCCTTTTTTGTAGAAATGCTTTCTTTGCCTGAGCCAACCTACTTTTAATATCCACTTTGCTTCGTCCATCACTGGTTATTCTGCTTCCTAAGTAACAGAAGTCTCCTACTTCCTTCAGCTTTTCACCTGCCAATTTGATCTCCATAGAGGTTTCTGATATATTTCGGCTGCATTCCAGTATTTTTGTTTTACATTTATTTATTTTCATCATGAATTCTTTCCGTAAGACGGAGTCCATACCATTCAAAAACTCATTCAAATCCTCAGGCGTGTCGGCCAAGATGACGATGTCATCAGCAAATCTCAGAGTTGAAATTATTTCTCCTTGAATCTTCACTCCCACTTTAAATTTTTCTCTAATTTCCTTCATTGCTTGTTCAATGTAAAGATTGAAAAGTATGGGTGATAAGTTGCAGCCTTGCCTTACACCTTTCTGAATACCAGCTTCTCTCTCATGTCCTTCAACTCGAATGACTGCTGTCTGGTTTCTGTACAGATTGTATATCACCCTCCTATCCCTGTACTTTATTCCAATTGATTTCAAAATGTCAAACAATTTAGTCCAATCAACGTTATCAAAAGCCTTTTCTAAGTCTACAAAAGCCATGAACGTTCTCTTATCTTTCCTTATTCTACCTTCTAAAATCAGCCTAAGACTTAGTACAGCTTCCCTTGTTCCTACATTTCTCCTGAAACCAAACTGGTCTTCACCCAACTCCGTTTCTATCTGGCTTTCAATCCTCTTGTAAATTATTCTAGACAGGATCTTTGAAGCATGAGTAATCAAGCTGATTGTACGGTAATCTTCACATCTGTCAGCTCCCACTTTCTTTGGTATAGGGATGATTACATTCTTCTTGAAATCAGGGGGTACCTCACCTGTCTCATAAATCCTACACACCAAGTGAAATAACCTGATCAGACCTTCTTCTCCTATGCAGCGTAGCAACTCAATCGGTATATCATCTATGCCTGGTGCTTTGTTCCTGCTTAAGTCTTCCAAAGCTCTATCAAATTCTGATCTCAATATTAAATCTCCTTTCGCATCCTCATCAATTTCCTCCTCCCTTTCCATTACATGATTCTCAATCTCCTTTCCCTTATACAAGCACTCTATGTAAGCTTTCCATCTGTCAACCTTTTCTTCCCTATCTGTTAGAGGCTTTCCATTTGTGTCCTTAATATTACAGCATTTAGTCTTCTTTTCCCCAAAAGTATTCTTAATCCTTCGATAAGCTGTGTCTACTTTTCCTAATTTCAGACAATTTTCTATACCTGCACATTTCTCTTTCAACCATTCTTCTTTCGCTTCCTTGCACTTCTTGTTAACCTCATTTCTCAGACGTCTGTATTCTGCTTTCCCCTTTTCATCTCTTAGATTCTTGTGTTTCCGCCTTTCATCCATCAATTCTAGTATATCCTGAGTGATCCACGGTTTTCTACCTATTCTTTCTTTCCTACCAATGTTTTCTTCTGCAGATTTTGTTATTTCATTCTTCAAAAGTGCCCATTCGTCTGCAATTGAAGTTTGTTTAGGGTTTTTCATTAGTCCTTCCTTTATACTCTTCTTGAATCTTTCGTTTACATCCTTCTCTTTCAGTCTGTCTATTGCCCACCTTTTTGGCTTTTGACTTTTCTTCAGTTTCTTCAACTTTAATCTGCATTTCATTACAACCAGATTGTGATCAGAGTTTATGTCAGCACCAGGGTATGTTTTACAATCCAAAATCTGGTTTCGAAACCTCTGCTTGACCATAATGAAGTCGATTTGGTAACGCCCTGTATCTCCTGGTCTCATCCATGTGTATATTCTTCTATTGTGGTTATTGAATAAGGTGTTAGCTATGACCAATTCATGCTCGGTGCAGAATTCTACCAGCCTGCTTCCTCGATCATTCCTTTCACCTAATCCGAAATCTCCTACTATCTTCCCTTCTCTCCCTTTTCCTACCACAGCATTCCAATCTCCCATTACTATAACATTTTCATCACCCTTGATATACCTCAGAATTTCGTCTATTTCTTCGTAGACCTTTTCAACATCCTCATCATCAGCTTGACTGGTAGGCATATAGACTTGTACCACTGTAGTGCAAGTAGGTTTTGTATTGATTTTTGCTACAATAATCCGTTCACTATATTGCTCATAATATTCCACCCGCTTTCCAAGTTTCCTACTCAATATGAGGCCAACCCCAGCTTGGCCATTGTTTGATTTAGTGCTAATGACCCTATAGTCTCCTGACCAAAAGTCCTGTTCTTCCTGCCAGCGCATTTCACTAATCCCAACCAAATCCAACCTCAACCTATCCATTTCCCTTTCTAAGTTTTCTAACCTTCCACATACACATACTTGTGGATTTTAATATATAAGATACTTGTGGATGTATTTAACACTCCGAACACTTGAGCATATTTCAACATTAATATGAGCCTGCAAGTAAAGTAAAAGAAATGGATTGTAGGGAACAATGAATCGACTATCGATTTCAATGTCAATGCCTCGAATTGTTTTTATAATAATCCGTCCATTATTTCTTATCCTATACGAAGGATAACCATTGGCATTATCTTTGGTCTCTTCCTGAAACTGTTAGGGAAATCTTTCTTACATACGCCATCTTTCATACAGACTGAAGCAGGATTCAAAGATCCGCGAGGACCATGTACCATATGACGCCTTACTAACTCGTATAGCGCTTCATCCTCGAGATCTGGTATTTCGGCTGACACCACACTGTCAATGTCAGAAATTTCTTGAAACTTACAATCTTCCGTTAATGTTAAGAGTTAATGGATGTGCGGGAGACCTCGTTTTTGAAATTCCACTGTATATAGATATGCTTTTACCGAAAATTTCCTTAACATTAATCAATCCTAGCAATTCCTTTACTTTGCAATGTAAAACTCTCACTTCAATATCAGGCCTATTAATAGCCGTTTCCCAGAGATGAATGCTGTTAAGTATTTCTGGCCAGCCCGCATTATAGGTGAACGTAATGAATAAATCTGGCTTTCCAAACTTTCTCACTATCGCCATCGCATCCTGATCATTTTGCAATATTTTCCTTGGGCTACCTGTAAAAAAGATAACAAAACTACAATACGACCGACTCTGAGATTTTCATTTTCTGCTCGTAACTTCGTTTGTTGATGACGTATATATTTTAACCGGTCACCTTCCATACGACAGTAGTAATCCACGAATAAATATCCATTTTGCAAACTTGAGCAGCGACAACTAACTCAACGTGACCTCCATGAACACCGTTCATAGACATATACATTTTGTAATCATCGCTCGTATTGATAGCAGTTTCGTAAATATCGCTGTTGCCAACAATAAAGGAAGAATAATTATTCCGCTTGTTTGTAACATGTTTTACAATTCGCTTTCTAACCTGTGTAAATAAACTCTTATTGTTGTACTCACAATATGCCAATGACCTAAACTAACAATTACCGTCACCTTTAATCTTTATAACATTTGTAATTGAGTGTCGCCTCTCATTCATCATAATATGATTCATTGTATTGATTGAGCACACAACCTATAAGGACGAATGATGAAACGAAAAGAAGACAGTTTGTAGCTGGTGAGACCAAAGACTATATAACATAAAGATCGGATACATAATACAAAATGGCGGTTCCAACATTCGACTGTAGCGGCATCTTCGTGAAATTAGTTGTCTTTCGTATACAGTATTTATTGTCATTCAAAGAGATGTTGACATGACAGTGTTATTAGCAAAATGACTGCTGATTGTGCATGAGCATTTCAGTCTCAAAGTAATCCATTCTTTGAGAAGTTTTAATTAATTTATGTGCACAGAATCCCCTTCTGCTTATTGTATGGATACATGCGACATTAGCCCCCGAGTGGAACAGGTAGAAGTTAACGATATCATGCATGGATACATGCGACATTAGCGCCCGAGTGGAGCAGGTAGAAGTTATGATATCATGAAGTAATTAGGGAACTCTCTGTTAATATCAAGTTAGATTTATTATTGGGGCGGCGTTGAATATCATGATACAGTGTTAGTCGTTGTCGCCTAGCGACAATATGTCCGTCAAGTCATTCGATTCTATTTTCGTGAGACCTTGAAGGAAGTAATATTCGCAAAGGTGGGTATCAATCGACGGTGCTTGGCGGGCATTACATTTTAAGACAACAAACGTCGTCGTAGCGCAAATACTTCCCCAGATATTTCAGTTTTAGTAAAGGATGAATTTTTTTGAAAACTATTTTATGAGGAAACGCACAGCTTTTATTATAAAAATATTCTTCTTCTTCGTCTACCTTATCCGATACGAACATTGGCTACCACCATGGCTAACACCTTCTTATCCTGTGCAATCCTGAAGAGTTCCGTGGAAGACAGCCCAAACCACGTTCTTAAATTAACCATCCAAGTTATTCGTCTCCTTCCCGGTCCACGCTGACCTTCAATTTTACCCTGAAGTATAACTTGGAGCAGACGGTAGTTTGGGTTCCTGATCATGTGTCCCAGGTATTCCAATTTCCTCTTCTTAATAGTGTTTAACAGCTCAGGTTGGCTGCTCACACGCTGAAGAACCTCGGCATTACTCACATGTTCTGTCCACGAGATTTTAAGAATCCGCCGGTATATCCACATTTCGAAAGCTCGATTCATCTTTTCTGTAGCTACGGACAGGTCCAAGCTTCAACACCATAAAGAAGGGTGGAGACAACATAACACTTCACAATTCTTTTCTTAAGCGTCATACTGAGATTATTACGGTATTTATTAGGTTTCTTGAAGAAATCACGTCGTAGTGCAACACTGCAATCTTATTACCGGCCGCCACTGGTTGATTCAGTATTCTGCACACACTTGCTTCCCAAAGCCCCGATTAGTGTGACAATTCACTGACAGTCACAGGTTTGTTGGTCATAAGCACGTTGTTAACGCTCGACATTGTCATATGTCATGCGTTCTGACATGCCTATTGTTGCCCGATACCCTCTGCACCCAGCGACTTACTATCTGCGACCAACAGCGTCATCCCCACACACATGTTGCAGCCTCTTGAGAATGTGTCCCGCTGTCTCATTCTCACAACATAGGAACTCTATAGCATCACGTTGCTTATGGCGGACATCAAAAGCAGCGGCCATCTTGGATGAGTACTACGACCGTGCCGCGCGAGAGAACTGGTTGAATTAAAGTTGATCATAAGCGGGAAGGATGCTTCTATGTTCGCTATAAATATCAAACGCAGAATAAAATTGGATCTTTTAAAAATATCATGCATTAATTCTTGAGTGACGCTCGTTCATTCTGAGTTGCTTAAGTATTTACAAAAGTGACAACACCTGACATTTCTGATAAGAAAATACCACTGGATTTTAACATTGTGGGCTTTGTATTGTTACGTGCCACCCCCTAGTGGCACTTTTGTTAACTGGATTACGGTGGGTAGAAAGCACAACACAGGATGTTCCTTTAAAGAAATAATTAATTTTATTGCGGCCAGAATTGCTTGCAAATACAAGCAATTGGAACCTTACTCCAGTTTCCTCAAGTCTCTTGCTTATGGAGAGCTCTTGCTCCCTTTACACTTGTCAACAGTTAATCCTCTCGCTAATGAGTCTGGTGGCCTTGACAGAACTACATGCAACTCTTCCTTGTACACAAATTACAGTTACTTACTATAGCCTTCTACACGCTGCTTCGCTGTTCACGAGCTGGGAAACAATGTCACTGGATTTCGTAACTCGCACGGCACTTCACAATATCTCTGACGCTCAGTGAAATCACACTCACTCAAAACACAGGCAGTCCCCTGTATGCTTCTCACTTCCTCGCTGTCAAGAGAAACGGCTTCACTAGGGGTTTCGCAAGTCACCACACTTCTGTCGCTCAGGATAAACGCTCGCACTAGCTCGTAAAACACAACAACAACTGCTTGACAGGTCGCTCTTATATAGCAGGCCGGTGACTCAATAAATGCTTCTAGACCCATCCAGGGTTCACGGCTTCTCGAGGCTTCCATCGCTGGCTCAGTCACGAATATTCTGGACCATCCCTTTGTCCTAGTAGTCCTCTTGCATAAGGCGCACGCAATACACTGAGGCAGAGCAGCCCAACCCTGGGGCAGTTGTGACTCATGCGGCGAGCGATGAAACAAACTCACAGCCGTAACACCACCTCCGTCCTAAGAGGCTGATCGTCCCGATCAATCATTGGTCCATCTGTGTCCCTTCGTAGGCTGCCAGGCGATCTCGATGCACGATCTTCATCTTCGCTCTCGGACTCCGCTGGATCCTGTAGACAACATCGTTGATCCGTTTCACGACTCGGTACGGGCCCTCCCAGGACTTCTGCAGTTTGGGTGACAGGCCTTTCTTCCGTAATGGGTTGAAGAGCCAGACCAGGTCGTCCTCGTGGAATCCGCCGGCATCCGTCTGCGGGTCGTATCGGGTCTTCATTCGGTCGGTCTCGATCCGCAGTTTCCTCCTCGCGAACGCGTGCACGTCCTCCAGTTGGTCGACCAGTTCTTGACAATACTGGCTTACCGGGACCGGATCATTCCCAGGTCGGCCGAAGGCAAGATCGACAGGCAGACGGAGCTCCCTCCCAAACATGGCCCGGGCTGGTGTGCACCCGGTGGCTTCATGCACGGCGGCGCGGTAGGCCAGGAGAAATAGTGGAAGATGTTTGTCCCAATCCCTCTGGTGCTCGCTGACGACTATTCGGAGATGGTTCTCGATGGTGCGATTGAATCGCTCTACCATCCCGTCGGACTGAGGGAGTAGCGGCGTTGTCCTTGTCTTCCGGATTCCCAGCAGCTGGCATAGGTCCTGGAACACCTGCGACTCGAAGTTCCTCCCTTGGTCGGAGTGCAGCTCCAGGGGTACTCCGCACCGGCTGATGAATTCCTTCACCAGGGTCTCTGCAATCGTCGCGGCTTCTTGGTTAGTGAGCGCATACGCCTCCGGCCATTTGGTAAAGTAGTCACTGACGACCAATATGTAGCGGTTCCCTGCCTTGCTTAACGGGAATGGCCCAGCAATATCGATGGCCACTCTCTCCATGGGGCCGCCCACGTTGTAGGTCTTCAGTGGACCCCGTCGTCTTCGTCCTGGGCCCTTGCTGGCTGCGCAATCGTGGCACCTCGCGCAGTGGTTCTCCACGTCTGTTCGGCATCCGATCCAGTAGAACCGCTCTCTCAGCTTCTCCAGGGTCTTCTTTATCCCTAGGTGTCCACCAGATGATCCCCCATGAACTTCCTTCAGGACTTCCTCCGTCATAGCCTTTGGAACGACGACTTGTTCCCGAGATGTCTTCCCGTCGGTGCTCTCCCAGGTACGGCAGATGAGGCCATCCCTTACAATCAGCGAGTCCCACTGCGCCCAGTAGGACTTAAACTTTGGGCTGCAGTCACTCACAATGTTCCACCCGGGTCTGGGGACACAGGCCCTCTTCCATTCGGCTTATCAGTCCCAGGTCATCATCTTCTGCTTGTGCCCGCGTGAAAGATTCGCGGCTCCAGCTCCCCTGAAGTTCCACGGTAGTCCTTCGGCACTGTATCCCGGTGTTCTCCTCTCTTCTGGTACAGAAGGTGCAGTCTTCGGCGCACGGTATTCGTGACAGGGCTTCGGCGTTAGAGTGCAGTTGGCCTTTCCTGTGCTGGATCTCAAAGTTGTACTGTTGAAGCCTCTCTAACCACCGTGCGAGTTGATCCTCGGGCTGCTTGAAGATCAGGAGCCACCGCAGGGATGCATGGTCGGTCCTGAGGGGAAATTCCTGCCCGTACAGGTATTTGTGGAAATGTTCAATGGTCTTCACGATGGCGAGCAGCTCCTTCCTGGTGACGCAGTAGTTTCTTTCGGGCTTTGACAAGGCTTTGCTGAAGTAGGCCACTACTCTCTCCTCGCCCTCCACTACTTGCGACAAGATTCCCCCTATACCAAAGTCGCTGGCATCGGTATCGACGATGAAGCTTGTTCCAGGTCTGGGGTAGGCCAGAATAGGTGCGGTGCACAGAGCCTGCTTGAGTTGTTCGAAGGCACCGTGGCATTCTGCTGTCCACGTGAAGAGTTGGTCCTTCTCAGTCAGTCGATGCAGTGGTTTAGCGATGTCGGCAAATCCTCTCACGAAGCGACGGTAATAGGTGCAGAGTCCCAGGAAGCTTCGTAGTTGGGATTTGTCCTTCGGAACTAGCCACTCCCTCACAGCTGCGGTCTTCTCTGGGTCGGTGCGCACCCCCTCCTCGGAGACGATATGCCCAAGGTACTGCACCTGCTTCTGGAAGAGCTGACGCTTCTTGGGGCTCAACTTCAGCTGGGCAGCCCGTAGCTTCATCAAGATTTCCTTCAGGTTGCTGTAGTGCTCCTCGAAGCTTCTCCCCAGAACGATGACGTCGTCTAGGTAGACCAGGCAGGTCTTCCAGTGTAGTCCCCTCAGAATGGACTCCATTAGCCTTTCGAAGGTCGCAGGGGCGTTGCAAAGACCGAATGGCATGACGGTAAACTGCCAGAGCCCGCTGCCCAGAGATAACGCCGTTTTCTCGCGGTCCTTAGGGTGGACCTCCATCTGCCAGTAGCCACTCTTCAAATCCAAGGTGGAGAACCATCTTGATCCTGATATGGTGTCCAGCGTGTCGTCGATCCGGGGTAGAGGGTAGCTGTCCTTCTTCGTGACGTCGTTCACCAGCCTGTAGTCCACGCAGAACCTGGAGGAACCGTCCTTCTTCTTCACAAGCACGACTGGAGAACTCCAAGGACTATGTGATGGCTCAATCACCCCTTGCTCCTTCATCTCTTCTACCATCCGGTCGACTTCGGCTTGCTTGGCGAGCGGGACACGTCGGAATGGGGCCCTAATCGGTGCGCTGTCCCCAACGTCGATTCGGTGCTGGACCAAGCTTGTCCTGCCGAAGTCTTTGCTCCCCACGGAGAAGACGTCCTGGAATTCGCGTAGCAGGTCCTGAAGTTGGCGTGATTGTTCCTCGTCTAAATGGTCCTGGGATCCTTGGTACAGCTTCTGTAGTTCTTCTGGCAGTGCGCGTCTTCTACGGTTGTCCGTCTGCAGGTGTCCGTCCGTCGTATCTGTGATGCGGGCAATCCAGGTAACGGGCTCGCAGACTCCTAGGTTGGTGTCCCGGTGAACCATAATGTCGTAGTCGTTCAGGTTGGACAGGCGGACGTACGGCCGAGACGTCGTGTTGTTGAGGGTCTTGGCAACTAGCAATCCTTTTGTCTGGATGTCCTCATATTTTGGCTCGATGACAGCCGCCACTCCCTCAGCAGTTCCGTCGACAATTACGGCGGCGCTGACCTCCGTCCTGGCGGGAACGATGACGTCCTCTCTCAGCCTTACTCGTCGTGTGGTGACGGCCTCGTGTGCTGGTTGCAAAGCAAGTTCCTCACCTCCGAAGTGCAGAGTGTTGGTACTCAGGTCCAAGATGATGTTGTTCTGGTCCAGGAAGTCCAGTCCGATGATCACTTCGTTTGATACGTCAGCCACAAGCACTGGATGCTTCACCGCTCGTCGACCAATGACGAGCTCCAGTGATGCTTCGCCATGTACCGGTGCGGTCTCTCCGGTCGCGGTTATTAGCTGGAGGTTCCTTTGGGTGGGTTGCACTCTCCACTTCGGGATCATGGTGGGATTGACGATGGTCCTCGACGCTCCCGTGTCGATCAGCATGGGCCAGCTCACTCCGTTGACGACTCCGTCGACCATCAGGCTGCTATTGTCCCTCCGTAACTTCGTCACACGCGCTTGGACTGCCGGGGCTTGACGACTGTCACAAGCCAACCTTTGCCCCCAAGGCTGGCTAATACTCGTTTCCCTGGGCCGCGCCGTTTTCAGACGACTGATTTCCCGTCGGATACCCTCGGCGGTGACGATCACCGCAGTCCTTGCTCAGGTGGCCTTTCTTACCGCAGGCCCAGCAGGTCGGTAGTCCTCTTCCGGGCCGCCTCTCCGGTTGTCTTCCGGCTGTGTCGTTGCTGGTAGTGCCGCGACTATCGAAGAAACGGCTTTGCGCCTCCATCAATTCGTCGGCCAGGGGCTTGGTCTCGTTGGTTTTTGCTTGGTCGTCGACGTCCACTTGACGCACCCGCGCGTGCATTCTAGATGCCTGTTTTGCCGTCTCGAACTCAAGTGCGTGGCTCAGCGCATCTGCCAGGGTCTTATTGCGCGCGAGTCGCAGCGCCTGTTGAGTGTCCGAGTCCCGTAGCCCGTCGGTGAAGGTCTGCGTCGCAATCTGTTCCAGGAAGTCGGCCGGCGCTGTTGGGTAGGCGAGCCTTATGAGGCGTGCGATGTCCATCTCGAACTCCTGCAGGGTTTCCGCGTTCTTTTGTACCCGGGTCCAGAGCTGCATCTGGTAGGCCTGCTGAAGATGGCTATCCCCATATCGGGACTCCATATGGGCGATTAATGAAGCGTAGTCCTGGGATCCAGTAGGGATGGCCTGAAGGACGTTAAGGGCGTCCCCTCTCAGCGCTACAATGAGAGCTCTAGCCTTTTCCGTGCTGTTCCAGTTGTTTATGGAACAGGCTGCCTCGAACTGACGTAAATAGGTGCTCCTCGGGACCTTTCCGTCGAAGGTTGGGGGCGTCACTCTGCTCTGTCCCGTTCCTGAAGTCCCCGGTGACCTGTGGGCGGGCGTCGGCGCAGCTCGGCAACTTCCTCTTGAAGAGCGTTGAATTTCTCTTCCACCCCCGTGAGGGGGCGTTGGCGCAGTTCGACAACTTCCTCTTGTAGAGCTTTGACTCTCTCATCCACCCCGGTCGGCGGGCGTCGGCGCAGCTCGGCGACTTCCTCTTGTAGAGCTTTGAATCTATCTTCCATCCCTGTCGGCGGGTGTCGGCGCAGCTCAGCAAATTCCTTTTGTAGAGCGTTGAATCTCTCTTCCACCCCCGTCAGCGGGCGTCGGCGTAGCTCGGCAACTTCTTCTTTTAAGGCGTTGAACTTCTTTTCCACTGCCGTGACTTCCTCACGCAGACCCAGTTCTAATTTCTTCAGGTCCTGTGCTAACTTATTCTGCCCGTCTTCCATCTTCTTCTGGCCGTCCTCTATCTTCTTGGTTAAATTCTTCTGGCCATCTTCTAATTTAGCAGTTAGGTCCTCGGCTAACTTCTTCTGGCCGTCCTCCATCTTTTTCTGGCCGTCCTCCATCTTCTTCTGGCCGTCCTCCATCTTCTTCTGGCCGTCTTCCATCTTCTTCTGGTCATCCTTCAGGTCCTTGGCTAATTTCTTCTGGCCGTCTTCCATCTTCTTCTGGCCGTCTTCCATCTTGGTTTCCATGCCACTTAACTTTTCTAGCAATTCTGCCAATTGCGCCTCCATTTTAGTTGTTTGTCTTGTAAAGTGCATGCACTCACAGGAAAATTAGAGAAAATGACCTGCTCGGGTTTTGAAACCAGGACCGTCAGGTGTTGTGCTTGTGCTTGAGTTCGTAATCCCGCTTCTGACGCCAGTTGTTACGTGCCACCCCCTAGTGGCACTTTTGTTAACTGGATTACGGTGGGTAGAAAGCACAACACAGGATGTTCCTTTAAAGAAATAATTAATTTTATTGCGGCCAGAAAGATACACTACTCATCTGCAAATACAAGCAATTGGAACCTTACTCCAGTTTCCTCAAGTCTCTTGCTTATGGAGAGCTCTTGCTCCCTTTACACTTGTC
Source organism: Meconema thalassinum (assembly GCA_946902985.2). NCBI lineage: Eukaryota > Metazoa > Arthropoda > Insecta > Orthoptera > Tettigoniidae > Meconema > Meconema thalassinum. Next base: position 1,289,290,229 of record OX336388.2, on the reverse strand, counting down.
AACATTTAATCCTCTCGCTAATGAGTCTGGTGGCCTTGTCAGAACTACATGCAACTCTTCCTTGTACACAAATTACAGTTACTTACGATAGCCTTCTACACGCTGCTTCGCTGTTCACGAGCTGGGAAACAATGTCACTGGATTTCGTAACTCGCACGGCACTTCACAATATCTCTGACGCTCAGTGAAATCACACTCACTCAAAACACAGGCAGTCCCCTGTATGCTTCTCACTTCCTCGCTGTCAAGAGAAACGGCTTCACTAGGGGTTTCGCAAGTCACCACACTTCTGTCGCTCAGGATAAACGCTCGCACTAGCTCGTAAAACACAACAACAACTCCTTGACAGGTCGCTCTTATATAGCAGGCCGGTGACTCAATAAATGCTTCTAGACCCATCCGGGGTTCACGGCTTCTCGAGGCTTCCATCGCTGGCTCAGTCACGAATATTCTGGACCATCCCTTTGTCCTAGTAGTCCTCTTGCATAAGGCGCACGCAATATACTGAGGCAGAGCAGCCTAGCCCTGGGGCAGTTGTGACTCATGCGGCGAGCGATGAAACAAACTCACAGCCGTAACAGTATTTTAAATTGTAAAAAGAATGTTTAATGAACTGTCCTACAAGGATTGAGGGGTATGCTGTGCCTTAAGGCATTTTTGGAAACACAAGCAGCTCCAGATTTTTTTATTACTTTGTGAATAAAACTCTGTTAAGTAAGTACGCCCATCTTGAATATATTGTGCAACTGTTTTCTTGCGTTGGGAGTTCAAGGCTATTTGTACGGACCTACCTAGTCACTAACGTTCATTATTGTAGCTCTTATGTATAGAGAGTTATGAAAAATGAAAATCCACAGCCTGCTTCCAGTCTCCGACCGGGTCAGGAATGGAATGAATGAAGCCCCTATCTAGCGGCGAGGATATGAACTGTGCCGGCTGCCGAGGCCTGACGCACTCCTCTGGGGCAATGATTAAATGAATGACAGATGAAATGAAATGATAGTGGAGAGTGTTGCTGGAATGAAATTTTGACAGGGAAAACCGGAGTACCCGGAGAAAAACCTGTCTGCCTCCGTTTTGTCCAGCACAGATCTCACATGGAGTGACCGGGATTTGAACCACGGACCCAGCGGTGAGAGGCCGGCGTGCTGCCGCCTAAGCCACGGAGGCTTATAGAGAGTTATGTGTTTTCATATTTTATAATTGTATAAAACTATCTGAAAGCTAATCGCTGAGAGCAGTGCTTCATTGGATCATAAGTCATCAATTTCAGTATAATGTTTGTATGTTCTTCACAGGCACCATTTTGAAATTATTCAACTGATGACCTTTTAGTTTTCGGTGTCTGATGGTTCCCACATGAACGTTTGTTTTCCAATATTTGGTAGAGATCTGATGATTAATTTGTCCGGCTCTTAATTTCGGCTTTGAACATTCGGGTGGCCACCCTGTTTATCTGTTGAGATGACGGCGATATAGAGTTGTTGTTGCTTACTTTAGGGGCTGCAACATCGTGGCCATATAGCCCCGTATGCTTGGGTCTATAAGGAATGTGTGTGATAAGCTGTTTCATTGTGATGGCCGTACAGTATTACTGTGTGTATTTGTAATTCAGTGAGGTTTGGGAAGGAGGCGGCCGTGACTTCAAGTTTGGAACCATCCCAAAATGTGCCTGGAGTAGAAATGGGGAAACTACGGAAAACCACTTCCAGGATGGCTGAGGTGGGAATTGAACACTCCTCTTCTCAGTTTGGCCTTACGAGGCTGGGTGTATCCCGGTCTAGCTGTCATACTCATCTCTTGGCAGAGCCGGGAATTGCCCCCAGACCTCCGGGACGACAGCCAAGAACGCTAGCCGCTACACCACGAGGTGTTCCCACCAAAATCAATAGTTCTAATTGATGTCCGGAAGTTATCTTCATATAATATTGACAAAGGAATACATCTAAGTGTAATTCAATAACACTCATTATTATCTTTAAAACATTGTCTGCCCAAACAAAAATACAGTGAAGTTTGAAATGGGTGCTACCCGCTACACCTCGAGTCGGTCAGTGATATAGAACACGACATTGTAGTGCCCTCTGCTAGTGCTACCACTGCACCCTATGACCTAAAAACAACATAATTCGCCTGTAGATATCGTCGTGCTGGTCATCCACCCTCCATAATGTGCATCTGGGCGGCAATTGTATTTGGATATATGTGGTGCTATAAAACCTCATGAGGGGCAGTTTTATTGTATTTATAAGAGATCTATTAGGAGTAATAAATATGTTTTTGGGTGTCCGCAGCGTTACGCCGTATTAGCACTTTTGTTTATCTAAGGCTCAAAACGATTAGTTGTGAGGAAATTAACTACAATTTCGCAGACTTGGATAGTAATAAGTTTAGTGAATACTGAAGGCTTTTCATTTAAAATAGGAGCCCTGAATATAATTTAAATATTGACAAAGAAATACATCTAAGTGTAATTCAATAACACCGTATTTTTCTGTACTTCCTAACATAAAACAAAATGTTGGTGCATATTTTGATGTTGCAAAGATACGCCACGTTTTCTAAATGTGCAATGAATCCATGACTATTTTCATTAGTTCCTACAACTATTTTTTCTTCCAAAACGGCTCTAGTGCATTATGGTTGTTCAGTAGCATCAGAAAATATTTCCCGATAATGTTTCACTTCGTTCCCATGCACACAAGTCAGGTGGGGGTACGTTGCGAAAACGCATCACCGGGAACAAATGGTTTCAAACATAGTGGACTGGGACAAATGCAATAGGTGTGGATTACACCAATAAATAAACCGTGACATAACACGCCATGATATATAGATATATATTTGTAGCTTATACAAAAGCGAATCGAAAAAGAATAAACAAGGAGCAAAGAGAGGCATATACGAAGAACTCGCTACATCAGTTCTCCACACCCTCCCCATTCTGGTCGACTTCCAACGGAACGACCAGTTGAACAGGTCGGCTGACACTAGTCCCGTCTGTCTTCCGGAGGATGAGTGCTCGCACCTTCCCATCTCTGCCAGGTTTAGTCTCTGTGATCAACGCCCTCTGCCACACGTGTCTCGGCCGTACGTCTTCTTGCAATAAAACTATGTCTCCCACTCCTGGCCATGGTAAATGATTTTTTTTGAAAGGAGGCGAAAGTTACGACGCGCATGTCATACGATGTTGGCATGTTAAAGAACCCATTTGAATTCAGTAGGCCGTGTTAATAATGGCAAAATTAATCTCGGGATTTTCCGCCAACACAAAGTACCTCATTTCTCTACTAGAAAGCACTGTAGTGTCAAGGAGCATTATCTCGCCATTCACAGCTTCTGCAGACTTCTTGTGTAGCAGCCAAGCATTCTGTACAGCTACGTCTAACCCCCTTGACTGTCATAGTGCCTCGAGGAACAACACAAATTCGAAATGCAAGCTGCCCTCTGGGTGTCAAATAGCAAAGCTTGCACCCGGCCCCCGAGGCCATACGATATTATTATTATTATTTACTACTTTCTTCCCAGTACATCCTATAGCGAGGCAATGGTTACTGAGTAATAGAATAACAATTAAGGTTTTTAGCTCATCTGTAGGAAACTGAAACATTGGACATCCTTTCTGAACTGAATATATGACACTTTGTTTCACAATATCTAAAGTCAATTCTTCACTGTAAAATAGTTGAAATACCTCTAAAGGAGGTATTAGACTCATTAAAGACATTCTTGTTTCTGTCCTCTAACTTTTTCTTCATTTCACAGTTTTCAGGAAGATCACAATTTCTCCATTTTCTAACCCGTTTTCTATTCCCCAACAATCTAGTCTACGACACTGTTGCATTGAAAGCACTCGTTTCAATATTGTGTTTGCTATTATCGCGAGAACCGTCTTGATGAGGAAGTTCAAAATCCTCTGAATATGCTTCTATAGTGTCTCTCTCGAGGACTGTATCCTCATTGAAACTACGGAAGAGAACTTCAGCTTCAGATCTTAGCTGCTGTCCACTAAGATTATTTATAGTTCCTCCAGTGTCTTCGTCGCCACTGTCCTCGTCTGTTTCATACTCGTACCGTACCTGTGGGGGAAGCCATGAATACATCCACGCAGTTGGCCAGTGACATATCAGAACAGAACAAAAATTAAAAATAAGCACTGAAATCCAAACAAAATAGTTTGAATGATTAGAGATACTAAAATAAAAGTTCATGTTTCTGATATCGTTTGTGCACGGTGTTACGAAAACTCAACACAATGTAGCTGGTCTGAGTGACTCATTGTTGCATCCGAGATTAGTTTTCCCAGACAAGAAAATTATATTATCTCTAAGCTATGCTACAAACACGAATCCATTATAATTACTTCAATTGCATTATGATTTACTTTCCTTTGTTGTCGGTCAGACACCGCCGTTTTAAAGAGTTCATTCAATGAACAAGTTCAAGAGCAATCCATACAAAGACATAACGTCAAATACGGCGGGAAGCGCATGGAGCTCGAAGCGTGAGTCATGGAGTAACTGTACAACTGTTCCAAAAAGTTAACAGTATCTGCTGCCAACTTAATTTAACAAAATACATACCCCTGTATGATGTTGCGAAAACGCATCACCGGGAACTAATGGGCTCGCGATAAAAATAAAAGGTTCATGAGCCCTACTTAAGATTATTAACGTTGCGCATCATCACATTATGATATCTTCCGCCCTCTCTCCTGGAGAAATTCCTATCGTTCCCCATTATCATATCAACGTATAAAAACAAGCCATTAGACAGGAAAATTGTCATTAGGAAGAACTCTACCCTACTGCAACCATGAAGTGTCTTCTAATTTTGTGCGTGGGAACGCTTCTTAGTTCAGCAGTTTGGGCAGGTAAGTTGAATATCGCGGAACAACATTCATTATAGGAGTTATTTTAGAGAATGATTTGAGCGCTCTTGTTTGTTGAGTAAGATTTAAAAATTCATGATTCAATCCAGAATCTCCTGCATTTCGGACAAACGCATTAGCTATCTACTAGCACGGCCAATATCCGACCAAACCTTACCTCCAAGTCTGTCATCTTAAAATAGAATGCAAGTAAACAGACAGTCCAAGACAATCGGGCAGAATGTAACAAAGTTGCATTAACAAATACAGTATGCAAATTTGTAATAAAACATTAAAAGATTTGAACAGTGCGAGAATAATTATCTTTCAGTGGCATTGTACTTCCGGCAAAGTCGACCATGGATCTTAATATAATGCTGTAAATTTGATTTTAACAATTAAATTGGTAATCACGATAAGACTTGTTTTATTTTTAGTATGTGTTTGGGGGCCTCTCAATCCAGAAATCTAAGTGTTTTTTTTTAATCTAACTACTAGAGTACCCGTTGACACTGTCATATATAGCAAAGATTTTGTTTTGTGGTGATACGATCTAAAATATTGTGAAATAATGTGGAAAACTACATCTATAGGGGTACGCACGACAGAGACCATTACATATCAATTCACCAGAAAAAATGTAAAGAGATGGTTCATTTCAAGAGAAGGATGTTACTGGATGCTCTGCATCACAATCTGCTTTTACATCAATTTTAATTTTGTAATTCCTATCAGCTCAATGTTTATCAAACACACTAACACAGACATAACAATAACACATGTTATTAGACAAAATGATATATATAGGCCTATATATATATATGTATATATACACATAAATAAATAAAAAATAACCCCTGGCATTACAGTCCGTGAGGGCCTAGGCCTACCAAGCGACCGCTGCCCAGCCATTTGGGCTGCAGATATTGGGGTGACGTGTGATCAGCGCGTCGGATCCCCTCGGCTCCCTGTCAGACAGCTACCCAATTGTCCTCACGAGGCTGAGTGCACCCCCTTCCAGCCCTCATGTCAGTTTCTAAAATCCCTGATGGAGCCGGGAATCGAACCCGGGACCTCCGGGTGAGAGGCAGGCGTGCTACCCCAGCACTACGGAGCCGGCATATATACACATATCCAGGGAAAATAATGTTTTCAACGTGTTTTGTAAGTATTTCGAGCAAACCTTTACTGTTAAAACCTTTCATGAATTCACTCAGAACTTTTGAACGAAATAACATTATTTAAATCGGTTCAGTAGAACTCTAGAAACAGTGTATGAAGCATTGACCTTTCACATATACATACCTATGTTTTGCTTTTTTATACTTTATCGGTGGGTATTCTAAGTTAACTGCCACTTATTAAGACTTTTATGAAATCCACTCAGTTGGAGATTTCGAACGACCTAAAAATTATTCAAATCGATCCGATAGACCTCAAGAAATAAGCGACAACCCATTTTATATAAGTAGATTCGGACGTGCTGTCCGGTAGGGTACGGACCAGGGGTTCGTGCATAAGACAGGGGCAGGAGCAGGGGCTAATTATACTGTCAGCGTTGCCAGACAACAATGCATATTTCAAATGAGCAAACGTTAGCATGCTTCTTTCCACATCTCTGGAGCACACAATCTCCATTACGATTCTTCTAAATACCTTGTGCTTTCTGTACAGAACATAACTGAAAGCTGACATTTGTCATAAATACGGTCGTGAAAAGTCCAGTTCTGAAAGGACATTATTAATGTACAGTATTATTATACCAATAAAATGTGGTAACTTCTAACATAAACCAATAAAATAGATCTCTATATTGGTGAAGTTTCATGAAGAAGAAATCCACTCGATTGTTCAACAACCAATAAATAAATCTACATGAAACTTTAAATCCAGAAATTTGGGGATAACAAGTGACATATCACTAGCTCTCATATTAAGTATGCCAATTTACGTCTGGATCCACCAAAATTCCACATAATTGTAAAATTTATTGGAAAACACAATTGTTTTTGCGCAGTTAAATCATAAATTTCTTTAGCAACAGGAAGTACACTGTAGCCTCAAAATGTCGTTTAATTTTGTTAATTAGGTAGAAATTCATTTGTTACCTGAATGCCCCCTTGAAACAGATGCAGACTATTATGTATTAATCCCTTTCTTTGGGCATTGTGGCTAATAATGGCTGCCATAGGCCTGTGCAAAGATGTAGTCTTCTTTATTAAGTGGATTACTACTGCATTTCTTTCGTGAACGGATACTGTACTGGAAATGGTTTCCAGATATTAGTGCTTTCTTATTGCATTCACTACAGTGTGTTTAAGTTGTAGCTCAAAGCGCTCTCGAACTCCCACGGAGTGGAGTTGATATTATTTGATAGAGTTCCATATCATAACCGAAGCTTTTGAAGCCAACATTGAAGAACATAATCTCAAGACGCCATGACTTCCCTGATTGGCTGAATTCTAATAGGATGTCTCATAAGTAATGTCGTTTTTAACCTACTTTCGATTTTTGCAAAAAATTAAAGTAGACTTATGTGATCTACACGGGCCAAACGTTGTCAGTCTGTCTGTGTATCTGTGTGTGTGTGTGTGTGTGTGTGTGTGTGTGTGTGTGTGTGTGTGTGTGTGTGTGTGTGTGTGTGTGTGTGTGTGTGTGTGTGTGTGTGTGAGTATATATATCTGTCCCCCATTATCAATTCAAACATGACGAAACCAAATTGAACCAAATTTGGTACAGAGATAGAACTAGCAAAGGACACCTCAGTGTTATGTTTTATATCGTCGCCATCTTGACGGAAATGGAATGGCGGCCACTCAAATGTTCATATCTTAAATAAAATTATGACTAACCTAACCATCTGATCTCTACCAACGTTCGCAACACTAAACTGTTATGTGGGAAGCGTCTTTTGCCCAAACTACAAGGTCATCATCCAAATAGTTTGAATATGGCGGCCGTATATGTGTGCAAATCGATCCCCCCCTATCAATTCTAACACGACGAAACCAAATCCAACCAACTTTGGTACAGAAGTAGCACTAGCAATGGATAACTCAGTGTCATGTTGTATATCGTCGCTATCACAACCAAAACAAAATGGTGCCTATCCAAATGTTCTAAGCTTAAATCAAATTACGACTAACCTAATCATCCGATCTCTACCAAATTTTTCAACAATATACCTTAATATCGGGAGCGTCTTTTTCCCAAACTACAAGTTAATCAGCCAAATAGTTTCAAGATGGCGGTTGCATGAATAATTATTATTATTATTATTATTATAGCCTAAGCGTAACTTACGATTCAACAAGGCCCGGCCTCACTGAATCTGCTTATCGTACAGAGAGAATATTATTCCGTAGTAGTGACTAATAGTTCAGGCTGACCGTGCCATATCGTGCTGGGCCGTTCCGCCCCGTTGTGGCGAAATGGAGCTTATTGTTTCCTCGCTAGTCCATATTCCAGTAGATTGATATCCTTTTAGGAATGTACTGAACAAAATAATACACATTTAGTATCAAATGGTTTATAAAAATGGCAGGAAACGCTAATGAAATCGTTCTTTCCAAGACAAAATATGCTATACAGTTATACTAAACCAGAGAGTCATGTGTAGCAGCGGGCTAGCGTATTTAACTCTTAACTCTTAACCTGGAGGTTCGTAGTTCAAATCCATATGGGTGCATTTTTACTTGATACTTTTTGTTTTTAATGATTTATAACTACTCACGCGTTATAATGTTAAGCATGTATAGTGTGTTATTGCAATCGAAAATGTTATATAGGCTATACTTACTAGCAATCGGCCGGACTTTGCCCAGGAACAGTAATGGATGCATTACTGGTACGTGATAAGTAAGCGCTTTTATTTTCGATGTCAATGAACTACGACCTATATCCGTTGTACGTCTCGGCATGATGGGTAAAAATCATGGAGATGCATGTGCAACGAAATCTTGTCAGACGTAATTTAAGAATGGCGAGGGGCACGAAACACAAATCTCCCATCCGTCCAATCTTAACTTGACTGTGTATTTTGCGGAATGAAAAGTTCACAGGCGAAATGAAGAAAAGCCGAGTTGTACTTCCAGGGAAACTCCAAACACAACCATTCTAGTCTGAAGTCTTAACTCAACACGACTCGACAGTTTGCTGCTGGCTGTATCTATGGCAATAGGCTCGCCCGCTAGCTAGGCTGCAACTTGGGTGAAAGACTCGCCCCTAGCTAGCTCGTAAACTGTCGCCTCAGTAATTGAATGAAGATTCTGGAAGAAATGAAAACGTAAAAACACTTATAGTGGGTGATGTATTGAAAATAGAGATATGCTCTCCTGGTCGATCTTGTAGACGTTTTCTTTCTGAACATTTCTTACACTCATAGTATATTTAAGCTTAAAAAGCGCATGGACGCCAGGTTTTTTTTTTTTCACTTTTTCACTGCTTGGCTTCCTTTGATCATAAATAAATTATTTTCTACAGACACCTTCCTCAAGATATCCTTTACAGAATGGTGAGACCGCATCAAAATCCATCCAGTGGTTCGAGATTACCGGTGACATCCAAGAATCGGCGTTTTGTTTTATACTAAGTAGAGATAACCACATATTTTAACACTCGACTAAAGCGATAAAACTTCGGTGTCCTTGATCCGCGGTACAAACTGTTGTTTTTGATTCTTTAGGGGCTTTGCGGCATCATGGCCATGTATTCCCGTGTACTTGGGTGTGTGTAGAAGTTGTCTGATAAACTGTGTCACTGTCATGTCTGTATGTTTACTAGTTTGTGTACTTTTATCCGAGGAAGGATTTGGGTAGGAAGCTGTTGTTGTTCCATTTGCGAGGCTTGGACATCATGTTCATTTCGACCCGTGTACGTGGGTAAGCGTTGAATTTTGTCTGATAACCTGTGTTATTTTGCTGGTTGTATTAGTGTGTGTATTTATAATTCAGGTGAGGATTTTGCCAATCAACGTATAATATAGCACGTTATATTTCAACAAGCTACTACAACCAACATTCAATTTATAGCCTACTCCATGAATAGGATAAAGAGTTATACCCATGCATTTAGGAGAAAGTAGGCTATAATATGGTCTTTAGTGAGCATCTTGTTTACGTTTGGTGTTTTATAAGATAGAATTAGTTTTCTTTGGTTCGCCAATGCTTTTTACAGGAGGCCATGACTAGAATTGCGTATGTTGCAACGGTATCATCAAAACATACCATAGGCTATATCGCCAGATTTAAAAACTTGGAAAATGAAACAGAAGCTGTAGATCTGTACCTCATGAATTGACCCCTTAACTGTTTCAACGTAGAGTTGATATCTGTCATTAGCTTATCGGTAACCCCATGGATGATATATTTATCTGGAGAATTGTCACATGTGGTGAAAAATGGGTGTAATACCGCAAAGCTGACGCCTCGAAACAGTAGCTCAGTCCCTGTCAACCAGCCAAAGTCATCGTTAATAAAGTGACAGTCTGAAAGACTAGACTTTGTATCATTTTAAATGCTACAAATGCTGAAAAATGCTAGAAAGGCTGGAGGCTTCTCGCTTCGCTCGAAGCCAAAGACTCTTGACATGTTAGAAAATTATCTGCATAATACTTATCTTATCTTGTTTCAAATTACTCGCGAAGGGCAAGTGCAAACCAAGGGCAAAGCAAGGTCCAGCGCGGGGAATGCCGCATGCTCACCAGAGCGCGCGGGGACTTGCCCCTTCCATCCAGTCTAAAAACACTTATAGTGGGCGATGTATTGAAGATAGAGATATGCTCTCGCGGACTTTTTTGTAGAACTTTTCATGCTGACCAATTCTTACGCTCATAGTATATTGATATTTTTAACGGTTTGCCCAGCGTAAGCTTAACAAGCGCACGGACGCCAAGTTTGTTTTCGACTTTTTTCACTGAAATCGTTACTGCTTGGCTTTCTTTGATCATACATAAATTACTTTCTACAGAATCTTTCCTCGAGATATCCTTTAGAGAATGGTGAAACCCGCATCAAAATCCATCCAGTGGTTCTCGAGATTACCCGTGACATCCATGAATCGGGGATTTTTGTCTTATACTAACGAAGTAGAGATTGTCGGGGTACACATGCACCAAGCGGTACTATTACGTCACACACCTCAGTGCATCTGTCCGTCCGTCACCATAACGTAACGCCAGACCCCAGCGTGACGACGAAGTCGACAAGATCATTTAAAATAAAAAAAGGATCGGTTCGGCCCCAAAGAGATGTAGTGTGTCTGGTGGAATTTTGAAGGAGTGATTCACTGGGCGTTTGTCCCAAACGGGCGTGCAGTCAATGCGGATCTTTATTCTTAACAACTGGAACGAGCTCATTACATTTTGAGACGGAACTACTCACACGTTATAATGGTAAGCATATACGGTATAGTGTGTATTTGCAATCGAAAATATTATATATTTACTGTACATATAACACCACATATTTCAAAACTCGACTACAGCGATTAAAATTCGTTGTCCTAGATCCGCGGTACAGTCTATTGTTGTTGTTTGTTTTTGTTGTTGATTCTTTAGGGGCTTTGTGGCATCGTGTCCATGCATCCCTGTGTACTTGGTTGTGTGTGTAAGTTGTCTGATAAACTGTGTCACTGTGATGTCTGTACTAGTGTGTACATATTCTCGCGTGTGGAGCACGTGAGAATCATATATATATATATATATATATATATATATATATATATATATATCTATATATATAAAAATCAATGTAACGTGATAGTTTGTCTGTGGGTGTGTATGTCTCCTATGCGTTCATATACCATTCGTCCGATTGCGATGAAACTTGGGTGAGATGTTGAGTACACTCCAAGGAAGGTTTCTGACTTAGTAAATCCATTTTACAATAGGTAGCGCACGCGTAGATTCAACAAATGAGTGACGATGCGCGAAGCGTTTCAAACAAGTCCCGTATGTGTTCAGATACCATTCGTCCGATAGCGATGAAACTTGGGTGAGATGTTGAGTACACTCCAAGGAAGGTTTCTGACTTAGTAAATCCATTTTACAATAGGTAGCGCACGCGTAGATTCAACAAATGAGCGACGTTGCGCGAAGCATTTCAACAAAGTCCCGTATGTGTTCATATACCATCCGTCCGATTGCGATGAAACTTGGGTGAGATGTTGAGTACACTCCAAGGAAGGTTTCTGACTTAGTAAATCCATTTTACAATAGGTAGCGCACGCGTAGATTCAACAAATGAGCGACGATGCGCGAAGCATTTCAACAAAGTCCCGTGTGCATTCATATACCATTCGTCCGATAGCTATGAAACTTGCATAAAATGTTGTGAACACTGCAGAGAAATTTTCTGGCTTAGTACATCCACTTTACAATAGGGAGCGCACGATTAGATTCAACAAATGAGCTACGACGCGCGAAGCATTTCAAAAAAGTCACGTTTGCGTTCATATACCATTCGTCCGATAGCGATGAAACTAGGCTGAGATTTTGTGTGCACTCCAGGGAAGGTTTCTAGCTTAGTAAATCCCTTTAAAAATAGATAGAGCACGAGTAGAATCAACAAATGAGCAACGGCGCGCGAAGCGTTTCAACAAAGTCCCATTTAATTTCATATACCATTCATCCGATAGCGATGAAACTTGGGTGAGATGCTGTGTACACTCCAGGGAAGGTTTCTGGCTTAGTACATACATTTTACAATAGGTAGCGCACCAGTAGATTCAACAAATGAGCGATGACACGCGAAGCGATTCAACAAAGTCCCGTATAAAGTCATATACCATTCGTCTGATAGTGATAAATGTTTGGTGAATTGTTGTGTACACTCCAGGAAAGGTTTCTGGCTAAGTAAATCCATTTTACAATACGAAGCGCACGTTTATGTTCAACAAATGAGTGACTACGCGCGAAGCGTTTCGACAACGTCCCGTATACGTTCACATACCATTCATCCGATTGCGATGAAACTTGGGTGAGATGTTGTGTACACTCCAGGGAAGGTTTCTGGCTGAGTACATCCATATTACAATATGTAGCGCAAGAGTAGAATCAACAAATGAGCGACGACACGCGAAGCGTTTCAACCAAGTCCCGTATGCATACATGTACCATTCGTCCGTACCTATGAAACTTGGGTGAGATGTTGTGTACACGTCATGGAAAATTTCTGGCTTAGTAAATCCCCTATACAATATGCAGCGCACAAGTTGATTCAACAAATGAGGGACGACGCGCGAAGCGTTTCAACAAAGTCCCGTATAAGGGCATATACCATTCTGCCGTTAGCGGTGAAACTTGGGTGAAATATGGTTGACACTCCAAGGAAGGTTTCTGGCTTAGTAAATACATTTCACAGTAGGTAGCACACGAGTAGATTTGACAAATGAACGACGATAGCGATGAAACTTGGGTGAGATGTTGTGGACACTTACGTGACGGTTTCTAACTTAGTAAATACATTTTACAGTAGGTAGCGCACGAGTAGATTCAACAAATGAGTGACGGAGTGCGAATCGTTTAAACAAAATCAGGTATGCGTTCATATACTATTCATCCGATTGCGATGAAACATTGATCAGTTATTTTGTACCCGCCAGGGAAGGGGACTTAGTAAATCCATTTCACAATAAGTAGCGCAAGAGTAGATGCAACAAATGGGTGACGACGCGCGAAGCGTTTCAACAAAATTCCCTATTGCGTTCATATAACATTCTTCGATTGCGATGAAACCTTGATGAGTTATTGTGTACACGCCAGGGAAGGGCTTCGACTTAGTAATACATTTCTCAATAGGTAGCGCACGAGTAGATTCAACAAATGAGTGACAGCGCACGAATCGTTTAAACAAAAACCCCTATACGTGCATATACCATTCATCCGATTACGATGAATCATTGATGAGTCATTGTGTACACGCCAGGGAAGGGTTTCGACTTAGTAAATCCATTTCACAATAGGTAGCGTACGATTAGATTCAACAAATGAGTGACAGCGATGAAACTTTTTGAAAGTTGTTGTGCACGCTCCCTCGAATGGTTCTAAATTAGAAAATCCATTTTATGATAGCTTAGAGGCAGTTAACATGTTGTGTATCCAAAAGCACTTCAAGAAACAGAATTTCAACGCCAACACTTTCTTTGATTGGCATTGCAACGCATGCCGGGTACAGCTTGTATAACATAAATTAAAAAGTAATACACCTAAAACCTACACTATAAGAAAAAATCACACACAACATAAAACAACTTATCATCTACTTCAGAAGGTCCAATAGCATTCCCTTCACAATAAACACTTGTGTTAAATTCACCAAAATCACCAATACGAATATCTTCGTCAGATGGAGTAACCAAAACTATCACATCCAGTCTATTAGATACCGTACTCCTCTTCTATCATTGGATCCGACAACAGTATAATAATCAGAAGGAACTACATAATCGTCATCAAGCCAGCCCACTTCGTTATCACAATCATTCTCGTCCTCCCTTTCATCGTCGTTTAAAGAACCATCTGGATCTGGTGTTCAAACGTGTTGCTTAATCCATGCCTCTTGATATTATGAGTTACTCTGAGGCAGTAACTAACTATTCCGAATCCAACCCATCACCAAGCTGCAATCCACTTTCCAATATTAAATCTCGAAGCGCTAAAGAAATAAGTTCATTTGATAATGACATGCCATCTCCACACTTTTCATCATCTGCACTGCTCTTGTCGATGCTACTAACATCTCGAATGTATAAATAATCATCTCTATCAATATCCAGGTTAAACCCTTTCCACCCATTACTGTCATCATCGTCTGTCTCATTTACAATTACTGCAGAACCTACATTCGGAACGTGTGTATAATCTCGTGACACTTCAACTAGATCATTCAAAACAGAATGTCCATAATTCTTCAATACATTATTATCATATGTATTACAAAACTGGTTGCAAACTAGTTCTCCATCACTAACAAGATCCAAAATCATGAAGTTATCGAGATTGAGAACTTTATCTTCATCATTTGCATCACTACCGTCCCCCTTCTTCTTCAACCTTTCATGCTTCCTTTTCTTCTGTTCTTCTCTCTTCCTCCTCCTTCTCCTGCCTTCTATCTCGTCTTTTTCTTCATCTGCCATGTAATTCCGTACCTTGTACTCCTCATCCTCCATCTCCTCCGTTTCTCTCTCCTTTCCTTCCTCATTTTCCTCCTCTTCTTTCTTGTCTGTCTCATCTTGCTCAACAGTTCCTTTCTCTCCTTCCTCCGTTTCTTCTTGACCTTATCTTTCTCTAGTATGTTGTCTTCTTCATGATTCACTCCTGCACTTTCACCCTCATCTTTAACCTTTTTTCTTGACTGCTACTGTCCTCCTCATGACCAACCTCATCTGCTTCTCCTTTCTCTCCTTCAGTTCCTTCCACTTCACCTTCTCCGTTATAAGTTTCTCCTTTCTCTTCTTCCTTCTCCTTTCTTTCACCTCTTTCCTCTCCTTCAGTTTCTGCCATATCACCTGCTTTCTCACGCCCTTCTGTTTCACCTTCTCCCTTATCCGTTTCTCCTTTCTCTTCTAACTTGCCCTCCATCTCATCATCTACACGGCCCCCAGCATCACGTACTATCTCACTACAATACCTATGATCTTCACTTTGTGCTCTTACAACTTCCCTTTCTCCTCCTCCTGCTCCTTCTTCGCTTTCTCCTTCTCTTTCACCTTCTTCTTCGCGCCCCCCGCCCCACTTCTTTGATAATTTTCTTGCTCCTTATTCCCTTCTTCATTTAGTTTTCTATCATTTCCTTCTATTTCAGCCCCTCCAGCATCACATACTTCACATATGTTGTCCACTTCTTCTTCCTCTGCAGCCACACTCACATATTTCACCTTGTTATTTATTTCTTCTTTTACTGACTCTGCTGGTTTGTTCCATGATTCTGTTAGGGACTCTACTTTATTGTCCATAGATTCTATAGACTATTTTATTTTTTGTTCCACGATTCTGCTACCTCGTCTAATTTCTCCAAGAGTATTCGTAGGTTCATCTCCCCCCTTCGTGCTCCACGTTTGTGCGTCATAATTGTAACTGTTCTACTCGGGGTCGTTGTTGTTATCGCACAAGAGGGATATGAATCATTTTATTTTTTCCTTGTCTTCATACAAGCAAGCTTCCATTACCAGCATTTGTCGCTTCCAACCAAACAATTATCATCCCGAATATTCAGCCAATTCCACTTTCTTACTTAACTCCCGAACCTCATTCTTTTTCATATCTCTTCCCCTTACTATTACCAAACATATCACCAATATTCTGACCTCTAACACATAATTTATTAGCAATCTTCTAGCATGGCTTCCTACAATTTCCACAGATATTGTCAACAGATACTCATTCATCAAAAGGAACATCAAAGAATAAAGAAAACAATACATCATTAAAACGATATTATGTGCACAGATGTGCAACTATAGCCCATGGCCTCCTTCCTCACCAAAGAATAGCCATGATCCCAACCCAAACTTTTTCTAAGAGAATAGTGATTCAAAGAACATTGTAACCACATGTTACACTATATACCCATGCATTTAGGAAAAAGTAGGCTATATGTTCTTTACTGAACATCTTGTTTTAACCTATTTGAGTAGAAAATATGCCTAGTAACATTAATCACCCAAGATAATTTTCTCCCATCGCAGTGTTGGCCGACTGACTAACCATATTTCACATAGATTCTAACGAAGTAACTGAAAAAATAATGCTCTGTTCTATGTATTTTGCTGATGGTTGCAGTACTATGTTATTCACGGTAGCTCTTCAGGGTGAAAATGTAACGTTTTATTTAATTATTTTACAGCAATTCCTGATGGATGGGGGCAAGGAAGTGTTAAGCGCCATAGTCCTTACGTCATACCTTACTCACGGGTCGAGTGTATTCCACCACTGATAGCTGCGAGAGGAATGAATGCCGACGGTGTGCTACTCCTGGTGAAAGAAGAGCCACAAAAGGATGGGCTAGATGCGTACCTGTACGACGGAGAAGACTTCCACCTTGTGAAAGACAACCCCGCAGTGAGGTCCATACACGCAGCATTGAAGTCCGAGGATCCTTACGAGGTTCTTGTCGTCTTCAAAGGTTCATCACTTTATAATGAACAGAAGAAAGTAGACAGTGTTCAACCCTTGACTGAATCAACAGCCAACTTGGACACTCCTTGGATTTTCGTCTTGAATAGGGCAGATATAGAGGACTTGCTGGCAGATGATGCGAGGACACTTTACAACGTATTGACATGGGAAGCCAAGAAGCTTCTTAGGAAAGTCCTTAGAACTCTGACCAGTCTTCCTTTAATAGGATAGTGCTGTTCTTGTAATAAAAACGATGTTTTCTTTTGTCCATATTCTAGACGATTCATTTCTTTCTTACCCTGCTTATGTTACATTATGGTGTTTGAAGCCATTTTCAGTGTTGCCTTAGTAAACAAAAGTTTGATGCTTTTCAGTCGGCCAACACGATTGCACCCAAATGAGATGGGTTATTGTATTTATTAATTTCATGTAATATATTTCAGGCTTAGAGAATAACCCATCTCATTTGGGTGCAATCGTGTTGGCCGAATAACAAGAATCAAAAATTTGTCTGCTTATGTTAGTAATCTTACATCACTATGTACAAATGCTTCCTGGAAGTCCGTCTCATTGTGTAACGACCAGCATTCTTGGCTGTCATCGCGGAGGCCTGGGTTCGATTCCCGGCTCAGCCAAGAAATTTAATTCTGGTCTAAGGGCTGGAATGGGGTACACTCTGCCGCCTGAGGCTAAACTGAGAAGTGTTGGGTTCGATTCCAAGAACTGGTTTTCCGTGGTTTCCACTCTTATACTCCAGGCAAATGCCGGGATTGTACCCAACTTAAGATCACGGCTGCTTCTTACTCAAATCCTATCTCAATCACAAAAAATACACACACTAGTATAGACACAGAGACACAGGTTATCGGACAAACTCTACACACACCCAAGCACACGGGGCTACATGGCCACGATGTCACAATGCCCCTAAAACCGTCAACAATAACAACAAATGCTTCCCCATCACATCACATCACATCAAGAAAAGTTATAGGATCACAGTCGAAAATGCATTTTAAAATATGGTCGTTGATACTGCGATGCCACATATAATTAGGGTCCCTGATTCATGGTAATATAAAAAGCTCCAAAGCGGTGATATAAAATGTCCAAAGCGGTGATATAAAATATCCATAGCGGTGAAATAAGAAAGTGAGGTGTGAGTGTGCTAAATAACTATTTGTACGGTGCACTGATTTTGTTCAATAATGGACACTATAAAAACATTTGAAGGAATTACAAACAATTTATTCTAGATATTTTTACACTAGAACTGAAACACAAATGAAATATATATAAGACCTAACCTTTACTTCAACACTCTGCACGACTACCTTAGTCTTTTCATCATTAACTCTTGAAACTTATGTTGTCCCCAAAGTATAAACAGAGCATTGTTTCCAGGTTTTCAGGACGGAGATTTGTACGCCTATATGACAGAATAGTTGAGTACGCTGAAAAGCCTCTTTCACTGTCCACGTTACTTGTGGGAAACCATACAGTTTCCAAACTCCTCCTGGAAAATTCAGGATAATCTTCCATTAATCCCTTCAATAGTTCTGGAACTATGTCTTCTGTTACGGTACCGGTACTTGACTTGGCCAAACTTTGCAGAGCTTCATAACCTCGAAGAAAATCTTCCTTCGATACTGGTTTCAAAAGAGGAATCTTCTGTACATGCGAGATGAGGTACAATCTACTGGTGCAACAACTAAATTTGGGAGGTAGAAAAGCTGGGCAATCGCCTGAAAGATGTTCTTCGCCGGATCTTCTTCCACCATTTTTTCAAGCTTCGCATTGCTCTTTCCCGCTAGCTTCTCGACTCTTCGCTCTTCCCTCTGTTTCTTTTCACCCTGTAACTTTTCCAACGCAGATGATGTTTCAACTCCAAACACTTTGTTTTTAACAAGCTGCAGTTCACCTACCAGGGCTTGGACTTTTGGCGCAAGCTTGTGAGCAGTAGGGTAGTGGCAACCTTCCAAGAAAGTTATCATTGAAGAAACTGCGGTGCAGTGTTCCTTAACAAACGCGGCATCAAACTGAATGCATCTTTTCTCATTGCTGGAGAGTTCTATGACGTACTCGACGGCTGGATTTGAATCACTCAGTTTCCTAAAATATTCGACTAGGTCATCCAGGTATTGTCCAACGTATAGTGCAGAGTTCAGCCACGAGCCCCAGCGAGTAAGCACAGGCATGGGAAACATCTTAACTTTTTCATCACTTCAGAAAACTTAAGTATTGATGCTTTCTCTTCCTCGCATTTTTAAAAGCCACTTTCACCATGGACACACATTTATTGAGACTGAGCAGATGATTTGGCACTAACTTTGCAACCAAGTCCAACTTGTGTGCCCAGCACTGAATGCGAACCAAATCCCCAGAAAGCAATCCTTTCAAAGTACCGACACATTTGGTCATGTACCTTGCACTGTCTGTTGCCACACCTACCACATTACAATACTGCACCCGGTATCGTAACATCGCATCTACGATACCTTGACAACAGGTTTGTGAATCTGCTGATTCAAGTTCAGTGACACTCACAACAAATAACTTTGTTGTCTGCAAACCATTGGGAAGTATTCTAAATAGAATTATAAATACTGCCTTGCCGTTCCTGTTGGTCGTTTCATCACAGTGGATAACAATCTTTTTATCTTTGATGACTTCCACAATATCCAACTCATATTGTTCCCTTAATTCTGGAATATACTTCCTTCGGCATGAATCAGCTTGTGGGAGATCACCATCACCTGAAGCAATTACAAAGCAAAACTCTAGTTCATGTTCCAACAACCAATGTCTTTACAAACTACTGTTCAAGCTAATAGTAATTAATTCATATTTCTTCTTTAATGACCGCATAAGATCACTCTAGTCAATCTATTCGAAGCAACTGTTTGAACCTTGCAGTCCTCCCAGTACTTTTATAGATTTTCCTATCTTCGTACCTTTATTGTGTTCAATTCATATTAATTAAAAGTAATATAATTAAATTCTAAAATGATACTACTGGAAATGTAGTCCCTTACCAGAACTGAGCTGTTGTATGTTTAGGTGATACAATTAATATATTGTTATTTGAATTAGAAACTGTTAGCCTAAAATAAGTAGGGCTACATAATATAAAATACAGTACATTACCTTTTATATATTTGTTCATCCACTCTCGAATATCAGGATGATCAAGCTTTTCCAATGGTATATTAGCTTGCACAAAGGCCTTTGTTGTGCTTAGTACGAATTCTTCCTTGTCTGTCTTAAGTCTTTTGGCAGCATTCAGAGTTTCTACAAGTGTGACTTGTTTCCTAAGTGACTCTTCGGAGTCTTCTTTTTTTCTTTTCTTGTGAACTGCAGAATCTTTGCAATGCTTCTCACACGTGTCTTTTCTCTCCCAATTTATTCTAAAATTGCAGAATTTGCACATTAAGAATTTATCTAAAACATAGAAACCTTCGTTCCGATACTCTTCGGCCCTTCTAAAAACAGACACAAACTTTGTTTTGGGCAGTATTTCAAACCACGGAAAAAAACTCATGCACGATTAAAGCACGACGACACAGAACAAGGCACGACACCGCATGGAGAAACGAGGAGAAACTGGAGCGTTTGATTGGTAGCGCGTATTGGTGTGCGCAGTACCTGATTATCGAAAGTTGTTTCTGGTGCAGGGAGCATGCTTTGTATCGATCGTTTAAATACTTCGATGGCCGAACATTGGAGGTTATGTTTGAAATTTCATAACGTGTAAGAACATTATACAGATGGCAAAGCTTAAATTTAGCTTCTATGCTTTAAATTTGACGATACTCTCCTCTGGGATAATAGTTTGTTGATATAAAGTGCGTAACGCGTACGCGTGGTATTCGACAGTTATAAAGCTTGAATCAAAGAATACGAAAGATCAACAAATCGATTGGCCGTACGTTCTGTGCAGTCGATGGTGAAAATAAATCGATTCTGTCCACAACGCGAGCTATTAATGCCACGAGGCGATTCGTAAACGTGATTGGCTTGCCCCTTCATCCAATCAGGATAGAGAAGGCAGTTATCCCGTATCTTATGAAACATTAAGGCCTATATTTAAGTTTATTTTATTTTCTATCCAACGACAGACAGAAAACTATTTTAACAAATAAATATTTAATCAAAAATTCTTAATTCCAGCATTTCGTTGGTATTTCGCATTTTAGGGCAAAAATAAAATATTTCGCAAAATAAATATATTTCGCGATATTTCGCGGCTTCAAAATCGAGAAAAATGACATATTGGGGGTCAATATATCGTTGTGATAACATATATATATTCACTGAAAATTTTCGCGAATATCGCTAAAACCAAAAATCCGGGACCCTACATATAATGTATTCTTCCTTTCCAATATTTCCCCTAGGCTACGACTGGTCACGTCTCCCAACGTATGTGAATAGTCAGTCCATCTTAAATGCATTATATTGTTCCCCAGTGCACTTACATGCAGTTATACAGTTCCACAATACATCTAACGTTCACATTTGTATGTAAAGGTCTTAATAAAAATGAACCTTAAAAGTATTACTATGCAGCTTGAGTTTGGTAATCAGAAGTAAGGATACGAGTAGACTGTAAGAGCATTAAAACCTCAGCAATTTTTCTAGTTTTATGCCGTGTCTTGTGTGGGGTTTCGCGCCTAGAAACACCAAGCTGTCTCATCAGCGAACTCTTGGTGTCCGTGCTTGGACCCCCACAGGTGTACACTACGTCCCTTCTTATGAAGCGCACCTGTGGTTCTTTACTGTGAGAGCTAAGAAATCAAGCAGCCTTTCACCTCCCTATAAAGGCTTCCAAAAAGATGGTATATTGACTTTCACGGCCAAAGAATTAAAACTCAGCAATTCTTCTAGGTTTATGGCGTGTCTTGTGTGGAGTATTGCTTAGGAACTCCAAGCTGGCTTATCAGCGGGTTCTTGGTGTCCGTGCCCTAGGTGAAACCCCTAGAAAAATTGATGAGTTTTAATTCCTTGGCCGTGAAAGCCAGTATACCATATTTTTGTACGAACATTTTTATACACACAGTATTGCAAGCACAACGACGATTTCCATGTCAAATATATACAGTAGCCTATGTCCGCAAATTATCTCCACAGCGCGTGTCTCGCCTTGCAGAACGTGTTGGGTTGGCAGTACATTTATGTTATGTTGTTACAAGGAAAACTTCTTCTTTTCTTCGTCTTTTCCCACTCAAGTGGGGTCGACGTTCCTGGCTAGTCTTCACCATTTCCCTCGGTCCCATACGTCCTCTTCTCTTAGATGTTTCTCCCTCAAATCATCTCGTATACAGTCCCTCTATCTTCTTCTTGATCTTCCCCTTCCTCTGTCACCTTCCACTACCATTACTGTCATTATCTTGCCAACATAAGTGTCGTCCCTTCTCATAACATATCCATACCACTGTATTCTTCTCTCTTGAACCTTCTTTGATATCTCCGTCACTTCAACACTGCCTCTTAGTCTCTCATTTCTAATCCCATCGGCTCTGGTAAAACAATTACATTACATTAAGTAATGCAATTATACAGGGTCATCGAAAAATAATGCCACCATTTCAAAAAATTATAGCACCGAAACCCTTTATGTTAAACGTGTAATTCTTTCACTGAACGCGAGCTGGTTAAAGTAAGTTTTGTTTTGGAGGGGACGTGATCTTGCTATTCGCAGACTAGATGCGCAGTAGCCAAGGTCGGCCGGGGGCGCGCACGCCAATGAAATCCCGACCTCACCCCTGTGGATTTTTTCTTCTGGGGGTACATTAAAAACATTTTGTATGAAGAAAAAAATCGGGATTTGAAGCACCTGCGGGAGCGAATTTCTGCCGCCATTTTGACAGTTACTCCTGAAATAATTGCACGTACCAATGCAGCCATTGGGAAAGCGTGCGTTCAATGCCGATGTTGGTGGTCGGTCTGGCCTAGATTTTTTCTCTACAGTCCCTATTTCCTTAAACTGATTAAACCATTGAATTACAGCTTTGTAATCAGGTGCAGTTTGTCGGGCGGTGCAGTCATTGGTGCACGCGCCCCCGGCCGACCTTGGCTACTGCGCATCTAGTGTGCGCATAGCAATGTCACGTCCCCTCCAAAACAAAACTTACTTCAACCAGCTGGCGTTCAGTGAAAGAATTATACGTTTAACATAAAGGGTTTCGGTGCTATATTTTTTTGAAATGCTGGCATTATTTTTCGATGACCCTGTATATACGGTACTCACCACTACCACACTGTGCTCCGTAAAGTTTCCACCAACATGGCAAACCTCTTCCACTAAAACATACGCTATTCAGTAGTAAGCATTCCCACTATACTCAGCTTTCACAAGAACTTGACAAGAACACAACTTACAGCGTCAACAATGTCACGCACAGGCACTCACTGTCGGTAATAATGAGCCGGTATTCCCCAACCTGTCACTCCAGTTGCAGGTCAACACGGAACAAGTGCATGCTTATGCCAACCGCTGCGGTAAGACTTTGCGTATACAGCGACATGAATATGCTGCCAAACTAACACTTCCCGAAAGGCGAGACCCACGTAACTCGCCGCTGCGGAGAGGTTTTGCGTATACAGCGACATGAATATGCTGCCAATCTAACACGTCCTGCAAGGTGAGACCCGCGTAACTCACCGCTGCGGAGAGACTTTGCGGGCACACTGTATATCACTCATTTGTTGCAACAGTGTCATGACTAGAAATCTGCACTTTTTCAGGTTTTACCTCAATGAAGTGGTAAAAAAATTATTTATTGATTGATTAAATCGAAACTATTCTATCGTTTTTCCTGGCAACGTGACACTACATAATGTTTCCGTTACCGAAAATATTGCAATTATATCACAAACACTCATATTTCTTAATTGCGTTGGTGACTGTTACACTCATCTGAAGCAGAGTAATAAATACCCAAATCAATAAGTCAAAACCTTGATATTATATAAATAATCCTCAGTTTAATAAATGTCTTTAAATATATTTAAATGCAGTTTCTCACAGAGAGGGGCTGCGACAACTCGGTCATGTAGCCCCGTGTACTTTGGGTGTGTGCAGAATCTGTCTGATAACCGGTGTTAGTTGTGATGATTGTATTAGTGTGTGTTATCAGTTTATGCCAATTGCAGACGATAATTTCAATCAGTTCCTACTTTTGCTACCAAATGCTACCGTCCACGACACCTAGCTTGTGGACTTGGCTACTGGATGCCATCACAGCCAGCACCTGGCGGCAAACGTTGGAACTAATATATCGTTATCAATCATAACCTACAAATTTTGGCTTCACACACGTGTAGTGAGTGGAAGGTTCTCTTTCATGCTATAAATCTATGACATGGGACCGCCGGCTTTACTTCCCCTCCGAAGGAAGGCATACTAAGGGATTTTTAACGCTCTTAAAAATCCGACGACTTCGGCCGGGTTTGAACCCGCAACCTTGGGCATAGAAGCTCAGCATGCTACCAACTACGCTACCGATGCCGCCCTGTTACTTTGTGTTCCTACTATGTTGTACAACATAATAAAATGAAGAATAATACGTAAATATAAAATCAAAATATACAGGGTGTAACTAAATAAGGAGGAAAGCTCCAGGAATTCGATAGAGGACCTGACATCAAGCAAAACATGTCCTGTAAACATATGGTGTATGTGCGTTCTTTGCCGTGTTACAAGCATTGTTTGTGGTGTACATAACACAGACCGCGGCATAATGCTAGTTGGTCATTTGTGGAGGGCACACAAGCCACTTGTACGTTTCGTCGCTATTCAAGTCTGTGTGCAATCCCAAACAAATGGATAGGGCGTGAGGAACCGACACAATGGCCTGCTCATTCTCCCGATCTCAACCCATTAGACTTCTACTTATGGGGTCATTTAAAGGCCATTGTGTATGCCACACCCATTCATAACGTGGACATGCTGCGTAAGCGAATAGAGCAAGGATGTCAGCAGATACGACAGACACCGGGAATATGGGAGCGTGTGAGGCAATGATGCGACGCATAGACGCCTCCATTACAGCTCGTGGTAGCCATTTTGAGCACCTTCTATAGAGAACTGTAAGTAGTAACGCACACTTTATCAACACAATTGATCAACCTGCATAGTGAAGCGGTCTGTGTTATGTACACCACAAACAATGCGTGTATAGATACATTATTTATCTTTATTTTAATCACTTATTTCAACAGAACAAAGCCTCCGTGGCTTAGGCGGCAGCACGCCGGCCTCTCACCGCTGGATCCGTGGTTCAAATCCCGGTCACTCCATGTGAGATCTGTGCTGGACAAAACGGAGGCAGACAGGTTTTTCTCCGGGTACTCCGGTTTTCCCTGTCAACATTTCATTCCAGCAACACTCTCCACTATCATTTCATTTCATCTGTCATTCATTTAATCATTGCCCTAGAGGAGTGCGTCAGGCCTCGGCAGCCGGCACAGTTAATATCCTCGCCGCTAGATGGGGGCTTCATTCATTCCATTCCTGACCCGGTCGGAGACTGGAAGCAGCTGTGGATTTTCATTTCAACAGAACAACAACAATCAGTATTTCTCCATCGAAGATATTATGGGCACTGCTAACTAGCCTATATGTTCTTTCTTTTTCAACTGTTTGTTGTCTTTCTTTATTATTCACAGCTACCTATATCATGTCCACAGCTACCTGTATCATGTCTCCTGCACCTACACCACTCCCCCACCAGTAAGATAGTTACGCTTGTTCAAGCAGGAGTAAAGCTATTACCATACACTAACAATACACTGAAATAACTGTAAGCACTATTGAAAACGAACTGGCAATCTCACAGTACGTCCAAAGTGTGATGTCTTGATGATGGTAGTGTCCTTTTTATTCGCTACCGGTATGGCATAAGGTGGTACTGCAGTGTCTTGTTGATGGTTGACTGGGCTTGAAACAGGAGAAGGATCTGGGGTCTCTTCATCTGGTGCCGAGATGTAGGCTGGTTTTATTCTGTCTATCGATACATTTACTTGTTTGCCTTTAATTAGTAGTGTGAAGAATTTCTCAAGTCTCTTCTCAACAGGAAAAGGACCATCACAAGGTGGTATCAATGGTTTCTTTACTTTGTCATTCCTCAAGAAGACATGAGTACATGACTTGAGGTCTCTATGTACAAATACACTTCTGGTAGTTTTATGATAAGATGGAATAGGCTTGTGCTGTCATCTCTTTTTGTTATTGGGAGACGAAGGTGTCTGGGTCAGTTGTTGTTGATGGCATTTCAAAAAACTCTCCAGGTAGCTTAATAGTCTTACCATAGACCATCTGTGCAATAGAATAGTCAGAATTGCTCTTTATGCTGCACGCAACCCAAGAAGCACTGTAGGCAAAACCTCTGTCCATTTATGGGAATTATGTGCTCTGATGGCAGTTTTTAAGGTGCGGTGTAGTCGTTCAATCGTTCCATTGCATTGTGGGTGGTAGGCTGTAGTGTGCTTCAGTTTAACACCACACAACACTGCTAATTTCTTGAAAAGTTCCGATTCAAATTGTGGTCCACGGTCTGTGATAATTACACTCCGGACTCCAAATCTAGCAATCCAGTTGGAGTAGAATGATTTAGCAACTGTGTCTGCTGTGATATTTTTCATTGGGATGACTTCCATCCAAGCGGTCGATGCATGTTAAACAATAAATGGTCCCATCTGATGGTGGCAGTGTGCCAACTAAGCCCATATGTACAGTACTAAACCTTTCATCAGGTTCTGGAAATGAAATTAATTTAGACTGTGTGTGCCTGTGTGTTACTTTGTTTTTCTGGCAGTGGATGCAAACTTGGGCCCATTTTCGAACATCAGATTTTATATTCGGCCAAATGAACCTAGTTGTCATCTGCTTGACTGACGATTGTACACCTGAGTGTGATAAGTTATGGATCTGTTGAAACATCTGTTTGCGGAATGACTCTGGGATAAATGGTCTTGCATTATTCGTTGAGATGTCGCACCACAATGCCTTACCCGCTGTTAATGCACACTTCTTGAATGTCAGTGATTTACTCTCTTCCATCAGCCGTTTGAATTCTTCATCTTGCAGTTGCTCTCTTGCAATTTCATCGTAATCAATCACAGAGATTTCTTCCGTCCGAGATAGAGTGTCGGCTACAATGTTGTATCTACCACTAATATGTTGAATATTGGTAGTGAATTGAGAAATATAATGGAGGTGTCGCAATTGTCTGGGTGATGCTTTCTCGTTCTTTTGTATAAATGCATAGGTTAGCGGCTTGTGATCCGTGAAGATGGTGAAATCTATTCCCTCCAAAAAATGTATGAACTGTTTCACTGATATGTAAATGTCTAAAAGCTCTCTGTCATATGTGCTGTAAGATTTCTGTGTTTCGCTCAGTTTCTTTGAGTAAAAGGCAATGGGTCTCCAACCATCATTTTCATATTGTTCCAACACAGATCCAATGGCAATGTCAGATTCGTCTGTAAACAGGCCTAATAGATTGTCTGGGTTAGGAATAGTTAAGTGTTGTATTTGATAACTCTTGTTTACAGTTTTCAAACATTTGCTTCGCTTCTTCAGACCATTGAATTTTTCTGCGGTCTCTCTTTCTTGCTCCTTTTAGGTATTCATGGAGCACTGCTTGTGTTTTGGCAGCATCTTTGAGGTAGCGGCGGTAAAAGTTAACCATGCCGAGAAACGTGCGGAGTTCATGCACTGTTTTTGGCAGTTTATAATTCAAGATTGTTTGAACCTTTTCAGGAAGAGGTCTAGTACCCTCAGCTGTAATGAAGTATCCTAGAAACTCTATTCTGTCTACGCCCATCACTGATTTGGAGGTATTTATTCGAAGGCCATACTTGCTTAACCTGTCCATAACCAACTTAAGATGGTTCTTATGCTCTTCGAATGATGCAGAGGCTATCAGAATGTCGTCCAAGTAAGGAAATGTGAAAACCAAACCTCTGAAAACTTCATTTATGAATCTCTGGAAGGTGGATGGAGCATTCCTTACCCAAAACTCATGACATTGAACTCATATAATCCGAAGGGAGTTATTATTGCAGTTTTGCACTTATCCTCTTCGGCGATTGGGATTTGGTAATATGCCTTAAATAAGTCGATTTTTGAGAAAACAGTTTTTCCTTTCAAGATGTGTTGAAAATCTTCTATTCTTGGTACTGGGTAGCGGTCTGGAATTGTCCTCTCGTTCAATCTTCTATAGTCACCACAAGGTCGTAACGACCCATCCTTCTTACTAGCCATGTGCAGTGGACTCGCCCATTGAGATTTTGATGGTCGGACTATTCCGTTATCCAGCAGGAACTGAAATTCTTGTTTGGCAATCTGGAGCCTCTTCGGATCTAACTGTCTGGCTTTGAGAACTCCGGTTGACCGTTGGTAACTATTTGATGTATAATATAATGTGTTATCAGGGTAGGGGTTAAGTTTGGTGTTGTTAATCTTGGATATTGTGCAAGAATGTCACAGTATTTGACATTTGTATTCATAGAGCTAATAACATCGCATTCTGGAATGACTGTAACTTCGTCCACAAGTAAATGGAACTGTTTAAGAAAATCTGCTCCAATTATACCTTTGTTTATTTTAGCTATCACAAATGGCCACTGGAATTTTCGCCATAGCCCCAAGTTCACAGTCAATATATTGATACCATAGGTTGGTATTTCTGTATTGTTGGCTGCATACAGTTTATACGAACTATCTACATTGTCATGCTTTGTTGCTGGCCAAATTGAAACATCCGCTCCACTGTCTACAAGGAACTGCACTCCCGTTTCATTATCTCTCACAAATAACCGGGATCTGCGGCACAACTCGTGACCTTCAGCAGTGGAACTTGCCGCTAATTCTACTGCTGTTTCTCGTTTTCCGGATTCTTCCATCCGCACGGTTGTTTACATTTATCTGGGTAGCATCTTGAGCCAAATTTAAAATGATAGTAACACAATTTCACTTCTCTACTTCGCTTGGGGCTACGATGTGTTGCTCGTGAGTGATGTCTTCCGATTGGGATAGCTGCTATTTGTTGTTCCAATGCGGTAATTTTCGCTACGATTTCATCCAGTGTTGCACTGCTACTTGAAGAGCACTGACTTGGGTTTTTTGTGGCACTATGCAGTTCAGTACGTGGATTCATTTCCAGTATTTTATCTGCCAATATTGCCATTTTCTCCAATTCCTCATCACTAACTACCAATATATTTTTACTGAGTTTGGAAGTTTGTCTAGCCATAGTGTCCTTAAGACTTTGTTTGAAATATCTGCACCTGCCAGGGATTGCATTTTGCGCAGCAGTTGACTTGGTTTGAGGTCCCCTAAGTCAATTCCTGTCATTAATCGCTTTATTTTCTTATCTTCACTTTCTTTGAAGATGTTGAGGAATCTTTCTTTTGCCGCGGCATATTTACAGGAGTTATCACTACTAATGATGTCCCATATGTTTTCCACATATTTTGGTTCTAATTGCGAAACCAAGTAATTAAATTTAGTCTCTTCAGATGTTAACCTGTTAATCGCAAATTGTGCTTCGATCTGGTAAAACCAAATTTCTGGTTTATCGGCCCAGAACGGTGGAATTTTAACAGACACTTTACTAACCTCAACGTCACTGGTAGTGCCATTACGCGTTCGCACTTCATTAACACTATTTTCAGTCATTTCTCGAATCACGTCGGGCGTTCGCGCAGCATTATCACTATTTTCAGTCATTTCTCGGATCACGTCGGGGTCAGCAATTTATAGATACTCTATTTATCTTTATTTTTATCACTTATTTCAAAACAACAACAGCAATCAGTATTTCTCCATCGAAGATATTAAGGGTACTGCAAACTATATGTTCGTTCTTTTTCGACTGTTTGTTTTCTTTCTTTATTATTCACAGCTACCTATATCATGTCCACAGCTACCTGTATCATGTCTCCTGCACCCACACGTGTAACACGGAAACGAAAGCAAATACACCATATGTTTACAGGACTTGTTTTCCTTGTTGTCAGGTCCTCTATCAAATCCCCGGAGCTTTCCCACATATTTAGTTACACCCTGTATCTTTAACAAATAGTTCCGTGACGAACTAAAGAGCCTACTTTTCTTTAAATTTAAGATTCATGCCAAAGATTTCGTCTAGAATAATAACGAAATTAAGTTGGCAATATTGTCATTTCTAATTAATTCAAAATATATCTGAAATAGTGTAGCCTAATAGAGCAATACAGTTGGCAGCCCTGATGACTCTGAATATATTCTCAGTAGCATCTCTTAAGATACAAAATGCAAATACAAAATTTAGTTGAAGTCCAATGGATAATATGGACGTTACATGCAGTTAGACAATGGAGCTATCAGCGCGCGTAAAATCTTGTTGGCAACAATGTCATGTATATGTTGCTTAGAATTAATCTGAAATATTATGATCTATTATTGTGCCAATTTTGGAAGAAATCAATTTGTTAGTATAGAAGTTACATGTATTTAGATATTGGATATTTAGCAGGTTTAGAATCATGTTGGCATCATTGACGTATATCAGTTGCTCCAAATTAATCTAGAATGTCAGGTGCTATAGGTGTGCAAAGTTTTGAGCTGTTGGCTTGCATACTTTATGATATATTGATATAATGATAAACAAGTAGTTCCGTGAATAACTATAAGCCTATTTTCATATATCCTACTCATGTTAATTGCCTCTATCAACATACAAAATTTCAGTTTGATTGTTCTGATATATTCGTAGATATTGAAAACCGTCTAAATATTTCAGATGTTCGTCAGGTTGGATTTTTATTTATGTACTATTACATGAAGATCATTGTGTACGTGTGGTATTCAAACTTCAATCGCATGATTAGGACACAAGAAGTAAAAACGAGATTTTAAAATTTCGCACAGCTGCCATATTGTGGTTGTGAAGACTATTGAAATAAATTAGATGCCAGTGGATTAAAATTTGTATAAGCATTTGACGTGCAAAGATTCATTGCACTCGGATGGTTATATCGCGAGAAACGTCCATTGAAATATTTATACTTCACGTCGCCGCCATGTTGGATTTGTGCTCACCAGGTTACTGAAAGTCCAATAGGTGAACTTATGTTCATAGCCTCTATGTAATTTAAAAAAACAGTTTGATTGCTGTAAAAGATTCGTAGATATTGAGAACCGTCAATGTATTTCGGAAGCTTGCCATTTTGGATTGTTATATGTATAGGCCATAGAGTTATGTACCATTAAAGGAAAATTATTCCGTAGCTTCATTATTGAAACTTTCACTTCGATCGCACGATTACGATACAAGAAATAAAAAAATAATTTTAAAATTTCGCACAGCCGCCATCTTGAGGTTATATAAACAATTGAACTGAATTAAGTGCCAGTGCATTACAATACGTATAATCATTTACTGTACCACATTTCACTGCGCTCAGATCATTAGATCACGAGAAACGTCTATTAAAATGTTTCAAATTCGCTTGGCCGCCATGTTCGTTTTGTACTTTACAGGATTTTGAAATTTACATAGATATACTTGTAGCAGTTCCTTTTATCACCGTACAAAATTTCAGGGTGATATCTGTAATAGTTTCGGAGATATAAAATGCCAGTGAAATATTTCGCGCAGCCGCCATTTTGAGGTTATGTAAACAATTGAACTACATTAAATGCCAGTGCATTACAATGTGTATAAACATTTGCTGTACCAAGTTTCATTACGTTTGGATGTCTAAATCGCGAGAAAAGTCTATTTAAAAGTCTCAACTTCGCTTGGCCGCCATATTTCTTTTGTAGTTACCAGATTTTTGAAGGTCTCATGGGTGAACTTCTAGTAGTGCCCTCTATCACCGTACAAAATTTCAGGGTGATATCGGTAATAGTTTCGGAGATACTGAATGCTGGTGAAATATTTCGCACACCCACCATGTTGGATTGGTGAGACGCAATAAAATTTGAAGCGCACGGTCGTGGTCGTCCGGAATGGTGCTATGATCTTACCGAGTTTCATTGAAATTGCTCCAGCCGTTTAGAAGTTATTATGGGGTACTCACACGCCATCA
Organism: Meconema thalassinum; assembly: GCA_946902985.2. NCBI lineage: Eukaryota > Metazoa > Arthropoda > Insecta > Orthoptera > Tettigoniidae > Meconema > Meconema thalassinum. The sequence goes on along the minus strand of OX336388.2, from coordinate 1,289,258,163 downwards.
CACACACACGCACACACACACGGACAAAAGGTGATCTCAAAAGCCTTTTTTTTTTCATAAAATGAAAATAGGCTAAAAATAGAAAGAGCATTTGTTAACAATTGGCAGCCCTGGTAGCTCTTAAGAATATTCATAGTCATGCCAATTATGGTATACAAAGAACATACTAATTTTGGTTGAAATCCATTTGTTAGGAAATAAGTTACATGCATTTAAGAATTGGACTTATCAGCAGCCTTATAATCATGTTGGTAGCACTGACGTTTACCATTCGAAACAATGGATACAGGAGTTTAGGCCTCATTGAAAAGTGATCGAGTTGATCGATGTCAAATTGAAGTCACAATAGGATTAGCTATATTATTTCTGCGATTTCTGTACCCTCAGAATCATAGCTTGACTCTAAACAATGTACGTTCATTAGGGTGTCCTGAGACTTTTGGTTACGTAGTACATTTTCTCAATATTGTAATCTCAAACGAAGTGAAGCTAAAATCTCCATATGAGTGTCTTAATTACTATTATAGGCGAGTTGCATACGACTGTTTATGTTCGACGATAATTATAACTTTATTATATGTTCCAACATAAATATTCATAAATATCTGTCAAGATTCCGCCAGTTGCATTTACTGAACAGAGCGCATGGGACTCAGTGAATACCTTGTATTCGACCACGGCCTCCTCGAATACCCCACTATGACACTAGCCACGCAGTGAAATTTAAAATAGGAGGCCGTGGAAGTCAGCGCAGGTGCGATGCTATCCTTACCTAATTGGTCAAACAACTGCATCGTAATGACAATCTTGGGCTCTGATTGGTGGAGAACCTGTATCATAATGAAACTTGAACTATAATGAGCCTCATTAAGATGCAGTTTTCTGGCATATAATATTTATAATTCGGCATGGTCGAACATAAAGTATATATTCCCTTCATTTCCGAAGCAGCTGTTCACTAACTAGGCAGTAATATTCAGCCCCATAAATCTCACCAAGTGGTGGTTCACATGATTACTCATCCAACATAAAAATTACACCTATTTAAATTTCAATTGCGTAAAAACCGATACACATATGAACTAGTTCTCATGGCAGCTGTTCGCTCACCAAATACATATGTAACAATCATGGGGAATTAAAATACTATGTTATAATATACATATTTTCATTATACACAGATGGGGAGATGATCCACAATTACTCTGTAACAAGGAACATTCAGAGAGTGTTAGAAAGTTCAGATATAAATATTGTTTAGTTTATCTCATTCAGCCACCCATGACGGTTATTTATTTAATTTATTTAGCGTATGGCTTTTAATGCTGGGAGTGTCCGCGGACATGTTCGGCTCGCCAGAGTTTGTAGCTACTTCTATGCGGACACCCACAGCCATAAATCAATGACATGGGCCCGTCGGCTTTACTTCCCCCTCCGCAGGAAGCCATACTGAAGGATTTTAACGCTCTTAAAAAACCGACGACTTCGGCCGGGTTTGAACCCGCTATCTTGGGCATAGAAGCTCAGCATGCTACCAACTACGCTACCGAAGCCGCTACCAATGGCGGTAATCATACATCTTACATGCGTGTGGGACAGGATAAAGGATCGGGAAGTTAAATTCTGGATAAAGAAATCTTGTAAGTATGAACGTACAAGACAATAAGTAAAGGGAGAAACTCAGTTTCGTGAAGCAAAACTGAGATGAAGCTGGTTTGAATCGTACCTCAGCCATCCTGGAAGTGGTTTTCCGAGGTTTCCCTCTTTTACTCCAGGCAAATGCCACGATGGTACCTAACTTAAAGTAATGGCAGTTTCTCACCCAAATCCTACCTCGATTACAAATATAGGCTATACACTAGTGCAGACTTCACAGTGACACAGGCAGTCAGGTAAAATTCTACACACACGCAAGTACACGTCGCAAGGCCCCTAAAGAATCATCATCATCATCAACAACAACAACAACAACAACGCGAGAATAAGCACATTTAAAGAAGCTAATGAATGTGGCGCAGTGGCTATAATTGTTGGCTGTCACCCCCGAGGTTCCGGGTTTGATCCCCGGCTCTGCCAAGAATTTAAAAGTCTTGGTATGATCTGGTACGGGGTCTCTCAGCCTTGTGATGTAAAATGGGAACCTGCTGGATGCTATGGCAGGAGGAGGAGTGGAAAGGAACTGGCCACCCTACCACACACAAACTCCGGCTTGGGACGCCTGGTTAGTGATCCCAAGACGAAGCCAAGGGCTCTAATTCAGGTCGCCTACGTCTCTGGAGGGTATATGGCACTCACGTTTTAGGAATGTTTGTTATTGGTTGTTGTTGTTGTTGTTGTAGTACAGAGGTGTGCAAATTATTAGAATCAAATAGAGAATTTTAATCATTTTATTGACCAACTGCTGGCATCGTTTGTAACCTACTTAGTAATGTTTTCTCCCTGATCGACTTACACCTTTTCCCATAAGGAATTGTGTCTGGAAACTTTCAGAATTGGGTATTCCGAAGGATACCTGAGCTTGGCCCGTTTTCTATTTTTTCATTGACTGGAATTTACCCACTAAGTCAGATGATTTCAATCCATGGTTCATGATTCTTTGAATAGTTCAAGTGCGGACCATCAGAAAAATGTCTCCAAAACCCTCAGCTCTAGATTCCCACGGAAAGTAGAGCGAAGTAAACGAAACAAAACGTGTGGCATTTTGCTGTAGCAAAGCTCCTCTGTTAGTGGAAATTCTAAAAATCATTTTACTTTGAGTTTCTTAAAAGAAAACATAATTAATAATAATAATATCGTATGGCCTCGGGTGCCGGGTGCAAGCTTTGTAATTTGACACCCAGAGGGTAGCTTGCATGTCGAATTTCGTTGTTCCTTGAATCACTATGAAAGTCATGGAGGTTAGATATCTAAGCTCCTTGAACACCATAGCGCTTTCTAGTTGAGAAATGAGGAACTTTGTGTTGGCGGAAACTCCCGAGATTAATTTTGCCATTATGAACACGGCCTACTGAATTCAAATGGGTCCTTTGACATACCAACATCGTATGACATGCGTGTCGTATTTTTGCTGCCTTTCAAAAATCACTTACCACGGCCAAGAGCGAACTTGCAATCTTGGGGTTCGTAGACCGACACGCTATCCACTCACCCACCGTGGCAAGAAAAAAAACATAATTAAGATTCTTGGTTAAACATTGGAAGTAATGTCACCGCCTTGCAAACATATTTAGTGCATTAAGCCGTGAAAACTAAAAATGTACTTTTGGGGAACTGCACACCTCTGTAGTAGTAGTAGTAGTAGTAGTAGTAGTAGTAGTTTTTTGAATCAGGTCTTGGACATCGTAGTAATATCAACCCCATGTCCTAGGTGTATTTTATTTGTTTGTTAGCCTGTCTTAATTGAGGCAGATAACCTTGCTGTCACGTCCCTTAAAACAACAATAACTAACTATAACCTGTGTTATTCAGGTGCCTGAAGCAGTGTGTGCATGTGTATTTCGTAACTGAGGTAAGGATCGGGTAGGAGGCGGCCTTGGCCCTAATTTAGGAATCATCACGGCATTTGCCAGGGCTAGAAGTAGGGAACAACAGAAAACCACTTCTAGAATGGTGGAAATTGAAACCATCTCTTCTCAGTTCTGCCTCCCGAGGCTGAGATATCCCGTTCCAGCCCTCAGACAAGAATTACGTTTCTTGGCAGAGCCAGGCATCGAACTCGGACCTCCACGGTGACAGCCAAGAGGTGGACTAATCTTGTAAGCGATGTAGGCATTGGTTAGATTTAGTTTTAAACAATTTCAAAGTGAGGGGTGTAGAAGCTCAGGAGGCCGCAGTGCTAACTGCTAATAGGAGATCATAGAGGCGACTTGTTTGCAAACAGAGGCTTGCAGACTAGACAGGATGCTGAAAGACAAACAGTCCCAAATGAAAATGAATGTAGTCTATGTACACCACAATCTGTAACAAAATAGAATGACATTTTCATGCGTCCATCATTGATCTAGACAACTAATTTTGATCCTGTTTCACGCATGTAACCACTAATTGAAGTGATAAAAGCTATTTTCTCAGTATTGCTTAGTTCTATTTAAGAAAGCTTTCCAGATGGTCAATTACATTAGGCGGGAAAACAAGTATTTATATACTCTTACATGAAAAATATTACTTAATATTTTGTTATTTCTAACACAAAAGACTTCCTTTTTATCAGTGTAAGTAATTGGATGGCTTATAACCGGCACCTAATCAATTTAGAAAACGAATATTACCGTACATCTTATGTATTCATTTTTTTCATGTTAGGGCATATAAATACTTGATTTCCCGCCGAATTTAATTAGGCACAATTTGTGTTAATTGATTGGAAAGCTATCTTTAATGTAAACACTACACTACATCCACAAGTTGTGTTACAAAAATTGAAGGGTTCATTCCTAGAACCAGACAAATCCAAAAATTATTTTTTCAGAAACGAATTAAAAACAGTATAGCTTCAATTGTGCTGAATGAAACAAAAATTGCTTTTAGACCTACTATTGTCTCACTAGCAGCTTCACATCACACATAAAGGAAATATATATTTTCATGAGGATAGTTGAGATAACCTAGAAAAACCTTTTGACTAGTCTGGTTTTACCCGAAATCTTAATTGAATACAAAAAATTAAAAATATTTTAATCCTCAAATACGATTATTTATTATGTCAATCCTAACAATGTACAAATCATTATTGAACGCCAAACATTCCAGGTGATTAATTATCTTGAAAAATCATTGGACTTGTCATATTTTTGTAGAATCCCCAATATTTCACACTTGCAGGCCCGACGAGAGGGGGGGTCAGGCAGGGCTGGTGCCCCGGGGCCCGACCCTCCCAGGGGGGCCCGGCGTCCTGGGAGGAGAGACCTAATCAGGCATTGATTTATTATTATTATTATTATTATTATTATTATTATTATTTATGTAATTTGAATGTTCTACTGGCAATCATTTAGTGAATGCAATGAACTGTCTGTAAACAAAGTTACAAAGATTGAAGAACTTATTCTGTCAAGTGGTCAATATTTTCCTTTACAAAGCGCTTGTGAGAAGAACAACCGTCTCAAAGCGGTCAACTTAGGCGATGAGGCTTCGCTATATATTGTTCTCTGATCCTTAATTTGGCTTATTCGGCTTATGCACCAATCCTTTAAATAACTTTCTCATCCCTTCACTTATTTCGCCAAGGCCACGAGAGCCTGGGTTGCCCTGGTTTGTTTGGTCAGCTAGCTCAAAAGATTGACGTTTGGTGCGTCACGTTGAGCTTAGCTATTTAGAGGTGATAGTGTCTGAAATTAATATAATGTCTAGCTAGACGTATCGTATGCCGTGCAGGCAGGTAAGTAAAATAAATTTTAAAGTAGCGTGTACACTGTAATTTACTTTATAGTTATTGTTGATTTAAGGGGCAGAACAGCGAGGTCATCGTTCCCTAGTAATTCACTTCCGCACTATGTGAAAAATTATTATTGCTGGCTAAATATCTTGCGAAAGGATGGGATGATTATGTTGTCAAACGTAGATAGAAGAAATGCATGCGAAATTGTTCATCTTCTCGTATACTGAATTGAGAAAACAATGCTAACATTTGAATAATCTGTATGTTTAGGGCCAGTATAATTATTATTATTTCTGGTTCATTCAATACGATCAACAATCCTAGGTACTTGGGTTCGTGCGCAAATCATTTCTGATTAAGTGATTTATTGAAAACCTACATTACTATTGGTACGAGAGTTCGGAAATGTATCCAAAGGCTGAAACTAAGGTAACATTCAAGTATTCTTCTGGACTGAGTGTTTAATTAACCAGGAGAAAAATGACAATTAAGATAAGGCACTGAACTTTGTTTTCCAATTCCTGTCATGGAACGTCAATGGTACGAGCCCTTAAAACAACAATAAGTAACGTCAGTGGTGTGCATGGCGATGGAGAAATTAATATATTGATGTAGGTAAACGCGCAGATTTTCCTAAGACCAAATATTTGAACTCTGCTTAATTTAGAAGAACATTAAGATGAAGTATGGTCGAATATAAATAACATTTTGTTTTGAGCTGGTGGAGTGGCTATTATTATTATTGGTCATTTCTACGCCGTCTATTCCAAAGAGCAGCATCGATCTGCAAATCACTTGTTTTTCAGGACACGAAGAGATACTTTCCCTTGCGAATCAAGCCCTTTCGTGTTACGCTTTAACGTCTCAGTACCGTTAAACATAAAATGAGTTGCTCTCTTTATCTACGACTAGGAAATGACTCCGGGTCCTGACGAAGCCGCGGCATGAATGCAAGACTCGGCTTCCCGACTGTGGTGTCATTCGTAGTCTTACTCAACAGATAATAATAGGCCTATTTGTCGTTACAGTTGTTAATTAATTTAGGGGTTTACGACATTTAATCCGTGCACTTGGTAACTAGTAGGTCTAGTATCACTGGCGGATAATGAACCATTGTCGCTCGCTTGGGGATCGTTTGCATCAACTGGTACTGTAGATATAATTCAGTATTTGCTGACGCGTTAATTTTCCGGTTTGTTTCTGAAGACCTCCACGTTATTGAATGAAGTTGACTGTAAAGCAGTAGTTTTCACAAATTTTAATGAAGTAAACTACAAGATTCTCAAACAGCGAACAGAATCGAAAACCAAAAAACGTGCAAATTGTGTAGACTGAAGGGGAGGCTAAAGGTTGTTGTATAACAAGAGAGGTGTATTAGCAACATTGTTGTAACTATCCGTCTTGGGAAGTAGAAACTTAGACCCTCTTAAAACCATCCACTGATGGACGAAAAGCAGGGTATAAACTGTGCTGTGCTACGGCCTCTGTGACATGATCAATCGCATGCCGTATTCTTCGTTGCCGACTGGGAAAGCGTTAGCCCTCGAGACTATTACTGCAACTATTAGGGTTAAGAGTGGGGTAGGTGTCCCGGCATTTGTCTGGAGGGAGTGTGAAAAACCAAACTCAGGATAGCCGCTGGCAGCACCGGGATTCGAACCTCTGATCTGCAGACTTGCTGTAGAACCCCCTCGCGTTCATTGGTGAGCTACACCGCGGGGTCTTCCTTGAAGGTGTGAGAGCTTTTACTTCACTGTCGGAGAGTCTTTTCTATAGCCACTAAATTTCAATGGTCATCAAATTTTTACTCCAAAATATCACAAAACTAATCACCCAAGTGGCCTATAACTCAATAATTTGGACCTAATTATTGCAAAAATTTTCGGAGGAGGACTCCCGGACTCCACTCTGAGCTTGGTGATATTCCATCCCCCAGATCCCCTGTGTGTCCACTCCCCCATAATCTTGGCTTAAATCCGTCCCTGATGGTCACCAGTCATAGATAGGATTGGGGATTTTTTAGGAGAACCTGGCTCTAGTTTTGCTTACTGCAAAGCAATATTAAATTATAAGAAATCCACTGACTGCAAATTACAAAATGTAGTTCAAATTCACAATTTCTTCTTTTGTGAAAACAAATCACTGATCAGCTGCAATCTACTGATAGCACATAATAACTTGACTTACGTATGAGTACTGTACAGAATACCTGTGGCTAATTATGAAAATATATTTTGCTTTGTTTAATGTACACATATGTGTGATCGCACTTACCAGTTTTTAGGCTTAGATCCAGGGGCGTGAGTCTTCAATGGCGGCAAATTTTAAGAATGTCAACATAAAAATACATATATGTAGAACGTATTTTAAAATAAGTCTTGACTTTGTGTAAATATCATGTTTTCATTATGAAAAGAAATTACGTCATATGTCACAGAGGCCGTAGTACTGCACAATGTACAGTGTACCCTTTCACCTCTTTTAACATGCAGCTCAGTGAACTGAACTTCCTGTTGATCTTTTTGGGGTCTGAGGACGTCGTGGTCATCAGTCCTTTCTACTTACAGTGCGTATAGAACTCTGCCCGACAATCTATATCTGAAGTTAATAATATATTTTTAATTCATTTGGGACAGAATTGGGGAGGAAATGAATGTACGATGGTGCACCTACAGCCTTGGGCTATAGGGTTAAAACGATGAATCATGGAAAATAAGCTTAGAATCACCGACGGTGAAATTCGAACCCACCTGTTTCCGAGTTCATGGACAACAGCTTCTTTTAATGTGAATGTTTTCCCCAAGTTAAATACTGCAAAAGCGATGAAATTACGGTTCGGTAAATGCATTTTCTTTTCAAATCTGTGTACGACAAACGAGTATCTCTGAAGTTCTAACATTATTGATATCAAAGGGGATCTGCAGAACTTTAAATCTGAACACTGTGCATGCTTACAATGTTACCTCATAGGGTCAAATTTAGATCTGTCAAACGCCAAAACTAAACAGTATGGTGAATTTAATGAAAATTATTGCCTTGGTTTTGATGGCGTTACTCTGATATTTATTTTTGTTACTTGAAGATAATGCATTGGTACGCGCTTGTCAGGTATAAACATTGAGTTTGAAAATAATTTTGCGTGCATTCCTCCGGTTTCACTGTTGTAAATTTAACATACCAGCATTATCTTATTTATATTGATAGTAATTCACGCTCTGCTTGTGATAATACATATAGCATGGATTAGTGGAATATATAATTGAAATATTATTATAAAGTAGCCTATTTATTGCAGCCAATGGTCATATCAGGACATTTCAATTGAACGCCCTAGGCTACCTAAGAAGTTCAATATCAAGTAGTTTCAAGTTTGGCTACCAGACGCCACTGTCACTGACACCCAGCGGCGAACGTTGGAACTTGATAGAGCGTTTCTAACCAAATAACCAACACATTTTGGCTACAGACTACCAATTGAAGTGGTAGGTTCTTTAACATATCAAAAATCTATGACATGGGCCCGCCGGCTTTACTTCCCCTTCGGATAAAGGCATACTGAAGGATTTTAACGCTTTTAAAAATCCGACGACTTCGGCCGGGGTTAAACCCGCGATCTTGGGCATAGCAGTTCAGCATGCTACAATTATTATTATTATTACTATTATTGCTTGCTGGTTTTGTGTGTTCTTGTAATTGATTTCACGATGACCATTTTGTGCAAAAATTACGCAAAATCAGTTTGTGAAAATTTACGAGGATTATAATTTAAATTTACAGAATTTAGTTATAGAGGGGGGCCCCGAGAGATTCCAGCCCCAGGGCCCGTCGCCGCTCTCCACGGCCCTGCACACTTGTATATAACCCGGCCTGTCTGCTCTTTGGAGACAGCAATGATATCTCGACGTAGAGCTGGTCTTGAAGAGGAAGAAGATGTATTTATCTGAAAAAGGCAATTTTTGGACTTGTCTGGTTTTTGGAATGAACCCCCTCAATTTGTCATTGGGTTTGAAACCAGCAACTGCGCAAACTCCCAGGTAACAGATTAATTTGATACATTTTTCTGTTGTTTTGTGAGATTTTTTGCTCAATTGTGCGTTGGTGTTTTAAATCGCTACTCGGTATGAACCAATATTTATTTTTAAAACAAAAGACTTACTTTTTATCAGTGTAAGTAATTGTAAGGCTTATAACCAGCACCTAATCAATTTAGAAAGCAAACGCCACGTTTATTTTATCAGCACCGGAACCATGCATGTAAGGGTCAAGTAGGCTACTTGGGAGAGCGTGAAGCTAATAAACATAAAGCATGTATGAGTTTATGATATAGTAAATACATAATGAAAAATATAATTGGCACTCCATTAAAAGAGTGCTTCCATTATAACAGATATGCTTCACCGGAACTACATTATTGAAATAAAGTAGGTTCATTTCACAGTTGTAATTATTCATGCGCTAGACAAAATATTATTACCAGTAATGTTTTCCATGCTACATTGCCTTCACGGTTATGGTTTAGAGTGGCATTGCAGACTAAATATTGAAATATAATTCGCTCTGTGTCTAAAACGTTTTGCGAATGGCATCAGAAACAATAGTGAAGTGTGAGTTATTTTGCAGAGCAGCCTGAGGTATAATGAAATTCAAAAGCAATAGGGTTTCTAAATTCTCAAAAACCTAAAATTTTATTTGGAAGGGGTTTTATTATTATTGTTATTATTATTATTATTATTATTATTATTATTATTATTATTATTATTATTATTATTATTTATTCAATTCACCATTACAAACATAGGTTACTCTAACGTACGGGTTAAACCAAGTGCTTTACAACAATACATACAAACTATAATACAAACTATAATACATACATATCATGTATATACAAAATATAGAGTTCATTATCACTCATTCACTAGCCAGGAAGGATCGCACAATATTGCAGGTGAACAATAGGACAGAATACTGCATACTCTTGTAGATGGTCGGTGGAAGATCCAATTCCTTCAGACTCTTGTGGAGTGTGTGAGGTATGAGGCCATTGACTGACGAGATTACAGGCACGGTCCGGACGCAGTTCATCTTCCATATCCTCTTGATTTCCTCTGCAAGCTGTCTATACTTGGTGATTTTTTCATTGTGTTTCCGTTCGATATTGGTGTCGTTGGGTACTGCTATGTCTATCATAAATGTAGTGCCATCAACCTTATTTACTACTATGATGTCTGGTCGATTGTGATCTATTGTTTTGTCTGTCACAATACCAGTGCCCCAATATATTTTACACAATTCACTTTCGAGGAGGGATTGTGGATGATACTTGTAGTAAGGGATATACTCCTCAGTTAGTTTATATTTCTGTGCGAGTGCTTGATGAATGATGCCCGCAACCTGAGTGTGCCGTTTTGTATATTCAACTGATGCTAGTATTGGGCAACCTGCAGTGACATGGTCAATGGTCTCGAGATGAATGGCGCATCCCCTGCATTTGTCTGAAATTACACTGGTATCTTTGATGATGTATTTCTTATAATTTTTTGTAGCAATGACTTGATCTTGGATGGCAATTGCGAATCCCTCTGTTTCTCCAAACAGTCGACCACTTTGTAACCTCATACACGATGCGTTTTTATCAATACTCTGTTGGGATAGGTTGCTGTAGTATTTTCCATGGAGGGTCATTTCTCCCCATGCCTTTTCTTTTTCATGTAAGTGTAGTTGCTGGCTGATATGATCATCCGAAGTTGTACGAAGGTTCAATACAGTGTGTTTATCAGCAAGTACAATGGCTTTATGGAGAATGCTGTTTTCCTTTCTTTGATAGAAATATCTTCTAAGGGTTTTAATTTGGTTCTGGAGCAAAATTTGTAAATCCAGTACTCCTCGACCTCCCATCTTTCGTGGAAGAGTGACCCTTTCTTTGCAGGCGTTTGGATGATGTAAACGGTAAGTAGTGGGAAGGGTCCTTGTTTTTCCCTGCAGGCTTTCCATTTCTGTTGCTGACCATTTCAGAATCCCAAATGAATATACTAGGGTTGGTATAGCGCATGCGTTGATAGCTTTAATTTTGTTCTTTGCACGCAGATTGGTTCGCAGCACTTGATGTAGTCTTGTGGTATATTTTCCAATGAGTTCATCTTTGATACTTTTATCATCCAAAGTTGTATTTTGAGCAAATCCCAGATATTTGTAGGTTTCTATTTCAGTCATTTCTTCAATTAGAGATCCTTTGCGTAGCTCATGTCGTTCAGAAGTTGCATATTTATCTCTTTCAATTGTCAAACGCTTGCATTGTATTATTATTAGTGTTATTATTATTAGTATTATTATTAATATTTCGATACAGCCATCTATGGACTACAAATACACAACAATTTTTCAGGTCTTCGTCGTCAATGTTCTTTTCCTTGCCGTTTAGCTTCCTGCCAGAGATTTTTCAATCTTTGACTCCTACTCAACCTTTCTTCCACTGAAAGTGCGAGTCTTCTTTTGTGGGGGAGGGATCCTTCACACTTCCAACTTGAGTTCTAAATCTTGTCCTGTCTCACACTCCAACCAGTCCAATATTTGCCCTTTTTAAGTCCTGATATACCTCCTGAAGCCATAGAGGTCTGGACTGGACTGGACCGCGCATCTTCCACTTCTCTTGAAGGTTAAGAATTTATTAGCTAATTATTATGATTATTATGATTATTTTATTATTATTAATATTATTATTATTCTTATTATTATTATTATTATTATTATTATTATTATTATTATTATTATTATTATTACAGAAGGAGGAAACCGATCACGAATGGCATTTAATTGCAAGTTGATCATCTTCTCTTTTATCTATGTGGTGGGAAGATAAAATTTTGGAACTGTTGAATAGTTTCTTTTTTCGATGATGATGGGTCTGACCCAAAAGATTTTTTTGGTGTCACATTTAAGAACAAAGTTTGGTGTATACATATAATAGGTTGTCATTGTATCCATTAATGCAGGGGTTCTCAACCTTTTTCAACCATCGTACCCCTTAAAAAAATTAAACATCCTGCGTACCCCCTACTAACCTTTCATATGTTAGTAATAATGGTTATTAAAAATGTAAAAGGTATTTAGTTAGTATGGTTTAACCTTTGTAATTTTATAAGAAAGATATTTTAATTAAACAAAATATAGTTGTTGTTTTTCAGTTCCTTTTCCCAAAGGGTGATTTTTGCAATCATTGCGTTAGTTTTCATTTCAACATAGAACATATCAGAAACACTACCTTGCATACACTTATTCCAGATGTTCAGTTTTTCAAAAATATCACTTAAATAGGCCAATTTTAAAAGCCAACCAAAGTCATTGAGTAGGCCTACTGATGCTAAATTAGAATTGTGCTCGGTAAAGAAAAGATGCAATTCTTTGTGGAGTTCAAATACACGCGCCGTAAATAACACACAGTAGTCACGGCACGAAGCTCACTGCGCATGTGGATCGAGTAGAAGGATGGCCTGCTGCGTACCCCCTGAAATGTTTCGCGTACTCCTAAGGGGCACGCGTACCACAGGTTGAGAACCCCTGCATTAATGTATTGATGTTTCTCGGCAAGTTTGCAGTGAATTATTTTGGAGACATTACTGTGCCTTTGAGTGTAGTCTGAGTTGGCTAGGACATAACAGCCTGATGTTATGTGTTGTATTGTCTAAGAATTACCGTGACGTAATCCCCATTTCCGTTAATTCCCCCTTAAAACACAATCAATTATCATGGGTTTTTTTCTGTCCCTTTCTTCTTCCCAAAAACTCTCATATATTCACTATGCTGTCTCTTTCTCTCTCTTGTCCACTTCGTTTCCTTTTTTTTTATCTCTCTTTAGGCGTTTGCTCAAATTTCTGTTTACTAATTTTTTTCTTTGTATAATTTCCTGCCTGCCATGTCTTCTGTAGAGATGTTTGGTGTCTTAAAGTCTTCTACGGTTTTTTTTACCCAATTAGTTTTCAGTGTTATTATTATTATTATTATTATTATTATTATTATTATTATTATTATTATTATTATTATTATTATACTGGGCAAGCCTCCGTGGCTTAGGCGGCAGCACGCCGGCCTCTCACCGCTGGGTCCGTGGTTCAAATCCCGGTCACTCCATGTGAGATCTGTGCTGGACAAAACGGAGGCAGACAGGTTTTTCTCCGGGTACTCCGGTTTTCCCTGTCACAATTTCATTCCAGCAACACTCTCCACTATCATTTCATTTCATCTGTCATTCATTTAATCATTGCCCCAGAGGAGTGCGTCAGGCCTCGGCAGCCGGCACAGTTCAAATCCTCGCCACTAGATGGGGACTTCAGTCATTCCATTCCTGACCCGGTCGGAGACTGGAAACAGGCTGTGGATTTTCATTTCATTATTATACTGGGTGAGTTAGCCGTGGTCGTTACGGCATGACTGCTGACAGTCGCTCACATCCGGGAGGCGAGGAGGTTTGAATCCCCCCACCGGCAACCTTAAAGATGGTCTTCTGTGGTTTCCCATCTTCCTTCCAGGCAAATGCCGGGGTTGGTCCCTCACTATAGGCCTCAGCCGCTACCCTCCAACTCCTCATCCTTACATTCAAAACTTTCCTCCCCAGACAACACTCCACACCTCAGCCCATGGGTGTCCGCGTAGAAGCAGCTACAAAATCTGGCGAGCCGAACATGTCCTCGGATACTCCCGGCACTAAAAGCCATACGCTAAAACATATATATATTATTATTCTACGGGCACCTCTTCCGGATGGGGAACGACAGAATCGCCAAGAAGATCTTCAACTTGATTAATGGCTACAAGACTGGCAGCTTGTGGCTTAATGAAGTGAAACAAGACTTGAATAACACTGGGTCTTTTAGACTGTGATATTCTTGACCGTTCCAAATTTTGAGATCGTGTTAACTCTTGGTCCCCACCACCCAAAGTGATTAAGACCCGACCACCCCTCACACAGGAGAGGAAGGACAAGTTATTGGCTGGACTGAGGAGATATTGGAGAACAAAGAAAGCGTCGCAGAAGCACTACTGTCGACCAAAGTATTATGTGCACTCGAGTTTGAAGGTTGTTTGTTAAGTAACCAATAGACTTACATACAATCCAATACCATCATCATTTTCGTTGTTCTATTTTACGTTAGTTAATGTAGGTTTGGAATTTTTAATTCATATTTTAATATTTTTTTATCGCAGTTGTAACACAAAAAGTGCTCGTTCTTAAGCGTGTTTCAACCATGCGTCACATTTAAGAATTATTATCTCAAAAACGCGTCATTAGATCGAATACAAATTTTAACACAATATTCATTGGAATGTTGTATAACTGGTTTATTAATTCCAAAATTTTGTATGTCCAAGAAACAGAGTTGTTATCATTTTTGTCAGGTAACTTTTTCTCGGCTCGGGGTGGTTGGAAAATGTAGTTCTTGGTCGCGTTGTAATCCTTATTCATCGAAAAGTTATGCTGTATGACTGTGAAATACGTAAATTAATTCACTTATTTTATATCGGTTTGTATTTGTTCAGAGAAATAAGGCATGGTTCACCAGCTAGCCGCTCCGGGAAAAAGTGTACAGCGTTGCCGAGATGGAGCCCATCACGCACCATGGCGCGCCTCGCTCGGAAGTGATGGGCTCCATCTCAGCAACGCTGTACAGCTTTCCGCTGAGCGGCTAGCTGGTGAACCATGCCTTATTTCCCTGAACAAATACAAACCGATATAAAATAAGTGAATTAATTTACGTACTTCACAGTCATACAGCATAACTTTGTGATGTATAAGGATTACAACGCGACCAAGAACTACATTTTACAACCACCCCGAGCCGAGAAAAAGTTACCTTACAAAAATGATAACAACTCTGTTTCTTGGACATACAAAATTTTGGAATTAATAAACCAGTTATACAACATTCCAATGTATATTGTGTTAAAATTTGTATTCGATCTGATGACGGGTTTTTGAGATAATAATTCTTAAATGTGACGCATGGTTGAAACACGCTTAAAAACGGGCACTTTTGTGTTCCAAATGAGATTTTAAAAATCCAAACCTACATGAACTAACGTAAAATAGAACGACGAAAATGATGATGTTATTGGATTTTATGTAAGTCTGTTGGTTACTTAACAAACAACCTTCAAACTCGAGTGCACATAATTCTTTGGTCGACAGTAGTCATAAGCTCTCCTTAGTGAGTTTAAATCACTAATAATACGGTAATAATAATAATAATAATAATAATTATTATTATTATTATTACATGAACGTGAACATCGTGGCAGGTGGACCGCTAGGCTCATCAAGCAACTGAAGCCATGGTTGTCGAGGGAACATGGTGAGGTTAATTATTACATTACCATGTTTCCCTCTGGCCATGGTTATTATGAAGCATACCTCCATCGAATGGGAATTTCACCGAGTTCACAGTGTCGTTATTGTGATGATCAATGGGACGATGTTCAGCACACATTCTTTGCATGCTTGAGGTGGAGAAATCTTCGAAGCTTCTGGAGACAAAAGTTGGAGTCATTACACCAGACAATGTGGTGGATAAAATGCTCAGCAGCAGAGAAAGTTGGGCACAGATTGCTGTCTACATCTCTGAGCTGCTGAAAACAAAAAAAGAGGAGGAACCGAGATGATTGGTTGCTGAAGACAGTGAATATGATGGTGAGTAATTTCATTATCATCACGTTAAATGAAATTGACTGAGACCTCTGGTCGTAACAGTGGCTCCACCCTGAAGTAAGGCTGAACAGGCAGTTCCGGGGTGGCCTTAAGCCAAGTATAGGGTTTGTGGGGTTTTAGTAGGTAAGAATCCTGCACAGTTGTAAGTCCGGAAGCTTGCAATCTGTCTTTTGAAGATTTCCCCACGGTTTCCCTCGAAAAACTAAAAAAAAAAAAAAAAAAAAAAAAAAAAAAAACATCATCATCGTAGCTTTGCCGCTGAGAAAAATACAATATGTAAAAAATGCAAGTTCCTTGTTAACTACATTTTAGAAGTCATTGATTCATCAACATACAATGGATGAATTATTATTTCGGCCTCTCTTCGATCGAACAATGATAGGGTTAAAATCCGTAATTCAAATGCAACTGATAATGTAACATTAGCCAGAAATGTATAGAGAGACTTACTAACAAATCATTTCAGCTATGAGGTTCTGCCTGTAGATGTAGCAATAGCGCTGGAACCGTACTTCGGCCCTGGGTTGATCGTGATGTAATCGAATCCCGCACCTGCCTAGAATTAAGGAGATTTGTTTGCTGGTCTTGCTAATTCATTTTTCATCCTCCCCGTGTTGTTGGGTGTGTGTTACATTTGTTTGAAAAACTATGTTTCTGACGTGACTTAAAATAGATTCGGTACCGAAAGTTATCAAATTTAAATCACTTTAAAATGTCTTGACAGTTTCCATCAAATATTTTTTGTCTGTGTAAACAAGAGAGTATGTTTCAGCTAACAGTTTGGATGTAAGGGTCCAACCACAATTGCTACAAATTAGTGTCCACTGAAATAAATCGTTAACCATTTCAACATCTGGAAAGTTACTCGTATTTGGGGAGACGCGTTCATCACAACTCCTTTCTTATGATACCATTGCATTACACCACACCATACATGACCACAAGGCTGGATGGCAACTCATACATGGTTGTAATGGGAGCTGACCAAGACAGAAATATGTGGTTACTCTGCAGTTAGAACATTGAATACGTGATTAAACTATAGAAATCAAACTACTTTGAGGTAGCACATAAATACACAATCCCCCTTGGCCGGTATTGTAGTGTGATTCAGCAATTTAATAATTAATTATTCCTCCCCTCTGGCTCACCCTAACCACCACCTCATCCTGTAACTGCGGTTAGGACGGAGCCTCAACCCGATATCCGCTAACCCAAGAAATTCCATTGTAGTCGGGTCAAACTTAATGTTTCCCGAGATGAGAACATGCTGTTCTTCACCAGCAGGTCTGAACTTTAATGAGACTACGAGCTAGGGTTGAATTAAGGGGGCTTATAGTTTTACGTGACCGTTAATCTCGCGATCATGAGCTACAGGACCTCCATTTTAGCGTGGAATCCGAACCACAGGACGTGATTTTTCACTTCGAAAATCTCATATGCATTGGCCGGGAATCGAACTCGGTCTGCCTTGGTGAAAGGAAAGCAGCTGGACTACTATGCCACCAGGCTCACTAAAGAGCTAGGGTTGCCTTACATTTAAGATAATAATATCGTGCATATCAAGGATTACATACTCTTTCAGAGGGCAGCTTGCATGTCGATTTTTGTTGTTCCTTGGTGCGCTATGAAAGTCAAGGAGGTTAGATATCTACGCTCCTTGGCACTATAGCACTTTGTAGTAGAGAACAGAGGAACTTTGTGTTGGCGGAAAATCCCGAGATTAATTTTGCCATTCGAACACGGCCTACTGAATTCAAATGGGTTCTTTAACATGCCAACAACGTATGACATGCGTGCCGTGATTTTTACCACGGCCAGGAGCGAACCTGCAAGCTTGGGGGTTGGTAGTCCGACACGATAACCACTCACCCACCGTGGCAAGCTTACATTTAAGAGAAGTATTCGGACAAAGACTAGAATCATGACAATGACGAGATTCATGGACCACCTCGTGGTGTAACGGCTAGCTTTCTTGGATGTCACCCGGGAGGCATGGGTTCGATTCCCAGCTCTGGTAAGAAATGTTAATTCTTGTGTGTGGACTGGAACCGGCTACACTCAGCCTCGCGTTCACATAAGGCAAATGCTAGGACGGTTCCTAACTCCTTAAGACCACGGCCGCCACCCTGGGAGGGGATTGTGAATAACTGTGGCCTTAAGTCGGGAGCCATCCCAGCAAAACTGGAGTAGAAGTGGGGGAAACCACGGAAAATCACTTCTAGGATGGCTGAAGTGGGAATCGAACCCTTTCTCTTCTCAGTTTTGCCTTAGACGACTGAGTGTAACCCGTTCTAGCCCTCACACTAGAATTAAAATTCCTTGTCAGAGCCAGGAATCGAACCCGGACCTCCGGGGTGACAGCCAAGATCGCTACTCATTGGCAATGTCAACTCTTATTATAATGGTTGAAAATATGGGACGTCGTATGGTTAAGCAGTTGGTTTAGCGTTTGCCGTTAAAACCCAAGGCTCAGTTCGATGGCATTTACTGTATTTGTTTGTCTACCTCTTGCAGTATTATTCCCGTTCTTCACGTTGTTCAACGGGGACGGGGATCAGATGCGATGCAAGTCTGTATGGCGGGTTGTTTTACGGCTGGATGCCCTTCCTGACGCCAACCTCATGAGAGAAGTTAATGACAGATGAAATGAATAAAGATGAAATAAAACTGGGCAAGTATGTGGAAGGAGCCGGCTCCGTGGTGTTGGGGTAGCGCGCCTGCCTCTCACCCGGAGGCCCCGGGTTCGATTCCCGGCTCCGTCAGGGATTTTAGAAACTGACGTGAGGGCTGGAATGGGGTACACTCAGCCTCGTGAGGACAACTGAGTAGCTGTCTGACAGTGAGGCAGCGCCCCGATCACGAAAACCAAGATTAACGGCCAAGGGGACCCGATGCGTTGATCACGCGTCTCCCCAATATCTGCAGGCCAAATGGCTGGGCAGCGATCGCTTGGTAGGCCTATGCCCTTCACGGGCTGTAGTGCCAGGGGTTAATAAAGGATGTGGAAGGAAGCGGCCGAGTTGAAAATGGAAAACCATTTCACGAACGGCCGACGGTGGGGTTCGAACCCACGTCTACTGAGTTCGCAGATACCGTGGTCCCATGGCCTAGCGTTGCGCGTTAGCGAGCGTAGCTATCGCTGTCGGTTCCATTTAACTGTGTTTAAAAGTAACAATGTCGTATTTGTCAATTTCCCCGTACAGTAAAGAAGAACCTGTCCGTGGGAAGATTTCAATACTACGTTAAAAGAGGCGTTAAGTCTATTAACATTATTAGAGCGTTACAATCAATGATCAAAGCTCTATGGCTTTGTGTAGCGATTATCCCATTTCCCGGTTGTTAATATGTGAACAATGTTGTCAATTAAATTAAGGCAGTGCTAAGAAATATTAATAATAAGAATGAACTTAAAATTAAATATACCAACGTACACCAGCAGGTATTTCTTTCCCAGTGCTCGTAGTACTCACAAATCTAAGAATGAACTTGCATAGCCAACTCGCCATACGTATCGTAACCGTTTATAAATTATGTCGACCAATGGCTCAATATCTTTACCATTCAGAATTGATCTTGATGAGTCTGGCTGCGTGGCGCAGCGGTAACGTTCTAGCCTGCTGATTCCAAGGTTGCAGGATCGAATCAGTCACAGTCGTTTGGTATTTGAGGGTGTACAAATTCGTGTATCCGTGTTAGTAGATTTACCGGCGCGTTAAAGATCCTTTTCGGGGCCAAATTCCAGCACCCCGAAGTTTCTAAAAGCCGCAGTAGTTAAAAGAGACGTAAACCCAATAGCATTATTATTGATGTTGAAGAGGAGACATGCAGTTTTATCTCTTATCGTCACGAGTCCATACATTGTTCTATGGCACTACTAACATACAGTATATCAGCAGATTTCTACCGATCGGGGAGTGCAGTGCTTTTACGCACATGGCTATGGGGCCACTTATTTCCAGACTCCGGAGATGAATGGGTTCGATCTTTACTGTCAACTGTCTTAAAATGAGTTTCCTTGTATCGCATTTACCAGGCAAATGTTGGAACAAACCAGAACCATACGAAAAAAAAACTCTTCCTCGGATCAGCGGTGGCTTGCTCAGATGAGGCTGGGGTTCAGCGCATGTAAAATATACATTATTACAATTTGTACCGTTGAAGTCAAATATATTGGTCGATGTTTCGTTGTGCTATGCATGGACTCTACATGGCAAATATATCTTGTCCGTGGAGAAGCACTATAAACAACACTGCCTCGTTAAACCTCCAGATCCATTTGGAGTAACTGCTGTTGCCTCAGATACCTAATCTGTCGCCTCAGAGGAAATTCCTTGGAATTACCTGATCTCCTTGCCTAATTTCATTCATTCATTTAATTTCTAGATCCCCTCATGAGGTTGGCTTCAGGAATATCGAGGTCATCTGCCTTGTCAGGAAGGGAATTCGGGCATGAAAACTATTCGCCTCTTAGAGACTCATTTCATCTCATCTCCTGCCCCGTAGGAAAGAAAAAACTAAGGGGTTGTAACGCGTTGTACCGAAGTTGAGTGTTGTACCTGAAGGGAAATTAGAATAATCAATTGACCCACATACATATGTGAAAAATCCTCTTCCATCATGAAATTTGTGAAAAGTAAAGATTCGCTGATCAGCATCGCAAAATTCAGCTGTCTTTTTCAAATTCTTCCGTGAATCCCAACATTGAAGAACTTGTGAAGAGGAAGGATATCCAAAAGCCTTACTAAGAAATAAGATAGTTTCATATGAATGCAATTCTAATAAGACTTAATGGCTTCGGTGGCGTGATCGGTAGCATGCTGAACTGCTATGCCCAAAATCGCGGGTTCAAATCCAGCCGAAGTCGACGGATTTTTAAGAGCATTAAAAGCCTTCAGTATACCTTCCTTCGGAGGTGAAGTAAAGACGGCGGGCCCATGGCATAGATTTATGGCATGTAAAATAACCTACCACTACAATTGGCAGTGTAGCTAAATTTGTAGGTTATTTGGTTAGAAACGCTCAATCAAGTTCCAACGTTTGCCGCTAGGTGTCGGTGGCAGTGGCATCACTGGTAGCCTAACTTGACGGGGAGCCTACAAGCGTTCAATTAAAATACCCTGCTATGGCCATTGGCTGCAATTCAAATTAAATTTAAAAATCTAAAAAGACACTGGTGAAATAAGTTCATTTTGTAATCAATTCTTGTTTTTATATATACGAGTTCTTGTTTGACAATTCTGTTTTAATATTATTGTTTGATTTCCAGACTAAATGGCAAAACAGTAGTTTCCCTATTTAACTTAAGGTAGGGCCTACACAGAGACACAATTTCTTTAACAATTCCGGGAACTAAGGAGGGGTAGTCTAATGGTTCGAGTAAAGTGGCACGTCTTACGTGCCATGGGTTGGCTACCCCTCGTATAGACAAACCAAACCCCGTGGCACGACAGCCTGGCCAACCGACCCCTGCAGAGTGTACGGTGACGAGTGGTCAGCGCATCGGGTCTCCTCGGCCTTTAATCTTAGTTTTCGTGACCGGGGAGTTGCCTCATTGTCAGTCAGCTACTCAATTGCCCTTACGAGGCTTAATGCAACCCGTTCCAGGCCTCACGTCAGTTTATAAAATCCCTGATGGAGCCAGGAATCGAACCTCCGGGTAAGAGGAGGCGCGCTACCTCAACACCACGGGGCAGGCTTATTGTATAGACAGACATTGTATCATGATGGACGTGCTATGGGAGTTTCATTGTTAATAGTACGAGTGGTGATGGTATACAGGAAGTATTTGACAGCTAATGAGAAACAAATGAAACTCCACAGGTGATTGAAATATGAATATTATCGCTAGGAGAGCTATTTAAATCGTGCACAACTTCGGCATGTATTATCATCAAACATACGGTGGCGAAGGGGAAACCCAATGGGAAAATACATACATAGATATCGTTGGTTGGTTGATTCCTCAGTTTAGGGGCTGCAACAACACGGTCATGTAGCCCCGTGTACTTTGGGTGTGGGTAGAATTTGTCTGATAACTGGTGTTAATTGTGATGGCTGTATTAGTGTGTGTTATCTGTGATTCAGGTAAGGACTACAGACGATAAATTTCATGCAGTTCGTACTTTTGCTACCAAATGCTACCGACAACGACACCTAGCTGCGAACTTGCTACTAGTTGCCACCGCAACCAGCACCTGGCGGCGAACGTTGGAACATTTATAGAGCGTTAATCAAATCTAACCTACAAATTTAGCTTCACACAATTGTGGTTAGTGGAAGGTTCTTTTACAGGCCATAAATCTATGACATAGGCTCACCGGCTTTACTTCCCCTCCAAAGGAAGGCATACTGAGGGATTTTTAACGCTCTTAAAAATCCGACAACTTCAGCCGGGTTTGAACCCACGACCATGGGCATAGAAGGTCAGCATGCTACCAACTACGCCACCGAAGCCCAGGCGACCGCTAACTTGGGTAATGAAGGAAAGTTCAGTGGGTAGGAAGTCAGCCGTGGACCTGTTGAAAGGAACCGTCCCGGCATTTGCCATGAGGTGGAAAACGGGAAACCACGGAAAACCATTTTCAGGACAGCTGAGGTGAGGTTCGAACTCACGCTCCCCCGACACCAGTGAGGCACGAGGTAGCGCGTTAACACCCTCGGTCACCGCGGCCGGTCCCATCGATTATTTTAAAAAAATCGTAATTAATTGTGGTGCAAAATAATCTCCCGTTGCGAAGTCGTGTTTGTTAAATCGTGCACCACCGTCGCGGGGCCAGCTGAGACATTCCGGAGATCGTAGGCTTGAATCCCTACGCTGCCTGGTTTAATCTTCACTCACTCCAGGCAAATGCCGGGGTAGTACCTTTCTTCAAACCCCCGTCACCTACCCTATCCCTGTCCCTAATACAGTTCCACACACTACTACAGTCATCACAGCAATACAGTGCCAGACATGTTTAACACACACCCAACTACACGGGGCTAATGAGTAATGACTAAGATGTCTCAAAAAGCAAAAGAACTCTGTAGTGGAGTAGCGGATGGTAGAGGCTTCCACCCTTTGTGACATTGGTGCTAGATGGGATGGAGTTGTCAGCTCCATGCCCGACCATCTTTACTCCCAGGAATTACCCAGGTACTCATTTCTGTTGTAGGCTGAGTGAACCCCAGTGCCATTTGCGTTTCCAAAAGTGGTAGTTCTGTTACTAAAATCCACTACCTGGGTGGGGATCGAATCCACTCCCTTTCAGTTAGAAGCTCAGCGCCTCTACCGACTGCGCCACGCAGCCCCCAAAGATGTCCCAAGCCCCTCAAATGAATAATTATTAACAACATCAACAACAACAACAACTTACTGTACAGAATAAATTACAAGACAAGACTGTGACTGTACACGTATGAGTCATATAATTCGTGAAGAATTCCCCAATGAAGAATAGTGCCTAGAAAGTGCCCTTCGTCATGATGCTGTTTATTCAAGATTGTACATTCTTTTGTATTATCATTCTAGCTGACCAGCCCCGGCTTTGCACGGGTGACCTTAAATATTAAATATATCCGTACATACCACGTTACGTAACTCTGCATCTGGGGCCAACACAAATACTTTTTCTTTGGAAGTAACACGCGACAGGGCCGCGTAGAATTGACCATCAGAGAAACATTCAACGCGCAGGCCTACGCCTGTAACGTTTAGAGTTTCGCCCCATGCTTTATTAATGAAACATATTTTTACTGGAAATTGGAGCCTCTTGCCCTGTAAGGTAGGTCGGTGGGTATTATTGGCATTCGAGAGACCAAATCAGTTTCACCGGCTCCACAACTAGTGAGGATCGTGCACTTATGTATGGAATTTGTTAATTATTTTATTAGCAATCTTGTGCCATTGCACATTGGATAATGTACCATCTCTTCTACAGTATATCCAGGACAGTATATAGCGAAAGATTAATTTTAGACGGTGCATTAAATCTACACATTATCAAGTTATTTACGTTATTGATCTGCTCGTGCGTCAAATCAACTTAATAGAAAGATGGTATATTGGCTTTCGCGGCCAGTGAATTAAAACTCGGCAATTTAGTTCTCGCAGTAAAGAGGCTCAGGTGCGCTTCATAAAAAGGGAGGTAACACGCAGTTCGCTACTCCTGTGGAGGTTCGGGTAGGGACACCAAGAGCCCGCTGGTGATCCAGCTTGGTGTCCTAGGCGAAACCCCACACAAGACACGGCACAAGCCTAGAAAAAATGCAGAGTTAATTCACCGGCCGTGAAAGCCAATGTACCATCTTTTTGGATACCTTCGTAGGGAAGTTATGGCTACTTGAGCTTTCAGTTCTCGCAGTAAAGAGGCGCAGGTGCGCTTCACAAAAAGGGAGGTAGCGCGCAGTTCGCTACTCCTGTAGGGGTCCGGGCGGGAACACCAAGAGCCCGCTGATGAGCCAGATTGGTGTCCTAGACGAAATCCCACACAAGATATGGCACAAACCTAGAAAAATTGCTGAGATTTAATTGAAAGATCCGGACAAAACACATAGGTCTCTCAAATCAGTTTTGCCATTTCTGGTAGGCAATTCACCATTGCCTGTTTGAAGTAAAACATCAGCAAAGACCTGACCATTTTGTCCAGATGAGAAAATCCTCATATTGACTTTTAGTTCCAGGTTGGTTTCATCTGGCCAAAGGTAAGACTCTTTTGTAATGCGTTGACTTCATCAGCTCTCGTCCCTCTTGTTACAATTTGTAGGCCTACTTGGCGAAATTCTCCAGAAAATAAGACAATGCAACCTCCCATGAATGTGTTAGGCCTATGTCGTAAGTCTCGCAGTGTTCCATCTAGCAAGCAAGCAAACCCGCATCGCAAAGTCAGCTCCGCTGACTTTGCGTGCGTTTAAAAAGCCTTTCAGCCCAAAGGGCCTTTAGAGCTGTTTAGATAACAAAAAAAATTAAAATTTAACAGCACTTGTTTGGGGGGGGGGGGTGATTACCATTTGTAGCTTGATTGGTCAGGGTGTGACCTTGTGCCTAGAACACGGAAAGAGAAGAATCAGATAGAGCCAAAGGGGCGCATATGTAGGAGAAGAAGAAAAATAGGAGAAAAGTGAGGCCAAGGGTGGCTTATCTTATCTGAGAGTTTTAAGAGAGTGAATATTAGACCTTAGAACCAGGGGGTTGCAAAATTTATTCTATGATGATTCTGGGACGTTTGTGTTTCGCCCCAGTAGCTTGGTAATCACCCAACGTGTTGATTAGATGGTTGGGGTTTAGAGTAGCTTTCCTGTAGAATTTAGTTGCCTAAAACAGGCCTGAATAGTTTCGAGGTTGTATTCCTCATGGAGTTGGGCATTACGCTCATACCATTCAGCTCCTGATATTGAGCGTAGAGCCTTGTTTTGCACAACTTGCAATTTCTTGATGGTAGATGGGGCAGCATAGCCCCAAACGGAACTGGCATATTCCATGATGGGACGTACGATTGTACGATACGCAAGGAGTTTGTTTTTGATATGCAGGCCACTGTTGGCCTTTAAGATGGGCCAAAGCTGCGCTAGAGTCGCTTTCGCTTGATTTGCGCGTTGTGTTACTTCCTCAGCGAATGTTAGTTTGCGATCTAGCGAGATTCCCAGGTATTTAGTCTTTGTCTGCCATCTAATCACTTCGCCAAAGAAGTGAAGATCGTTAGTGGCTGTGTTTTTGACTCTTTTAGTGAATAGAGTGGCAGAGCATTTATTAACGTTAATTTTGATGCGCCATTTTCTCAGCCAAAGTTCTAATTCATTAAGGGCGCTTTGGAGGTTGCGATCAATAACATGTGCATTCCAGGAAGTTGTGGAAATTGCAGTGTCATCTGCATACAAGTGGAGTTTGACGTTATCGGTAGAGGGGATGTCAGAGACATAGTAGTTGAATAGAGTTGGGGAGATAACGCTGCCCTGCGGTACACCGGCTTTAATTTCCCTCAGAGAGGATTGGGCATTTTCCACTTGAACATAAAATTGTCGCTTCCTAAGGTAGGAATTAATGATTCTGAGCAAGAAATGTGGGATTCCTTTGTGCTTGAGTTTGTATAGCAAACCACTGTGCCATACCTTGTCAAAAGCACGACTGATATCAAGAAAACAAACTCCTGTCATCCTGTTTTCGTTGAACGCGCGTGTAATGATCTCAGTGAGTCTGAGAAGTTGGTGGACCGTGGAGTGGCCTTTACGAAAGCCGAACTGCTCGTCGTTTATTAGTCCGTTTGTGAATTGGGAAAGCCTGGAAATCAGTATAGTCTCGAATAACTTCGAGATGGTGGAGAGTAAACTAATGGGCCTATCATTTTGTGGGAAGATGCCATCGGTATTAGGTTTTCCTATCATTATCACCTTGGCGATTTTCCAGGCTGTGGGGAAGTGACCAAACCTGAATATTGCATTAAAAAGCTTTGTTATAGCTGTGAGGACGTTTTTAGTGATATTTTTGAGGAAATTAGCTGAAATATCGTCAGGGCCAGGCGCTTTACGATTTTTCAGTTTCTTGATAAGACCGAGCAGTTCTCTGGGTGTGACAAACCTGAAGTCTGGCGGTAATTCCCCCTGAAAACCCCCGCGAAGATCTCGATAGACTTCAGCAATGAAGTCATCATCGCTAGGTTCACGGTTGGGTTCGCAGGCTTTCTCGAAAGTATCAGCCAGAGCTTCAGCCTTATCAGAATTAGTGTAGACCATTCCACGTGTGCTATGCAGGGGAGGTATGCCAGTTCGTTTTCTATTGAGTTTCCTAGCCATGCCATACATTGCGGTAGAGTCATCATTGAGATGATTGATTTTGTTAGTCCATTCCTTGTTTCGAATGTCAAGCAAGGACGAGTGAATTTGCCTTTTGAGGCTATACCATTCGTATTTCGTGCGGAGGTCACGAGTGACTTGCCACCGGCGCCTGATCATATTCTTCCTCTTAATGAAGGATTGGAGTGTAATTGGTATGGAGGGCGGTTTACTGCGTCTGTGTGTGGGGCCAGTAGCGGCTGTGTTGGCTGCGTGAAGGATGGATGAGGTTAATTTCTCTACAAGGTTGTCAATGTCACCCTTGTTTCGAATGCTGGGGTTACCAGCAACGGTGGTTTGTAGTGTGTTTTTGTAGAGGTCCCAATTGATTTTTCGGGCGTGAAGAGGGATGGTGGGATGAGAGGGAATATATTGTGAGTTAAGTGTGAGGGTTATGGGGTCGTGATCTGAGTTGAGAGCTGAAAGGTTGTTGACTGTGATAGGGATATCCAAGTTTTTGCTGATGGCAATATCAAGGATATCCGGAAGTTTATTTGCATCATGAGGAAAATAAGTATAACCAGGCGGCCCGTGGACAAGACAATCGCGATCCTCGCAGAATTTTGCCAGCTGTCTGCCCCTGGGCTTGGTAAGCCGGCTGCCCCAGAGCCGATTCTTCGCATTGAAGTCACCTGCAAGGATGACAGGGGTGTCATCCACCGGCAACACCAATGCAAGATCCTCGGGGACAAACGGGATCCCTAACAAAGCTTTTATGCGACATGGAAGCTTCATCTCTAACATTCAACTTGCAATCCTGTATTAATTGGCGTTGCTTTTGGTACGTTACAAACGTTGGATTGCGTCGTCAGGGCAAATCTAAAGTGGGATCTTGTAAGTAGCGTGTGCAGTACGACCATCTTAATTGCCGGATGAAGCCATAGCGAGAGCGATTTCTTTCTCTGGTCTTATTTTGACGAGTAATAAATTAATAAAAATGTTTTGTCTGTACCTGCAACGTCATCAAGGAGGATAATTTTTGCCTTTTTAATTGAGGTCATTACTGCATCATAAACCGGTTTCTGGTCCAAATTTAAATTAATCTCATTTGAACACTGTTTGTAACAGACGGGAGTTATCGTAGGACGTCTCTAGTAAATAGTCTCTGATGGCATCCACGCTTGTGTTGTTTGAGAGGAATGCGTGCTAGACGAGGACGAGCAAATTCCGGACAACCCTAATTGATACTCTTTTGGTGCTAGTTGCGGACATTTCCTGCGCCACTCCCAACGACCCGTGTTAGTTGCGGAAATAGCTAGCCTCTTGCGACCAATTAGCGACCGAAAATATGAAACTATAGTTCTCACAGATCTGGCCAGGTGTAGCCATCCTACTTCATTGACTGTTTCATTACCTTTACGCCGGTCTGGAAAAAGGCCTTGCTACCTGCGTTATTCTAAGGATGAACATTATGAGACTGTAGTGGTTACCATGATTGGCTACTACCCCGGAGAAACGGTTTCGATTCCACGCTCTACCAGGAAATGTAATTTGTTACAAACCTTGTTAAAATTACGGTTGTTATAAACCTTCCGTCACGATTTTATCCAGGCTTGAGACTGGACAATGTCCCCCTGGAATGCTGGCACATTGGCGGTTTAAAAGATTCTTGAGAGAGGTGATCTATAGTAAATTCTTTGACTGTGTTTCCATAAATAGATTCTACCATTTTATTTAACTCCCACAAAACTTTGTTGACAATATCGTTATCGTAATTAATCTCATCTGAAGAACATTCCCGTCTTACGCGGTATAATATGTCGTCAGTCATATTCTCACGATGATTTTGACAAAGGCTAACGGGGTCCGTAACCAGAGAGAGTTAGAACGTGCGTATTGTATCAAATATCTTCCAAATCATCTTAATATCACAAGAAAAAGCTTGCATTTCTTGAAAATATATTTATTTGTTTATGAAGTGCGTTTAAAGAAATAAACAAGACGATAGCCCCTGCTAGAACTGTGTAACATCGAGCTCGCACAACAGCAAAGCCGGGCGGGTAGTTTAACCCTTTGAATCCAGAACCATAAAATATTGTTTGAGTACGTATTTAGATTCGTATGAGCATTATACTGTATATGTGAAATGACGTATTAAAATGCTAATGTATTTATTTTATACCCTAACCAGGGCGAATAAAGTACGAATAAAGTAATAAGTGAAGGAACTCCGGTAGTTGACCGTTTCCGCCGCTAGATGGTACTAGCGTAACTTGGCCTCCGCGTGCCTGTCTGGCTCGTCTCTTCTTAGTATAAAACTAAGTCCCCGATTCTTGGATGTCACGGGTAATCTCAAGAACCACTGGATGGATTTTGATGCGGCTTTCACCTTTCTGTAAAAGTAATCTCGATGAAGATTTCTGTAGAAAATAATGTATTTATGATCAAAGGGAGCCAAGCAGTAACGATTTCAGATTTCAGTGAAGTCGAAAAAAGAACCTTGCGTCCGTGGGCTTTTTAAGCTTACGCTGGGCAAACCGTTAAAAATATCAATATACTATGAGTGTAAGAATTGTTCAGCATGAAAAATTCTCAAAAAAGAAGTCCGCGAGAGCATATCTCTATCTTCGATACTTCGTCCACTATAAGTATTTATTGTTTGGACGGAAGGGGGATTTGTGTCTTATGCACCTCGCCATTCTTAAATTACGTCTGACAGGAATTCCTTACACATTCATAACTGTTCCCGGTCGAAGCCGGGACGGGTTGCTAGTTGTTTATTAAAAGAAGTATTGCACTAAATACTAAGCAAGTTGTGAATAACAGAAACAAATCTTCAAGGGAATATGAACATATTAAAATACTATCCAGAACACACTAAAATAAATTTCTAAGAAGAGTAGAGCTTACCTCTAAACAGAAGAGACCTTCGATATTTTTCTCGCTGATTTTGAAGATGATCTGGATCTCAGTTCCCTGGACATTTCTTTCGCCCGGAAAATGAACCGCCATTTAATGTAATGAAACACTATCCTAGGGAAATATAGTAACAGATGATCCTCTGAGCGCCGGCCCTGTGGTGTTGGATTAACGCGCCTGCCTCTCACCCGGAGGCCCCAGGTTCGATTCCCGGCTCCGTCAGGAATTTTAGAAACTGACGTTAGGGCTGGAACGGGGTGCATTCAGCCTCGTGAGGACAATTGAGTAGCTGTCTGACAGTGAGACAGCGCCCCGGTCACGAAAACAAAGACCCGATGCGCTGACCACGCGTCACCCCAATATCTGCAGGCCAAATGGCTGGGCAGCGGTCACTTGGTAGGCCTAGGCTCTTCAAGGGCTGTAGTGCCAGGGGTTATTATTTTTATCCTCTGAGCAGCACACATTTCGGAACACAGGAAGTTCACAGATCATATCCACACAATCAGAAATGATATCGCCCCACAACGCGTCTTCTTGCTCCAACTTTGCCTCCACTACTGCATCTACATGTTTCATTACACGTTTCATCACGTGAAATGTCCGGCTCCGTGGCTAAATGGTTAGCGCGCTAGGCTTTGGTCCACCGTGTACCGGGTTCAATTCCTGGCCGGGCCATTATGGATTTTAATCTCTTGGGGTTAATTCCCGTGGCCCAGGGACTGTGCCGTCTTCATCATAACCTCATCCTCATTACGACGCGCGGGTCGCCTACTTGCGTCAATTTGAAAGACTTGCACTCGGCCTCTCAGGAGGCCACACGATCTTTCTTTTTGTCATCATGTGAAATAAAGATAAAGACGGCTATTTGAGAAATTTCCGCCAAAGTCTCTCAGCATGGTGACGATACATACATCACTAACAGCATTAAACGTTTCGGAATCACTTTCCAATGCCCAAATGCACGAAGTACATATCACAATCTTCGTTGCTGCTGTGTGAATCAGGTAACCACTTAAATAATAAACAACGTTATCGCCTGCTCTCTCAGAACTCTCATAATTAACTGACAGGATTATAGGGTTCAATTTCTGTCAGTGTAATAGTTTCTTTAATTTGCTGACAATTGTTATCCTTCACCTCTCTGCTCGTATGTATTTCATTTCTCGCCATTGACCGTATTCATTAAGAGAAGAAAGCTAATTGTCAATGACGTCCTCATAATTAGTCTGTGAAGAAAGGACCTCTTTCACTGGTAGGCCTATGTACAGTATATAGACTGAAGCGAATGGAGGCGAAAGAAGTCAATAGAAGTAGGATGATCGTCACTGCTTAAACCTCGTTTAAGTCCAAAATACCTCTCAGAAGGGTCTTGATTGAATTTTGCAGTTAAAACGTACTTGTATTGTAGGTACAATTTTGCGCACGGTAATGTATCGCTGCTTGGCAGCCGGCATCTGCTACGACCATACGCTCAGCGCCGCGCGTGGTGTTGAAATTATAACTACTTCATCTTAACCATTGACTCATTGGAAGTTCCACCACTTATTACTTTATTCGCCCTGCCCTAACTTAGCGGCTTCGGTGGCGTAGTCGGTAGCATGCTGAGCTTCTATGCCCAAGATAGCGGGTTCAAACCCGGCCGAAGCGGTCGGATTTTTTAAGAGCGTTAAAAATCCCTCAGTATGCCTTCCTTCGGAGGGGAAGTAAAGCCGGTGGTCCCATGTCATAGATTTATCGCATGTTAAAGAACCTTCCACTAATTACACCTGTGTGAAGCTGAATTGGATAGGTTAAGAATGTAAACAACGCTCTTAGGTTTCTACGTTCGTTGCCAAGAGCCGACTGCGGTGGCGACTAGTAGCTAAGTTCTGAATTTGGCCTAGTAGTCGTTGACGGTGGCGCTTGGTGGCAAAAGTAGGAACTATTTGAAAAATTCTAAGTTGCAGTACTTAAATTTTAAAAAACAGACAACACACACTATTAGTCATCACAATTAACACCGGTTATCATACAGATTCTACACACACACAAAGTACACGGGGCTAAATGACCGCGTTGTCGCAGCCCCTAAACTTAAGAACGAACCAACCAACCAACCAACCCTAACTATTAATTTGCTGCTACAGTAATTACAAATATTCACTTCGAGGTCGGTGGTTGCTGACAGCCATGTTGTCCATAGATGAAATGTAACGTCATGGAATACAAAAGGAGTTTCATATTGGAGTTCCATGTAGCCAGTAGCCCACACGATTGATGCAGGCTGGTCAAGGGCCCAAAAGCGACCTCAACTAAGAAATAAATGAGCGCCTTCATAGGGAGGTTAAGGCTGCTTGAGCTTTTAGTTCTCGCAGTAAAGTAGTGCAATTGCACTTTATATAAAGGGAGGTAGCGCGCAATTCGCTACTCCAGTGGGGGTCCAGACGGGGATACCAAGAGCCCGCTGATGAGCCAGCTTGGTGTCCTAGGTGAAACCCCACACAAGACACAGCACAAACCTAGAAGAATTGCTGAGTTTTAAAATACAATTGTGTGGCCAAATGAAAAGGATTGCTTGGGATTTATTTACTTGTTTACTTAGTTATTGAGGTTTCAAGGGGCGGAACTACGAGGTCATCTGCCCCTACTTGTTTATTTATTTATTTATTATTATTTATTTATTTATTTATTTATTTATTTATTTATTTAGCGTATGGCTATTAGTGCCGGGAGTGTCCGAGGACATGTTCGGCTCGCCAGAGGCTGCAGCTGCTTCAAGCGGACACACATAGGGTGAGCTACAAGTTCCGTTCAATTTCAAGTAGTTCCAACTTTCGCTACCAGATGTCACTGACACCTAGTTGTGAACGTTGGAACTTTGATAGAAAGTTTCAACGTAATTTAACCTAGATATTTAGCTTCACACAAGTTTAGCTAGTGGAAGGATCTTTTACATGCCATAAATCTATGAAATGGGACCGCCGGCTTTATTTCCTCTCCGAAGGAAGGCGTACTGAAGGATTGAAAGGGATATACACAACGGGTGCGACAAGTAACCGATCGTAACATTTTATGAGCATTCAAAAGTACCAAAGAATTACCCGCAGCAGTGACGAATTCATTGCACGCGGATTTCATAAATACCGACAATTTATTTAAAAAGTGCGTTTAAAAAAATGAGTAAGACGATCGCGTTGAACCCGCATAACAGGGGAGACGGTTTATACATCTAGTTCGCTAGTTATCATTAGTGCAGTCAATGACCATTTATTTTATTTTCAGAGCGGGTCAGTGAAGGGATTTTGGAAGGATATCGGCTGTGGACCAATTGAAAGGAATCGTTCCTTCATTTGCCTGGTGGTGAAAATGGGAAACAATTTACAGGATGGCGAGGTATGATTTTAACCCACGCCCAGGCCCGACGAGAGGGGGGGGTCAGGCAGGGCTGGTGCCCCGGGGCCCGACCCTCCCAGGGGGCCCGGCATCCTAGGAGGACGGGCCCGATCGGGCATTGATTTATTATTGCCTTTATGTGACTTGAATTTGCTACTGACAATCATTTAGTGAATGCAATGAACTCTCCTTGAACAATGTTACAAGGATTGAAAACTTATTCCGTCAAGTGGACAATATTTTTCTTTACAAGGCGCTTGTGGGAAGAAAAACTGTCTCAAAGTGGTCAACTTAGGCGATGGGGCTTCACTATGTATTGTTCTCATAATATACCGGAAGTCAGAGAGAGCATTCCATTATTCTAAATTTAGCTTATCGGCTTATGCACCAATCCTTCAAATAACTTTATCATCCCTTCACTTATTTCGCCAAGACCACGAGGGTCTGGGCTGCCCTGGTGTGTTTGGTCAGCTAGTATAGGAATTTAAAGTTCGGTACGTCACTTCCAGCTTAGATATTTAGAGGTGATAGTGTCTGATATGAATATATCGCCTAGCTAGACGTATCGTATGCCGTGCAGGCAGGTAAGTGAAATAAATTTTAAAGTAGCGTCCATACAGTAATTCACTTGATAGTTATTGTTGATTTAAGGGACGGGGCAGCAAGGTTATCTGCCCCTAGTAATTCACTTTCGCACAATGTGAAAAAATTATTATTCATGGCTAAATATCTTGCGAAAGGGTGGGATGATTCTGTTGTCAAACGTAGATAGAAAAAATGCATGCGAAATTGTTCATCTTCTCGTATAATGAATTGAGAAAACAATTTGAATAATCTGTATGTTTAGGTGCAGTATATCGAATGATAACGAGATTATAATTATTATTGTTACTGGTTCATTCAATACGATCAACAATCCTAGGTAGCCTACTTGGGTTCGTGCGCAAATCTTTTCTGAAGGGATTTATTGAAAATGTATATTACTACCGTATTGGTACGGGAGTTGGGAAATGTATCCAAAGACTGAAACTAAGGTAACATTCCAGTATTTCTCTGTACTGGGAGTTTAATTAACCAGGAGAAAAATGACAATTAAGCTAGGGCACTGAACCACTCAACTTTGTTTTCCAATTCCTCTCATGGATCTTCAGTGGTAGGGGGATATGACCCAGCTGTTCCGCCCCTTAAAACAACAATAAGTAACGTCAGTGGTGAGCATAGCGATGGAGAAATTAATATATTGCGTGTAGGCAACCGCGCAGATTTCCCTAAGATCAAATATTTGAGCTCTGCTTAATTCAGAAGAAAATTAAGATGAAGTATTGTCGAATATTAATAATTTTGTTTTGAGATGGTGCAGTGGCTATTATTATTGGATATTTCTACACAATTTACTCCAAAGAACTGTAGCCTATCGATCTGCAAAGCACTTATTTTTCTGGACGCGAAGAGATATTTTCCCCTTGCGAATGAAACCTTTTCGTGATACGCTTTAACGTCTCAGTACTGTACAACATAAAATTAGTTGCTCTCTTTATCTACGACTAAGAAATTACTCCGGGTCCTGACGAAGCTCCGGCAGGAATGCAAGATTCGGCTTCCCGACTGCGGTGTCATTCGTAGTCTTTCTCAACAGTTAATATTAGGCCTATTTGTCGTTACAGTTGTTAATTCATTTAGGGGCTTACAACATTTAACTCGTGTACTT
This sequence comes from Meconema thalassinum, assembly GCA_946902985.2. NCBI lineage: Eukaryota > Metazoa > Arthropoda > Insecta > Orthoptera > Tettigoniidae > Meconema > Meconema thalassinum. The sequence continues at coordinate 1,289,223,339 of OX336388.2, read as the reverse complement.
GGTAGCTTGTATGTCTAGTATCACTGGCGGGCAATGAACCATTGGCGCTCGGTCGGGTATCGTTTGCATCTACTAGTACTGTAGATATAATTTAGTATTTGCTGACGCATTTTCCGGTTTGTTTCTGAAGGCCTCCACATTATTGAATGAAGTTGACTGTAAAGCAGTAGTTTTCACAAATATTAATTAAGTAAATTATAAGATTCTCAAACAGCGAACAAAATAGAAAACCAAGAAACGTGCGTATTGTGTGGACTGAACGGGAGGCTAGTGGTTGTTGTATAATAAGAGAGGTTTATTGGCAACGTTGTTGTAACTCTTTGTCTTGGAGAATAAAAACTTAGACCCTCTTAAAATCACCCACTGCTGGACGAAAAGCAGGATAGCCTATACACTGTGCTATGCTATGGCCTCAGTGGCATGATCAATCGCATGCCGTATTCTTAGTTGCCGACTGGGAATGCATTAGCCGTCGTGACTATTACTGTAATTATTAGGGTTAGGAGTAGGGTAGGTGTCCCCGGACTTGAAATTAGGTACTATCCCGGCATTTGTCTCGAGGAAGTGTGAAAAACCACACGCAGGATGGCCGCTGTCAGCACCAGGATTCGAACCTCCGATCTGCAGACTTGCTGTAGACCCCCATCACGGTCATTGGTGCGCTACACCACGGGGTATTACTTGAAGATGCGAGAGCTTTTACTTCAATATCGGAGTCTTTTTTATAGCTACTAAATGTCAATAGTCACCAAACTTTTTTTTACTCCAAAAATAATCACCCAAATGGCCTATAACTCAATAATTTGGACCTAATTGTCGCAAACCTTTCCGGAGGAGGACCCTCGGACCCTACTCTCAAAAGCAAAGCAAAGCCAACTCCGTACAGGCCATGGAGGCCCTGGGAGTAGTGGAAGGTAGAGGCTTCCACTTTTTGTGACATCGGCACTAGATGGGATAGAGTTGTCAGCTTCACGCCCGGCCGCCTTTGCTCCCAGGAAGTACCCTGGTACTCATTTCCGGTGTAGGCTGAGTGAACCCCAGGGCTATCTGCGTTTCCGAAAGTGGTAGTTTTGCTTCTAAAATCCACTACCTGGGTGGGGATCGAACCCACTCTCTTTCAGTTAGACGCTCAGCGCCTCTACCGACTGCGCCACGCAGCCCCCACCCTACTCTCATCTTGGTGATATTCCATAACCCCAGATCCCCGGTGTGTCCACTCCCCCATAATCTTGGCTTAAATATTATTATTATTATTATTATTATTATTATTATTATATTTGAATTGGAGCCAATACAGTAGTCATATCAGGACATTTCAATTAAACGCCCGTATGCTCCCCAACAAGTTCAATTTCAAATAGTTCCAACTTTGGCTACCAGACGCCACTGTCATTGACACCCAGCGGGGAACGTTGGAACTTGATAGTGTGTTTCTAACCAAATAACCTACATGCCATAAATCTATGACATGGACTGTCGGCTTTACTTCCCCTCCGAATAAAGACTTACTGAAGGATTTTAACGCTCTTCAAAATCCGACGACTTCGGCCGAGTTTTAACCCGCGATCTTGGGCATAGCAGTTCAGCATGCTACAATTATTATTATTATTATTATTATTATTATTATTATTATTATTATTATTATTATTATTATTATTATTATTATTATTATTATTGCTTGCTGTTTTTTTTTATGTTCTTGTAATTGATTTCGTGACAAATATTTTGTGCTAAAAAGAAATTGCTCAAAATCAGTTTGTGCAAATTTGCGAGGATTATACATTAATTTTACAGGATTTGGTTATAGAGGGGGCCCCGGGAGATTCCAGCCCCAGGGCCCGTCGCCGCTCTCCACGGCCCTGCCCACGCCCTCCCGATGCCAGCAAGGCACGAGGTAGAACGTTAATGCTCTGGACCACCGTGGCCGGTAAGTTTGTAATATTGCACATTAGTTTTTTGTTCAACAGACAACGTTCTAGAACTGTCACCGAACCTCAGTTTCTCTAAAACTGCACTTTCAAAAATTATCTTCACATACTTTTCTCTGAACTTCCTCCCCCAAAAACTGAAAAACTCCCCCTGTGTGACAACAATGCATTTTGTGTGATGGATTGAGAAGAGTTTTCATGCTAAGACAAGGGATCCCAGCAGTGGATCGAGCAGGCTAATGCCCCATCCTAGACGCACATACCAGAGATATTATCACCACCATATCACAACGCTATTAGCTTATCCCGACAGCCTCATTAAGGGAGAATGGAAATATTTCGGACCAATTTGGATCGGAAAACAGGACGCTGGATTCTAAATGTTGGTATATAAAGCCAGCCAATTGCACCATTGTTGTCTTCGCAGAGAATAGACTATACTGTACTGTATTTCCAAAGTTTATCATGGGAAGCAGCAGCATTGCAACACTCCTGCTGTTATCATTAAGTGCGGCAAACACCACATCAACCTACGGTAAGTTCCAAACTGACACTGTAAATTATGGCTTAAAACTAGACCTACATGTATAATAACAAACTTGCTCATTATTGACACTATCCCATTGTTATAATAATAATAATAATAATAATAATAATAATAATAATAATAATAATAATAATAATAATAATAATAATATCGTATGGCCTCGGTGCCGGGTGCAAGCTTTGTTATTTGACGTCCGAAGGGCAGCTTGCATGTCAAATTTTGTTGTTCCTTGAAGTGCTATGAAAGTCAAAGAAGTTAGATATCTAAGCTCCTTGACACTATAGCGCTTTCTAGTAGAGAATGGAGGAACTTTTTGTGTTGGCGGAATATCCCGAGATTAATTTTGCCATTATGAGCATAGTCTACTGAAATCAAATGGATTCTTTAACATGCCAACAACGTCATGTCGTGATTTTTGTCGCCTTTCAAAAATCACTTACCACGTCCAGGAGTGAACCTGCAAGCATGGGGTTGGTAGCCCGACACGATAGCCACTCACACACCCCCATTCAGTGTTTGACCGCAAGGGGTGACACGCAATGAGCACTCTAATAAACAACAAATTAATTAATTTTCCATTTCCATTATTAATACAAATGTGATTGGCATTGTTTTGATCTTTAATCCTACTTTGGGAATACACTAGGGCTGATACATTTAATCAATTAATGTCAGTTAGGCCTATATAAAAATCGATTAATTGCTAAAAATAGGAATTAATCGATCGTGCGTTTAATTAGTTAAGTGTTTTGTCAATTATTCGATGTACTTTGCTCCTTTCACTACCCTCTCACAGAAATATAATTAATTAAAATATATTATATCATATATTTTTAAATAATGCACCATCTTTGTGTAAACTTGGCTAAAACAAAGGAAAACAAAAATGTTCCAGCTCTAAATTATAATCATTCCACAAGAATTCGAAATCCTTCTCTTCGGTTTCTTTTTTAAATCCTTCCTAATTTGATTGATGTTTGTCCTTCCACTGTCACAAACTCTTATTTGCTTATTGTTCACATAAACAAGCAAAAAGTAACTTCAAAAAATCCATACATCATTCCGAAAATAAGCCTAACACAACTTAAGCGATGACATTTCATTTAAACTTATTTTCTTATCGCGTGTCTACTAATCAATTAATAGATTCTTCGGTTGGCCCGAACATCACTTATTACTAACTCTAGGATACACAGTAGCCCTACCTATGATTCGCGTCGGCTGGTAAATAACTTCTAGGTAGACACTAGTCTTTGTACCGGGTGAGTTAGCGGTGGTCGTTACGGTGCTGCTGCAGGAAGTCGCTCACATCCGGGAGGCGAGGAGGTTCGAATCCCCCCGCCGGCAACCTTGAAGATGGTTTTCTGTGGTTTCCCATCTTCCTTCCAGGTAAATGCCAGGGTTGGTCCCTAACTATATGCCACAGCCGCTACCGTCCAATTCCTAGTCCTTACATTCACACTTTCCTCCCAAACAACACTCCACAGGCGACTGTACTTGTAGCTCACCCCATGGGTGTCCGCATAGAAGCAACTACTAACTCTGACGAGCCGAACATGACCTCGGACATTCCCGGCACTAAAAGCCATGCGCTAAAAATAAAAACAAACTAGTCTTTGTACCTTAAATACGATTGTCTTTGTAAATATAATTATAAGAATAAAAGTTTATAATTTTGGTCTTTGGATCACAATTCTCCCCAGAGCCTTCCGCTTCCAATTCCCCCCTGTTCCTTGCCATTCTTAGGGAAGGCAACAAATTGTGTTCCGTAGACCTGCGCCGTGACGGTGCTACAAACAGTACCAAACAGTACACATACATCACTCTAATACGCAAATATACCATAATATCCAACAAAGAAAATTGTTATTCCTACAGCAATAATTTCGTGATAATATTATTATGTACTGCATTAAGTTTCGAGTTGGAGTCCCTGAAAGGATCTGGTTTGTGTTTCGAAGATTGTTTCCATTACTGTTTCCATTTTGTCCCGTTTACTTGGGTGTGTGTATAATTTTGTCTGATAATTGGCTGAGTTATTGTGATGGCTGTAACAGTGCGTGTATTTGCAATTAAGTGGGGATTCGGAAGGTGACGGCCGTGACCTTAGGCTAGGAACCCTCCCGGCATTCGCCTGGAGTAGAAGTGGAAACCACGGAAGTCCACTTCCAGGATGGCTAGGGTGGGAATCAAAGCCACCTCTTCTCAGTTTTACCTCACGAGACTCAGTGTGCCCTGTCCCAGCTCTCAGACCAGAATTAAATTTCTTGGCAGAGTCGGAATGAGACCCAGATCTCCGGGGCGACAGCTAAGAAAGCTAACCACTACACCACGAGGTGATATTTTTCCATTATGTGTCTATTGCATAGTATCGTAGGTTTTCTGAAAGTGAAATTAAGTGACGTTGAAGTTGGTAAAATGTTTTGAGATTAGAAAAGAAATTGATTTAGCAGGAAAAGTGACGAAGAATGATTAGAAAAAACTTAGAAACCATTTCTTCAATGCGTCTTTTAGTATTTGTGTAAAATCCACTTTAATCGGTCAACACGTAATAGGGACGACCTTCTCAGTCAGTTCCTGAAGTTCCACCAAACAGTGCAGCATTCAGAATTAGACCACAACCAGATGTTTACATATTACAGCATTTTAACACAGCATTCGTATAGAATAATTTTATTAATGCAGCCAATGGCCATGTATTTTATTTTAGGACAGGTCAAGGAGGAATTTTGGAAGGAAATCGGCCCTGGACCTATTGAAAGGAACCGTCCCGGCATTGGCCTGGTGGTGAAAATGGGAAACCACGAAAACCATTTTCAGGACGGCCGAGGTGGGGTTTGAACCCACGCTCTCCCAATGCCAGCGAGGCACGAGGTAGTGCGTTTGCCCTCAGCCAGCATTCGAATATAATAACTACCTATTTGTGTCTATCGTTCTAGATTTTACGCTTATCGCTCAAACATATCGCATTAGCCGCACATTCGTGGACTAGTGGGTAGCGTGACACGACTGTTTTGAGTGACACTGTAAGTGTTTGGCATGATGGCAGTAATACTTTGATAGTGCTGGTTAGTTGTCTTGTACTATATATGATTGCACATATTAACCTAATTAACCATGACTTGATGATGATCACTTGACGAACGAAATATGTCATCTCACTAATTATTTCAAGTAGTGAAGTGAAAAAATTGTTAAATATTTATTCTGTTGCGTGTATTTCTGTAGAATAAATTATCTTTAACGGCCCAAGATAACTGGACTTCCCAATTACGTGTTGAGCAACCATGAAGCATTGTACATTGATAAATAGTGATGTTCATGGAATAAAATATAGGATTGCATGGAGAAGGGAAGTTGTTTTCGGATAAATAAGACATTATAAGCTTGGTAGTGATTGTTTGAAAGGGAAGCCAAAATATCCATTGTGAACCTATTTAGTTTTGAACTAATAAGCATAGTTCCAGAACGAATTTGGTATAACTACCAAGGTTAAGTCCAAGTTAAGTCCCCTGATCATAAATTGTAAAATTTATAGAATTTCTAGCATGTCGATCGCGCGACCATAGCTTAAGTTTATCACTGTCGTTCATGGAAACAGTGACAATGAACGTTATTCATGAATTCTATTTCAATTCGGACGACGGGGAATGATATGATATGTCCAAGCTACAGTATATTCACCGAATATCAAAGCAATTGTTCCTGCCAAATTCCACACTAAGTACTGTATTAGAAAATTAATTGTATTTTAATCAAATAGGCCCATTTGTAAAATCTCTAGAAATATTAATCCAATCACCAATACTATTATATGTTTCATAATGTCATATTTCAGCTTTCTAAATAGAATGGCTTGGCAATTATGAATATTGTTACGCTTCCTTTGGAGAGGAAGTAAAGTCGGCGGTCCCATGTCGTAGATTTACGGCATGTTAAAGAACCTTCCACTAATTGCACCTGTGTAAGCTAAATTATAGGTTAAGAATGTAAACAACGCTCTTAGGTTCCTACGTTCGTCGCCAGGAGCCGACTGCGGTGGCGTCTAGTAGCCAAGTTCTGAACTATTAGTCGTTGATTACTACTGTAGTCGTTTGGCGGCAAAAGAAGGAACCATTTTAAAAATTCAAAGTCTGCAGTCCTTACTTGAATTAGAAAACAGATAACGCACACTAATACAGTCATCACAATTAACACTATCAGACAGATTCTTCACACACCCAAAGTACACGGGGCTACATGACCACGTTGTCGCAGCCCCTAAACTGAGGAACCAACCAACCAATATTGTTAAGGTGGAACTGTAGATCACCAAAACTTCCGGATTGCCTGTCCCTGTGCTAAGGTATATCTGATTTAATGAAAAATACTAACATTTTGAACGCTCTATCATAATAATCATTTTCAAGTTCGGCAGCACTGAACATAATGTAGTATTACTTTGCCACTAATTGGCATAACTCGAAGTCGTCGGATTTTTAATAGCGTTATGAACCCTTCAGTACTGTATGCCTTCCTTCGGAGGGGAAGTAATGCCGGCGGTCCCATGTCATACATTTATGGCATGTAAAAGAACCTTCCACTAACTACAATTATGTGAAGCTAAATTTGTAGGTTTGATTGATTAACGCTCGATTAGTCTCAACGTTCACCGCCAGGTCACGGTGGCATCTAGTAGCCAAGTTTGCTGCTAGGTGTCGTTGACGGTAGCATTTGGTAGTAAAAGTTGGAGCTACTTGAAATTGATCGTCTGCAGTCCTTACCTGAATTACAGTTAACACACACTAATACAGCCATCACAACTAACACCGATTATCAGACAGATAACAAAGCCACACCCAAGTACACGGGGCTACATGGCCGAGTTGTCGTGGCCCCTAAACTGAGGAAACAACCAACCAACCAATTGGTAGACTATAACTGTTATTTTGCATATAGAAACTTTAAGAATAGTCGTTAACCAGCGCTCGGTAGAAATCTAAACTAACTTCAGGTCTGTTATAATTAATGCATATTGCTCTAATTACTGTCATTCATTTCAATTTTCAACTCTTGTTGTTGTTGCTTATTTTAAGGGCTGTGACTTCGTGGTCGTATAGCCCCGCGTATTTGGATGTGTGTGTGTGAAATTTGTGGGATAACCTACGACCTACGTAATTGTGATGGCTGTACTAGTGTGTGTATTTGTAAATCGAGGATAGGATTGGGAAAGAGGCGGCCGTGGCCTTAAGTTAGGAACTATACGAACATTTGCCTGGAGTAGAAGAGGGGTAAACCACGGAAAACCACTTACAGGTTAGCTTAGATAGGAATCGTACCCTCCTCTTCTCAGTGTTTCCTCACGAGGCTGAGTGTACCCCATTCCAGCCCTCAGCCCTGAATTATAATTTCTTGATAGAGTTGGGAATCGAATCCGGACCTCTGGAGCGACAGTAAATTTAATTGAGTATATTTAGCCCTAAAATGTTCTACTGCGTGGATTTCAAAGGGAAATCTAATCTTAAATAGAAGTGCCAAAATGTGAATACACCCTGACTGAAACCAGGTACCTAGTCTTTCTAAAATCATAGTGGCACATTTTCAACATTTTCAATTTAATATTGGTTTGACCTGTAAGGAAGTTATTCCCCAAAGTCAAGTCAGCATGTGAATGTGTATTTCTGCCGCAAATATGCCGCGGAATATTTGAGTAATTAGCAAAAAACAAACAGAAAACTATGGTGCATTGACATGAGAAGTGGGCGTGTGCTGGCAATTCTAACGCTACGTACTCTCATATTAATTAATTTTAAATAATTTTAAATAATGCCGGAATGATTAAATGAAATCATTTTCTGAAAGAGGAAGAACTAGGGACAGTCCAACATTAAACATATAGCATGGCGTGCATAGAATTATGGTTGGTAGGTACCTCAGTTTAGGGACTGGGACAACGCGGTCATGTAGCCCCGTGTAGTTTGGGTGTGTGTAGAATCTGTCTGATAACCGGTGTTAAGTGTGATGACTGTATTAGTGTGTGTTATCTGTAATTCAGGTAAGGACTGCAGACGATCAATTTCAAGTAGATTCTACTTTTTCTACCAAAATGCTACCGTCAACGATACCTACCTGCAAATTTGGTTGCTAAATGCCACCGCAACCAGCACCTGGTCACAAACGTTGGAATTCATAAAGCGTTAATCAAATCTAACCTACAAATTTAGCTTCACACAATTAATTGTAGTTAGTGGAATGTTCTTTTACATGCCATTAATTTGTGAAATGGGCCCACTGGCTTTACTTCCCCGCCGAAGGAAGGCATACTGAGGAATTTTTAACGCTCGTAAAATATCCGACGACTTCGGTCGGGTTTGAACCCACGATGTTGGGCATAGATGCTCAACTACGCCACCGGAGCCGTCATAGAAATATGTTGAAGCACTGAAATAGACAGTTTAATCTGAAACTGTCTATAAAACTTTGGCCTACTGACTAACGGAAGAAGCGAACACTTGATATAGCCGGACGTGGATTTTGGTGAAACGTCGGGAGCTAACATCCTGCCTAGACCACAGCCTACAAGCCCGGATAACTTGTGCATTGTTATGTATCGGTACTTGTATAGCTTGGGCGGTATGTTGTGGACGTCAAAGACAAGCTGACGGCTCTGGGTAGCCACGTTTCAATGGTGGGGCAACAGTGACAGCAGCCATCTTTGTCCAGCGTGCTGTCAACATCTTGCTTATAATCTGTGCATTCAATAGTCTTGAGCTCGGCGCAGCTACGAAAGGGGTGTCTCCTCCAGAGCTCAAGCTCCGCACCACTCATAAAGCACAGTGACCTTGGGCCTTTATCACATACCACCCAAATTATAATTGAGGATAGAATTCGGAATTTAGGTGTGAATACACTAAAAGAAATCAAATCTAAGATGGCCCAGGTGGGAAATGAACCAAGTTCTTTTAAGTTATCCTCGCGAGGCTGTGGACACTCCCATCCAGTCCAGAGTTCAGAATTAAATTTCTTGTCAGAGTCAAGAATTTAAACTAGGACCTTCGGGTCAGGAGACTCAATATGTACTCCTAGACCCTAGATTTGGAGCCACTCATATTGTCAAATGAAACAATTACGTAAGTTAGTAGTCCATACCTGAGTTGACATAACGATACGGCTCGCTAAGTTAAAATGTTCTCTTTCTTCTGTTTCAGATGTCAAGCCGAATACCAAATCAGCTGCATCCACTGTCGGATTGATGGATCATGTTTACCCTCACACCTTGAGACCGACACGTAACACAGCAGCAAAACTCCCAGAAACCTACCTATTATATCCAATCGTTCACAGAGTACACTATTACCCTACCATTTCACTTCATACCTCCGTCAGGGTTCATGAACGTAACCCTCTTACTAAGCCTTCTAAGATACCAATAGTTGATGAAGAAAAAACAAATGAAGTGGAAAGCAACGACATTTTGCAATCGGGAAAAATTACGAGTGTCAAAATGGCTGAAAAACCAACTCCCTCAGTAGCAAAATCAAATCCGATCATTAAAAAAGCACTGAGTACCAAACCAACTGAACAAAAAAGTATACGGCCTTCATCTGATATTTTAAACATAGACCCAAATGTTGGGACAACGAATTGTGAAGAAGAGGATATCGCTCCTACAAACGATTCCCACAAAAGTGCACAGAAATCTGGTAGTCAGCCAGTTACTCCTCCAGCTCAGACTAAGGACGACCAATTTTATTCCGATGTAAAAGATACGCGCAGTAATATTCCTACAATTGATGCGAACTTGATGAATGAAGCCATTGTTGCTGTGAAAGGAACTACACCCTATGGTAGTGAACAACCAGAGGACATCAATAACAACCCTGAATTGGAGGCAGTCCTTGATGCACGAAATCATGCGTCGGAAATTAATGTACCATCACAGAACATCCAAATAGTACGTTCTGAAGATCTGAGGCCTCACTCTGAAGACGTTTTGCTTACAGATACCCTGAACAAAGTTAAACAAATTGTCGCTGATGAGTTGTCGGAAAACAAACGTGTTGGTAAGCCTACCCAGAGCATACTTCCAGTATCAGACACTCGTATTCCATGTATTACTCCAACTTCAACTGCCGACAGTTCCCAGATAAATAACATACCTGATAATGGTGTCAGATCTACCAACATTCCAAACACTATTATTGTTGAAGAAAAACATATCAAGAAATTAGATGAAAATGCTCAAATCCATGGTAATCATGCAACACTGATATCGTACTTTTCCCACGCTTTCAATCTAGATTTGAACAGTCGAACATATTCCAGGAGATATATTATGGATACTCTTGACACGTCTACGATGAAAGCACAAGTTGAGTCCAATAATTACTTACGTGGTTTAAATACCGAAGCTGATGTCCACAAATATTATCCAGTCAGTGGTCACGTTAAATGGAATGACTATGGTCCTCTAATACACATATTTCCAGAGGTTCATCCTTCCTCTGACTTCAATCATGAAACTCAAAAATCAATTCAAATGCCTAAACCAGAAAACTCTATTCGGATCCCAGAGCCATACTATCTCCTTCCGGAATCGTTTGCGGAATATATCAATATGGTACCATCTAATAAAGTGCCAGGTTTGTCCCAGTCCAATGTTGATGTGTGGCTTCCATAACAGATGTTCCATAAATAACTTTACATTTAAAAAATCGCCATTCATTATACGTAGTGCGTGCATCCATGCTGATTTTATTTTTAACTTGAAAGTTTGGACATAATGATCATCAGCTCAATGTATTGGGAACCAACTGGTATTTGCTTAAAGTTGAAGTGACAAACTATAAAACCCACATTCCGAGGTTGCAGTGGTGGCGCTAATCATTACGGGGTCCTGTACGGTACGAGGCCCTTACTTCAAGGTGGGTCTGGGGGTCAATACCATCTAGGAATAAAAATAAGTTAAATAAATTGAGTGAATTGTAATATTGTAATTTTAAAATACAGTACAGGATTACTCTTTCAAAAACTTACAGTAACAAACTTTTATTAAATCTTTATAGTCCAAACTAGATGCCAATTCATTTCCTATGGACAGGATTGCGAGTACTGAGAGTCTGTCTTGGGTCATGGTGTTTCTGAGATAGGTTTTAATTAATTTTATTATTTAGAACTACTTCTCTCTGCAGCCGCAACTGTGACGGGAATACTAGCAACTATTCCAAGTGCAATACTTGTAATTGGATTGTTCTCAACGATGTACTTCAAAGCCGTTCCAATGCCACTTTCTCCATTATTTTCTTCTACCTCGATCATTATATGTGAGAATATTTTCATTCTTCAAAAAGATCCATTCCTTCTCTGTCATGTTGGCCTCCTACGGAAAGAGCAACTTCAAAATCTCACGGCTCTCTGGCCTGTATCTTACCGTGCCTCCCTGCGCGACCCTGGGAGGCACGGGGCCCTGTGCAGCCGCACACTTCGCCCATCCCCTTTTGGACCGGTCCCTTTGGACTGGTACCTATGGACTGGCCCATGCAATTATCCAAATTATGTCAAAGGGTCCGGTCCAAAAGGGATCAGCCAAAAGGACCTGTCCACAGGGACCCGTCAAGCATGACTCCATTCGAAAAGGGCCCTTCCAAAGGGGCTAGTCAACAGGGACCAGTCCAAAGGGACAAATCAACAGGGATCAATGAAAAGGGGGAAGCGCATCATGTAAGTCATTGCGCGCCGCCGCCGTGGGAACATAGGTGTTTATCAGCTGTCTCCGGCAATGTTCGGGAGAGTAACCTTGAAAAGTAACTGAAACTCGGTAGTCGAAAGCATAGCTTGACCCGTTTCTTACCTATATGATAAGGTTAGGTTAGGTAAATTTAGGTTATGTTAGGTGAGCAGAGGTTAAGTCTTAAAATATTCCCTCTCTTATGTGTTCAAAGCCGATTCACTCTGAACAGTCAGCCAAAACTTTAAATATGTATTTATCATTACATAACGAATTAAAGCAAACTTAATTAATTGTGAATGGCGTTTTTTGTTACTGTTCAATGTAGACAGAATATATGCATTAAATGATAGACTCAAGACAAAATGTTTTGATTGTTGACTTGCGTTATTGATAAATTGGTTTAATGTTAGGGGCAGTGCACACTTTCCATGTCGATAATTTATATAGGCTAGAAGGATGGTGTTGCAAACTTCTAATGTGTATTTCCAAATTTCATGCATAGTCTATTTCATAGAATTTTCCTGTAACTTAAAAGTTCATGCTGATTTTGTCTTTGTGTTTGACATTGCAACTACAATGGTTGATTGGATATTCTTTGTCAACTTTCAAATCATGTATTTCATGTCAGATATGTTGGAATTTGTGTTCATGTGTGAAGCTATCAAGTACCGATACCTAATTGGTTACACACAACTGTTTCATAATGAAAATCTGATGTCAGATATGTTGGAATTTTTGTTCATGTGTGAAGCTATTAAGTACCGATACCTAATTGGTTACACACAACTGTTTCATAATGAAAATCTTGATCTCTGATTCATTGGAGAACTGTTTACGCTTGTCTGAACCAAGACTAACTGACTACTCACTGCTAAGGTTTAGAAATTACATTTACTCAAATCACATTCTGGTAAAAAAGATCATGACTACTATAAACTGCTACCACTCTTCCACCACTTTGTTAACACTTTTCTACCATTTGACTCTCACTTTTGCTCTTACTTTAAACTGCACATACTACAAACTATCATTTTTATTATCGAGTTAACTTTACTAGAGGTTAGTTTATGCTCAACAGTCGACATGGAAGTATCAACGACTAGCTATGGTAAGCCATGTGCTTACTATAAAGGATATGCATATATTGTAAAACGAACTAATAAAAATGGAACTGTTATTTGGTGCTGTTCGAAACAACGATCTAAAAAGTGTCGAGGAATGATTAAAACAAAAGGCTCCAACATACTTATTTCAATCGATCATCATTGTAAATCTCAAAATAATACTCATTTAAATGGACAAAATACTCTAACCAAGGTAAAAAAGCAAGACCAAGAAAAAAATAGTGTGGCTCAAGATAGTGCTTTGTTTGTTAAAGAGCATTTATTATCTCCTGAAAGAGACATGTTAGGACAGTGGTTAACGTCTAAGAAACCTCTAACACTATCAAAGACAACACAAACTATGCCAAAGGTTGTTGCATTGCAAGATGAACAAAAAGGATTAGATAGTAATAGTGATGATGATTATATTGATGATAATTATATTGATGATGATAACCATGATGATGATGATGATTATGATGATGATGATGAGGAGGATGATGATAATGGTTTACACCCAAAAAAATCATTTGTTAAATTTGTTTACTGGAACAATCCCAATAAGCTAATCCAGCGGCTTCAGTACTTGCATACCTGTAAACAGGCTGGTCATACTAAATATGAGGAAGAACTTTTGGATATAGAAAATGAGCTTCGTGATGCTAAAATTATAGTGTAATGAATCCATGTAACCGCTTAAACTATTTCTTAACAATACATGTACTATTTTCTACCACTTTGCTACCACTTTTCTAGTTTGCTACCACTTTTCTACCACTTTGCTACCACTTTTCTACTACTTTTCTACCACTTTTCTACCACTTTTCTAGTTTGCTACCACTTTTCTACTACTTTGCTACCACTTTGCTACCACTTTTCTACCACTTTGCTACCACTTTTCTACTACTTTTCTACCACTTTTCTACCACTTTTCTACCACTCTGCTACAACTTTGCTACCACTTTTCTACCACTATGTTACCAATTGTCTACCACTTGTCTACCACTTTGCTACCACGTTTCTACCACTTTTCTATCACTTTTAACTGTACATATTAAATATAAAAGCCAACGCTAAATAATTCTATTACCAGAACAGAGATAACCTTTGTAGTGTGCAAATCATACTAACAGGTTAGTTACTACTATGGAACTTACTACAACTAACCGAGGTAAACAACGTGTACTCTATAAAGGCTACTCTTATAACTATAGATGACAAAATGTAAAAGGAATAATATTCTGGCGATGCTCAAAACAGAGGTCAACAAGATGTCGAGGCAATATGAAAAGTAGAAATGGTGTGGTTTTAAGTGTGAGTGATCATCAATGTAGTGCTCCAGACAAAACACTGATGGTGTTGGCAAAAAATTATCAGAATGCTAATAAGTTAGTACAAGAGAAAGATGTTGCTACTCAAAATAGTGCATTGATTGTTGAGCAACGTTTAACCCCTGTTGTAAAAGTTATGTTGTATCCATCTTCCACGCCTCAAGAGTCATCAACATCTCAGACTATGCAAGAGGTAGTGTTGTTGTTGTTTTAAGGGGCTGAACTACAAAGTCATCTGCCTTTTATGCAAGTGGATCGAAAAGGACTAGATAGTAATAGACAAAAGAGAGTTGTAGTTTGTATATAACTATTGTACAAGTACTTACATTAAATAAATAAAAAAAGTGTATGGGTATTGTCTGTTTTTCTTAATTGCTATCCCTATGTCCCACTATTAATGCAATTGTTAACCATCAACAGTCTCTGACTATGTTCGCAAAGAGAGTGACCTTAAACAATACACTCTATCTATGGTTTGTGTACCGAGTACACAATAATACAGTGTGGTCAAGTCATGTTGAGGCAATAGTTATATCAGGTAAGGTATTCGAACCCTTGCTTTCTTGTACAGAAAATTTGAACTTAAGTCAAACACCATAACCACTTGGTCAACCTGACAGTTACTAATTTAATTATTTTTGTGGACTTGAGTGTTTATAAAACTTTTTCCAGTATACATTGACTAAACCACTTGTTTGTTTTGAAATATAGATTTTGTTTTGTTTGACCATAACATTGCAGTTATGAGTCTTGTGAACTGGGTGTTTAATATAGGGTTAAAGGCATTTTAAAATAATTTTAGAAAAGCTCTTAGGTATCGTGTCATGGGTTTTAGTAATGCATTACTGTTCGTTGAATAACATTTACCGTTACACAACATTATTTTGGTGAGCTCTACATGTTGTTGTTTGAGTCGTCAGTCTTTTGACTGGTTTGATGCAGATCTCCATGCCTCCCTGCCCCGAGCGAAACGTCTCATCTCTATATAACTACCACACCCTACATTCAAGGCTATCTGTTTAACATATTATAACCTTGGATCCCCCCTACAAGCTCTTGGGTTCAATTCCTAGATTTAACAAAAACTTTTAAAAGTGGTATGACAACTAAAACTAGTCTACTCAGTCTCGAGTGGTCCATATAAGTAGAGAGGGTTTGATTCACACCTCAACCATAGAGCACCATGTTCTTTTTTTATAATGATAGCCATTTGTTCAATTTCACATTTCACACATTGCAATTTGTCAATTTTCCATTTGCATTTTTTAAAATGACAGTTTGATGTTTTTCAATTTCATGATATGGAAACATAGATTTTTCCATTTTCATATTTACACATTTGTCAATTTCCCATTTGCATATATTTTCTTAAATGTCCGTTTAAGGTTTTTAAATTTTGTCTATATGGAAACATGGATTTTCCAATTTGCTGTTTACAATTTTTTTATATATTTATTTTGTGTGTATGTTGAAAAACGATATTTCCAAAACAAGATTTTTATTTTTCATTTTATGATTTTGTAAATGATCTTAATGTGAGTGCTTGACCATGGCAATAATACAGTCTATCTATGTGTTAGCGGAACCATAGAGGCTTATTACTACTGCAAGTAAGAATGTTTTACAAAAAACGACTATCTACCACTACATTTGAAAAACAAAACGATTGAAAAAAATCTATTTTCCATTCATATATAAGTGCTAATACTCCCTCTCCCCACCCTACATCACCGTATTTTCTCTGGTCAAACAACCAATGCTACCCACACACACACACACACACATACACACACACACAAGCTTTCTATATATCTCTCTCTATATATATGTTTTCTCTTGTCCACGAGATAAAAATTATGGTTGCTGGATTGTATCCTGCACTGTTTATGCGACATACCTTTGCCAGTTCATAAAAACCGTTAGGTATTTCTCTACACATAGCGATTTTACCACTGCTTTTGCTTGTTTGGCTTTCTTGCAGTCTGGTATGTGATAGGAAGCATTAACTATGTGTCAAACCCAGTCCACGTTTGTATTTGTAATCTAAGTAATAATTTGAAAAGAGACAAGTGTAATCAGTTTTAAACATTATCTCTGCTTTTATTTGATTGTTTATGACATGCATATTAACCAAAAATCAAACCCTAGTCTACCTTAGTGAAAGGCTAACAGTTTAACCACTGCGTCACCATACCCTTTTTTCTTAGTTTGATTCGTTCTAGGCCTTTGAGCTAGAAATCGAGTTAAGATCTCCAGTGAAAGAGGCGCATGTGCTCACCACTATAGCACGTAATGTTTAGCTGGTAACAATAGACAACCGAAAATGATTGTATTTCTGTTAGCCAAGCATTTCTGTCATTTACCTACTGTATGAGCTCTGCCAGCAAGACAGTTTAGTTTAGAACAAGTGTGTGTGAGTGTGTGTATAGATTATTAGCCTCAGGTATTTAAAGCTTGTTGTGTGTAGCGACCATCTTGTCCCAGTAACCACTGAGCAAGTTTTAACAGTCAACCCATAATAACTGCATAGGATAGTTGTGTGTGGTTCATGTACTTGTGTGTGTGCATTAGCATCATGCACTAGCTTTACCTTACCCTGTATAGGTAGAGCGTTATCCCTTTCCTTTCTGACATTACCAATGCCCACATTCAACCACAAGTTTTACACTTAAACCATTGGCTTGTTCTTGATTAAGTTTTGGTTCGGTTTGGTTGGATTTGATTCAGCTTGGTTCAGTTTAGTTCAATGTAGTCACCATTTTGGATTTTAGCTATCCTATTTAACCAATCAATTAAAGATTGACTACTCTTATTTCTTGAATCGATTAATCAGATTTTGTATACACCATTTGTCATTTATTATCCCATACCTACAACCTATACTCTCTCTGTACTGCAGTTTGATCTGAAAACAAGTTCCAATGGTGAAAGATTTGTCAGTCACCATACATGTAGCCTACAATAATTCTTTCACTACCTAGCTATGTTTCATCACTCACTGTAAACATTTCACATGTCCATATCCGATTATAAGTTTATAAAATCTCAGGTCGATGACCTTGATGTATTGGGTATTTTTGGGTAAATTCATTAGCCATGGGAAAGGGTCGACCATTCTAAGTCCTATGACACCTCACATGTTGATATCCGATTATTAGTTTATAAAATCTCAGGTCAATGACCTTGCTGTTTTGAATTTTTGAGGTAAATTCATTGGTCATGGGAAAGGGTTAACCATTCGTAGTCCTATGACACCTCACTTGACCCTCTCTACTGATAAGTTTATAAAATCTTAGGTCAATGACCTTGCTGTTTTGGGTATTTTGGGTAAATTCGTTGGTCATGGAAAAGGGTTGGCCATCCTGAGTCTTGTGACACCTCACTTGTCCCTCTCTGATTATTAGTTGATACAATCTTAGGTTAATGACCTTGCTGTTATTTTTTTGTAAATTCATTGGTCATGGGGAGGGGTTGGTCATTTTAAGTCCTATGACACCTCACTCGACCCTCTGTGATTATTAGTTAGCGAGATATTAACGAAAGTGCAGTTAGGCCCTTTTGACAAAAAATGAATAATACATTCAAAAACAGGACGTCACCACAAGTCCAACGACCCCTCATACAAGTTCCTAGCTTTCTTAGTTCATAAGATATTAAAAAGCCGATGACCTATTAGTTTTGGGATCTTTGGTTAATTTGTAAAAAATACGTATCTATAAATCATTATTCAAAAAGCCCGCCCTCTTACAAAAACCTCAATTGCGCATTCGTAAAACAAAAAACAAAAATGATAAATCATAGCGGCATTCAGTTGTATGCATGCACTTTATGTGGAACGAGTTTAATTTCATATTGGCATATAAACTCCCACATGCTGCACATGGAAAGCGACTTTTGCCTAAAAATTATTATTTCACCCCCTAGTAGGGGTAGATTTTATTTTTGAGTGGAAATAAGTTATCCATAGGAAAGGGGTTGTCTGCCGGAGTAATTTGACTACTCGTACATGTCTCTAGCCTTATTCCCACCACTGCCAAAACAGGTTGTGACTTGTTAGCTCTTATCGTGCACGTGCACATGTGAACACCTGTGTGTTAGATCATATTACACATGAACTCGCATTTTCTCACGTATGAATCAAAACAGGATGTGACTTGTTTCACAAGGAGAATGCTAATAATGACATCTCACACGTGTTCACATGTATTTCATCACTTTCCTTTCATATCGTTATTACATTTGAGTAGTGGTGAACAACGTCAATTCAACACATACAAAAGTAGTTAGGCCCTTTGACATAATTTAAATAAATTCATGGGCTCGTCCGTAGGAACCAGGCCAAAGGCACCCGTCCAAAGGGATCAGTCCAAAGGGCCAAGGACTCGTCCACAAGGACTTGTCCACAAGGACCTGTCCTAACAGACTTGTCCACAAGGACCTGTCAACAATGACCTGTCCACAAGGACTTGTCCACAAGGACTCGTCCACAATAACCCATCCACAGGGGCCCGACAGCAGGGGGGCTCGTCAACAATAACAGGGGCTCTCACCTCAAGGCCTAACATGCCCCTCTTTGATTATTGGTTTGCAGAACAACGTTACATCCATATCGGCATTCAAACTCTCACATGTTGCAATTGGTAACAGAGATTCTCTAAAAAATTCAATTTCACCCCCTAGTAGGGGTAGGTTTTATTTTAGGGTGGAGATATGTTGTCCATTGGAAAGGGAGTGTCAGCCCGAGTTCAATGACACCTCGTACAAGTCTCTAGCCTGATTGGTTCGCGAGATATTGCCATTTTAGTATTTCAGCGGTGGCGGTGGCGGTGGATTTAGAACCCCTACAACACCACTACTCCCGTTAGTGATTCTTTAAATTTTCTTGCGAATATAGTTTTATATATTTAAAATTTCAGTGGATCCCTTCTCATGTTGGAATAGCAGGTAATGAAGAGGCAGACAGGTTAGCAAGAGAAAGAAAAGGCACCACACTACAACAACCTGTCAGCCAGACTGATTTTATGTCAGCAAAAAGGATCTTGAAATATACTATCAAAAACAGGTATGAAGAAATGGCAAAGGAAACAGCAGAAACCAAATTATGGAAGGACATTGATGCTAAATGGGATCAATATAAATTAACACCAAGTAGAGAAGCTGTAGCCTTCTTCAGACTTAACACTGGCAATGACTGCCTTGCAGCTCATCTGAAACGAATCAACATCCTGAGATCTGAAGAATACACACTTTGTCACGAACCTGGAAGTAAAATGGATAAGGGGCACCTGCTATATTACTACAAACTTGATGTGACTGCTAGAACTTCAGGAAACCTCACACAACTCTATTGGAACGCAAGAAAGCTGATGGATTGGAATCCGGGCTAGCCATAGGAAACAACAACAACATATTTAAAATGTATTTTTATTTAAAACCCAGTAGGACAAGTGTAAGTGTTATTGAAGATATTGTTCGAAGAGATCCCACTGCAATGCATAATAACCTTCCTTAGAACAGTTTGATTTTCAAAACTACAGAATGGAGAAAGTG
Source organism: Meconema thalassinum (assembly GCA_946902985.2). Taxonomy (NCBI): domain Eukaryota; kingdom Metazoa; phylum Arthropoda; class Insecta; order Orthoptera; family Tettigoniidae; genus Meconema; species Meconema thalassinum. The sequence goes on along the minus strand of OX336388.2, from coordinate 1,289,203,171 downwards.
TACGTATGGACTTGTTAGTATGTAGTGATACAAATCAATCAGTATATTATTTTCCTTGCAGATTACTTGGTCACAACCCGTCCACAAGTCAGTTTTAGTTACTGACAAAGGCTGGCAAAAGGATCGTTCTTGGCGTAAGCTGTACAATAAGCTGTCAGTTCATCTGTTCATGAAATGAGTGCCAGTCACAAACTATGCTATATTGTTGTTGATTCATTTGAGAAGCTTGGATATCGTGGTCATTCAGCCCCGTGGACTTGAGTATGGGTGGAATTTTGTGTGATAACCTGTTTTTAAAATTAATGAGCATCACATGTTTTTCTCAGAATGGCATTTTTTTTTCAGAATAGCTAGTAGTGGATAATAATTAAATGTATTTCAAGGAGGGGGGGGGGGCAACAAAACATTTAACAGGGGCCCTTAAATCCTCTCGGCGGCCCTGTTTACCCGAATTGAGATTTGAACCAAGGGTCTTTGGTACAAGAGTTTCAAGCCGTATACATAGACAACAAATTTACCTGTACATTTGCTGTGCGTGGCAGTGGTAGCCTACTTCAGATCTGTTCAAATTATCAGAATCAACAAGCAAATGTCCACCATTTTTAAATATATTTCAAGATGGCTGTCCATGAAAGGGATTTATTTTGTTAGATTGTTAGTACAATGCGCAATAACAGTTCCACTCGATTCATGGATTCATCCAAGATGTTGGCAACTCTCCTTTGACCTTCAGCTGTTTTGTTTTGACGGGAAAGTAACTTTCTGCTCTGTGATTGAAATTACTCTATTCGCCCTGGTAATAGCTTTAGACAACAATAGGGGCAGATGACCTCGCTGTTTCGCCACTTAAACTCCAATAACAAACTAACTTAGACAACAATGATAATTTGAGGATATGATTATTGTTGGTGCAATGTATTAATAGGGAGTTGCAAGGCAAGTTGAGCTATTTCCCACCGTTAATTTTGAAATGTTATTATACCTAGGTACAATATGATTAATTCACCATTTAGCGCCGTGCAAAGTAAAATTGGATTGGCTTTTGGATAATGGGGAAAAGCAAAGACATTTCTTCACGTAATGTTGAAATTTGTAATGCTCTGCTGGATGAACGATGTTTTAGTAAAAACAAGGCGTGGTTGAGTTTAATAAATGTAAACAGGCCTGTACTAGTCCTTGCTTTGGAGATACCCAAATAGAATTCACTTGCTGATTTAAAGATGATCTTACCCTCTATAATTAGCGGCTTTGATGGCGTAGTTGGTAGCATGCTGAGCTTCTATGCCCAAGATCGCGGGTTCGAACCAGCCGAAGTCGTCGGATTTTTTAAGATCGTTAATAATCCCTCAGTATGTCTTCCTTCGGAGGGGAAGTAAAGCCGGCGGTCCCATGTCATAGATTTATGGCATGTTAAAGAACCTTCCACTAATCACACCTGTGTGAAGCTAAATTATAGGTTAAACATTTGACAAACGCTCTTTGGTTCCGACGTTCGTCGCCAGGAACCGACTGTGGTGGCATCTGATAACCAAGTTCTGAACTAGTAGTCGTTGACGGTGGCGTTTGGCGGCAAAAGTAGGAACTACTTGAAAAAATTCAATGTCCGCGGTCCTTACTTGAATTGAAAGACAGATAACACACACTAATACAGTCATCACAATTAACACCGGTTATCAGACAGATTCTACACACACCCGAAGTACACGGGGCTACATGACCGCGTTGTCGCAGCCCCTAAACTGAGGAACCAACCAACCAACCCTCTATAATCATATTTAACTCGACCAATCATATGTTATATGGTAGCCTATTGCCTGTTCTACGTGAGGTAGAAACAGTATTGCATGATTTTAATATACTTCTCATTTGAAAGTACTGTATTTATTGTGTTCTTCTATGTACTGTACCACGCTTATGGTCTTCATAAATCTGCAGTAAATATGTACGAGTATATCAGATACCTTACTTACCCTTTACTTAGAGTTTCACCGCAAGGAGCACCACCGCACCATTCTCGCTTCAGATCATGATTGGCGAGATATATAATTCATTTACGGTATACGAGGCTCATCCAGAAATTAAGTTTCCCTATTTTTAAATTAAAAGGAAACATAGTTACATGAAAACCTTTATTGGCACCAGATACAGCAATGTTTGAGCTATTTCTCGACATAATCGCCACCAGAATTGAGACACCTGTCATATCGTGGGATCAATTACTTTTGTACCCCTGTGTGGTTGAAGTCTGCCACCTGGGAATGTAACCAGCGTGTGACATTCATCTTCAGATCTTCGCCATTTCTGGCAGATATCGCGATCCTTGTTGCATGAAATTGTTACTAAGCACCTGCTTTTCAAGGAATAGTGTGTGCCAGGTGGGTTCGGAAATACCTGACACCCGACCGCAAATTGAGCGCTTAGGACTTCAGCTGGGAGGTACAGTCCTGATCTTGCTCGTAGCGATTTCCATATTTTCTTCCACTTCAAGAAATTGATTTCCTCCAGTCATCATTTTTCACACTGACGAAGAGCTGAAGACAATTGAAGATAGCTTCGATGCCATTTTTCAGTGTTGTCTTTTTAACAATTAATACTGTAGCTTTCAGTCAGTCGACACAAAAAGCATTCCAATTACTGGAATATCTGAAATATCACCTAAAATAAATTACATGTGATTAAGATTAATACATACTAGGGCACCCATGCTGCTCCGCAGCATTATTTTTCAGTATTGGGATTTAAAAACATTATGTAATAGTTTATAACATTATAACATTTATTTCACAATGTTCGCTGTGCGTCGATCCATAGGTTTAATTTCTACTTTTACATCTTTAAATGCCTTTCCTTGGGATAAGGCAACATACAACTGTCCATGGCTAAAACAGGATCAGTCAAGTAGATTCCAACTCGATGAAGCGTTTGATCCTGCGCTTTGTTGATCGTAATACAAAACGCTAGTGTAATAGGAAATTGCCGTCATTGTAGTGTCAGATGGTGACAAATCTACGCGAGGTAGCAGTATTCGCTCCCCACTATTCACACCAGTTATAACTTATAAATCTATGATATTGTCGTACATTTTTCTAACTATTAGCCTCGTCCCGTTCAGTAATCCCTTAGTCGCATTGCTATTCCTAAGGAGCATTACAATAGCACCTTCTTTCAAAGTCAGCACATGGGGAGGTAGACCACTCATCTCAAGCCTGTTCAAAAATTCAGTGGGAAAATGCGAAACTTCACTTTCTTCTTCAGTTACCAATATATTCACACTCGTGTAAAAACTTTAAGTTCCTGGAAGTAGATCTGAAACTACCCTATTAATTTCATGGCACTGTTCATTTTTCGGTGCACGAAAATGAAAATTAGAAGTAATATTGAATGTCCACTGATATACTGTTCCTCAGAATCAGCCGATTTGAATAGTTAAGAGCTCGAATGAAAGAGCTTGATACACCGAGTGTTCTTGGACTAAAACGACCTGCGTACCTCAATTAAAACCAAAGATATGGTTGCTTCAATGAGAAACAAAGTTGGAAAAAGTTGGAAAAAGTTGAAAAAATCAAATAATTTGAGGAAGGCGGAAGTTAAGTGATTTTTAATACTTGATAACAAATCTGTGCATGAATACCTTTCATTTAAAAAAAGAATGAAGGAAATCGACCGGATAGAATGGCCGGACGGACTTGGTTGAATTTTCATTAATATTTTTAATATATAGAATGTTACAGACTATTGAAGAAGAAAACTAAGGGATGACATATTTCGCTCGTCAAGCGAGCATCATCAGATCCAAATATGCAAGCCAAACCTACAGTGACACCCACAGACAGTCTCTGCCCTCCAAAAAGCAAAATACAAGAAAACCCTTCAGAAAATGTAGTAAATGTGATAATTATTACTGATGAATGTTAAAGCTTTAAGCACCAAAAAGAGGACTATTATTTTAATGTTACAAAACTTAGAAATGACTATCCCATCATAGAAACAATCTTCATCCCCCAAACTAATCTATGAAGGTGTATATCACAGCAATAGTCGCTAAACCTTTGTCTTGCATATTTGGATCTGACGATGTTTGTATGACGAGCAAAACACTGTTTCATTTTCCATTTTCTTCTTCTATAGTCCGTAACAATATATATTAATCTTAATCGCATGGAATTTTTCTTCACATATTCCAGTAATAGGAATTATTTTGTGTTGACCGAATAAAAACTAGAATATTAATAACCATGCTAGTCAGATAAGCGCAACTACTCATCGGCTGGTTCCGGACAGCTACCCGGTAAATTAGCCTTGAGCGAGATAGATATGGTGGATGCGGCAGGTGTTCACCCTAAAGAGCAACAAAGGAGAGAATTGTCTCGCCTGAAGGCCCGGTACTGATTATCTAATTGAATTGAATAATTGATCATTAAAACTTCCAATTACATATCACGGCGTCTAGCTGCGCACTTGACCTTGAGAGCTCATCGGTAGGAGAGGGGCGTAGAGCAGTGTGGGGATCATGTCGAATACTTCCCTGTCTGAGAATATTGACGCGAGCGGCAGTAGCATATTCCCTCGGACATTACTAGTCTAAGCCAGTGCCTCCTAGCGTGGCAAATGTTTTACGATGCAGTAGTATGCAAGCTAAAACGGGATGGGTAAGTGCAGAGCTAGCTGCCGGTAACTGTCCGTTTAAATGTTGCCTTTCAAGTTACGAAGAAAGGAAGAAGCAAACAAACAAAGAAAGCAACATATGCATTTTAATACCCAAAAATATTTAATTCGAAATGTCCATAAATAATTTTCACAGTAATATTCCAATGATAAACATACACTTAATCTTAAGGTAATTCATCTTTAAACTTAAACGAAATTTCTCTAGGTTTATGCCATGTCTAGAAACATTGCTGAGTTTTAATGCACTGGCCGTGAAAGCTAATATACCATCTTTTGGAAAATTAATTATTTCACCAAGGGTACTTATCTTTTCAGAGATTTTTAAATAATTATCTCCAAACACAACATTTCAATCAATTTTGATTTTAACAGAAATATTTATATTAGAATGGCCGCAGCGGGGTATCTTAACACAATTAGAAACAAGTAAAATCAATATATTATAAATATTTACCTATCCAGTACATGTAAGTAATATGCAATGTGTCAGCGTGGAGCGTGGTGGGGACTACTCCGGGGTGAATCCCCGCTTTTGAAACGCTGCTTGGAGAGCAACAGTAAGATATTCTTGATCTTCAGAGCAATCTCAAGGTGGAGAAAGATATTATTATTTTTTAATAGCGGTAAACAGGGCTCAAACATGAAAACATAATAGGCCATCAGTTGTTAACACAGGCTGTGCAGTTACCAAGAGGTCCAGTGCATTGTGGGACTCATCCGACCACGTGCTGCATATACTGACTCTTGAATTTGCTCACAGTTGAACTTATGTTTGTCAAATATTGTGATGGAACTATTCTCGAAGGATAGAAATCGCCGGAAACCATTGGTATTCCTGAATCCAAATGGCGTGTTTCAATTTCCAGACACCATGTGCATAATTTTCTAAGCTGTGCGATACTTTATTTTTTAAAGTTACGAACCCATGGAGTCGGAAAAAGTGCAGAAATCTACAGTAGTCAATACTTTACTGGAATAATGACAAAATTATTCCTAACCTAACTGGAATAGAAATGTCATCCTCTGTTCTCTGGAGCATTTTGACGCGGGGGTGGAGTAGGAGCGATGGGTGGACACTGATAAGCCACCTGTTGAGGTACGATTATTTGAATAGGGCACCCCCCACCACACTGGGTCGTCCCACTAGACGCCTGAGTATTCCGTAAATGTAACACAGGTTTGTGACTATCCCGCAATATTTCCAACCTGTCATCATGCACACGAAAATCTCCAACATTTTCAAAATCCCGTCGTTCAAAGTTATAAATTAAAACGATAGGCAACGGATCCTCTAAGCCACGTATTAGAGTTTGCAAGTTCATATCACGTGTCATACTCACTCGAATAACTTTTAATAGGGGTTTAGAGATGTGCTTGCGAACTTCAGGGAAGTCAGGTCCGTCGAAGATAACAGCTGCACTAGTCTCGGGATCAACAAAGTCATATAAACGAGGGGGTAGCTCCGGAGGAGGTGCAGATAATCCGCGGGGACAAAAGTATGCAACAAGGTCGTCCGTGGAGCCTTCATCAAGCAGAAGAACCACCACAGATTTATTCATTAGGTCATTCAACACCACAGGCTTGGATGCACTAGGAGCATTCTGGTAGCACGAAGATTGAGCGGGGTTGGCGTATGGCATATGTGGTGATTGATGTCCCGGCTTGGCCGTCACGCCTAAACATAAAATAAATTATAAACGTATTAGCATATATTTTTAGGAAGTGTATAAAGTGTATACATTGAATAAGCAATGAAAGAAATGATAGAAATTTAAAGTAGGAGAAAAGATTCAAGGCGAAATTATTTCAACTCTGTGATTAGCCTGATGACATTGCCATCTTGGACGATTCATCACAGGATTAAAATAAGTTTTTAGACAGTATGGATTCAGCCTCGAGGAAAAAATTCACGATGAACATCAACACATTCAAAACAATTCCATCAAATGAAACTGGAAGACTTCAGAAACCCCTACTGGCATCGAATTTGCAGGCAGAGCTCTAAAGGAAGTACGAGACTTCTTCTACTTGGGAAGCAAAATAATAAGTGAAGGGTGAAGCAAAAGGGTTATAAAAAGTAGACTGGCACATGCAATAATACCTTTTCTACAGAACGAGATGAACCGTACGTTCATCTATTTTACACGTTGGTTCGTTGGAACCGATGACTGACCTGATAGCTTTGCGCCTATGATTATAATACTCGTACTTGCACTGTGTAACTTTATATTTGTACTTTCTTCTACGTTCTTCTCTGTTCCCCTTGGTCGATCCCTTAGAATATGAGACGTCGACGTACTTACGTCGGTTGATATTTATGTGATTTTCCTTGATCCGTGGCAGCAGAATATTTTTGAGTACGCAATAGGAGTTGCCATGGCAACGAAATGGAGGCTCGGTGTAGGGAGCAATTGCCTCATCCTGCACTCGCATACAAGTGAGCACCCATCAATAGCTGTAAGAGATTATATTGTCCTTATCGGTACTTCTGGACTTAGACAGTTTAAAAAAATGTTATCTGTTTTTCGTACTTTGAACTACCGAGGCATTTAGAGACGCCGGGATGACAGAATTTTGCCCCGAATGCGATCTCTAACGTGCCAGTAAATCTACTGACACGACTTCGTCGCATTTGCGCATCCTGAACCCAACTGACTGAGCCAGGATTCTATCCCGCAAACTTGGGCGCAGTAGGCAAGAACGTTACCTCTGCTCTATGCATCCAGTCTATACACAGTGTAAGTAGCGTGCTTATGAACTCACTCTACCCAGGTAAATCCTGTAGAATGTTCAGTATATCACTTACGGTCCTTGCGAACTGATTGATAGATGATACCTTGCGACTTCATAAATACGTATATGATTGAGACACATGCATGCCAGATGCTGCTTCTCGCCTTGTCACTGAAGCAATGAGTGATTTGCAGCCTTTTCGAGTGCATTCCACGAAATCATGACAGAGCCTACTGCTGCATGTCAAGATATGGATTACGCAACCACCTGACTGACAAAATTTGAGGTTTGCTCTTAACCTCCTCACCCCTTTGTAGCCTTGTTTTATTTTAGTGGTGTCTTCTACTTAGATACGAATTTTCATGGCATTCACTGCAGTAGTTTGACGCCAGCAAATTACAAAGAGACAAACAGACAAAAATTACACTGAGGGTACATTTGGTCAGTATATCCCTTTCACCCTGTCCTGAGCTAATCATTTCATATCAACATACCTTCCACACCTGACATCGGAGACAATATGTTTAACATGTTCTAACATTGGTCTACCCCTACAGTTCTTGTCCTCGTCCCTTCATTCCATAGCTAAGTTTGATATTCCCGGGTGTCTTAATACGTATCCTACCAACCTATCTCTTCTCCTCATTAGCAGTCACCAGAAACATCGCTCCTCACCCACTCGTCTTATTACCTCTTCATTTGTTACTCTATCTACCCATCTGATCTTCATCATTCTCCTGTAACACCACATTTCAAACGCGTCTATTCTCCTCTTTTCTGCTGCGTCAACAGTCCAAGTTACACTTCCATACAGCGCCACGCTCCAGACAAAGGATTTTAAAAATTAATTCCTAATATCTAAATCTATATTCGATGTCAAAAGATTCTTATTCTGCAGAAATGATTTCCTTGCCAGAGCCAACCTACTTTTTATATCCTCTTTACTTCGTCTCTCACTGGTTAATTTGCTTCCTAAGTAGAAAAAGTCTCTTACTTCCTTTAGCTTTTCACCTGCCAATTTGGCGTTCATATACATCACATCCGGGATAATGACGAAGTTTTAGCCAAAAATTCAAAACATTTCAGGCAAAAAGCTTACTTTGATTTTAGAGATTTACATTCAGTGTAGACCTATACATTCCTGACATGGTGTTATCTCAATATGTGACAATTGGTTTCTTTTCATACATACACATAAAAATATCAATGAATTTCCAGTTGGATTACCTTCATACTTGAAGCAAGAGTGATCTTAAGGTCCGGATAGTTATGTCTTTAAATATGTTTTATTTAACTAAATAGTTTCTATTTATTTACATATTTTTGCCGTTTTTATAAATAAATACATATTCTGGCGTATTTATTCATAAGTACATATTTCCTATATTTGGTGGTGTATTGTAGGTTACTCCTTTGATGTCTGCTGCCCATATTTCGACCCTTGACAATTCCAGAAATTTGCTTCTCTATTTCGTGAATGAACCCTTGTCTCTGTAATGTAGAAGTATTTCCATACAGGAATTTCCCAGTCATTATGTATAGTATGGGAGGGCTGCAGTCAACAGTCTCATTAAGCCTCCAATAGTCCTTACATTGACAGGAAATTACAGTGGTATGCGAAACTAGTGAGTATTGTCAGAGTGTTATGAAAGTTTTTGAAAACAGCATATACATGATTTCGAATCGTGAATCTGCAGTAAATATTGTAGGATTCGGAAACTGAGGCAAGCCCCGTCCTATTAAGCGGGAATATTTTGTACTGTAGACAGGATTATGGAATATCCAAGCAGCTAGACGTTTCAAATATATTTCGAGTAACCGGGGGACATAAAAATGATAGAAATTTAAGAACTTTTTTTTTGGAAACTTAGCCACATATTTTTCCTTTTTAAGCACATAAATAAATACATATTTCTGAAAAGTTAAGCACATAATTATCCGGGCCCTGGGACCATACAACGCTAAAGTGTAAATAATAACCCCCGGCACTACAGCCCATCAAGGGCCTAGGCCTACCAAGCGACCGCTGCCCAGCCATTTGGCCTGCAGATATTGGAGTGACGCGTGATCAGCGCATCGGGTCCCCTCGGCCGTTAATCTTGGTTTTCGTGATCGGGGCGCTGCCTCACTGTCAGACAGCTACTCAATTGTCCTCACGAGGCTGAGTGCACACCGTTCCAACCCTCACGTCAGTTTCTGAAATCCCTGACGAAGCCGGGAATCGAACCCGGGGCCTCCGGATGAGAAGCAGGTGTGCTACCCCAACACCACGGGGCCGGCTAACGCTAAAGTGTATGTTTCACAAAAATCAAGCTCTTAAACCAGAGCTGAGATCTTCCTAATCGTCTTAATAATACAGGATAAATCTTGCATTTCTTGAAATTTGAACGGAAATACATTTATTTGTTTATAAAGTACGTTTAAACAAGTAAAGAAGATGATAGCCCCCGTCAGAACTGCGTCGCGTCGAGCCCACATAACAGTAAAACTGGGCGAGTGGAATATACACATGGGGCGTCACAAGTAACCATTCGCAACAAATGAACATTCAAATAATTACCCGTTGAAGTGACGAAATGCACTATGATTTCATAAATACCGAAAATTTGCTTAAAAAGTGCGTATCAGCAAATAAACAAGACGATAGCCCCTGCCAAAACTGTGTCGCATACAAATAAAATCGGGCATGGGTCAAGTCGCGCATGGTTCCACTACAGAGGTGTGCAAATTATTAGACTCGATGTCAGTATTCCAATATTTAATTTGTACGTTTTGTGACTTAATACAGTAGAAATATTTTACAAGGCGCTGAAATTAATTAAAATATTTAATCAACAGTCTTAATAACATTGTTTTTAAAGAATCTGACAATAAACAAATTTGTTACAGTTTCCACTTAAAGAAGAGTCTTGTTAATGTAGAATGTCACGCGGTTTGTTTTGATTACTTTATTCTAGTTTTCAAGTGAGTTTAAACCAGAGAGATTGGAAGTCTTTTATTACTGATTGTCCACTCTTGAACAATTCAAACATTCATGGACAATGGATTGAAATCATCTGAGTTGGAGGATACACGCCAAAGTGAATTAAAAAATTTAAAACCGGACCCAGTTCAGGTGACTCTCAGAATCTCAATTTCAAAAATTTGCAGATGCAATTCCCCATCGGAAATGTTGTGATCCCACAGGGGAGAAAACATTATTAAGTACGGCATAAAAATAAAAAAATAAAAAAACTAATATTGAATAAAACATTCTGACCGAATTACATTCTTTATTTGAGTCTAATAATTTTCACACCTCTTTAGTATCCTTAAAAAGATTTAAAAATAAGAAGATTGTAACGTTTGCACTTACTGTAAACGCCAAGAGTCCTCACTTCGTCTTCGTTGCCGCAGACCACTGTGGCAAGTAGGAGAGCTAGTAGCATCTTCATGATTATTTCCTTGTTTCTACACCGTACCTACTCTCTGCTCACCTTTAAATAGCTTCCTCTCAGTGTTTGATAAAGTTCCCTTTTTTCTTACAATGACAAAACGACATGGCCCATAACACAGTCATGCCGTGTGTACTTCCTTGCACTACCTGTAATCTGATTATCATACAGGAAACAGTAGTTATAAAAACAGGATATGTGACGGAAAATGATGTTTTTAAATGCCCATTGGTTCTACCTATGACTTCCCACAGAGTGAAATGAGGACAGTTATCCTTGAATTGAGCACTCCTTTGTCGCCGACAACTCAGTGTGGGCGCTCTGATCTATATCTCTTTCCACAACAAGTATTATTAAAGATAACGTACGGGAACATGAGGACAATACAATCATTTGAATTGGAGAATTATAACATTTACCATCGTACTATTGCAAGCCTCCGTGGCTTAGGCGTCAGCACGCTGGGTCCGTGGTTCAAATCCCGGTCACTCCATGTGAGATCTGTGCTGGACAAAACGGAGGCAGACAGGTTTTTCTCCGGGTACTCCGGTTTTCCCTGTCAAAATTTCATTCCAGCAACACTCTCCCCTATCATTTCATTTCGTCTGTCATTCATTTAATCATTGCCCCAGAGGAGTGCGTCAGGCCTCGGCAGCCGGCACCGTTTACATCCTCGCCGCTAGATGGGGGCTTCATTCATTCCATTCCTGACCCGGTCGGAGACTGGAAATAGGCTGTGGATTTTCACCTTCGTACTATTCAGGGAATAGATTTATGGAGAGGTCACCCCGGAGGTCCGGGTTCGCTTCCCGACTCTGGCAAGCAATTTTAATTCTGGTATGAAGGTTGGAACGGGGTGCACTCAGCCTCGTGAGGCAAAACTGAGATGTGGAGGGTTTGATTCCTACCTCAGCCATTCTGGAAGTGGTTTACCGTGGTTTCCCCACTTCTACTCCAGGTAAATAATACCGGGTCGGTTCCTAACTGTATGGCCACGGCCGCCCCCTTCTCAATCTATAAATATTCACACTAGTACAGCCATCACAACAACACAGCTTAACACACAAATTCCTCATACACACAAGTATACGGGGATACATGACCATGATGTTGCAGCCCCTAAACTTAGCAACAACAGCATTTATGGACAGGGTGTTTAAGTTGTTCTAAGGGGTGCAACTTAATGGTAACATAGTTTCCTTTCCTAGTTATTGACGATTCCCTTATGAGGCACACCTCATGGAAATTGTCAGAAATAGGTAGGTAGTTTCGGAGGTTAGTAGGTAGGTAAGTAGGTAGGTAGGTTGTTTGGTTGGTGGTCAAGCTCCTTGCTTCTCACCAAGGCAGCCCGAGTTCAAATCTCGGTCAATGCATGTGAGATTTTCGAAGTAAAATATCACGTCTTATGGTTTGGATTCCACGTAAAACTGGAGGTCCCGTGGCTCATGATCACGAGATTAACGGTGACGTAAAACTACAAACTTCTATTCTTTAATTGTATCTACTAATTACGAGTACTTTCAATTCATTGCTTCCTGCTATTTTTTCCAGCAATCATTCGTGCTACCATAACCCTCATGTCAGTTACGTCCAGTAGTGGTGAACAACAGCCCATCCTACTATCAACTCTCACTGCAGCCATATTATCAACACAAATACCTCTGAGTGCCTATGGCAGTCCTCTATAGAGCGCCTCTACCTTAAAAGACAGTACGTATTAAATGGAGCGCGCTGCTGCCAGATCTGCTGCATATACAAGTTCTGCAAGGCCGGGCACATGATGAAACATAACTCGTATACAGGCGTGGTTTTACGCAAAACTCAGGAAATCAGCAAAATATTTGTTTGTTGTATATAACTGTACCTCATGGCTTGGTACAATATTTAGATATGATACACCGAAGCTCAGAGAGCGATTTTAATTCACACATTATAATAATTTATAATTTCTAATTATTCATGAATATGAATTTTCTCGAATATCATAGGTTATAATAAATTATAATATGACAAATAATAATAATAAAATAATTTAATTTAATTTTAATTTTAATTTATTTATTTAGTACAAGCTGTACCCGGCATGCGTTGCAATGCAAATCAAAGAAAGTGTTGGCGATGAAATTCTGTTTTTTGAAGTGCTTTTGGATACACAACATGTTTTTCAATTTCCGTTAACTGCCCCTATGCTATCGTAAAATGGATTTTCTAATTTAGAATCAATCGTGGGAGCGTGCACATCAACTTTCAAAAGTTTCATCGCAATCGGATGAATGGTATATGAACGTATACGGGATTTTGTTTGAACGATTCGTGCGCTGTCACTCATTTGTTGATTCTACTCGTACGCTACCTATTGAGAAATGAATTTGCTAAGTCGAAACCCTACCCTGGCGTGTACACAATAACTCATCAAGGTTTCATCACAATCGAAGAAGGTTATATGAACGCATAGGGGATTTTGTTGAAACGCTTCGCGCGTCGTCACCCATTTGTTGCATATACTCGTGCGCTACCAATTGTGAAATGGATTTATTAAGTCGAAACCCTTCCCTGGCGTGTACACAATAACTCATCAATGTTTCATCGCAATCGGATGAATGGTATATGTACGTATACGGGGTTTTGTTTAAACGATTCGTGCGCTGTCACTCATCTGTTGAATCTACTCGTGCGCTACCTATTGAGAAATGTATTACTAAGTCGAAGCCCTTCCCTGGCGTGTGCACAATAACTCATCAAGGTTTCATCGCAATCGAAGAAGGTTATATGAACCCAATAGGGGATTTTGTTGAAACGCTTCGCGCGTCGGCACCCATTTGTTGCATCTACTCTTGTGCTACTTATTGTGAAATGGATTTACTAAGTCGAAACCCTTCCCTGGCGTGTACACAATAACTGATCAATGTTTCATCGCAATCGGATGAATAGTATATGAACGCATACCGGATTTTGTTTAAACGATTCGTGCCCCGTCACTCATTTGTTGAATCTACTCGTGCGCTACCTACTGTAAAATGTATTTACTAAGTTAGAAACCGTCACGTAAGTGTCCACAACATCTCACCCAAGTTTCATCGCTATCGGACTAATGGGATATGAAGACATAGGGGAGTGTATTGAAACGCTCCGCGTGTCGTCGTTCATTTGTCGAATCTACTCGTGTGCTACCTACTGTGAAATGTATTTACTAAGCCATAAACCTTCCTTGGAGTGTCCACCATATTTCATCCAAGTTTCATCGCTAACGGCAGAATGGTATATGACCTTATACGGGACTTTGTTGAAACGCTTCGCGCGTCGTCCCTCATTTGTTGAATCTACTTTTTTATTTATTTATTTTATTTAATAATTATTAGATACAACCATGAAAAGGTCATTTTAAACTAATATTTTAACAATTTCAAATACTTGTGCGCTGCCTGTTGTATAGTGGATTTACTAAGCCAGAAACCTTCCATGAAGTGTACACAACATCTCACCCAAGTTTCATAGCTATCGGACGAATGGTATATGAATGCATACGGGACATGGTTGAAACGCTTCGCGTGTCGTCGCTCATTTGTTGATTCTACTCTTGCGCTACTTATTGTAATATGGATGTACTCAGCCAGAAACCTTCCCTGGAGTGTACACAACATCTCACCCAAGTTTCATCGCAATCGGATGAATGGTATGTGAACGTATACGGGACGTTGTCGAAACGCTTCGCACGTAGTCACTCATTTGTTGAATCTAAACGTGCGCTTCGTATTGTAAAATGGATTAACTAAGCCAGAAACCGTTCCTGCAGTGTACACAACAATTCACCAAACATTTATCACTGTCAGACGAATAGTATATGACCTTATACGGGACCTTGTTGAAACGCTTCGCGAGTCATCGCTCATTTGTTGAATCTACTGCTGCGCTACCTATTGTAAAATGGATGTACTAAGCCGGAAACCTTCCCTGGAGTGTACACTACAGCTCACCCAAGTTTCATCGCTATCGGATGAATGGTATATGACCTTATATGGGACTTTGTTGAAAAACTTCGCGCGTCGTCGCTCATTTGTTGATTCTGCTCCTGCTCTTCCTATTTTTAAAGGGATTTACTAAGCCAGAAACCTTCCCTGGAGTGCACACATCTCAGCCTAGTTTCATCGCTATCGGACGAATGGTATATGAACGCATATGTGACTTTGTTGAAATGCTTCGCGCGTCGTAGCTCATTTGTTGAATCTACTCATGCGCTGCCTATTGTAAAGTGGATTTACTAAGCCAGAAAATTTCCCTGAAGTGTACACAACATTTTACGCAAGTTTCATAGCTATCGGACGAATGGTATATGAATGCATACGGGACTTGTTTGAAACACTTTGCGTGTCGTCGCTCATTTGTTGAATCTACTCGTGCGCTATCTACTGTGAAATGTATTCACTAATTTTGAAACCTTCACGTAAGTGTATACAACATTTCACCCAAGTTTCATCGCTATCGGACGAATGGTATATGAACACATACGGGACTTGTTTGAAACGCTTCGCGCATCGTCACTCATTTGTTGAATCTACGCGTGCGCTACCTATTGTAAAATGGATTTACTAAGTCAGAAACCTTCCTTGGAGTGTACTCAACATCTCACCCAAGTTTCATCGCAATCGGATGAATGGTATATGAACGCATAGGAGACATACCCACAGACATACCCACAGACATACCCACAGACAAACTATCACGTTACATTGATTTTTATATATATAGACTATTTATGTTACATTATTGTGATATGTCTCACGAATCTGATGACAGTACAGATTATCTGTGAGACATATTAATTATTATTTACAACATATATATAGATTATATTTCAATACAAGAGTGCATGCATTTTGTTGTTGTTGTAATGATAATGATAAAATATTAATGTAAATAATTAATGTAATAATTAAAGACACAAAAGGTTACACTATGGTAGTTATATTAATAAATATATGTTATGAGTTAATGTTTGGTTAAGTAATATTTTAATGCGACTTATAGCTAGTTGTTTGCTGTTAATGTTCGTCAATCCAGGTGGTAGTTCATTAAGTAGTGATGGTATAATATAATTTAGTCTCTTGAAACCATAGCTATTTATACATAAAGGTTTTACATATTTAGTACTTGTTATGGCTCGTGTTTGTATGTTGTGAGAGACCTTATACCTGAATCTTGGATCATGGTAGTAGAGATTCAGTACAGTAATTTGGAACAACTCTTTAATATTAAAATAAGGGATATCAGTGAAATATTTAAAGAACCTGTTTTGGCTATCTTGAAGATTATTAATTAAAGTTGTGTTTTGATTTCCCCAAGCTGCTATAGCATATCTTAATTTGCTTTCAATCAGAGCACTATAAATTGTTTTGTAAGTTTTCCTATCTACATAAAATCGGAAATTGTAGAAGGTGTAGAGGTTTGCTCTTAGGTTTTTTATTATGTTTGCTGTGTGTGTGTTCATCAAGGGTAATTCCTAGGTATTTTTGTGTCGAAGTACTATTTATGAAGGTGTTACATTTGCAACCTGCCAGGATGTTTTGGTGTATGCATGATATGCTGTGGTGCGTTAGTTTGTATTTTTCTTGTGTGAAGTGATCAACTCTGATGTGCATTATTTTAGATTTGGTTGTATTTATATACAAATTATTGTCATGACACCATCTTGTGATGTTATTGAAGTCTTCTTGAAGTCTATAAAAAGCTGTTTTAGAGTCTTTATGTATGGTATTGAACCCTTTATCCTCTGATGGATAAATGATTCGATGTTTTATTTCTACAATTAATTAATATTTCCACCAGCGTCTTGAAATAGCCAGACGAAGATGAGGAAACTTCAAGCATTTGTTGGAGACAGCGGAGACATACCTGCAGCAGTTTGACAATAGGCTAAATACTTAAGGATTGTGAAAAGAAAGTGCCTAGCTATGTTTCAGAAGGACAGGTGGTGGCTACCTCAGAATAGAAGGGACGCGTGGTGAGACACGCTTATGGCATGTTCATTGTACTATTCGCGCCTAGAAAAAATATAATGCAGTAACGTGAGTGGCTGATGGTACTACTGGACACTCCTACGAGGCCGAGGTCTGATAAAAACCGAGAACATATTGAAAAAGTGGAACCAATGGGAGATGAATGCTTACGAACGCGCCAAGTCTAGCTTGGGCACGCGAGAGCTAGCATTAACGCGGGAGATCGGCTAGACAACATCTCTACGATCGATTCTAGAATTAATGGGCATATTCTTGACCTGCGCAATTTTACGAGTTCAGTGATATTTGTTTCATTCCTGTACCAGTATTATTTTGAGAAATTTTTATATAATTTCCCCCTCTATCGATACCTAGGGCCAGTTCATTTATAAGTGGCGTGAAGAGCCAAGAAACATGATTACATTTTGTGCGTCTGAGGACGTAGGTTATTATTACAATTTGTGCGTCTGAGGACGTAGGTTATATTACATTGTGTGTGTCGGGAGACACAGGTTATTATTATATTTTGCGCGTCTGAGGACGTAGGCACTTGTACTTTGCGTGTCATGAGGACACAGATTTTTATTAATACTAATGTGTGTCAAATTCAGTGTGATAGATAGTCACAGTACTATTTTGTAGGGACAGTATCCTCGACAATTCGCCAACAGACTGTTCTGGGGAAAGAAGTACCTAAAACGGTGAATTTAGTAGTCAGATATCGAGTGTGTAATAATCTATAACTTTTTGCATCAGCACGAGAGATGACTTCGCTTATCCTGGAAGAAGTTTGGAACTGTCAACACTCCGTCGAGATGTTTGAGACGAGCTAAGCAGCATTAAGTAGGGAGATGGCAGCAGATGTTCGCTGACGGTGACTGGCCGAGGATGAGTACTGAATAATATTCTTATTATCTGACAAGTTAACTTATGGTATATGGGACATATTTTGTTTGTAAATATCTTGCTTGTGTTGATTAACGTAGTGTATTTAGTTTTGGTCTGACACACCTTTTGCATGGAAACAGCTCGCACAAGTTTTCTTAGTCGTAAGTTCTTGTTTGTTTGTTTTAATTAACGTGGCTATGTGGACGACCGTGTTTGCATATGTTTACGCAATGCGGTTAAGAAACGTCTCTCGGAGATATGTTGTGTTTCAGAAGTAGGACTGAATTAATATAATCATACAGTAGATTGGAGGGTAAATTAATCTTTGTAATGTTTATTATTGATCAGATTCAGTGAGTTTATTGCCGTTGGAGCAATGTGAGTTGTGGCGAAGAGCAGTCAGCTCTCTCGTAGGTTTTAATATTCTTAAATAGATTGTGAGCATCTGATTCAACCGACCTGTGTGAAAAGTGTTATGTCATTCCCAGCAGTGTGTGTGTATGTGTGTGTGTGTTTTATTGGTCATTACAAGCGGGAATTTCAGCGTAGACTGATTTCCGTCAGCTTGGTGCCGAGTCCATATCGTTACCTTGCGAGGACATATGTGGCTATATCGATTAATGTCTTACCATATGTTTATGTGGTTGAGATTTGTTGCTGTTGATTTTACGAGATAACGGGGCAGTTGGTCAAGTTATTTTTACACACTGGACCTGGACGATGACAAGAGTTGAGGAAGGGGGGAAGGCGGTCTGAAAAGATTGCATCGAGGTCATTAGTGGAGTGCTTGTTGGCTCCGTATTAATACTTGAAATACAGAATAAGAACTGATCGATGATAAAAATTGTTTAAATAAATGGGAGTTGCCTACGAATCACTATAATCTCCGAAGCGTTAGCTTAACGTGCATTTTTGTTCATATAAGGTAATCTCAGCCGGTGAGGCTTTTGTTGTTGTTGGTTTCATTCCATGTTTATGTTCCGTATTAGTGACCCGTGCAGTCACGTGAGATGCTGTCTTTTCCTTGTTTGTGTATTGAGCAATTGGCCGTGTTGGCAGCTCTTTTGTCAGATGCGTCATCGCACTGAAGGAGGGTCTCGAGGGAGATTCCTGTAAATATTAGATTTTAGATTGTGTGTCAGCATTAATTTTTAAGGGTTTTTATTAGTGTTGTGTCCCATATCCGTAAACGTTGATTTACGAGATGATTGTTCGTAAGCATCGTGGCAGTTACCCGATGTAAACGAACAGTCATCCAAGTACTCATCCCTCGTAGTTAGTCATTACGCGTACTTAAAATCACAATGCAAGTTAGTGGAGCTTGGATCCACATTTTTATGAGGGGGAGATCCGTCTGACTCCTCAACGTTGATAGATATTTCTGTCATGGGAAGATTCAGGGAGGAATATTATTGTTGTTTATATTCATTTCATTTTTGCACAAATAGTCATTAAATTATGTTATTATTTTACGTCTTGTCACTTCCTTTCTTAATTATAGTTTTAATCCTATGACCCTTGCCTCAGTAGAGCATGTTGTTTGGCGAACGTAAACATCACACTATGAACTGAGCGCGACCCCTTGATCAAGATTTCTTGCATATAAACACTGCAATACTAAAGGGATCAGTATATATAGTGGTGTCATCAGCATAAATAAATATTTTACTGTGTTTAATGGCTTCATTCATGTCGTTTACGAACAGGTTATATAGTGTAATTGAAATAATACTGCCTTGAGGGATACCCTGTGTTCCTTCTACTGCGTCACTGATAGTGTTATTGACCATAACTGCCATTTCCCTGTTTTCAGATAGCTTTCAAATAGTTTGTAAGTCGTGCCTCTTATTCCAATATCGTGTAATTTAGCAAGTAGTTTATTGTGATTTATTGTGTCAAATGCTTTAGAAAAGTCAAGAAAGAGTAGCATTATGTGATTGTTCTTATTTAAGGCATTATTTATTGCATTGGCAAATTCAGCCAGGGGTAGTTCAGTACTTTTTCCCTTACTAAAACCGTATTGGTGTCCCTTTAAAATATCATATGTATTTAGGAAATTCTTCAATCTCTTATCCAAGCATTTTTCCATTATTTTGTGTAGGATTGATAAAATGCATATTGGTCTGTAGTTGCCAAAGTCTAAGTGATCGCCATTCTTATATATTGGTTTAATAATTGTGTATTTCAGATATTTTGGTATTATGCCTGATTCGAATATCTTGTTTATGAGATGTGTTATGATTGGTATAGTTTTTGTAAGTCTTTCCTTACATTGTATTTTAGGTCATAAGTGAACCATTGTTTGCTTTTTCTGTGTTTACGTGTAGTTATGTAAGATGCTTTTTGGTAGATTTCCTTAAATTTGGTTGTTATATTGTTATATATGTCATTAGGATTTTTTAATTCAAGGCAATCTGTCCAGTCTGTGTTGTTAAGGCTTGTGTGTATTATAGTGTACAGGCCCCCAGGGGGTTGCACCCCCTGAAGCCACCCTCCATCATCTATTAAAACCACCCCCAACTGGCAAACATCATAAGTCCAGAACAGTATCTTTTACACAGCAAGGGCGGCCGACCAGCTTGGAAGGCTTGCCAAACACTTGCATCACACTCATAAACATCTACACTATAACTTACTGGGGCAGCTATGCCAATGGAATGCTGACTGTACAACGCCAGAACCTATAAGAAGGAAGGCCTTAATGAAGACAGGCTCTCTATTATCTGTCATACAGTGTGTGTCGCCGGAGGCTCTGCTGCAAGCTGCTATCACCAGGTGAGCATCAGCGAAGTGTTCAGAGATCCTATATTTTGTAACATCCATCCACAAACTTGTACACTTAAACTTATAACATTTACTACATTCCCCTAAAAGGGACTTACAATTTCATACTCACTGACCAATAAACACTTGGTCAGTACACTACACTTGTCTTACTAATTACACGCCTTTTCACATCTTAACGCCCTTCCTGATTCCCGTCACGAGTGACCGCGACAATAGCAGCCAAATAGTTGCTGGCTTAAGTCTCATTGTACTTCCCGCAGCGACCCGGCTGCATAAGCAGCGAGTCGCCTACAGCGCTGACGCAAGCACGTCGGTTATATAACTCTCTCCAACCAGCTGGGAGGCTAGTACATTAACCCGCACACCGAGGTTCATCCCCCGAGTTACACTTACGTCTTTATAGGAGCACCCCCTAGCATTTACACACCAAACAACACTCTACACTGGTAAGCTTACCCAGCTACGGGAAGCTACCTCCTCCTAGGCATCACCTTATAAATTAGTACATTAACACATACGTTTTAGATCCAACTACCCCCAACTAAGGGATCTAAAACAGATTGGTGGAGGCCGGGTACCACGCACAGTAAACAAAGGGCTCATACAACGAGTTCTCGTGGTAGAAACGGTCCGAACCGCATACAGCCAAGCGAAATAGTGAATTTTTTTTCTCAGACAAAAAGCACCATTTTTGCTTCACACTAGCTACACAAGGGATTTTTTTCCCAAAGCACCCCCCCCCCCCCCGAAAGAATCAGAGAGACATAAGATACATTGCCAAACACGCACAGTTTTTTTATAAAGGACACATACACTTCATTCGGCATGGCCCCTCTATACCGCCTAGCTGTGCTAAGGAGCGTTGGGGAGTACCAGGAGTTAATTGCCTGGCACAAGGTCTTTGAAACAAGGCAGGACTACCTCAAAAGGTTTCAGCAGCTCCTGCACGCCCAGTATATGCGGATCATAAGGGCAATTGTCCGACCACTCCGCAGCGCTAAGAATCGCAAGATGCGGGCGAAAATTCCCACCCTCCGTACACAAATCATTAAGGCACACTGGCAACTACACTGCCGACACGAGTTCAAGTTCCAGCAATGGGAGACACTCATCAGGGAACACCAGCGGATAGGGACTAGTGGCACAAAAGTCGCCGAACAGGCCATATGCCTCAATAGGCAGTACACCCAAATTTGGGACGAGTACCGCGAGTTCCAAGCTAACAATGCCATTTTTGAGTTCATGGTAGGGCCACAAGCCCAGCCGAGAGAGGACATAAGCGTAGATACGCTGACGCAGCAATTTGCAATAATGTCCCTCTCGCCACGTACTGCCACACATGGGAAGGAGTTCACCGTGGCCACAGTCCAGAAGACGGCCAGATTAGACTCCAACACACTGCGGAACCCAGTTACATAAATACACGTCCTTCAGCTCCGGCTCGGAAGGCAATTTTGCCAAACCGAGGAGCAGAACCTACGCCAATCCCCTCGGAACGGACGAACGAGAGGGAGTTGACGCCAGGACTCTCGGGTACACATGACATAACAGGGAGAAAACGGGAGGTAACCATGTCATGGGCTGAGAACGTACAGCCCGCCCCACAGCACATTAAGCCCGCACACACCTACACAAATAGGCAAACACAAGGGCAGGGGTCTACCGTGGCCACAGGCCGGAAATCGGTTAGACTACACTCCACTACATCGCCAGGGCAAACACAGGCAATCACACGGCCTTTACCGCTAGTTCAGAGGGCAATTTTGCAAGAACGGAAGCGGGCGCTAGCATGTGCATCCCCAGTGCAAACGCATAAGAGGGTGTTGCCTTCAGGCCCTCAGGGTGCACAACACACACCCGCACACTCTGACGAGGCGCAGACACACAATACACGGGGCATAAGAAAGGTTTTATTACCTACCCCACGAGACCGGGCAATCAGTACACACACCCCCATAAACTCTACTAGGGTAGCGCAGAGCGCAATTAGTCCCTCAGACAGAAACACACTCAGTACAACAGCCAGGCATTACGGGGAAAGTAGGCCCAGACTTACTTTGCTAGAAAAACCGCCAGAAAATAGCAAAGAAGCGCCTCAATGGATTTCAGGGGCCTATGCCCTAGTGACAGGGCGAAAGTATTCACCTTTCCGACCAAGGACGCTCGGACGGGGGATAACGACTTTCACCAGGAATACAAAATAAACCAATATCACTTGCACCAATATTATAGATACACGTAGGCTCGTTTACACGTGAGAAATACGATAATAGACACATAGAGACTCACAAACATAAACTGCACATTTTTCATGTATATACAGTGGAACATGGCTAAATCAAAAGGGTAACATTCAAAATTCTTCTTGGGTTTTTTTGGACCCCCTAGCATTTTTTTAGGCCACCAATGGCTTATAATCGTGATTAATTGAGGACATATTTTGGACAATGCAAAGTTTTTAATATGCAAAGCCAAGCGGAAGCCAATAAATAGGCCACGCGGCTTAGGTCCTCAGAGACCTATTCCGAACACAGCATAAGCAATAAACCACAGCATAGAGCTTAGGCAGGTCTAAGTAGAAATGACTAGGGTGTTCTGTGTTCCATTCACACAATTTCATAGATTCTCTTGTGATGGCCGAGAGCCCCAATCATAAGCATGAGTAAGAATCTCAAACTATTTTTCAAAATTGGTAGATTTTCCCTGAGACGTAACTAGATTACCGTCGTACTAACGTCGCCAAATAGGTGCATAGTACACCCAGGTCCTACCTTTCATTTTTCAACATTTTGACATTATTTACGACCGCCGCATGGCAACCCGCTTCAATAAGCATAAAGCATTGTGCAGGCGAGATACAATATATTTTCTCTACTCTATCCAAAGAGCTCTCTTAATTCGGATCGTTGCATAACTCAATTTTTTTTCTTTTCGCCTCTTTCACTAATCCCGTGGAAGGAAAGTTATCCAAGTTGAACTGTATGTACTTAATCCATAAGTATACGTGATACACTACAATGCCTATCACATGAATTTTTCTCGTCCTCCATAACAACGCGCAAACTAGACATAAACACCATGGGGTAACACTCACAGCTCAAGGGGGAAACACCATTACTTATTTTTGGAAGACACACAGTCAACTCACATTGCCACATAACAGGAATACACTGCAAAACTGTCCCAAAGACACAAGCCTGAATGGCAACAGGAATAACCACCCTGGTTAAAGACGTCTCAAACCCGCAACCTTCTGAATACCAGGAATGTAAGGTCGGGTAGCTATCCAGTTGCGGGATAGGAAAGTAAGGGACAGTTACACTAACAGATATTCATACGCGGAAAAAAATAAAATCACCTCCGACACCTAGTCACCAAACACGCGATTAGTGGAATAGTGTCCACACAACAGTGCAAGCAAAAATAGGACGAATTGACACACTGGCCCGCCCGGAATCCCAAACAGTGACTACACTCACATACTGGCAAAAAGTCACGTTCCGACAGCCGACATACGCAATGTCAGAGACTTCATGGACACAAACAAATGAAAACATAACATGACGAAATACTGACTTGCAGATTCCACCGCATTTCAACACTGCCGTCGACAAACACTATTGTTATATCGGAAGTGAGCATGAAATCACAAACACAACCCAATAATAATGCCATACATTTTTCAGCACTGTTACAACAGTGTGGCATTTAGCAATGTACAGACATAATAAGCCGGACTTATCTCAGGACAATAGGAACATATCTACAAAGATGTTGACAAGTTGCACGCGCCATCTGACACTCAGACACGCGACACACGATAGGACTTTGCCGATAACAGGCCTCCCGACCGCATGATGTAGCGGAACATAGTCCCACACACGCGCTCACTAATCAGGGGCGAATACAGACAGGGGCTCTGAGGGAACAAACCTCCCCCATAACTACTCCTTTTTTTTATTTATAACCCCAAAATCGTCATAGGCGATCAGGACATGGCCAGGCACACTAAGATCACTTGCTACATTAACATTGCAACTGAGAGACCAGATTAGGCCGTGACGTCACAGCGTCACCACACTTTACTATCCCAAGAAGCGGATAGAAAACAGACATTGACCAAGGGAAAATGACAGGAGCATAGGTGGATAATCCCAGCGGGATTACCAATATACCACCCACAGGCTACCATTTTACTACCTTTCTCCCCTTCCATCACCTTCCCACTTACAACATTAGCCAACACAGACATACAGACACGATAAAAACAGCTACACTACATGACAAAATATACATCGGGGTTGATAGACTTCATGCGTTTAAAGAGAGGGCTCACTACGCCCTGGACCTCAATGCTTCCGCCCGAGTATTAGGGGCGGGTCGGAAAAACAACAATTAAGCGTAATGCACATCTCTAAAAAAGAGATGAGGCCAAATTTATATTAACAATTCTTTTTTATTAAATAATCCCGCATGAAAAGGACATAGTATTATTACGCCTCAACCTACGCCTATCCTTACATGAGAGCGGATACGCCTCATATCCAGCCACATGCATGGAATATCCCACCCACATACCAAGGGTTATTATTATTGAACCTGCATGACACTTTGGGAAAATTTTTGCAAACCCGGGAAATACCTACCCCCGTCCACTCACTGTAGAAGCATCCCGATAGCATTACCGGCTCCAGGCCACCATTAAAATGGAGCCCAAAGATGCACAAACCCCTTCCTACCATGCTTTCAGCCTACTCAACAAATAACACCCCCCGGATCCCAATAACAGGGAACCTAACGTCATAAACCCTACTAACGCCTCCAAGAGAATTAACAAGGCATTATCGCTGGAAATCCGACGTAGCAACAGGAGGCCTAAAGTAGGCCATGCATTTAGAAGATTCTACAACCCCAAAACACTTAAAACAATTTACATTAATTACACAGCAAATTATTTACAGAGCACACTATTTATATATATATATATATCACACAAAAGGAATCTAATAACACGCTGAATGGTGATGACGACGTAAGCAGAAGGCCAGAGGCACCACACTGGAGCAGAGCTGGGGAAGGTGATGATGACCCTTACCCCAGTTGGTTCAACAGCTCAATGACCCAGACCAATAACAGACGAACTACGTAAGGTTGAGGCATTCATGGCCCGGCACGGGCAAACTTCGGAATCCTAGGTGTGCCTAGCCTGCCCCTAGGACGAAGAGATGTTACACCCACTATGTGCCACGGTCATCGAAGCCAAGACCTGCTGGGGAGACTTTTGACGAACGGGGGGAGAGATAGCCAACTCCGCACCGGACTCAAGAGAGGACCCAAGGGACGACCAAATTAGGACTAGACTTCTAGTTAGATATAAGTAAGTAGGGCTTCTAGAGCGAGAAGCAAGACTCCTATGCGAAGGAGTGAAGCAGGAACTTAGGGCTCAGCGAGATCAACCCTAAATCCGACAAGTCTTTGCCCCGCGTAGCACAGGTGAAGACAACCAAACAAATAATGAACAATATGAAATATGAACATATATGGAATGAACGTGGTCATTCGATCTCGCACCCACGTAAATGGCTGACAACGGGTCACCAGAGACATTAAATGGTGACGCAGTTGGCAGCCAGAGATACTAAATAGGCATGCGGCGAGCTGTCTACAGGGGTTCAGGTGGGCCAACCCAATACTGCCAATAAGGGCGAAGAGGATATTATTACTGCCAACAAGGGCGAAGAGGACCCGGACGCTCAATTCCCGGATGATTATTATTACTGCGAATAAGGGCGAAGAGGATACTATTACTGCCAATAAGGGCGAAGAGGCTACTATTACTGCCAATAAGGGCGAAGAGGATATTATTACTGCCAATAAGGGCGAAGAGGATACTATTACTGCCAACAAGGGCGAAGATGATATTATGCCATTGGACGATGTCCAATGCCCACATAAATGGTGACGCATCGGGCAGCCAAGGGCATTAAATGAGGAGCATGGAGAGCCCTCACAGGGGTTAAAGTGGGCGGACCCAACAACGACAATATATGCAAAGGCAACGGCAAAGAGCAGGCAAATACAGCGGGCGAGGCGGTTTGCTTTGTGGCACCGTAAGCCGCCTGCAACTTTATTAATACTAGTTAGTAAGCATTAATATAAGTGTCGACAACTAGTATTAAGGGGGCGGAATCCGGCGGTTCTAGAGGCAACCGGTGTTTCTAGAATACGTACGGGTGGTGCCCTGAGGAATAAATTGCCTCAGGCGATCGCCCTGGTCAAAATTTTAGCACGTAAGACAGTTGCATTTGACACGCAACTTAGAATTAAGCAAATTCAACAAGCGCTGTTGCTAAAATAGGGCACAGCACATTTCGGCTTTAGAGGAAGGTCCATTCGGCATGTATATGCAGCATAGCTTTACATTTAAGGCAAATTTGTAAATTTAAGGCAATTTTTTTAAAATTAAAGTAAGATCTTTCGGCACCTGATGACCAACAAACCCGGCATCAGGGTAAGTCCGATAACACATTAAGATAAGTGAGGTAAGGTAGAACATTTCGGCACCTGATGACCAGCAAACCCGTCATCAGGGTAAGCCCGATAATACATTAAGTTAGATTAACTAGGTTAACAGAGACTAATATAAACACTTTGAGAGTAAGAAAAACATTACGGCACCGTTTAGGATAAGCCCGATCATACATCAAGTAAAACAATCATATGTAAGGAGAACATGACATTAATAATGGCCACAGGTTAACACTAATCATGTTATTTTTTTTTTTTCAGGGGAAAAAGAGCTTCAGCCAGTGAACACACTGACACAGGAGCCGATATAAAGAATATGTAATATTCATATGTTTTTTTTAACCTCTCCATTTTTCAGGCGTCGTCACCAGGCATATGGCACTGGTGACAATGATTTCACTGCCATACAGCAGCAGCATGTTATTTGTGCCATGATATTATTGTGTACCACCTTCACGCACTAATTTGTATTTGTAATCTGTATTCATCCTCACACAACCCTAAACATGCACCTCCATTCTTTTTACAGCTACACTCCAGAAATCTGAACAGCAGGGTTGATACCTGTGGGGTATCAGGCTTGCTGACAGATCAACATAAACAAAGAACATAAAGCGTCAAAGATGCGACGCAACATACGGCAATGAGGGCGCAACCGATCTGTGGCGGCGACTCTCACTGTCAAGTGTGAAGGCATTCGCCCACAGAGAGTGATTCACAAGTTAGGGGTATATATCAGCGGCACGACCACTAAACTACTCCGGGAAACGGCCGGACAGGATTAGCCGTGGGACGGCACATAAATACAAAGAGTAGCGTGCACGCAAGTTACAATAGACACGGCCGTCTAGGTATAACATAATTAATAATTAAGATAGATAGATATAAGCATATAATGTAATATAATGTAATACAAAATACGGTACTATTGTTCAAAGGCACTACACACAAAATTATGATGCCACACATTGTGAATACACATATTTTTGTCACACACATGTACACAATGATTACGCTTTTGTCTCTTTCATTTTCTTTCTTCTAACGCCCAAATTTGTGAAGGTGTTCCGTTTTACCCCACCACAATAAATATATTTTAAATATTTCCTTTAACTTATACCTTGGAACACCTATTTTTTCTATTTGTTCCATCTTTCACATTGCAGGGAGCAATTTTTTCCCCAAGACAACGCCGGACGGCACAATCACCCGTCCAGCCCTGGGTTTTTCCTCCCTGCACAACACCAATATCGTATACAACGTCAAAACCATGTATTTTTTGTGGAACTTTTTATATTGCAAATGGCAATTTTTTTTATTTCTATGAACTGTTTTAAATTTAAATTATCACATGTATATGCATATATCCCAAAACCCACCCCTCTGAACACGAGCTGATCTCAAATCTACACGACATCGCTGCATCTACACGACATCGCTACATCAACACGACATCACTACCTCTACACGAAGCAGAAGGAACGAAGATGAGATACAAGGAGGAATCAACAACCTACTACATTGACACCCCAACTCCACGTTTCGTTCCCGTTCGCGGGGACGCGAACTAATCAAAGGAGCAGACTTGTACAGGCCCCCAGGGGTTTGCACCCCTGAAGCCACCCTCCATCATCTATTAAAACCACCCCCAACTGGCAAACATCATAAGTCCAGAACAGTATCTTTTACACAGCAAGGGCGGCCGACCAGCTTGGAAGGCTTGCCAAACACTTGCATCACACTCATAAACATCTACACTATAACTAACTGGGGCAGCTATGCCAATGGAATGCTGACTGTACAACGCCAGAACCTATATGAAGGAAGGCCTTAATGAGGACAGGCTCTCTATTATCTGTCATACAGTGTGTGTCGCCGGAGGCTCTGCTGCAAGCTGCTATCACCAGGTGAGCATCAGCGAAGTGTTCAGAGATCCTATATTTTGTAACATCCATCCACAAACTTGTACACTTAAACTTATAACATTTACTACATTCCCCTAAAAGGGACTTACAATTTCATACTCACTGACCAATAAACACTTGGTCAGTACACTACACTTGTCTTACTAATTACACGCCTTTTCACATCCTAACGCCCTTCCTGATTCCCGTCACGAGTGACCGTGACAATAGCAGCCAAATAGTTGCTGGCTTAAGTCTCATTGTACTTCCCGCAGCGACCCGGCTGCATAAGCAGCGAGTCGCCTACAGCGCTGACGCAAGCACGTCGGTTATATAACTCTCTCCAACCAGCTGGGAGGCTAGTACATTAACCCGCACACCGAGGTTCATCCCCCGAGTTACACTTACGTCTTTATAGGAGCACCCCCTAGCATCTACACACCAAACAACACTCTACACTGGTAAGCTTACCCCGCTACGGGAAGCTACCTCCTCCTAGGCATCACCTTATAAATTAGTACATTAGCACATACGTTTTAGATCCAACTACCCCCAACTAAGGGATCTAAAACAATAGTATCGTTCAGTAGCATAATGTACGATTCATTATCTTGTAATTGTGTCATCATCTTTTGGCCAAATACCTGCATATGTTATGTAGTGGTCAGAGCTGTCTGATTGTATGACTGCAGAAGTATATTTATCTAATAATAATAATAATATATATTGCCGTCCACGTAATTTACCCAATTGTGTGTGGTCAAGTGGTGGTATGCAGCCGAAATTAAATTACATATTCATTTCTTGTTTCTTGAATGAGACGTTGTTCAATTTTATATAGTTCTTCACTTGCGCCCATACAATTTCGATGGGGTTAAGTTCACTGTGGTATGGTGGCAAGCAAGGAACATTTCTCTGCTGTGATAGCCTACATTGTCTATTACTAGAATAGATCCTTCGGGAACATTGGGCAACAATTGCTCGGCAAACCACTTTTTATACACTTCACCTGTCATTTCGTCGTGGGTGGCTGCCGTGTTCTTTTGGCACAGAAACGTTAACTCTGCACCATTAAAGAAACCTTGTTCATTCCCGGGACGTTAAAGGCAAATTACGGAAACCACTTCGAAGATGGCTGAGGTAGGAATCGAACCCGCCTCTTCTCAGTTTTGTCTCATGAAGTTGAGTACACCCCGTTCCAGCCCTCAGACCAGAATTTCAATTCTTGGCAGAGCAAGGATTCAAACCCGGGCCTCCACGGTGACAGCACAGTGACAGCCAGACTGCTAGCCACTATGCAACGAGGCGGACAATTTATAAAGAACACAAGCTCCTCTTCATTTCACAGTTTAACTTCACCTACCCTCCATAAAACGCAGTCGGCGGGGATATAGGCGTCACCAGAGTAAACAAACGTTCGCTGGCTCAGCGCTGCGCTGGGCGGGAGGACTACGCGAAGTGCGATAACTTACGAATGCTACGTGATATCGAGCTCTGGTTTGTTTTAAAAACTATTTCGGACATTAATGAACATTTCTTCTCGCTTAGTCACCAACATAAAGTCAACAGCAAAAACGTTTCTCGCTACGAAACTTTTTTGTGACACCATCCCAGATTTTTCAAGTAATATTTAAGAAAAAAATATAGAACTTTCTTATTATGAAAATAATTACTGCCCTCTTTTACCTACATCAGGCAATCTAAAAATAAATTCATGATCTGTTGCGATCATTAGTTCATTATCTATGGCGTGATAAGTTTTATATCTGCAAAATTATAGATTGGCGCTAAAATATCGTAGTTATGAAAATTGGGCCATCTGTTAATTATGTATGGCTTTTATTTTTACATCATAAAGAGCGGAAAATTCTCTATAAGACCACGCAAACATTTTCTTAGATTTGCCACTTTCAATTATTGGGAAATGGCAACATCGCCGGGGTAGAAGAGGACGAAGCGAATTGAAGGACATAGGAGTGCGAGTGAGAGGCAAATACTCCATTTAATTCCATACTGTCTTTTAAGGTAGAGACGCACTATATACCATAATCCCTCAGGATGCTCAGCATCTTTTTCCTCTTCCATGCCCAAGGTCACGGGTTCAAACCTGGTCAAAGTCTTCGGATATTTAAGAGCGTTAAAAATCCCTCAGTATGCCTTTCTTCGGAGGGGAAGCAAAGCCAGCGGGCCATAGATTTATGGCATGTAAAAGAACCTTCTACTAACTAAACTTGTGTGAAGCAAAATTTTAGGTTATGTTTGACCAATGCTCTTAAGTTCCAACGTTCGTCACCAGGTGCTGGTTGCGATGGCATCTAGGAGTAGCCATGTTCACAGCTAGGTGTCGTGGACGGTAGCATTTGGTAGCGAAAGTAGCAACTACTTGAAATTATCATCTGCTGTCCTTACTTGAATTAAAAAACAGATAACACACACTAATACAGTCATCACTATTAATACCGGTTATCAGACATATTCTACCTATTCACAAACCCAAAGTACACAGGGTTACAAGGCCGCGTTGTCACAGACCCCAAACCAGGGATGGGCACAATTCGGCTCATTGAGGAGCGCTCCCGCTCCGGCAGGAGAAAGAGCCGAGTATGCGATCTCACCGAGGTTAACCTTGTAGCTGCTTGCACAGCTTGCCGTTACAAGCGGCGTATCACAACAGCTTTATACTTGGGCCCTGTTTGTTGTACATTAGATGTTAAGATTATGGTGCTACGCACATAGGCCTACGTTTAATTATATTCCTTTTACTAGGTTCTGAGAAGAAAACATAAATAGTTACTTTGACCGCTGATAAGTACACACTCCTTTGCCCACTACCGATAGTCCTGAAACTACAATAGACCAACCCAACAACGTGTTTAGAACACAAGGAACGAAAACTTGCTCTAAGAGTACAGAAATAAATACATAAATAAATATCATTTACCATTAACAAAACATAGGCCTATGTGTTCTTATATATCTGAAATGTTATTCTGCAGATGATGAGGTTTGCGTATCCTTTCGCTTAATATAAGCAGACGGGTTACATTTGGAGCGATCGATCTTGCACTTGCAATTCGAAGAACGGCAGTGAGATGTGCGTCAGAGTGGCTCTTCGTGGAGATTTATTTATCTTCATTAGAGAGTTTTTCACACAGATATGTTGAACCAAACATTGATAGAAGTTCGGCAGTCATTTTGTGCATGTTTGGGAAATCTGTTTGCGAAAACTGTTCATAAAAAATGTGCTAAGCTTGTTCGTGAATCATATTTAGCTTACAGCCGTACACATAATAGGCCGCGCATATTGCCATCTAGTCGTTCCAGCACAAACTAATAGCGAGCAGTCAGCTGGCCCCGGCTCCTTGGCTCCGCTCGCGCTCATGCAGTTGGCTCCAGGAACTGCGCTCTCTCATTGCCCACCTATGCCCTAAACTAAGGAACCAATCAACCATATTTTGCCTTGGTATTCTATCGTACGCCATCTCTAGATTTACAAAATACAAACACAACTGTCCATTCTCTCGTAGTATTTCTCAATAACTTGGTGCATACTGAAAACTTGATCCTGACATCTCCGCTGCGGGCTAAAGGCAAACTGATTTTCATCGATCTTACTTTTGGCTAACGATCGAAATCTTCTTTCTACTGTACAATGTCTGAGTACACTTTGCCTGGGACACTTAACAAGGAAATAACTCTATTATTGTTTGAATCCTTCTTAATACCTTGCTCATAAATGGGACTGATTACTGATTTTGTCCAAACAGAGGGTGCCATTTCGAAATCCCATGCCGTTTCGATTATTCTATGCAAACTTTCATCCCTGCCTTTCCAACTAATTTTCCTTTTCTGTCCGATTTGATACCCTTGCCGCTTTAAAACATTGTACTTTATTTACCATCCTCTCCACTTTCTAAACCATGCTTCTGTTCCCGTCTTTATTCTCCCCCAGCATTTCCTCGAAATCTGCCACATAGTCAGGAAAGATTCCATTCAGTAAGGTTTCGATGTATTCTTGTCAACTTCCCAGTGCTTTCTTGGAATCTACAATACGTTTCCCATAATTATCCAAACCACTACTAATTTCTCTTTTTCCTCCATTTCTAAGATTCTTTGTAAAGCTTTCTGTTCACCTGTCCTAATGTACCATGATTATGAATATTATTGGTTTGGTTCTGTTCCTTTCCACTACAAAGGGCTCTCGGTCTGCCGGATTCCTTGTTTGGAGTAAATTATGGTAAATCATATTTTTTAGCCTATTTTCATTTTATGAAAAAAAAAAAGGCTTATGAGATCACCTTTTGTCCGTGTGTGTGTGTGTGCGCGCGCTCGTATGTGTGTATGTGTGCCCCCCCCCCCTAATAACTTTTAAACGGCTGGTGCGATTTCAATGTAACCCGGTAAGGTCATAGCTCCATTATGGCCGACCCCGACCGTGGCCTTCAAATTTTATTACGTCTCACCAATCCAACATGGCGGCTGTGCGAAATATTTCACCAGCATTCAATATCTCCGAAAATATTAATGATATCACCCTGAAATGTTGTACGGTGATAGAGGGCACTACTACAAGTTCACCTATGAGACCTTCAGAAAACTGGTAACTACAAAACCAACATGGCGGCCAAGCGAAGTTGATACTTATAAATAGACTTTTCTCGCGATTTAAACATCCAATCGCATTGAAACTTGGTACAGAAAAGTTTAAACACATTGTGATGCACTGACATCTAATTTAGTTCAATTGTTTATATAACCTCATGATGGCGGCTGTGCGAAATATTTCACCGGCATTCTATATCTCCGAAACTGTTTCTGATATCACCCTGAAATTGTGTACGGTTATACAAGGCACCACTACAAGTTTATATTTGTAAGTTTCAGAAACCTATATAGTACAAAACGAACATGGCGGCCATGTGATGTTGAAATATTTTAATAGACTTTTCTCGCGATTTAACCATCTGAGCGGAGTGAAATATGGTACATTAATTGTTTATACATATTGTAATGCACTGGCGTCTGATTTAGTTCAATTGTTTACATAACCTCAAGATGGCGGCTGTGCGAAATTTTAAAATTAAGTTTTTATTTTTGTGTCGTAATCATGCGATGGAAGTGAAAGGTTGAGTAATGAACCTACGCAATAATTTTCCTTTAATGGTACATAACTCTATGGCCTATACATATAACAATCCAACATGGCGACGGAAAACGCAACACTTCAATTTCTTACAAAAACTGAAATTTATTTCAAATTTATGTCATTTGTATAACACTAATCTACTACATGATGATGAAATATTGTAGTACGGTCCCATGTAGGTGTCTAACAATGGAAAATAAAAGATGATTAAACACAAATTTAAAAATTAAGCCAGTGATGCACACTTCAAGGAAAGAGCGCTAAAAGAGCGGGAAATTTTGAGTAAGGTCCTCACTTCTGTTTTGATTTATACACTTCAAACATTACTTCACAGACCTCGGAGACCTCTGTTCGCATCTTTAAAAGCGTGTTTTGACACCTCTTGTACCAATGACGGCATTCAACCTTTTAGGGATGCTCCAGATTAATGCTGTAATGTCCTGTTGAGGAATCATCTCCCATTCGTCCAGGAGGACATTCCGTAGGTCCTGCAGGGGGTCTCTGGATAGCACAGACGGGCTCTTCTTCCCAGCCTGTCCCAAACGTGCTCAAGAGGATTCAAATCAGGGCTTCGAGCAGGCCAAGCCATAGCATGAATCCCTGCTTCACCCAAGAACTTTCTTAACATGTGGGCGTGCATTGTCTTGCATTTGTGTGAAATCATCACCATAAATGGAGCGAAAGGCACAACATGCTCCAGAAGGATTTCCTCCACATACCGATGTGCAGTGAGGCTCCCATTCTCCACGAAGACCAAATCCGTCCTTGCAGCCATACTGATTCCAGCTCACACCATCACATAACCACTCTGAAATGGCGTCCTGGATGAGAATGTGCAAGGGGAATACCTTTCCTCTGGCCTTCTACAGATCCTCTCTCTTCCGTCAGGTGATCGGAGGCCAAACCACGACTCATCGGCGAACAACACTTGTTCCCATTGTTGTTCCCTTGCAAATCGTAGTCGAGCTGTGCGAGGTGCTCTGGTAGGTTCTGGGTCTGTAACTGGTCTTCTGGATTGAAGGTTGGCTTCTTCCAATCTTCTTCGGACGGTTCTCTCACTAGCATTGACCCCTCGAACTTGGTGGAGTCGATTTCGTTCTTTAATGGCGGTGGAGTGACGGTCGTGAAGAACTTGAAGTTGTAAGAAGCGGACATCTCTCTTCGATTTTGTTCTTCTCGGGCCTGATCCTGGTCTCCTTGCAAAGCCTCCAGTTTCCCTGTACCTTCGTACGGTCCTGGAAATCGTGGAAGCTGTAATCCTCAACACTTCTGCAATGTAATGCATGCTGCTACCATCTTCCACCAAAGCAACAACTTTTGCAGCTTGTTCAGGGCTTAAGGGCATGTTTGCTCCAGAAAGCTAATTACGACAATCACAGAAAGATCCCACAAACACATGTGATTGAAAAGGGAACAATTGAGAGTACAACACTAAGCGCTATAAGAGCGGGAACACATTATTGGGTTACATCCAGGGATGTGTTTTCCAGGTTGCGCGGGAAAAATCAATTGAGGCTAGTGCAATCAACAATCAACACTTCATTGTTTGCTTGCAAAGCAACACCAATAACATACCCCGTCTAAAAAATAGGTTAAAGGGCTTCACTTTGATTAAATAGATAAATTACACAATAATTTCACATCATTTATTAGGTGTTGCGTTTTTCGTGCCGGTCAGTGTATTTAGACGATTTTCAATATCTGCGAATCTTTTACAGCAATCAAACTGAAATTCTATATGTTCATAGAGGCTATGAACATAAGTTCACCTATAGGTCTTTCAATAACCTTGTGAGCACTAATCCAACATGGTGGCGACGCGAAATATAAATATTTAAATGTACGTTTCTCGCGATTTAACCATCCGAGTGCAGTGAAACTCGGTACGGTAAATGCTTAGGCTGTACAAATGTTAATCCACTGGCATATAATTTATTTCCATTGTTTTCATAACCAGAACAAGGCAGCTGCTCGAAATTTAAAAATCTCGTTTTACTTTTTGTGTACTAATCATGCGATTGATGTTTGAATACTACACCTACACAATAATCCTCATGTAATAGTACATAACTCTTAGACCTACAGTTACATATATAAAAATCTAACATGGCGACCATCCGAAATATGAGACGGTTCTCAATATCTACGACTCTATTACAATCAAACTGAAATTTTGTATGTTGTGAACCCTTATTAAACTATCGATGAATAAGTATTCATGATTTTATTATTATTATTACTGATGCCCAGGCAGTACATGTTGAAATTGACAAAGGGGGAGCCAAGGTAGTGTGTTGCAATGATTACAACAGAAGCAAGCTTGGTAGTTAATCCTGAAGACGACCGGTTAAGCCGAGTTCAAGGACAAATTTTGTAACAGCGCGCACCTAAATTAGTAAAGTTTCAACCGACCCAGGATTGAATCACCCAATCAGAAGAGACCACGCCAAAAGCCACGCGGCAAGTTGAGTACCCTGGAAAAACGCACGAAAACGTGTATCTAAAGAACCGCCGATCCGAATTAATTCTGCAATTGTGCACTGAGACGTTTGGATAAAATGATGAAGATTGATACTAGTCCCAAGTTTGTGTGATGAAAACTCCAGATTTTTTTTTTTTTCAAATTCTCCCCACTCTACCTCATTCTGTCAGTTTCCAATAAATTGATCGGTGAGAAGCTGTTTCGAGAACAACTTTATTGAGCTCTGGTGAGCAAGGTTCACGTCATTCTGCGTCACGATTTTCAAACGCTAATGAGCGTACTTTACTAACATTTTACTTTGTGCTCAGGTGAGCAAGGTTCACGTATAGCAGTGGAGATCTCTAGGCGAGATAAGGACTGCAAGATAGTCATGTTTAAGACTTGTTTTCAAGCCAGTGGCGATGAGTTTGAAGTGTGTAATTATATGTAAATTTGTGTATAATATTTTTGAGTGATATTTGTGCGTGTGTTAAGCAAATGCTAAAATAGGGCAAGTCTACGATCAGTAATCGCATTAGGACATATTCGTGAGTGAAAGTAGTAGCTCACAGCGATTATAGCTAGGCAATATTATTAACATTGAACATTTCTGTCCAAGAAACTTCGCCAAGATGTCCGACGTTTGGTCATGTGATGGATTGATGTGCATCGCTTCTACAGCGACGTCGACGATGGAGAGCCAAATTTCCAGTTGGGAAATGCACCGGGACGGAGGTTAATGTTCTGCAAGCTGAAGCGGTGATGTACAAAAATTGATTTACTCAATATGTAGTTAGATAAGGCGCGGGAACATTGTAAATAGTTCTTTCATTCTTTTTCTTGTGTTTAGATTTTTTTTGTGCTAACACTTCCATCTTTAAATGTACGTTGGCGCGTGGCCAAATTTGTTTGTTGTATATTTTTCTTTGGAGTCATATTTAGTGTACATGGCGCGTGTATTTGATTTTTATCCATGCGAATGCGAAACTCGTTACATTCGATAAGTGGTGCTTTATTAAAGTTCATTTTGTTATAGGAAAGGGAGGTAATTATTGTAAGATGTTTTTATGAACAGGTTATTACTCATGCTAGGGTTGCCGAGCGCAACAAATTAAGATGTAACTGTAGAACACTTTAGTTCTAATTTTTTACCTTTTTTTTTAGTCCTTTTCAGGTTTGTTAGTCACGGACTAAAACGGAAGCGCACGCTGGTGGAAAAATATCAATGTCATTTATTTCAGGTTTCTGTCAAACCCATACGTGTGATTCTGTGTGTGTTCATGTGTCAGGTGTGTGTATTGATACTTCGTGATGAGGGGTAGGTGGTGCTACCGCCCTCATATTGTTGTTGTTGTGGTATTATTTTGATGGGAAGGCAGAGCGCTCCTTGGAGGCTACTGTACCTTGTCCAGTGTTGATTTCTTGGATTTCCCAGGGGAAATGCTGAGTTATTTTATTGAGACACACACACGTATATTGTGCTTGGGAGCACGCTTCTTCGAGACTCGATCCCGTGCCACGGGAGGTCGAGGTTATTGACACGTGGGTTGACAGATGTGCAGATTTCCACTTAGCACCCGTCTAGGTTCGGTGACTCATTGTTAGGCAGTCCAGCTGATCGACTGACCCCTATAAGCTATCATTAGCAAACCTGTTCTTTTGTGATGGTCATTTGGACCGTAATTAATTGGGGAGTTCGCCATGTCTGTTACGAATTATCGCATATCGTATGAATGGAATATTGTTTTAATTATGTAAATGTTGGCTTTGAGCCTAGTGATTTTTCTATGACTCAGGTCATGTTAGTTTGTCTGTTGTGACACCCGTGTGGTGTAGTTGTATTTACTTGTAAAAATGACAGGCGGTCATATGTGTTTTCTTTTGTTGGTCACGTGTTAATTTACTTGTGTTGATTTTGAAAAGTCCTAATTTTAGGCATTAATGTTTTTGCTACGGCAGTTCTTGATTCCAATTTCAAGCGGAAATTATTTGTTGTGTATTTAGTGTAGGAAGTGTCGGTTTAATTTAAGTAGTGTATAGTTGGTTCTCCGCGTCTGTCTAGCTCTAAACAATGCAGATTCGTCCTCTGAAGGTTTACCGCATGATGACGAATCTCGCATTTATTTGTACTCATCGTTAAGCATGTAGAACAGCCGCACACATACACAACGTCATTGAAGTCATTTGGGACATTTGGTCCAATTTATAATCTCTCCTGAGCTGAAGCCTAGTTATGGCAAGTAATTTATTCAGTTGGGAGTCATTTGGGAGATTTGTTTTGTTTATTTTTTTTACTTGTAAATACACACATCAAAAAAAGTTTTGCATCACCTCGGTTCCCAGATCTCCGGCATATATACGTTGACTGTGTATATTGTATCCAAGATACAGTCCCTTTGACTGTTCATAGATGTCACTAAAACTGCTCAAAGATGTAAACAACCATGCATGAGCAGGGCCTATTAGACGGAGGGGGTACGACAGCCGATCAGTTCCAGTCATTCCACCAGGACGAAGGTACGCTGCTCATGTTGTCTGTAGTTCTACCATGCCTAGAAGGTCAATACCGCAGTTCGATCGCGTCCGCATTGTTACTTTGTGTCAAGAAGGGCTCTCAACAAGGGAAGTTTCCAGGCGTCTCAGAGTGAACCAAAGCGATGTTGTTCGGACATGGAGGAGGTACAGAGATACAGGAACTGTCGATGACAGGCCTCGCTCAGGCCGCCCAAGGGCTACTACTGTAGTGGATAACCGCTACTTACGGATTGCCGCTCGGAGGAACCCTGACAGCAATGCCACCATGTTGAATAATGCGTTTCGTTCAGCCACAGGACGTCGTGTTTCAACTCAAACTGTGCGCAATAGGCTGCATGATGCGCAACTTCACTCCCGACGTCCATGGCGAGGTCCAGCTTTGCAACCCCGACACCATGCAGCGCGGTACAGATGGGCCCAACAACATGCTGAATGGACCCCACGGAATTGGCATCACGTTCTCTTCACCGATGAGTGTCGCATATGCCTTCAACCAGACAATCGTCGGAGACGTGTTTGGAGGCACCCTGGTCAGGCTGAACGTCTTAGACACACTGTCCAGCGAGTGCAGCAAGGTGGTGGTTCCCTGATGTTTTGGGGTGGCATTATGTGGGGCCGACGTACGCCACTGGTGGTCATGGAAGGCTCCGAAACGGCTTTACGATACCTGAATGACATCCTCCGACCCATAGTGCAACCATATCGGCAGAATATTGGAGAGGCATTTGTCTTCATGGACGACAATTCTCGACCTCATCGTGCACATCTTGTGAATGCGTTCCTTCAAGATAACGACATCGCTCGACTACAGTGGCCAGCATGTTCGCCAGACATGAACCCTATCGAACATGCCTGGGATATGTTGAAAAGGGCTGTTTATGGACGTCTTGACCCACCAACCACTCTGAGAGATTTACGCCGAATTGTCGTT
The DNA here is from genome assembly GCA_946902985.2 of Meconema thalassinum. Lineage (NCBI taxonomy): Eukaryota > Metazoa > Arthropoda > Insecta > Orthoptera > Tettigoniidae > Meconema > Meconema thalassinum. Next base: position 1,289,163,163 of record OX336388.2, on the reverse strand, counting down.
GAGGAGTGGGACAATTTGGACCAACAGTGTCTTGATGAACTTGTGGATAGTATGCCACGGCGAATACAGGCATGCATCAATGCAAGAGGACGTGCTACTGGGTATTAGAGGTAGTGGTGTGTACTGCAATCTGGACCACAAATGCTGAAAGTCTAGCTGTATGATGGTACAACATGCAATGTGTGGGTCTCATGAGCAATAAAACGAGCTGAAATGTTGTTTGTGTTGATCTCTATTCCCTTTGTATTTAACGGTTCCGGAACTCTTGGAACCGAGGTGATGCAAAACTTTTTTTGATGTGTGTAGTTGATCTGTTATTAAATTCATTTGTTTTAACCCTGGTATTCACTTCTTCCTGCATGTTATTTTGTTATGTGTTACCCTGCATGTTAATGAAGCGCTTTAACAACAACTTACGAAATGGACTGTTACACCCCCCGAAACTGAGTCTCATAAGCTTCTTTGTAAGGGTTCAGTTGATAGAGGCAATTAGCATAAGTAGGATATATGAAAATAAGCTTTAGTTCTTCACGGAACTGCTTGTTACCTTTACAAAATGACTTGACTATGTATTTTCACAAGGATGTTCGCTTCATCCTGTCTTTGCACTCCGTTGCGTTGTCCCGAAAAATGTTAAATCTAGTACTGCATGCCTGTATCCTGACCATTTCGTTTAAATATCATGTGATTATTTACCATCTAATTTTTGGAATTTCTTATTTTTCCATGTACTTATATTTCTGCTTAAGTTCGTTGTCCTGAAGATTTTCTACTGGAATCCATCTGAAAACAGTCTTCAATTTCTATACTTTAGGTTAAACTATTCCCAATTCACAGCAGATCGGTTTGTGGTCGTTTAAACAAAAAAATCCCCTAAAATCCCTACAATTCCTTAGGTATTTACTAACATTATGATGTTTAAAGCCATTTTTAGCTTTGCCTTCGTAATCGAAATCTGATGTTTTTCAATCGGTCAACACAATTGTACCCAATAGTGATGGGTTATTCCCTAATCCTAAAACAATTTACATAAGATTAATAAATACACTTGGATGACCAGTTTCAATCATCAAGCGATCATCATCAGATCCATTACACTTTGGCTATTAAATCTATGTCTAAAAGTATCGATGAAAGTATTTACAATATGTACACTTATTTAGATGCAGTGTGAGTTAAAACAATGCAACTAGTCAATATTTGCTAGTTATAGTCTAGGTGATGTTTTGATAAGATACTGAAAGTGGTAATTGACGTCCAAAATTGCTTGCTTAGTGTGAATATGTGATTGTTGTTAAATAGTGTGTTCAGATTGTATTGTGCAGGTTACTTATCCGGTTGAGTCGTACGTAGTCCGGATGAGAGCAGTCAACCTCGTCACTGTCTGCTCTCAGCTGGTACACCTTGCAATCTCCTACTTCCTCCTCTCTATCTCGCTTTACTTGAATTTCACTAATCCCTAGAATATCTAATCCCATCCTACTTGCTGACTCAGTTCTACATTCTTCATTCCTTAGCTCCTTCGATATCAATAGCACCCAATCGAATGCCTGTTCGATTTCTGTTCGTTTCCATGAGTCCCTGATCTTTCAGAAGGGAGTGGGGAGTTAGCAGGATTAAAGAAAGTACCAGTGAAGCAGGTTGCTAGTCTTACTTGCAGTGGGACATGAGTTTCACCTCAAGGAGCAAACCAGTAAGTTGGATAGTCGTAGTTGCCTGAGCACAAGGAGGGCCACTACTCAGAATATGTCCAAGATATCCACTCTTATTCCATAGTAACTGGTATCTCGACTGTCAGGACCAATCTATGCCACTCAGTTGTTACCCATGGTTCATTAACTAGCACGTGACTATATCAGGAACCAAAAGTAGCCTATGTGTATCAAGTGTAAACTTAATTGAAATTTGGGCGCATCCATGAGTTCAAAATATATGATAATACCTCATTGGAGCTGCGGGAATCTATTCAACAGAGATGGAAGAAACAATCCCGATGATGAGGTTATTAAACAATACACAACTATTATTTTCTAAACTCCAAATCCTTGATATAGATTCTTTTATTTTACGTATTGATTCCATCAGGGACACACATCATGTCATATGAATTATAATCACTGATGTAAAAATCTATACAACTCTTGAAACAGTGAACACGTGGCGTCATGTTATATTTCCTTTAATAGAGGAATGTCCACGAGTTTTCAATTTGAAATGGTTATTGCCGGAAGTACGTCATGTACCTGTGCTCACCTTTTGTTACAACTGCTGCCCACTATAACCTATTTATAATTCAGCCAAGTTCAAAGTTCCGGCTGTGTATCATTTAACGCGCATGAGCAATCAGAGTCATATGCAATTCAATGACTCTTCTACAGTGACGTCAAGCTTCATGTATGCTGTACATCCCCGGGCACAAACTTGTTCACAACCGAGGAACGTTTCTAGGAAAGACGCAAAGTCAGACGAAAAATGAAGTTCATTCAATTTCCTCCGCTGCACTGAGAAATATTGAGTCATGATTATGTTTTAAGGCCTACGTCACAGTAAAGTAATCACTAATCAATTACCATTGATTTTTATCATCACGGTTTTAAAACACCGGAAGCCCGATGCAGAGCATGCACGCACGCATAGGCGTTAGTTCACCTTGTATCCCTGTCAATTTTGTCTACATTGTGAAGAAAACAGTGTGTAATTATTTAAATAGGCGAAATGACGCAATCATTAAGAATGTGACAATTTCACTAGTAAAAAAAAGTAGTTCCGTGAAGAACTATACAGTCTATTTTCATATATCCTGCTCAGGTTAATTGCCTCTATCAACATACAAAATTTCAATTTAATTGCTGTAACAGATTCGTGGATATTGAGAACCGTCTAAATATTTCAGATAGTCGCCAGGTTGGATTTTTATTTTTGTACTATTATATTAAGATTATTGTGTACGTGTGGTATTCAAACTTCAATCGCATGATTAGATTTTAAAATTACGCACAGCAGCCATCTTGTGATTGTGCAAACAATTGAAATAAATTAGATGCCAGTGGATCAACATTTGTGTTAGCATTTAACATGCAACGTTTCACGGCACTCGGATAGTTAATTCGCAAGAAACGTCCATTTAAATATTTATACTTCGCGTCGCCGCCATGTTGGATTCGGGCTCACCAGGTTACTGAAAGTCCTATAGGTGAACATATGTTCATAGTCTCTATGAACATAAAAATTTCAGTTTGGTTGCTGTAAAAGATTCATAGATATTGAGAACCGTCTAAATATTTCGGAAGCTCACCATTTAGGATTGTTATATGTATAGGCCATAGAGTTATGTACTGAACCCTTGCAAAGAAGCATATGAGACTTAGATTCGGGGCGTAACAGGTCATATTCGTAAGTTGCTGTCAGGGCGCCTCATTAACTTGCAGGGTAACATATAACAAAATAACATGCAGGAAAGAGTGAAGCCAGGGTTAAAACAACTGAATTTAATAACAAATCACCAATATTTACATAAACAATTAACAACAAAAACTCCCAACTGACTCCCGCTTAATAAAAATGCCAAAAACTTAGGCGATATCTCTGGAGAGATTAATTACCTGGACCAAGTGTCCTTAAAATAAAAGATACAAAAAGTGACCATATAAGTGCGTACGCCGTTCTACATGCACCACGATGTGTACTTTGAATGCGTGATTCGTTATCATCCAGAATGACCCTTCAGACAACGAATCCGCATTTCCTAGAGCTAGACCGACACAAGGGGACACAACTACAATACTTAAGTTAAATCGACACTTCCTAAATCTACTATAAACAAACACAAAATTTCCGTGTGAAATTGGACTTAGATTGCCGTAGCAACATTTACTGCCTAAAATCTTAGGACTTCTCACACAAATCAACACAAGTACATTAACACGTGACCAATAGAAAAATACTCAAATGACCGCTGTCAAAATTTACAAATACTCTACCACTACACCAAACGGGTGTGACAAACAAAATTACATGAAATCGAGTCATCAACAAAGCAATAGGCAAACAGCCAACATTTACGTTAATCACAATATTCTTATCCATACAAGGTACAACAATCCGTTACACACATGGCGAACTCCCCAATTAATTATGGCTTAAAAAATTAGCCATCACAATGAACAGGTTTGCTACATGAAAGCTTACAGGGTTCAGTCGGACAAATAGGACTGCCTATCAAAATAAGTCACAGGCAAAACGGGCGGTTTGTGGAACTCTGCATGTCTGTCAACCCACGTGTCAATAACCTCGACCTCCCAGAACATGGGGTCGAACCTCGAAGAAATGTGCCCCAAAGCACAATAATACGTGTGTGTCAGAAAAACATATGGACAATAATCAGCAGTCTCCCAAGAGCACTCTGTCTTTCCATCTAAAAATACAACAGCAGCAAAAAATATATAAGGGCGGTAGGACAACTACCCCCTCCTCACGTAGAATCAACACACACTAGACACATCAACACACACTGAACCACACGTATGGGTTGTGACAGACCCTGAAATAAAAGACACAAATAATATCCACATGCTGGCGCCATCGTTCTATGCCGTGACTAGTCACCTGAAAAGGACTCAAGAAAAATCTATCAAAATTAGAACGAAGGTGTTCTATAATTACTTTTAAATTGGTGCACTCGGCTACCCTAACATGAATAATAACCTGTTCAGCAAAATGTTTTACAATCATTTCCTCCCATTCCTATTTTAAAAAATATTAACGTTAATAAAGCACCATTTATCGAATGTAACGGGTTCCGCAATTGCAAGGATAAAAATCACGCACGCACGCCGCGTACATTACACATGACTCAAGAAAAAAAATCAAAATATCAACAAACACTTTGGCCACGCGCCAACGGACATTTAAACATATAGTGTCGGTACAAGAAAAACAGCTAAAAACAAGAAAGAAAAACATGACTATTTACAAAGTTCCCCGGCCAAATCTAACTACATAATTGAAATAATCCAATTTTAGTACATCACCGCTTCTGCATGTAGGACTAAGGACATCCTTCTCAACCCATTGCCCTATGGACAATTTAGCACTCCATAGTAGTCGTCTGCGTTGATTTCTTGAAGCTCATCCCAACTTCAAACCACGTGCTGATCATCTTGGTCTCGACTCCTTGGCAGAAAAGTTCAATGTTAAATATTTGCCTATCTATAATCGCTTGCAGGCTACTCAGTTCACCCACAATTGTCCTACTGCGATTAATAGCGAAGACTGGCCCTAATTATATCGCACATACGCACTATAAAAACACACATACAATACACACAATTTATACACAAAATATACATCTCGAGTCCGCGCCACTGGCTCGTTAACAAGTTCAAAATCCTGGCTGCACTCGCAGTCGCTATCTCGTCCGGTATTTCCGTCCCGTCTTATGGACTTCGGTTCTGGTAAGCGCTAATTAGGGTGATACGATACTTCCCCCTTTAAGTTGAACTCGTCGTCTTTAAAAGAATGTTACAGTTTATCACGCGCTGGCGTGAAATATTTAGATCACACAACTTAGTTGATTTTAGAACAAAATGTATTATAGCTTTTAAAATTCGATATTGCAAACGCTGCGACTTTAGCTTCCCAGAGCTCAGAAAATAAAATTAGCTTCACTGATTTTAGAGCGTAAAAATCACATTTCATACTGGCGTGGAGTATACCTCTGAAGGCTCCACACAATAAGACTTAGATAAATTCGAGCGTCAAAATCACACTTCAAACTGGCGTGGAGTATGCCTCTGAAGGTTCCACACAATAATTACTTAGATTGGCGTCAGGCCAGACTATTTATGAGAAACTGACAAGGGCGGTGGAGTGGGGCGGAGTCGGATAAAAACTTCCAGAGTTTATGTCTCACAAAGATGGGGCTAGTGTCATTCTTCTCCAAATGAATCCAACGTCTCAAATTACTCGAGCGGAGATTAATCCGTTCGGCGGTTCCTTAGATACACACTTCCGCGCGCTTTTTACTACTGACGCCGTCCACCTCGTGGTCACGGCTTGGTCTCTTGCGATTGGCTGATTCAATCGTATGTTCGTTGAGAGGACCTCGTGATTCTTCCTTTATGTCTCCAATTTTGGTACAGTAGTTGCACAATTTGGCCTTGAACTCGACTAATTCTGGCCGTCCCCCAGGAATAGCTACCAACTCAGCTTCTGTTGCAACCATTACGAAATGCTGGCCTCCCTAATATCCAAGTCGACTTCCTTATGTGCTGCCTGGGCCGTAATAATAATAATAATAAATATGAATACTTATTTATCGAAGATCAATAAGGGTTCATTTATCCTCAGCAAGGTTTTGAAATTCGAAACAATTTATTGGTTTGGATTTCAAAAACAAAATCCACTGTAGTAACAACACATCTCTTTAAATCTCACTCAGCTGCTCGAGTGTATGCCCCTCTGACTCACTTAGTGTGCTCCCTTCTCGCTGGAATGTCATTCATATTTTCATTAGGTCTCCCCCTTCTCCTCACGTAGTTGCCACTCCCGTCGTCTCAGCTGCTCGTTGTTTACAAACAAAGTGCGTACTCACGCGCTCCCCGTGGATTTGAGTGTTTGCTTTCAAAAAAAAAAAATTCTGGCAATACAGATTCTGCATAATCATCTTTCCTAATCATCAAATGGTTCCCTTCTGTAGTACGGTTTCAAATTGGCGCTATTAAAACAGATTTTGCACCAGTGCTCACTTCTTCTAATCTGTAGGCATTGTTACCCAGATTCTTAATTTGACTAAGGACTTGTCTTGATGTCGTCTTCTGAATAGGACATAGCACGACCATCTTCGAAAATACATCGACACATACCAAGAGGTGTCGGCATCCACGCTTTCCTTTTACTAAAGGACCAAAGCAATCAATCGCGAGCATCTCGCATGGTTTCTGCGGTAATAGTGGTCTTGGAGGTTGTTTCAGAATAAAGTTGTTCGGCTTTGTGCGCTGACAAGCGTCACACGTTCTAATTACTTCAACAATGGTGAATCTCATCTTGGGCCAAGTAAAGGTCTCCCCTATCGTAGCTTCAGTCTTATCCGTGCCGATATGTGCTAGGCTCTCGTGAACATGCCAAGTTAATCCCCTCTGTAGTGATGCTGGAACTAAGATCCGCAGTTTAGTATGATGCTCATCCACGTACTTATGTAACAAGTTATTCAAGTAGTGAAATCTCGCTTGTTTAGCACTGGCTTCCCGGTACTCCGGTGAATTTGGTTGTAACTCCTTCCTATAGAATTTTATCATCATCATCATCCATGGGTCAGCTTCTTGCTCCTTCCGAATATCCTTCAATCTTGCCAAAAACTCACGAGCCTTAGGTGTCAAGGTAATATTGTGAACTTCCGCTGTTACTTCGTTTCCGTCCTCAGGGTTTCTACTCAAGGCATCTGGTATGACGTTCAATTTCCCAGGACAATGCTCTATTGTAATGTCAAACTGCTGTATGTAGATGGACCAGCGCGTAACTCTCTCACTTGCTATTGTTGTCTTAAATAAAAATGTCAGTGCATGGTGGTCGGTTCTAACAATGATGGAATAACCATAGATCATCTTGCGCCACTGTTGGAGAGAATATAGAATTGCTAGTAGCTCAAGTTCCGTAACTGTGTAGTTCCTCTCATGTTTCCGTAATTTACGACTCGTGAATGCCAAATAGGATTTCTTCTTGGGTTCTTCAGCGTCCTCTTGGTACAGCATAGCACCAATCCCAATTAACGAAGCATCTGCTTGAATGATAAATTGTTTCTCAAAATCCGGATATCCAAGTTTCACACAGTTTTCCAATAAATCCTTCGTTGCTTTAAAAGACCTGTCGCACTCCTCGTTCCACGACCATCGATTCGCTTTCTTCAACATCTCCTGCATGGGCGCTACTGTTTCTGTGTAACCAGGGCAATTTTCTTTGAAGAAACCTGTCACTCCCAAAAATGCTCTAACATGTTTGACTTTGGTAGGTGTGGGAAATTTCTTAATAGCATCAATCTTGGCTGGATTAGGCCGCACGCCCTCGACATCAATTATATGTCCCAAATATAAAATTTCGCTCTGGCAAAAATGTGACTTTTTTAAGTTGATCTTGAAGTTCATGGTTCTCGGGTTGTCCAGCAGTTTATTTAAATTTATCAAGTGTTCTTCCATTGTCTCAGAAGCGATTAATATGTCATCAACATATCTCGTGGTGAAGTTCTTGACCTCCTCAGTCAGATTTCTATCGAGTGCTCTAATGAGTGCACATCCCGCAGTTTTCACGCCAAAGGGCATTCGACACCAGATATAACTTTGATTATCGAATAAAAATCCCGTCAACAGTTGGGATTTTTCTTCAAGTTCAAGATGGTGGAAACTATTCGTCAAATCAACACTTGAGTATATCTTCTTCCCACGGAAGCCTTTCAAAACATCTTTGATCCTCGGTGCTTGGTCGTGCTCAACTAGCAGTTTGCTATTTAAAACTCGCGCGTCTAGCCACAGCCTAATTGATCCGTTTGGCTTGGTCACAGCCAATATTGCGTTCAGATAAGGAGTTGCAGCTTTCCTTATCATGCCAGAATCTAATAAGTTAGTAATGATATCCCTCACCTGAGAAAAATGCTTCTCTGGGATCGGGTACAATTTACTTTTAAATGGGGTCCAATCTGTTACCTGCATCGCATATTGAAAATTTAAAACTTTCCCAGGTACGGTGTCAAACGCTCCTTTATGTAATCTTAAAATTTCTTCCAATCTTCTTCTATCAGATTCCCCTACGATGGCTTCCTTAAGTCGCTCCTGAAGTAGAATTTCGAATTTGGTTCCGCCCATTTCTTCTTCCGCCAAATGCACCCAAAGTTCCTGCGAAATATCTCGGCTGTCCATTTCTAGCACTGCTGTCTGGTTAACTTGCTCTCCCCTCAAGATCTTATCTCCGGCCTCATTAGTGCATTCCTCAACAACCCAAGTATTTGCCTCTCTCTCCAGCGGATTCTCTTCCATATTTAACCCACATGATCCAATCCTTCTACTTGTTTGAAGCTTACAGTATTGTTATGTAAATCAATTACAGCATGAAAATCGCAGATGAAGTTGGCTCCTAAAATTATATTGTAGTTCATCTTTGGAATAACAATGAATGTTTGTGAAAAAGTATGGTTCAATATTTCCAGATCTAGAAATGCTTGCTGTTTACAATTCATAGTTTTGTCAGGAATGACACCTCTGACTTTCATTAGCGGTACCGGCATAATAGGAACAGTCTGTTTTCTTGCTATTTCTTTTATCAAAATTTCAGTGACTAAGCTCACCTGGCTACCTGTATCAATCAAACATCTCACCCTCATACCTCCAATATGCGCGTAAATAATTGGTAGCTGTCTGATAACATTTTCACGGTTCTTCACCACTTCCTCCAGGCAGTCGTCTGGGAATGCTACCCACTCTTCTATATCGGCCACTATCATCTCTTCTTGCTCCCTGGCGATCTCCGTTTTTAGCCTGTCTCCTTTCAGTTCATTTGGGTTTTTTTTATCCCGGGCCCCATTAGATGTGTTTCGCCGGTTATCATTCTGTCGCTCCTGTTGCCTCAGTAAACTCTCTGCCCCCTCTCCTTGATGGTTGTCTGGGCTCTGTCTGTTCGCCATGGCACGCCCCCACTTCTCCTTCTCCGCTTCTTCATTACTTAATTGATCCAAGTATTTACGGGATTCAATATATCGTTCGTCCCAGTTATTCCTATAATCCCCTCTGTTTTCTTGGCGATAGTCCCTGCCGTAACTCCATCTACCTTCTCCATTTCTTTGGTAAGGTCTACCTTGTCTCTGGTTTCCCCTCCAATTCGTGTATTCCCGCTGGTACGTCCACTGATTATTTTGATTTTGGTTATTCTGATGATATCTCCCGCGGTTATTCTGATAATTCTGATTGTTGTTATGGAACTGGTTTCGGCCGTCAAACTCTTGTCTTCTTGGCGTGAACTGTGTCTCTGTGGACTGTGTCTTACTTTGGTTCCCCTGGCCGTGGTTATTTTGGAGTCCCTGAACTACCTCTGCCGTGTTGACACATTCCAAATTCCTTCTTCCTGTCTGTGGGCTTACCATACTCGTCTCATCTAAGTGTCTGAGTAATTCTTCGGCTTGGACTGCGGTCTGAATATTTCCTGCGACTAATAATTGTTGGATATGCATTGGGAGTTGTTTTCCGATGGTTAGAACCATATTCGGCTCGCTAGGCGGGTCATCAAAATCCCTGAATTTTACCAATTGCTGACTGAAGAATTCTGAAAAACGGGTCGGATGTGTACTGTGGTATTTGCGCGTGTACAGGTCCATTCTTAACCCTTGCTGTAACGAAGGACTCCAAAACTTCTTCAAAAACGCCTCGCGGAATTGAGCCATGTCTGTAAACGTGTACTTGAAACTTAAAAACCAGGTCAGGCTAGGTCCTTCTAAAAATTTCTCCACCAGTTTTAATTGTTTCTCCGGGCCGATGTGTTGGTCATTAAAGTAGTCAGTTAATTGCCGTAGAAATGCTTTGGGAGTAGTTCCTGAATGTTCTTTAAACTTATCGGGCTTAAAATCATTACCCCGAATGACTTGGATGACTTGGGCTGGTGCCAAGTTCGGTTGCGGAGTTGAAGTCTCCCCCCTGTAATGCTGGAATGCATTAGTCGTTAGTCTGGGACTTTGACCCCGACTCGTGTCCTCAGCCAACTTCGAACCTGCCGGACTTCCAATACTTGTTTGCTTTTCCGGAATATTTTCGTTTGAAAATAATGTCGCATTCTCTAACGATCTAATCTCGTTTTTTATGATTAATTCTGAGTGTTCCTGTAATTTCGACTTCATATTTTCCTCCAGTGCCTGCATTCGCTTTAAAACTGCCAGCCTGTCTTCCTTATTCGCATGAGCCTGCTGGTCCCAATCTCGCCGGATCCTACTTTTTAAGCTATTTATTTTCTCCTCGTTCCTCTCCTGATTTTTCTCTAGCTCTTCACTTATCCGTTCCTGCGTTTTCACTAGTTGTTCCCCCACCGCTTCTCTTATAGCCTCTTGCGTTTTTATTAGCTGACCTTCCAAATTATCCTGAGTTTTGACGAGCTGCTCCCCTACTTCTTGTCTTATGACCTCTTGTGTGTTTATTAGCTGGCCTTCCATCTCTTTTCTTATGATCTCTTGTGTTCTGCCTAATTGCTCCTCTAAATTTTCCCGCAAGTGTATCCGCTCGGTTTCAGCCTTAACTTCGACTTTATCTATTTCCTTTATTAGTTCCAGCACATTGTTATCTACCGAATTAATTTGCTGCTGTAGTTTCTCTTGAGTTTTCTTCACTCCCGCGGTGTTACTGACACATGCTGCCTCTATCTGCTTGAGTTTATCTGCCACCATCTCGTCAAATTGTACTAATTTGTTATCAAATTTCGCCTCCAATTTCTTCATTTCGCCTAACTGTCTGATGTTGTTTTCCGCAACCTCGCCTGCCAGTTTCTCTACTTTTTGAACGCTCTGATTAATATCATTCGTGATTTTTCCTAACTGTTCGGTTTGTGTTACCGCCTGCTGTGACAATTTGTGGTTTAGTTCATTGAATTGTTTGTCAGTGTCTAATTTCTGGACTTCTAACTGGACCGAAATGTTACCGCTCATATCAAGTAATTGTTTTTCATTGTGCTCCCGCTGAGCTCCTAACTGTTCTTTTAATTGTTCTTCCGTCTTTACGGACATCTGCACTAATTGTTCTTCCGTTTTCGCGGACATTTGGATCGACATCTGTTCTAACAACGCCTTTATCTCATCAACACTCGCCATATCACACACAAAAATATTCAGAGAAAAACAGGGTTATGGGCTAAGGTTTCAGCCCTATACGCACATACATGTCACACATTTAAATATTACTGGCTCTAATTTAATGAAAATTTCAGTAACAAAATTTACTGAATACAATGACACTTATTCCCAAACAACAAAATAACCCCTAGTGATCTGCTTTTAAATTCCTAACCAACAGAATTTACGAAACACCAATTAACCGAAGTCAATTAAATGTCAGATATAAGGCAACATCTTCCTGCTTTGACTGAGTTCATTAATAATGCAAATTTCTAATTTTAATGTGGGCGCCAGAACAAGTTTATAACAAATACCAAATCAAATTCTAACCTTGTTCAATATTTCTAACTTTAGGAACTCAGTGATTTTACTAATGCACATGGCGGTACAACATCGCCTCCATTTACTGAATTTACATGTCCGCTTGACCTGGCATCATTTCTCAACGAAATAAATATGAGATCAGCGAAGCAACAACAACAACAATCCCCACTTGGGCAGCCATTTTTGTTTTATGAACCCTTGCAAAGAAGCATATGAGACTCAGATTCGGGGCGTAACAGGTCATATTCGTAAGTTGCTGTCAGGGCGCTTCATTAACTTGCAGGGTAACATATAACAAAATAACATGCAGGAAAGAGTGAAGCCAGGGTTAAAACAACTGAATTTAATAACAAATCACCAATATTTACATAAACAATTAACAACAAAAACTCCCAACTGACTCCCGCTTAATAAAAATGCCAAAAACTTAGGCGATATCTCTGGAGAGATTAATTACCTGGACCAAGTGTCCTTAAAATAAAAGATACAAAAAGTGACCATATAAGTGCGTACGCCGTTCTACATGCACCACGATGTGTACTTTGAATGCGTGATTCGTTATCATCCAGAATGACCCTTCAGACAACGAATCCGCATTTCCTAGAGCTAGACCGACACAAGGGGACACAACTACAATACTTAAGTTAAATCGACACTTCCTAAATCTACTATAAACAAACACAAAATTTCCGTGTGAAATTGGACTTAGATTGCCGTAGCAACATTTACTGCCTAAAATCTTAGGACTTCTCACACAAATCAACACAAGTACATTAACACGTGACCAATAGAAAAATACTCAAATGACCGCTGTCAAAATTTACAAATACTCTACCACTACACCAAACGGGTGTGACAAACAAAATTACATGAAATCGAGTCATCAACAAAGCAATAGGCAAACAGCCAACATTTACGTTAATCACAATATTCTTATCCATACAAGGTACAACAATCCGTTACACACATGGCGAACTCCCCAATTAATTATGGCTTAAAAAATTAGCCATCACAATGAACAGGTTTGCTACATGAAAGCTTACAGGGTTCAGTCGGACAAATAGGACTGCCTATCAAAATAAGTCACAGGCAAAACGGGCGGTTTGTGGAACTCTGCATGTCTGTCAACCCACGTGTCAATAACCTCGACCTCCCAGAACATGGGGTCGAACCTCGAAGAAATGTGCCCCAAAGCACAATAATACGTGTGTGTCAGAAAAACATATGGACAAGAATCAGCAGTCTCCCAAGAGCACTCTGTCTTTCCATCTAAAAATACAACAGCAGCAAAAAATATATAAGGGTGGTAGGACAACTACCCCCTCCTCACGTAGAATCAACACACACTAGACACATCAACACACACTGAACCACACGTATGGGTTGTGACAGACCCTGAAATAAAAGACACAAATAATATCCACATGCTGGCGCCATCGTTCTATGCCGTGACTAGTCACCTGAAAAGGACTCAAGAAAAATCTATCAAAATTAGAACGAAGGTGTTCTATAATTACTTTTAAATTGGTGCACTCGGCTACCCTAACATGAATAATAACCTGTTCAGCAAAATGTTTTACAATCATTTCCTCCCATTCCTACTTTAAAAATATTAACGTTAATAAAGCACCATTTATCGAATGTAACGGGTTCCGCAATTGCAAGGATAAAAATCACGCACGCACGCCGCGTACATTACACATGACTCAAGAAAAAAAATCAAAATATCAACAAACACTTTGGCCACGCGCCAACGGACATTTAAACATATAGTGTCGGTACAAGAAAAACAGCTAAAAACAAGAAAGAAAAACATGACTATTTACAAAGTTCCCCGGCCAAATCTAACTACATAATTGAAATAATCCAATTTTAGTACATCACCGCTTCTGCATGTAGGACTAAGGACATCCTTCTCAACCCATTGCCCTATGGACAATTTAGCACTCCATAGTAGTCGTCTGCGTTGATTTCTTGAAGCTCATCCCAACTTCAAACCACGTGCTGATCATCTTGGTCTCGACTCCTTGGCAGAAAAGTTCAATGTTAAATATTTGCCTATCTATAATCGCTTGCAGGCTACTCAGTTCACCCACAATTGTCCTACTGCGATTAATAGCGAAGACTGGCCCTAATTATATCGCACATACGCACTATAAAAACACACATACAATACACACAATTTATACACAAAATATACATCTCGAGTCCGCGCCACTGGCTCGTTAACAAGTTCAAAATCCTGGCTGCACTCGCAGTCGCTATCTCGTCCGGTATTTCCGTCCCGTCTTATGGACTTCGGTTCTGGTAAGCGCTAATTAGGGTGATACGATACTTCCCCCTTTAAGTTGAACTCGTCGTCTTTAAAAGAATGTTACAGTTTATCACGCGCTGGCGTGAAATATTTAGATCACACAACTTAGTTGATTTTAGAACAAAATGTATTATAGCTTTTAAAATTCGATATTGCAAACGCTGCGACTTTAGCTTCCCAGAGCTCAGAAAATAAAATTAGCTTCACTGATTTTAGAGCGTAAAAATCACATTTCATACTGGCGTGGAGTATACCTCTGAAGGCTCCACACAATAAGACTTAGATCGAGCGTCAAAATCACACTTCAAACTGGCGTGGAGTATGCCTCTGAAGGTTCCACACAATAATTACTTAGATTGGCGTCAGGCCAGACTATTTATGAGAAACTGACAAGGGCGGTGGAGTGGGGCGGAGTCGGATAAAAACTTCCAGAGTTTATGTCTCACAAAGATGGGGCTAGTGTCATTCTTCTCCAAATGAATCCAACGTCTCAAATTACTCGAGCGGAGATTAATCCGTTCGGCGGTTCCTTAGATACACACTTCCGCGCGCTTTTTACTACTGACGCCGTCCACCTCGTGGTCACGGCTTAGTCTCTTGCGATTGGCTGATTCAATCGTATGTTCGTTGAGAGGACCTCGTGATTCTTCCTTTATGTCTCCAATTTTGGTACAGTAGTTGCACAATTTGGCCTTGAACTCGACTAATTCTGGCCGTCCCCCAGGAATAGCTACCAACTCAGCTTCTGTTGCAACCATTACGAAATGCTGGCCTCCCTAATATCCAAGTCGACTTCCTTATGTGCTGCCTGGGCCGTAGTAATAATAATAATAAATATGAATACTTATTTATCGAAGATCAATAAGGGTTCAGTACCATTCAAGGACACTTATTATCTAGGTTCATTATTCAAACTTTCACTTCGATCGCATGATTAGGACACAAGAAATAAAAACATAATTTTAAAATTTCGCACAGCCGCCATCTTGAGGTTATGTAAACAATTGAATTAAATTAGATGGCAGTACATTACAATCTGCAAAATCATTTACTGTACCACATTTCACTGCACTCAGAGAGTTAACTCACGAGAAAAGTCTATTAAAATATTTCAAATTCGCTTGTTCGCCATGTTCGTTTTGTACTTTACAGGTTTATGAATTATACATAGGTAAACTTATATCAGTACCCTTTATCACCGTACAAAATTGCAGGGTGATATCTGTAATAGTTTCGGAGATCTAGAATGTCAGTGAAATATTTCGCACAGCCGCCATTTTGAGGTTATGTAAACAATTGAACTAAATTAGACTCCGGTGCATTGCAATGTGTATAAACATTTGCTGAACCAAGTTTCACTACGTTAGGATAGTTAAATCGCGGGAAAAGTCTATTTAAAAGTCTCAACTTCGCTTGGCCGCCATGTTGGTTTTGTAGTCACCAGATTTATGAAAGTCTCATAGGTGAACTTCTAGTAGTACCCTTTATCACCGTACACAATTTCAGGGCGATATCGGTAATAGTTTCGGAGATATTAAATGCTAGTGAAATATTTCGCACAGCCGCCATGTTGGATTGATGAGACATAACAAAATTTGAAGGGTGCGGTCGAGGTCGCCGGGAATAGTGCTATGAACTTACCGAGTTTCACTGATATCGCTCCAGCCGTTTAGATTTTATTAGGGGGAAACACACACACACCTCACACACACACACGCATACACACACGGACAAAAGGTGTTCTCATGAGCCTATTTTTTCAAAATTGAAAATAGGCTAAAAATGTGTGAATCAAGTTAAATGACATAGATACACAATATCAAGCTGTTTTTGTGTGTATCCGTACACGTAGTGCTACCAAGTGAGTTAGATTTTAAGTCACGCTTGTGTGGGAAGGAATTTGTAATTTGTTTTTCTAAAATCCGCTCTTCTGGTTTTAACCAAGTGTCCGTACTGATTGATTACTATACTGTGCCTGAGGTAACCATGTAGAAGGCGAACACTTGTTGCTATGGTTACTAACTGCCGGACTTTTGTCAATGCTAATCACCATCACAATAGCTTGCCACGGTGGGTGAGTGGTTATAGTGTCGGACTACCAACCCCAAGATTGCAGGTTCGCCCCTGGCCATAGTAAGTGATTTTTGAAGGCGACAAAAATTACGATACTCATGTCATACGTTGTTGGCATGTTAAAGAACCCATTTGAATTCAGTAGGCCGTGTTCAATGGCAAAATTAATGTCAGGATTTTCCGCCAACACAAAGTTCCTCCATTCTCTACTTGAAAGCGCTGTAGTGTCAAGGATTTTAGATATCCAACCCCCTTGACTTTCATAGCGTACAAAGGAACTACGAAATTCGACATGCCATCACAATATAGACCCGCAGCCCTAACAAAACATACCCATGTTAAGTTTAATAAAATTGCAGGGAGGTGTACAATATTTACCTTCTGTATTAACATGTGCTCTCAGATTTTGCGCAACACAATTCATGTCGTGCGTTGGGAGTACAAAACTATTATTCAAGGATGAAACACTTTTCTGGCAGAAGTGATCCACTCACTGTTTGATTACTTTTGTTTTCAGTTCCGTTATAATGTTTCTGTATTTTATGTTCTCAATTGAACTGTGGTTGCCATGATACTTCATGTAAAACTCAAGTAAAACATCCTTTAATGTACCTACAAAATGTAAAAAAAAACACGTGTATCGACAAAATTATGAAACCACATTGATGTGGGCATCAGTTTAAAACAAGATGTTCAGTAAAGAACATATAGCCTACTTTCTCCTAAATGCATGCGTATTGTTATAACTCTTTGTCCTTTTCAAGGAGTATAATTACATGTTGGTTGTAGTAGCTAGTTGAAATACAACGTGCTATAGGGATATTAAACATGAATATGAGGTGCCCTTTGCCAGTGCTACCTCTGTAAAAAAATGTCATTCAATTCCGTTTCACCGTGTTTGAATTGATATGGGGAATGGATTTGCACACATACATGGCCGCTATTTGCGAACTATTGGGCTGATGACCTTGTAGTCAGTCATAAGATGCTTACCACAAAAAGGCATGTTGTTGCAAAATCTGGTAGAGATCAAATTATTAGGATGTTCGTAATTTGATTTAAGCTTTTAACATTTGGGTGGCCATCATTCCGTTTCCGTCAAGATGGCGGTGATATAAAACATGACATTGAGGTGCCCCTTGCTAGTGCTACCTCTGTACCAAATTTCGTTCAATTCGGTTTCACCGTGTTTAAATTGATTGGGGAAATCGATTTGCAGACATACTTGGCCACCATCTGCAAACTATTGGGCTGATGATCTTGCAGTTTGGTCAGAATATGCTTCCCACATAGAGATATGTTGTTGCAAAATTTGGTAGAGACTAGATTATTAGGTTGGTCGTAATTACATTTTAGCTTCTAACATTTGGGTGGCCGCGATTACGTTTCCGTCAAGATGGCGGTGATATAAAACATGACACTGAGGTGCCCTTTGCTAGTGCTACCTCTGTACCAAATTTCATTCCATTCGGTTTCACCGTGTTCGAATTAATAGGGGGAATCGATTTTGACACAAAGATGGCCGCCATCCGCAAACTATTAGGCTAATGACCTATTAGATTGGTCAGAGGTTGCTTCCTCCATAAAGGTTTGTTGTTGCAAAATTTTGTAGAGATCGGATGATTATGTTAGTCGTAATTTGATTTAACCTTTGAACATGTGTGGCCGCCATTACGTATCTGTCAAGATGGCGGCAATATAAAACATGACACTGAGGTGCCCTTTGCTAGTGCTACCTCTGTACCAAATTTCGGTCCATTCGGTTTCAGCGTGTTCGAATTAATAGGGGGAAACGATGTTCACACAAAGATGGCCGCCATCCGCAAACTATTAAGCTGATGACCTATTAGTTTCGTCAAAGGATGCTCCCCTAATAAAGGTATGTTGTTGCAAAATTAGGTAGAGATCGGATGATTAGGTTAGTCGTAATTTGATTTAAGCTTTGAACATTTGTGTGGCCGCCATTACGTTTCCGTCAAGATAGCGGCGATATAAAACATGACACTGAGATGCCCTTTGCTAGTGCTACCTTTGTACCAAATTTCGTTCAATTCGCGTTCACCGTGTTCGAATTGATAGGGGGGGGGGGGAGGAGGGACACAGACATTCAGAGTACACAGACTCACACACACACACACACACACACACACACACAAACACAGACTCTCTCACACACACACATTTACACACACACACACACACACACATTTACACACACACACAGACAGACAGACAGACACACTTCTTTTTCGCCCTGTGTGGATCTCATAAGTCTACTTTCATTTTTTGCAAAAATCGAAAGTAGGCTAAAAATGCTGATCGCCTATCAAGGAATGAAAGAAATATAAATGTTGAAATGCAAAATTGAATGTTAAGGAATAAAGTGTCTATGATCACTACATTAATTGTTTGTAAATTGAGAATATTTCCTTTGATCAGTTTGCTTTGTTGAAATATTTCGTTAAATGATTGCCTTAAAAGAACCACGATTTGTGCACCTAAACAATAGCAATGTTTTTGATGAGTAACACTTCCAGTCGGTTGTTGGATATTTCTGTGGGAGTGATTTTGAAAAATGGGACGGAAGTGGATCTGACGGAAGTGTGTAAGAGGCACTGGTAAGAGGAAACAATGAGCGCGCGGTGGCGGAGATTAGTACCAGGACGAACCGTCAGCCATGTGGAATGTATATCGTATACGGGATTCTTCAAGTTTTGGAGGCGCCATAAGAGATATTCATACAATAAATCATCTTCAAGTTGTCGTTCTTTGGTATGAAAATATTCATTATATCATATTTGCTGAAAACAATTATGATTTATTAAGAGTCTGTTTTTCAGTCTCTGGATAAAAGTGATGGGCATCCACTTCCCGAGTAACTTTGCTCAACACTTTTATCCTGAACGGTAAACGCTCATGCGTACTCTGGTGTCAACTGATTGAAACACAAACCACATGGAAGTCTTCGTATCAGTATTTAAATGATGGTATACTTTAATATGAAACATTGTAACTAGTCGGCAATGCCAGTGTTATGTTTCTGCCCAATGGCTATTCAGATATTAACCCACACTGCGGTAATGCAGTTATCAATATAATATATATCTATATGTTTATACGGGAACTGAGCTAGCCCTTTTATCCATTATACGCATTGCCTTCACTGTCATGTAAGCGCATTCATAACTAATTTAAAACTCAATTCCACGCAGCAACATTATCGAAAGAAAGCAAAATATTAATGGAGCATAAATAATTACTTTCATATTATTAGCGGCACGTGAAAATAAGTAAACGTCTTGTACTCTGAATTCCTGTGGTTGTAATGGCTGCGTTCATAACATCTTGGTCTGTGAATCATGAAGTCTCAGGTTCAAACCCCAGTCCCGGCAATTATTTTTGCTACCAGATTATCGATATAAACGATATTTATCATAACATTATGCGTCATTTTAACAGAATCTACATGAAATTACGATTTATCTAATTTTAATTTCAATATTTTGCACCTAGCAGGAGTTGAGAAATTTGATTGTATTGAACATTATTTCTAGCAGTCTATAGAAAGACTAGAGACTATAACATTGTTACACATCATATGCGACTACTGTAAGGCTCGTATCTTTTTTAAAATCAGTTGACATATTAGGACTTAGTTTTTGTTCATAGAAAATAACGCTTTATTGATTTATTTATTTATTTATTTATTTATTTATTTATTTATTTATTTATTTATTTATTTATTTATTTATTTATTTATTTATTCAATGAAGTGTTCAACTTACGTCACAAAGGAATATTGTAAAGGATAACCATATCTGTAAGAGCCTGTCTCTACAGAGTCACATACATAGTAGACTTTCCAGGAGAAGTATGTTGAGCGTATCACAACATAAAAATCACTTAAGCGACTCCTCCGTTACCGGATGATACGGGCTATTTACAGTAGAGAATTCCCCAACACAGCTTTCCAAATAAAACATTTAATTTAATACAGTTAAATGGGCACAATTATTTGTGAACGTGTAGGAATGTGTCAGTAGTTAAAACGTCCCATTTGACTGGAGGTAGATTTAAATACGTAACAAACCAGATTCGAGACAAAAAGCAAACAAGGGACAACGAAAAAAAGAGAGAACTCGTTTACCTACTTGATTGATAAGTATTTGACTATTGCTTAATGAAAGCCGAGTTCCCTCACCTCTCCTATCCTAATTTGTGTAAAAGTCAATTTAATATATTTAACGAAAACAAAGAGAAGTCTGGCTGGCGTTGTTAATGAGAACAAAAAGAAGTAGATGATTTAATTTATTGGGACTATTTCCTTGTCTGATTCCTCGTCTGCCTTCCACATAAAAAGCTGAATGTCGCGTTGCCATGGAAATAACAACAGGAGAACAGAAGACAAACGATAATTTAAAGAAGTGATAAACGTGTAACACCGAAAGGCAGAAGCAATGCTGTTTGGACGTAATGTTTATCTGATAGTTCTGTTACTGGAGCATAATGACATCGCCTTGTTGGCAAATAGCAGATATAATGTAGGTTTCTATCATAAACAACAACGCCTTTCCAAGAACATTTTCTCAAATATAAGTTTTGATCAAGAATATTTATATGGTAGTCTACGTCCTGACCTAGACTTTAGCATAAAATACAATGCCTTTCTATTCCCTTCTCGGATGGCCAGAGGCCATTTACTGTAACAATTTTATGATACGTATGACCTATTATGGAAGAAGAATTTGAGAAGGCATTGCAGGACCTTAAAGGAAAGAAACCTCCTGGAGTTGATAACATACCAGGAGAACTATTGAAAAAATCAGGTGACAATTTAAAAAAGGAATTGTACAACATAGTATGTAATATTTACAAGACTGGAGAATTGCCTGAAGACTTTGTAAAATGCATAATAGTACATATACCTAAAACATCAAATTCAACTTCATGTAAACGATATAGAACATTGAGTCTGGTGTGTCATGCATCAAAAATAGTCTCCAGAATGATTATGAAGAGAATAGAAAAACAAATTGATGAAAATCTATCTGATGATCAATTTGGTTTTAGGAAAGGAGTCGGAACAAGAGAAGCAATTTTGGCATTGAGGCATGTGAGAGAGAAGTAGATGAAGAAAGGCAAACCTACTTTCTTAGCGTTCGTCGACCTTGAAAAGGCGTTTGACAATGTTAATTGGAATGTTCTATTCAGCATTCTTCATCAAATAGGCATCAACTTTAGAGACAGAAGACTCATCTACAATATCTATAAGCAAGAAACTGGAATAGTTTATTGCGGTGGTAAGGAAGAAACAGTACACATCAGAAATGGTGTACGGCAGGGTTGTTTCCTATCCCCATACCTATTCAATATATATGTACAAAAGGCGATTGACCGAGTAAGAGAAGAATTTGGTCACAGGAGTGAATATTCATGGAGATAAAGTTGACATGATAAGGTTTGCTGATGACATAGCGCTATTTGCAGAAAATGAAGAAGACTTACAAAAGGTCCTGAGCAAGTTGGACAAAATAATGGAGGAAGAATTTAATATGAGAATAAATATAAACAAAACAAACAGTTTGATCTGCAGTAGAAATGGCGAAAACCAGACAGCAATAGAGTTAAGAAATGAAAAGATACAAGAAGTGAATGAGTTTAATTATCTGGGAAGTAAAATAACGAATGATGGAAGAAGCAGCAGAGAAATATTAAGTAGGATTGCCCAAGCCAAGAAGAACCTATTTACTGCAAAGAGCATAAGTCTTGATGTGAGGAAACAAATGTTGAAGACCTATGTATGGAACGTCGCACTACATGGCAGCGAATCTTGGACAATAGGAGAGAGAGAGAGAGAGAGAGAGAGAGAGAGGAAAATACTACTAGCATTTGAAGCCTGGTGCTATAGAAGGATTATGAAAATCAGCTGGAAAGAAATGGCCACAAATGAGGAAGTCTTTAGAAGAGTGGGAGAGAGAAGATGCTTCCTTAAATATCTAAAAGGAAGACGGAATCACCTCGTGGGTCACATACTGCGACACAATGGACTGCTTAAGATTATAATCGAGGGAACAGTAGACGGAAAGAATTATAGAGGAAGACCCAGACTGGAGTACATGAGTCAAATACTGGAAGATATGGGTTGTGGCTCATATTGTGAACTAAAGAGGAAGACGGAGAGACGGGAAGAATGGCGAGTTGCTGCCAACCAGCCTCACGGCTGTTAACC
The DNA here is from genome assembly GCA_946902985.2 of Meconema thalassinum. Classification (NCBI taxonomy): domain Eukaryota; kingdom Metazoa; phylum Arthropoda; class Insecta; order Orthoptera; family Tettigoniidae; genus Meconema; species Meconema thalassinum. The sequence goes on along the minus strand of OX336388.2, from coordinate 1,289,140,369 downwards.
ACAGAGAGAGAGAGAGAGAGAGAGAGAGAGTGAGAGATGAATTTATAAATCCTTCATGGGTGTAACACCCCCCTCCTAACAGCAGAATACGACCGAGCCCATTTGCGATATAACCCAGATGAATGTACCGAGACTACAGTATCTAGCATAGGCCTAGAAATAATACACTGATACAACTGCGGTAACAACTTCTATTAACAATAACACTTACATACTGAACCCTTTTATCCTCTGTTGGATAAATGATTCTATGTTTTATTTTCTCCAATTAATAAATATTTCAACCAGCATCATGAAAGTAGCCAGACGGAGATGAGGAAATTTCAAGCATTGGTTGGAGACAGCGGGGACATACCTGAAGCAGGTTGACAATAGGCTAAATATTTTAGCTGTGAAAGGAAATAGCATAGCGATGTGTCAGAAGGACAGGTGGGCCGGGCCGCCTCAAATAGAAGCGACGCGCAGTGAGACATGCTGCTAGTATGTTCATTGTGATATTCGCGCCTAGAAGAAATGATGCAGTAATGTGAGTGGCTGATGAGCAGGCTGGACACTCCTACGACGCCAAGATCTGCTATGAACCGCCAAATTATAGAAAATGTTAGAACCAATGAGAGAAGAATGCCTAGTTAACGCGGCAGGTCTAGCGTGGGTACGCTCGGCTAGCATTCACGCGGGAAATCGCCTAGACAAAATCTCTACGATCGATTCTAGGATTAATGAGCATATTCTTGACCTGTGCAATGTTACGAGTTCAGTGATATCTATTTCATGCCTGTACCACAATTATTTCGAGAAATTTTTGCATAAATTCCCCCCCCCCCCCCCCCCCCCATCGAGACCTAGGGCCAGTTCTTTTATAAGTGGCATGAAGAGCCAAGACATTGACTTCTATTCTGTTCGTCTGAGGACGTAGACTATTATTCTGTGCGTCTACGGGCGTAGTCGTCTTATTACTGTGTTCGTCTGCGGACAGAACGACTTCTATTTTGTGTGTCTTGGACATAGAAGTTATTGTAAAGTGTTAAATTCAGTGATAGATAGTCACAGTACTATATTGTAGGGGCAGTATCGTCGATAATTCGCCAACGAACTGTGACAGGGAAAGTAGTACCTGAACAGCGAATTTAGTAGTCAGATATCAAGTGTATAATAATCTAATTTTTGAAGCAGCGCCAGAGATGACACCGACGACTACAGAGGAAGTTTGGAATTCTCAACACTCCGTCCAGATGGCTGAGATGAGATAGAACCATTCAGTTGGGAAATGGCAGCAGACGTTCTTTGACGGGTGACTACAAGAGAGATGAGTACAAAATAATATTCTTTATTATTTGATAAATTAACTTATGGTTTATGGGACATATTTTTGTAAATACATTGCTTGTGTGATTAACGTAGTATATTTAGTTTTGGTCTGACACACTTTTGTATGGAAGCAGCTCGCACGAATGTAGTTAGTGGAAGGTTCTTGTTTTTGTATTGTGTTAACTAACGTAGATATGTGAACGGCCGTGTTTGCATATGTTACGCAATGCGGTTAAAGACGTCTCTCGGAGATCTGTTGTGTTTCAGAAGTAGGACTGAATTAATGTAATTATACAGTAGATTGGAGGGTAATTAAAATTGTTTAAGATTTATTATTGATCAGATTCAGTGTGACTATTGCCGATTGGAGCAATGTAATTTGTGACGAAGAGTAATCAGCTCTATCGTAGGTTTAAATATTGTGTTTAATGTTTGTGAGCACCTATTCAGCAGACCTGTGTGAAAAGGCGTCATGTCAGTCCCAGATGTGTGTATGTGTGTATTTTTGTGGTATTACAAGCGGGAATTTCAGCTCAGACTGATTTCTGTCAGCTTGGTACCCGGTCCATATTGTATCCTTGCGAGGGCAATTGTGGATATGTGATTATGTCTGACCATATGTTGAGTTGGATGAGATTTTTGTTGCTGTTGATTCCGTGAGGTAACGGAACAGCTGGTCAGCTATTTATATACACTGGAGTGGGACACGACAAGTATTTGAGGAAAGGGGGGAGATGTTTCACAAGGCTGTCTGAACGTGCAAAGCATGGTCATTAGTGAGGAGTGCTCGTTGGCTCCCTAATTACTTGAATTTCAGATAAGAACTGATCAATGGTAAAAGAATTGTTGAAATAAATGGGAGTTGCCTACGAATCACGATAATCTCCGACGCGTTACCTTAACATGCAGTTTCGTTCATATAAAGTAATCTTAGCCGGTCAGGCTTTTGTTGTTGTTGGTTTATTCCAGGTTTATTTTCATTTCTGTGACCCGTGAGTCATGTGCAATGCTGTCTTTCCTTGTGTGTATTGAGCAATTGGCCAGTTGGTAGCTCATGTTGTTAAGTGCGTCTTCGCGCTAATGAGGATCTCAGAGAGATTCCTGTAAATAATAGATTTATAGTGTGTGTCAGCACTAGAGTTTTTAAGGGTTTTTATTAATGTCATGCCCATATCCATAAAAGTTGATTTACGTGATGATTGTTCGTGAGCACCGTGGCTGTTAACCCGTTGTAAACGAACGGTCATCCAAGTACTCATTTTCTCGTAGTTAGTCATCACGCGCACATAAAACTCAAATGCAAGGTAGTGGAACTAGGATCCACAATTTTATTATAAAGGGGGAGATCCATCTGACTCCTCAAAGTGTTAGATATTCCTGTCAGGGAAAAATTCAGGGAGGATATATTTTTATTATAGTTTGTTTATTTTCTTTTATGCACAATTAGTTATTAAATCTTGTTATTATCTTACGTCTTGTCTCCTTACTTTCTTAATTACAGTTTTTATCCTATGACCCTTGCCTCAGTAAAGCATGTTGTTTGGCGGACGTAAACACCACACTATGAACTGAGCGCGACCCCTTGATCAAGATTCTTGCATAAGACACTGCTAGTCTGAAGGGTTCAATACATTACATGACATTTAAAAGACATGGAAAAATACAACATTCTTTGGTACTTGCCATATATTCTAAACGACAGATCAACATTCACAGTAATCCAAGTTTCCAAACAAGCAGTGACAACGGCGTATAATCTTTCACGACTTTCCTTCACTTGCATCGACTCGTCTTGTTACTAATATTGCTCAAATCGTCGGTAGTTCCAATATAAAGCTCATTCATGTTCCATCGCATGTTAATAGGCCTGAATACATTTATCTCTTCCGATAATCCAAGAGCCTTCAAAGCAAACATTGTCAATCGAACGTCCACTCACTCTCATAAAATACTCAACTTCTTCACAATATCAACATCAGCTGCTCGATACATATACATGCTTAAACCCATGTCAAGATGTCGTAATTCATATCTTTTAATATAATACTTGACTATCCTCGGCAGCAAAATTTTATAAACGTCTAAGCCCTGTCATGGCTTCCTGAGAACTTCTCTTGTTCACTTCCCGGCTGACGGAAGACTACTGTTACCGTTTGCCAACAGAAGATTCATAAAACAAAAACCAACAGCAACAACTCCAATACATCATCCAAGGTTAAGGCTACCAAAACAACTCACCACATATATCAAGTCCAATTTTATCACTCCCGGCTAACATGATTCTTACCCGACAAGTCATATTTAACACCTCAAAGTCAATGCCACATAATACAGTACAGATATTTACTCTCGGAGACACGAACTAACCGTATCTCAGGCCACTTTGAAACATAACAGGCCTAGCAGCAAACTCAACTACTGTCTTCTTCCATGGAGATCCAAGTCTAACCAAAATATTACAAGATCTCGGCACACTTCGTACTTGACATGCAACATAATAGTTAGACAAATGACAACTAACTCGGCGTTCTCTCACAGGACCGGAACATCAGCTGCATTCAGTAGAAAGACAAATATAAGTTCTTACCTTTCGGTGTAGCTCTCTAGCGGGAAAACAGAGAACCGAAGTCATCACACCAGGCAATCAAAATTAAACATATCGAAAGGCGTAGCAAACGTAAAATAGTGACGTAATACCGGCATAATGGGTATCGTTAATGTCCAAGCTTTATTATCTTATCGCGCAATAATAATAATAATAATAATAATAATAATAATAATAATAATAATGTTATTGGTTTCACGTCCCTTTTGGCGGCTTCGGTGGCGTAGTCGGTAGCATGCTGAGTTTCTATGCCCAAGATAGCGGGTTCAAACCCGGTCGAAGCCGTCGGATTTTTTAAGAGCGTTAAAAATCCCTCAGTATGCCTTCTTTCGGAGGGGAAGTACAGCCGGCGGTCCCATGTCATAGATTTATGGCATGTTAAAGAACCTTCCACTAATTGCACCTGTGTGTAGCTAAATTGGATAGGTTAAGAAGGTTAAGAATGTAAACAACGCTCTTAGGTTTCTACGTTCGTTGCCAAGAGCCGACTGCGGTAGCGTCTAGTAGCTAAGTCCCGAACTTGGCCTAGTAGTCGTTGACGGTGGCGCTTGGCGGGAAAAGTGGGAACTATTTGACAAATTCTAAGTTGCAGTACTTGAATTAAAAAACAGATAACACACACTAATAAGTCATCACATTTAACACCGGTTATCAGACAGATTCTACACACACCCAAAGTACACGGGGCAACATGACCACGTTGTCACAGCCCCTAAACTTAACAACCAACCAACCACGTCCCTTTAAACTACTGAGGCATTTAGAGACGCCGGGGTGCTGGAATTTTGTCCCGAAGGGGATCTTTAGCAATCCCGTAAATCTACTGACACGTCTCCCTCACATTTGCTCACCACAAATGCTAACTGACTGCGTCTTGATTTGATCCTGCAACCCTGGGCACATCAGACAAATACGTTACTGCTGCACCGCGCAGCCAGTCAATAATATCGTTATGTTTACTATTATGGTATATTTATTTTATTAAAACATGTAAACCTAGAGGTCCTGTGCGTGAAATCTCGCAAGTATTGACCACCCGCCTGGCTTTACAAGAAGAAGGAAATAATAAAATAAAGGACGGAAAGTGGGAAATTAAGAAGGAAAGGAGACAGAAAAGATTGGGAAGAATGAGGAAAGAAGGGAAGAAATACAAATGGGTGTTAGTTGGTTGTAAGTTAGTTATTTAGTTAGTTGGTTATTATTGTTTTAAGGGGCGGAACAGCGAGATCATCTGCAGCTAAGAAAGGAAGGAAAGAAGGAATAAGATAAGGATAAAAAAGAAGGAAAGAAGCATCCAGGAAATTAAGAAAGGATGAAATATATATGATAGAAAAGAAAGAGAGAATGATTTCAACTTGGAGTAACACCAGTCCCGACTCTGAGAGGGAAATCTTGAAACCTGCGTGTGTGTGTGTTCACATGACCATTTACCGGCAACGGTGGTGTCGAAAGTAATTCCAACGTAGTTCATTTCATGCCGTCCGTGTGGAGTTAACGCCTCTGGTCGGTCCGTAGATGTGTCTAATCAGTTGACTGGGTGCTCATAAATAATACAAACATTATCTTAATTATCCTTCCCATTAACCACTAGGTGTGACCTCCTTCACCTGAGGGCAAACACACAATTAGTTCAGTCAATTAGTTCAAGGACAAGCCCATTAATGTCATCTGCAGCTTGTTAGAGAACTCTTCCCTCCAGCCTCTTCAATCCGTGTAACTTACCAATGAACCATGATCTCATCCTAGGGAACATTTTAAAGGTTTATGATCAGACTGCGGGAATTCAAGCCAATTGCATTGAGGGCTGTGGTGTCCTTTTTCCTCGCTTTCCCCCTTCTGACCCCTTCGTGGAGGAGTAGTGTTATAAGCCTTTCATGATACGAGTGCTGATGACCGAGGAGGAAACTATTCTTAGTTTACTGTATCACGCTTGGTTGATAAGTATTGATTTCACGCCAGAAGATGGCAATTGGGTTTGCACTGCAGATGTATTCCCGCTCACTGCGTATCGCGCATTCCAAAAATATTAAGTTGGTCACTACTTGCGTCACTCACTCAGCACATTCCTGCTTTCTTTTTGTTCCCTCTCTTTGTTTCTTTGTGACTGGCTGCGTGACGTCTGCTGCGCCTAAGATTGTGGAAGGAAGGAAGGAAGGAAGGTCACAATACACACACACACATGAAGCCCGATAACAACCATTACCAAGCGGGAAGTCGATACATTTAAGTTTGGAATAGGCGGGCCGCGCATGCGTACTGCAAGACCACCCGCTCCCCGTCACAGGGTGTTGAACTGCCATCTCCTGGTGCGATAACAATACAGTCACGTGGGTAGGATTTCACTCTGCTCCAATAGTCTGTCATCATTTTACTCTCTGTGATGGCATGAGCTCCTATTAAGTGTAGCTGTGCTGTTCCCATTATTATCAATTGTTTCGTTAACAATTCACAATATAACTCCTGCCTAACACAAGTAGCGCGCGCAACGCTACTTGACATGCGCAGACCGCACTTCATCATCGCTTTGTCCCCCCGCTCGTCCAGCAAATATCCATCTGCTATTGTCAACAAATGCTGGCGTAGCCGAGTTCAGCGGCACTCGCAACTTGAAAGGTTAATAACAAAGCTCACCAAGGCGGTCCGGGTTCGATTCCCGGTCAATGCATGTGAGATTTTCGAAGTGAAATGCCATGTCCTGTGGTTCGGATTCCACGTAAAAAGGAGGTCCCGTGGCTCATGATCTCAAGATTAACGGTCACGTTAAACTACAAGCTTCCTTTCCTTTTTTTAATAACAAAGTTTTATTTTATTTTACTCAACTAACTTGGATTTGCTTATAGTTTTCTATGTAACTCATCATCAGACGAGGTGTATTGTCTTACATGAGGAGTGTCTAATCAGCTTATTTATCCTAGAATCCCAATTAATTTCATTTCTTCCCCAGGGTCAAACACTATTGACTTTTCTTCTAGAATTAAATGTTTCATGCTACCGATACCAGTTCCTCTGGATAGATGGCCATTGCTTTCATCAACAGCCTCTACTTGACATCATACCATTGGCATTAGCGGACTCGGCGGCGTAATCGGTAGAATGATGAACTGCTATGCCCAAGATCGCCGGTTCAAACCCGGCCGAAGTCATTGGATTTCTAAGAGCGTTCAAATCCTTCAGTATGCCTTCCTTCGGAGGGGAAGTACAGTCAGCGGGCCCAAGTCATAGATTTATGGCACGTAAAAGAACCTACCACTACAATTGGTAGTGTGTAGCTAAATTTGTAGGTTATTTGATTAGAAACGCTGTATCAAGTTCCAACGATCGCCAGTGTCAGTGACAGCGGCGTCTGGTAGTCATAGTTGGAACTACTGGGAATTGAACTTGTCCAGTTACAATCATCTTCATTCATTTCATCTCTCATTAAATCCTCTCATGAAGTTGGCGTCAGGAAGGGCATCCGGCTGTAAAATCCACCTACCAAATAGCATTTCTTCGCATCGCATCACCAACCCCGTTGGAAACGGGATTAATAAGGGTTAGACATACATACATATATTCGTACTAAGAGTCTAAGTCACATAAGAATTAGCGATGATTAAGAGCACCGACACAAAGAAAATTTGGTATAAAATACAGTGGATAGTTATAAGACCACTGCACTCTTTCGCAAAAGTTAGGAATCATCCTGGCATTTGCCAGGAGTATAAAACTGAATCAACGGAAAACCACTTATAGGAAGGCTGAGGTGGGAATCGAACCCAACTCTTCTCTCAGTTTTGCCTCTCGAGAATAAGTGTACCACATTCCAGAATTAAATTCCTTGGCAGAGCTGGGGATGGAACACGGACCTCCGGAGCGACAACCAAGAATGTTAGGCGCTACACCACAAGGTGGTCTGAATTAAATAGCTCGGTGTACACATTACTGACAAAATTCTCCATGCAGAATCCCATTTTCTACTCAAGAAAAGGTTTTACATAATCAACAAAAAAGAGATATACTGAGGCATTAAATTATCTGACCTTTTTTATAGTGTGCCAGATATGCATTATGTGTTTCCTGGATCATTTCCCAAGCATGAACCCTGCCTGTTATTCGCAATCCTTCTTTCTCGAACTTATTTTGTATTCTAGCCGGTTGCCCACATTTTCTATTCCCAGGACCAGATTGTTTCCCACTTCTACACCAGGCAAATGCCGGGATGGTTCCAGATTTAATTCAGGTCGCGGCCACTTCGTAGCCAATCCATAACACACACACACTTTACAAATACTGTACACTAATAGAGTTGTTGTTTGAGTCTTCAGTCTTTTGACTGGTTTGATGCAACCCTCCATGCCTCCCTGTCCTGAGCTAATCGTTTCATCTCTACATAGCTCCGACACCCTACATCCGAGGCAATCTGTTTAACATATTCTAACCTTGGTCTACCCCTACAGTTCTTGTCCTCGACCCTTCCTTCCATAACTAAGCTTGCTATTCCTGGGTGTCTTAGTATGTGTCCTACCAACCTATCTCTTCTCTTCATTAACAGTCGCCAGAAACATCTCTCCTCTCCCACTCGTCTTAATACCTCTTTGTTTGTAACCTTATCTACCCATCTGATCTTCATCATTCTCCTGTAACACCACATTTCAAATGCTTCAATTCTCCTCTTTTCTGCTGCACCAATAGTCCAAGTTTCACTTCCATAGAGCGCCACGCTCCAGACAAAGGCTTTCAAAAATGACTTCCTAATACCTAAATCTATATTCGATGTCAGCAGATTCCTTTTTTGTAGAAATGCTTTCTTTGCCTGAGCCAACCTACTTTTTATATCCTCTTTGCTTCGTCCATCACTGGTTATTCTGCTTCCTAAGTAACAGAAGTCTCCTACTTCCTTCAGCTTTTCACCTGCCAATTTGATCTCCATAGAGGTTTCTGATTTATTTCGGCTGCATTCCAGTATTTTTGTTTTACATTTATTAATTTTCATCATGAATTCTTTCCGTAAGACGGAGTCCATACCCTTCAAAAACTCATTCAAATCCTCAGGCTTGTCGGCCAAGATGACGATGTCATCAGCAAATCTCAGAGTTGAAATTATTTCTCCTTGAATCTTCACTCCCACTTGAAATTTTTCTCTAATTTCCTTCATTGCTTGTTCAATGTAAAGATTGAAAAGTATGGGTGATAAGTTGCAGCCTTGCCTTACACCTTTCTGAATACCAGCTTCTCTCTCATGTCCTTCAACTCGAATGACTGCTGTCTGGTTTCTGTACAGATTGTATATCACCCTCCTATCCCTGTACTTTATTCCAATCGATTTCAAAATGTCAAACAATTTAGTCCAATCAACATTATCAAAAGCCTTTTCTAAGTCTACAAAAGCCATGAACGTTCTCTTATCTTTCCTTATTCTACCTTCCAAAATCAGCCTAAGACTTAGTACAGCTTCCCTTGTTCCTACATTTCTCCTGAAACCAAACTGGTGTTCACCCAACTCCGTTTCTATCTGGCTTTCAATCCTCTTGTAAATTATTCTAGACAGGATCTTTGAAGCATGAGTAATCAAGCTGATTGTACGGTAATCTTCACATCTGTCAGCTCCCACTTTCTTTGGTATAGGGATGATTACATTCTTCTTGAAATCAGGGGGTACCTCACCTGTTTCATAAATCCTACACACCAAGTGAAATAACCTGATCAGACCTTCATCTCCTATGCAGCGTAGCAACTCAATCGGTATATCATCTATGCCTGGTGCTTTGTTCCTGCTTAAGTCTTCCAAAGCTCTATCAAATTCTGATCTCAATATTAAATCTCCATTCGCATCCTCATCAATTTCCTCCTCCCTTTCCATTACATGATTCTCAATCTCCTTTCCCTTATACAAACTCTCGATGTAATCTTTCCATCTCTCAACCTTTTCTTCCCTATCTGTTAGAGGCTTTCCATTTGTGTCCTTAATATTACAGCACTTAGTCTTCTTTTCCCCAAAAGTATTCTTAATCCTTCGATAAGCTGTGTCTACTTTTCCTAATTTCAGACAATTTTCTATACCTGCACATTTCTCTTTCAACCATTCTTCTTTCGCTTCCTTGCACTTCTTGTTAACCTCATTTCTCAGACGCCTGTATTCTGCTTTCCCCTTTTCATCTCTTACATTCTTGTGTTTCCGCCTTTCATCCATCAATTCTAGTATATCCTGAGTGATCCACGGTTTTCTCCCTATTCTTTCTTTCCTACCAATGTTTTCTTCTACGGATTTTGTTATTTCATTCTTCAAAAGTGCCCATTCGTCTGCAATTGAAGTTTGTTTAGGGTTTTTCATTAGTCCTTCCTTTATACTCTTCTTGAATCTTTCGTTTACATCCTTCTCTTTCAGTCTGTCTATCGCCCACCTTTTTGGCTTTTGACTTTTCTTCAGTTTCTTCAACTTTAATCTGCATTTCATTACAACCAGATTGTGGTCAGAGTTTATGTCAGCACCAGGATATGTTTTACAATCTAAAATCTGGTTTCGAAACCTCTGCTTGACCATAATGAAGTCGATTTGGTAACGCCCTGTATCTCCTGGTCTCATCCATGTGTATATTCTTCTATTGTGGTTATTGAATAAGGTGTTAGCTATGACCAATTCATGCTCGGTGCAGAATTCTACCAGCCTGCTTCCTCGATCATTCCTTTCACCTAATCCGAAATCTCCTACTATCTTCTCTTCTCTCCCTTTTCCTACCACAGCATTCCAATCTCCCATTACTATAACATTTTCATCACCCTTGATATACCTCAGAATTTCATCTATTTCTTCGTAGACCTTTTCAACATCCTCATCATCAGCTTGACTGGTAGGCATATAGACTTGTACCACTGTGGTGCAGGTAGGTTTAGTATTGATTTTTGCTACAATAATCCGTTCACTATATTGCTCATAATATTCCACCCGCTGTCCAAGTTTCCTACTCAATATGAGGCCAACCCCTGCTTGGCCATTGTTTGATTTACTGCTAATGACCCTATAGTCTCCTGACCAAAAGTCCTGTTCTTCCTGCCAGCGCATTTCACTAATCCCAACCAAATCCAACCTCAACCTATCCATTTCCCTTTCTAAGTTTTCTAACCTTCCACTTCCTAGCAGACTTCTAACATTCCACGCTCCGATCCGTAGAATGTCAGATTTCCTCTTTGTCACTTCAGTGATGTTAACCCCCTCTCGAGTAGTCCCCACCCGGAGATCCGAACGGGGGACTAGTTTACCTCCGGATTGAAATTTTACAAGGGAGGAGGCCATCATCACATGTAATTATGCATAGAGAGGTGCATATCCTCGGGAATAGCATACGGCTGTAGTTTCCCGTTGCTTTCAGCCGTGCAGCAGGACGCAGTGTAGCCATTATTTGGCTTATATTATCAATATCTTTACCGTCTATAAGACTAGTAAAGAATTGATTTATTCTGAAAGGCTGCTACTCCCTTTCAGAATAAGTAAAAGCAATTCTACTAACAAAAATACTAACCTTCTACCGTACTAACAATTAAATACCAATATTCTACTAACAAAAAGATACTAAATTTCCACCAACAGCAAATACTACCACTAAAACAGTCTGTCACCAGGCACACTCACATGCACCCTCACACATCACAGTCTACTGAAACAATGAACTATAACTAATAAACAATGCAACTGCTACCAGACACACTCACACACGACAGTCTAATAGAACAATGACATATATCTAATAGACAAACTAACTACCTACTTACAACTAAATCTAACTACATACTTACTGTACTGTTATTTGAATTGACAATATTTACAAAATGCAATTTAGATAGAAAATACTTACAAAATGTAATTTAGATTCAAAACAGTCACAAAATGCAAATTAGGGGGACGTATGCAAAATTGCAGTCCAGTAAAAAAGTTACATTTAAACGAGCATTACACTTCATTGCCGCCTTAAAACCTCCAATAGGTCATGGACCCAGAACGATTGGCTCAGATCCAAATTAACTGAGAGACACCATAATAACAAATGCTATCAGAGAAATCCTACACACACCAAAGTACACGGGGCTAAATGACAACGATGTTTCAACCCCCCTCCCCCCCCCCCCCCCCAAACAAAAAAAATGGCAACAACTTGGGTGTTACAAATATCGAGTAGAAAGATTTAAAGTGTGAGGTAATAATATAATAGTAAAGTTATTGGTTTTACGTCCCTTTTAACTACTGTGACTTTTATTGACGCCGGGGAGCCAGAATTTTGCTCCGAAGGGGATCTTTAACGTGCCAGTAAACTTATTGACACGGCTCCCTCGCATTTGCGCACCCTCAAATGCCAACTGACTGCGTCAGGATTCGATCCTGCAACCTTGGTATCAGCAGGCAAGAACATTACCGCTGAGCCACGCAGCCAGTTGAGGTACCTACTGTATTTATATAACGTTCTCAAAGATGCTTAGCTCTCTTATTACTGAAAACCCGCCACTTTTCAGCATTGCCTCACGAGGCTGAGTTACCCCGTTTCTGCCCTCAGACCAGAACGAAATGTATTGGAGGAACCAGGAATTGAACCCGAACCTAAGGGGAAATAACCAAGAATTCTAGTCGCTACACCACAAGATGATCTCATCTCTTAGCCACGATCTCTTTGATAAATGTACATATTTATACTTACCGTACTGAAAAGACGTTCCACATGGGCACGTGAAGGGATTGTTGGTTGTTTGGTTCCTCAGTTTAGGGGCTGCGACAACGCAGTCATGTAGCCCTGTGTACTTTGGGTGTGTGTAGAAACTGTCTGATAACCGGTGTTAATTGTGATGGCTGTATTAATGTGTGTCATCTGTTTGTAATTCAAATAAGGACTGCAGCCTTTCAATTTTCAAGTAGTTTCTACTTTTGTTACCAAACGCCACCGCCAACGACAACTAGCTCTGAACTTCGTTACTAGATGCCACCGCAGTCGACTCTTGGCGATGAACGTCGGAACCTAAGAGCGTTAGTCAAATCTAATCTATAATTTAGCTTCTCACAAGTGTAAGTGGAAGGTTCTATCACATGCCATAAATCTATGACATGGGACCGCCGGCTTTAATTCCCCTCCGAAGGAAGACATAGTGAGGGATTTTAACGCCCTTAAAATATCCGACGACTTCGGCCGAGTTTGAACCCGCGACCGTAGGAATTGTCAGTAAGTCATTGTTGTCCTAAGGGGCAGAAGAGTAGGGTCATCTGCCCAAGTGAAGGGAATACTGCAATGAAACGATTCCAATTTTATTTCCAGAAGTAATTTTGTTTTAATCGCTTATCCTCCCAGCTCGGCTTCACCTACGGCAGTCATCGTCCGCGGGCCAAGTGCGCCCTTGAACTAGTCTAATCCGGCCCGCGACATGGTTTCGAATATACCACATACAATTACAAATAGGCCATATTTCCTGTTCTGTGCACCTAAGTAAAAACTATTTCAGTCTCATTGTGTTTATGCGTTTTGTGTAATAACCTTTTGGCCGAAAAATCTAGACGACGAATTTGAATGAAGGTTTCAGGACTTCAAAGTTAATGAACATGACTTGGACGTCTTCAGCATGCCATTTAATGTTGACTGTGAAACAGTAAAATCAGAGTTGCAGCTAGAACTGATTGAGTTTCGATGTAACAACGAATTAAAGCAACCATTCCTCAACGATGCGAAAATTGAGTTCTACAAGGCGCAACCAAAATCAAGCTTCCCAAACTTCAAATCTCATGCACAAAAGATAACTGCCATGTTTGCATCTTACTATATCTGTGAACAGGTGTTTTCTACAATGAAGTTTCGCAAAAATAGCGTCAGAAATAGATTTGGCTGCGCTACTAAGAATCAACACATCCCAGTTTCAACCAGATTATGAAAAACTTTTAGAAGCACTGTCATAGTTTTACGTGTCACATACTCCTACCTCTTCTAACAAATAATAAAGGTGTGTTCTGTTTTCCTAAGTTTTCTATGAGTTTTGTTTGATTTAAAATTCAGAAATAACAAGTTCATAATCTATCTATAAACATGTGTTGTTCTTTTTTTCTACCCGCCTAGATTATTTTGTATTGCATCAGGCCCTGTCCCTAAAAAGTTTGCCCGTGTCTGACCTACGGATTCTGTGAGGACTCATTCCTCTACCGTCACAAGGACGGTGTCTGGGAGCAGATATAACTGGGGATAGTGACAGGCCGATCACTCAGGTGGCCACTTACTTGGGTCTAATTAAGGAAGGTCACGGGAGTATGAAAGGAAGTCGTCCGTGGACCTGTTGATAGCAACCATCCCAGCATTTGCCTGGGGGTGAAATTGGGACACCACGGAATACCGTTTTCAGAACGGCCGGGGTGGGATTATAAGCCACGCTCTCCCTATACCAAACGATGTAAACATGATGTTCCGACAGGTTCCGACAATCACTCGTCGAGTGCTCTGCTATGGCCAATCAAATCCACGTATATATGTGTTGTTGCTTATTTTTGGAGTGGTATCTTATTTATTTATTTATTTATTTATCGTATGGCTTTTAGTGCCGGGAGTGTCCGAGGACATGTTCGGCTCGCCAGAGTCTGTAGCTGCTTCCAGCGGACACCCTAAAGGGTGAGCTACATGTTCCGTTCAATTTCAAGTAGTTCCAACTTTCGCCACCAGATATCAATGATACCTAGTGGTGAACGTTGGAACTTTGATAGAGCGTTCTGACGAAATCTAACCGAACAATTTTGCTTTACACAAGTTTAGTCTGTGAAAGGATATTTTACAAGCCATACATCTATGACATGGGACCGCCGGCTTAACTTCCCCTCCGAAGGAAGGCATACTGAAGGATTTTTAACGCTCTTAAAAAATCCGACGACTTCGGCCGGGTTTGAACCCGCTAACTTGGGCACAGCAGTTCAGCATGCTACCGACTACGCCACCGAAGCCGCTATCTTATTGATATTAGATAGCTGCTAAGAGTATATTCATAGGATAGTTGGAAATTATCTGTCCTGGGCGCAAACCATTGTGCTGCTAACGGAAAGTACACCTGCCCGGAGTACCGATTACTCGGGTACGAATACCCAGGGCAATCTCGTTCTCAAGTTCTAAGAATATAAAACTACTGTACATAACAAAACCATGTACTTTTAACCCTAGCAATACCATGCTATTTTGCAAATCACGGGAGAGGGGCAGAAGGGGGCTGGGGGCAGGGCAGGCTGGAGGGCAAGGGTTGGAGGGGGGGGGGATGATGTATTTTGTGACCACCATTATAAATTCCTTTTGTGTGATTTTCATTATCCTTTAATCAACAAATCCTGTATTTTGAACCTTAAATTAACCTTAAATGGCAAAAATATAACTTAAATAACAACAGTGGCAAACAAAATGAAAAAATCATGAAAAAAGAAGTTCAGGAAAAGAAATATTCACTGATCATACTCTTCGCCGGGGCGTGGTGGCTCTGCGGTCAAGCTTTTGGCCTCTCACCAAGGTAGACCGGGTTCGATTCCCGATCTATTCATGTGAGATTTTCGAAGTGAAATGCCATGTCCTGTGATTCGGATTCCACGTAAAAAGGAGGTCCCGTGGCTCATGATCACATGATTAACGGTCACGTAAAAGTAAAATCTTCCTTCCTTTTTGATACTCTCGTGGAACATACGACTGTTATTTACTGTGTTTCCCGCACGTGTACCTCTTGCAACCAGAACAAATTATGGTGGTTTTGTTGACTTTGTTGTACTTTTGCCCTTACCACAGTGCACAGTATGACGAGACACACGAACTATCAACGGAGGGCCTTTCCGTGTCCACCAAAAGAAAATTGTTAATATCTTATACAAGAATTCAAATTTTAAAAGAGTAAATGTGTGGGCACATTAGATAACCGGATTCAAAATAGACAATAACTTTCTGTACAGTAAGCGTAGAAAAGAAATGCCATCAATAAACCGTAAATAATGGAACTGGTGGGCACGAAAGGGTTATATCCACAGCTAACCAAAAAAAAAAGTAACAATTGAATAGGTTTTAAGAACGAACACAGCATTATTTTATTGATTTTACTTGCATTATTTTAAAGTAAAATGCAAGGAAGATAAACAGCAGCTTCATAAAAGATCATTTTCACTTAAAAGTTGGCATCTTTACGGCAGCGAAACTTCTCGATGTTCTAGGAAGTACTGAATAACAGGTCATTTGGTGAAAGTTCAACAATGCCACAACAAACTTCCCTTATCACACCCCAATAATGGCAGAAGGGCGAAGCTGTAAAGTTAATGCAAATACCGCCATAAAATTCTATATCCAACCCTAGGCGGCAGAATCCCTTTATAGACCGTACATTACTTGAATTAAAAACAGATAACACACACTAATACAGCCATCACAGTTAACACCGGTTATCAGACAGATTCTACACACACCCAAAGTCCACGGGGCTACATGACTGCGTTGTCGCAGCCCCTAAACTGAGGAACCAACCAATCAGATAGTTACAGCGAAGAGTCGTTGAACACATCACGGAAAATAGGATTGGTCCGCAACCATCTCCACTAAGGTTCCGACCCTGTCTCTCAAGATCCTGTCATGTAATGTGTTAAATGTGGCATCGCTGCTCCTTCGATCCTCCTCTGCCGGCTAGTAATTCAACACCCAGTTGAATAATGAGTATGGAGGAGAAAGAGTATACACCAGTGATCTCCTTAATTCCTCACGAAAAAAAGAAGCCAACAACACTGTGTTTGGGGTGGAGAATATATGAGTTATAACTTACTATTCTTTTAATGAACTGTTGATAATTTGCTATTATTTATGAAAGCCAGAAAAAAGAACTCAAACAAATCACACCTTATTATTAATCCTTCACTTTACAACAAATCATGCTTCGTTCTCTAACACAAATTGCGTGCTATGTAGAAATATACTTTTAATACCACCGCGCTCTCAAGTTTGTTAGCAAGATCGTATATTAACTTATAACTGATGATACCTGAGGAAAATAATGGAGAATTATATTCCCAACACTTGGGGCTGTTTGGCTACGAGTGGGTTAACATTTGAATTTAAATGAATGGATGTCAAGTTAAGAACTTTATAACCGTGAATCTCTCGTTATCTTAACTATTAAATCAGGAATATTTTACAGATATTGGTTATGCCTTTAAATGAAACTCAATAGACGTCTTCAATGTGGGAGCTTATACTAAACACAAGAAAGAAATATTACCATAGTGGATAAAGTCAGAAAATTATTTAACTTTCCTGTCTCCTAGTTTTGACAGATGTCTATATAGAGGTCCCAGCCCAAACATCACATCACCAATATGTGACGTATTTGATCTGATGGTCAGTAATTTAAAGTTGATGATTGCATACCAAACTGCACAGAAACGCATGAATTCTTCATCAATGTATCAGTATCATTTATGGTTGTGACTGTGTAGAAACTGGAGTGCCTTTGGGACACGCCAGGAATTTGTGATATCTACCCACATGACTTAAGGTAGTGTTTTTGATGTGTAACATCTTTCCGCTCGGTTGCTGGATAGTTTTTTGGGAGTGATTTTAAAAATTGGGCACGGAAGTGGATCGGAACGATCGAGCTGGCAGTGGTGGATCAAACGGAAGTATGCACTGCCCGCTCAATCGATCAAACGGAAGTGTACTAGCAGGCAGTGGTGGACAACGGAAGTATGCACTGCCCGCTCGATCGATCAAACGGACGTGCACTACCTGGCAGTGGTGTATCGAACGGAAGTATAAGGCGCACTGCCAACTCGATCGATCGATCCAGCTGGCACTGGTAAGAGAAACAATCAGCGCGCGGTGTCGAAAATTGATACCATGACGCACTCTTGGCCATGTGGAATGTATATGACATATTGAACGGAAAACGCTCATGCGAACTCTGGTGTCAAGTGATTTAAACAAATGACATGGTACATGTTCGAAGTCTTCGTATCAGTATTTAAATGGTAAAATGCCTTAATATCAAACATTGTAAGTAGTCGGCATTGCATTGGCATACGGCATTTTAAACTCAATGTCACTCAGGAACGTTATCGAAACAAGCAAAATATAAATGAAACTTAATTCCGTAATGCAGCATTATTGGAACGTGGAAATAAGTCACCATCTTGGGCACAATATTTACGTAGTCGAAATAGCCGTGGGGTTATTGCGTATGACTGTGAATCTAGAGATATTGGGTTCGAATCCTGGGCGGGTTAGATTTCTTTGCTACCAGATTATCATTTTAAACAATATTTATCATATCAATATGACTCATTTTAACAGAATCCATATGAAATTACGTGTTGGCCTGTGAATCAAGAGGACCTGTTTATAAGGAATTTAAGGTTATGAGCGGTGTCGCGTCTATTAAACTAGTTGATCCATATCGTATTCTTTATTTAGGCTAGTGCTGGTGGAAGCTACAAATCATCTAATAAAATGAGTTCCCTATTATAAACTACAATATCTGTAAAACACTCCCTTTTACAATAGATTAATATTTGTGCCAATATTAGTATAAAATACCGGTGTATCAACAATTTCACGTGAGGTTTCTTCTATGCCATATGCGACTACTGTAAGGCTCGTTTTTTTTTAATCCAACCTGCCTGCGTTCGGATATCCTAACAAACAACGCAACGAACTGCGTTTGAGATAATATTTATACCCTAATTTCTGCTTATGTCCTTCCAGGAAAATGGGAGCACTACCTTACTTAAACAATGTCAGTTCTTTGCCAAATATAGTTTTATTGATTCCGAGAGAAATCATTATGTATTTATTAATTTACTAGCAACACGCCCCGACTTCACCGGGAAACAGATGAATGCATTGCGTGATGAGCGCTTTCTTTTTGATGCCAATGAATTACGACCTATATACGTTTTACGTCTCGGCATGATGGGTTAAAATCACTGACTGAACTATTTTATTTTATTTTTTTAGCGTGCCAGGAGTGTCCGAGGACATGCTCGGCTCACCTGAGTTTGTAGCTGCTTCTATGCGGACACCCATGGGCTGAGCTACACGTACCGTCGCGTGTGAAGTGTTGTCTGGGGAGGAAAGTTTGAATGTAAGGACGAGGAATTGGAAGGTAGCGGCTGTGGCCTATAGTTAGGGACCAACCCCGGCATTTAACTGGAAGGAAGATGGGAAACCACAGAAGACCATCTTCAAGGTTGCCGATGGGGGGATTCGAACCTCCTCGCCTCCCGGATGTGAGCGGCTGCCCGCAGCCATGCCGTAACGACCACGGCTATCTCACCCGGTACTGCACTATTAATTATATTATATGCATGTGCAACGAATTCTTGTCAGACGTAATTTCCTTCCGTCCAATCTTAACGTGACTGTGTATTTTGCGGAAAGAAAAGTTCACAGGCGAAATGAAGAAAAGCCGAGTTGCAATTCCAAGGAAACTCCAAACACAACCACTCTTCTCTGAAGTCTTAACTCAACACGACTCGCGACAGTTTGCTGCTGGCTGTATCTGGGGTAACAGGCTCGCCCGCTAGCTAGGCTGTAACTTGGGCGATAGGCTCGCCCCTAGCTAGCTCCTAAACTGTCACATCAGTACAGAAATTGAATGAAGATAGTTGTAAGAAATGAAAACGAAAAAACACTTATAGTGGGCGATGTATTGAAGATAGAGATATGCTATCCCGGACCTTTTGGCAGAACGTTTCTTGCTGAACAATTCTTACACTCATAGTATATAGATGTTTTAACGGTTTTCCCAGCGTAATCTTAAAAAGCGCACGGACGCCAGGATTTTCTTTCGACTTTTGCACTGAAATCGTTAATGCTTAGCTTCTTTTTGATAATAAATACATTATTTCCTACAGAAACCTTCCTCGAGATATCCTTTATAAAGTGGTGAAAACCGCATAAAAATCCATCCGGTGGCTCTCGAAATTACCCGTGACATCTAAGAATCGGGGACTTTGTTTATACTAAGTAGAGATTTATTTATGTATTTATTTATTTTTATGTATTTACAATTGATGGGCTGACTAACGTAACCAAGTGGACAAAAACTACAATCGTTCTACATGCATTTCTGAATTACAAGGAAAGGAAAAAATGCAATAGAATTTTCACGACCAAAATGATGGGCAAGGAGGTATTAAGCTATAAAAACTTATGGTGAACAATGGGTACAAGCTATAGAGATGTAAGATGGGGAAATAAAATACAATATAGCATGCATACTTGTACGCAATGTACACTACACGACCTATAATAGCTGAAAGCTTCCTTGATCGAAGTAAGAATATTCTTAGTGAATGTGGGGATGAATACCATCCCAGAGATTTTATTCGCCATCTAACTCACCTGTGCGCCTCACTATTGTTAAGTTCATGTGTACGAGGTTTTCTTGTAAGTAATTCCACAATCCGCTGATAAGTTATCCTGAAGGAAGAATATCTGAGGAGTATCAACCCCATAAATATCAATGAATATGTTGACACGACAAATGCATATCCATATAGACCTAGATAAATCAACCGTAAAAGAGTAATCGAGACAAAAATATTTTTAATATATTTCATACATACAAACGAGCAATTCTTCATATACATTCTAGAGGTGAGTGATATGGTACCATCAAATCAGTCATTATTATTACATTTGAAACACTGCATAAACATCTTTCTTAAATAAAGATGGGAGGGAAATAGTGAACTGGGACTGGCAGTTGTTTGTCTAAATTCACATTCCAGGTTGGACAGTGGACAGTGAGCCTCATCCGAATTACAAATACAGGGCGTCCGGGAATGTTCTCCGTGCAGCTGCGAGTGGTTGCGTCATCAGTTTAGTTGGTAGCACGGTGTCCTTGATAGGGTGAAGGCTGCATGTGTGGGTTGTGGGCAATCGAATTCGTCAGTGTGTATTGCAATAAGCGAGCATGTGTGTTATCAGCACTTCTAGCATCAGTTATGAATGGCTGTGGTCAGTATAAAGTTTACTGATTGTTTGTTATGATACAGCCGTGCTGCCAACGTAACTGGTGACGTAATCTCTCGCAGCAGCTTGTAGGCACTGCGGAGAATATTCCCGGGCGCACTGTACCAGGAATAGTATGAATAGCAATATTCATCAGTCATTGCTGCCACCTTTAGCAGGAACTTGGCCATTTTATAAGTTTACCTCATGCTGTGGAGGGAGAATTCTGTAGCACTGTACCATCAAGGAGGGCAAGATAGCAAAGGGTGCATAACGGAGGCGGTGCAAAAATGTCCATAAGAAAGAAACGATGTTTAAATGTTGGATTGGTACGATCTGCTGTGTAAGCCTTGTGTGGATGAGTTGCTACTTGTTGTTCATATAGGTAGGCAGTAACCATCGTTCGCCTTGCTGACAGGTGCTGAGAAGGACGAGGATCCTTCGATTTGCCAACACAGCACTGCTTCTTGGTAATCATATACAGTGGAACGTGGCTAATTCGAACTACTATAATTCGAAATCTTCTTTAATTCGAATTTTTCTCTCGGTCCCTACTATTTTATATGGTATCAATGCTAAAGAATCGTGGTTAATTCGAATTATATTTTGGATAATTCGAAGGTTTTACGTGTAAAATCTCCGAAAAACAAGATGATTTCCGAAAAAACTGTTCCGAGTGCAGCCCAAGCAACAAACCACATCACAGAACTGAGGCGTTTTTTTAGTAGAAATTAAAGTGATTCTTTTGTCCGTTTATTAAATTTGTTAGATTATTTCGTGATGGCCGAGAGACAATTGTAGGAAACAGGTAAACATCTCAAACTTTTTTGAAAAACAGTAGATTTCTCCATGACTTAACTAGATTGCTGGATTACTACTGACGTTAAATAGGTGAATAGTACATTTTGGTTTTATTTTATCATTTGAAACTTTTGAGGTTATTCACCCAGTCATTATACAGTGCCGTTGTCTGTTAATCTGCTTTGTTGAACGTAAATCATTATGTAAACGTAATACAGTACAATATCTTTT
Source organism: Meconema thalassinum (assembly GCA_946902985.2). Classification (NCBI taxonomy): domain Eukaryota; kingdom Metazoa; phylum Arthropoda; class Insecta; order Orthoptera; family Tettigoniidae; genus Meconema; species Meconema thalassinum. The sequence goes on along the minus strand of OX336388.2, from coordinate 1,289,118,472 downwards.
CTCCACCCTTTTCAAAAAACTTTCTTAATTCGAATTTTTGGATAATTCGAATTTGCTTACTGGTCCCTTGAGGTTCGAATTATCCAAGTTCCACTGTATTTCATTTGCTGTGTAAATTTATTTTACCTAGTATTTTACAAGAATACAGCATTAAATCTACTTTAAAAATTATAGAATTTGATAAATAGACTATGACTGTTGGGGTAACATGCCTGCCTCTTTCCCGGAGGTTCCGGGTTCGATCCCCGGCTCAGTCAAGGATTTTAGAAACTAATGTGAGGGCTGGAACGGGTGGACAATTGAGTGGCTGTCTGATCGGAGAGGCAGCGCCCCGGTCAAGAAATACAAGGTAATGACCGAGGGTTTCCGACGTGTTGAACACGTGGCACCCGACATCTGTAGGCCTACAGGATTGGTGGGCAATGGTCGCTTGGTAGGGCAAGGCCTTTCAAGTAGTTTCCGGATGTGTTACCATAGAGTGGATGAGAAATTAACAAAATGTAGCACCATGGCAGTTCTGCCTGGGGCGCAGGATTACCTGTTAACAAGTGAAATGAAATCTCTACAACTTAGGCTCTATATCGACATTCACTCCCTCTGGTGCACTTTCCTTTATTCTCACGATATCATCAGCCACAGTTTCAGGCAGGGGCGCTACAGGGACGGCAGTCATGCCCTCTGGGATCGATCTGACCATGTTGGGCAAGACAATAGCTGTTGTCGAGTTGCTGGCAGGAGCCAGGCCGAACATGACCAGGGGAAGTCTTAGCAGATTGTTGAATAAGTAGCTGACAAAGGTCATAGCGTTCTGCCAGGTTCTCGGTTCGCCCTCGTCCGACCGCAGTTCAGAAGCCATGTCTTGAAGAGGGATGCCTTCTTCTTGTGCTCGAAGGAAGCTTGCGATGTCACCAGTGAACACATTATCCCCCAGCATGAGAACCACAGGCTTGTCGACCAGCTGACGGAGATCCTCAGTGTTGCTCTGAGTCAACAGTTGATAGCCGTAGTTCACTACTGGTCTCGACTCGTAAGACTCATCTGTGGACAGAAATCATTCTTTTGAGCAAAAGTGCAATACTGTACCTCGAAATCTTTTCACGATTAATTTGTTAGACACAGTCAAAATTCATGACTCGTCAATTCATGAAAATAATTAGAACATCGAATAATTTTAAAAATATATTGTTCTCGCTATTCTGTGACAATGTCCGTAAACTTAACTCGCAATTGGGTCATGAGTCTTCATAATTTTATTCTGTAGCCACGAATTTCATTGGGAAATCGGAATACACGCGAATGTTATTCTTCACTATACAGTAGACTCTTGGACTAATAAATTAAGCCTAATCCATGAGGCAAACCAAAAGAGAACTGAATAATCACAGTTGGTATTACCCATTTGAGATTTGATTGCCGCTGAGCGTGGCTGCGCCAGTCAAGTCAAGTTTTAGTGCAGTAACATACCCTGGCGCGCGAAGCGCGACCATGCGCCATGGGATGGTAATTAGGGACCGGTGCTCTTAATAATGCTCCTTTTATCCTTTTATTGTTGCTTAAATTTGGTAGCCAGTGTTTGTTGTTGATTGTAGCAGCTGCCCCGCGGGACGAAGCGGGGAACACAGCGATGACAAGAGTTCATTCTGCACATACTGTAAGTCAAGCAGCATTGTGCGTCACAGGAGGTCATGTCACCACGGACAGTCAAATGATAACTGAGGCTACTGGAGGTGAGTCATATCCTACTCGCGCAACTATACCTGTCAACGAAGCAGGTTGACGTGTGACACAAGTAAACAAGGAATAGTTCTCATCTCGACCGCAGGCAATCAATTCGTGAAAGGGTAATAATACCTAGTAAATATCAACACTTCGGTTTTAATCTCCTTTGGTTCTGTATACCTTACGCTTGTTCATCTTTTATCTTCATCGAAAAGACAAGAAAATCGTCCGATTACATGAATTGGATTTTCCTAGCCTTTTGATGACAGAATCCCTCATGGATCAGGCATTTTAAGTCTCTCCCTTCCATCTACATGGCCTGAACTATTTGTACATTACACGACCTAATAGCTAAAAGTCTTAATTTGTCAACAACAGCGTCGTCCAATATCATTGGAGAATATAAACATTCACTCTTGGATTGTAATAAAGAAAAATGAATTAAAATACACTCAAAAATATTTCTACGGGATCTGAAAAATAATTTATATTGTAGTTTTCAGTTGGTCAAAACAAAATCATTCCAATTACTAGAATACGTGTAAAATAACCTGAAACAAATTACATGTGATTGATATTTACAGTATATATATAGTGTTACGGAATATTGAAGGCATGCTGAGCTTATATGCCCAAGATCGCGGGTTCAAACCCGGTCGAAGTCGTCGGATTTCTTAAGAGCGTTAAAACCCTTCAGTATGCCTTCCTTCGGAGGGGAAGTAAAGCCAGTGGTCCCGTGTCATAGACTGATGGCACTTAAAAGAACCTTCCACTAATTAAACTTGTGTGAAGCTAAATTTGCAGGTTAGATTTCGACGAAACGCTCTATCAAAGTTCCAACGTTCACCACTAGGTGTCAGTGGCATCTGGTAGCGAAAGTTGGAACTACTTGAAATTGAACGGAAATTGTAGCTACACCATGGGTGTCCGCATTGAAGCAGCTACAGTCTCTGGCGAGCCGAACATGTCCTCGGACACTCCCGGAACTAAAAGCCACATGCTAAATAATAAATAAATAAATAAATACATACATAAATAAATAAATTACGAGCCTTACAGTCGCCTCCGTAGCGTAGCGGTCAGCATGGTTAGCTGCCGCCCCGGAGGTCCTGGGTTCGATTCCCGGCTCTGCCGCGAAATTTGAAATGTGGTACGAGGACTGGAACGGGGTCTACTCAGCATCGGGTGGCCCAAATGAGTAGAGGGGGTTCGATTCCCCCTCAGCCATCCTTGAAGTGGTTTTCCGTGGTTTCCCACTTCGTCTTCGGGCAAATGCCGGGATGGTACCTTCTTCAAGGCCACGGCCGCCTCCTTCCCTCTTCCTTGTCTATCCATCCTAACCATCCCTTACCTTCCCTCATGAGGCCCCTGTTCGCTTTGCAGGCGAGGCCGCCTGGGCGAGGTGCCAACCCCACCTCACCAGTTGTATCCCTTCCGATTCGATGTTCCCAGCTCTAGGACACTGCCCGTAGAGGCGGTAGTGGGGAGTTCCCTCGCTGAGTCCATGGGTTCCACCAACCTGGAGTGTAAACGACTAAAAAAAAAAAAAAAAAAACGAGCCTTACAGTAGTCGCAAATGTTGTGTAACATCTGACATAGAGGAAACCTCACGTGAAATTGTTGATACACCGGTATTTTATAGTATTATTGGCACAAGTATTAATCTATTGTAAAAGGGAGTGTTTTACAGATATTGTAATTTATAATACGGAACTCATTTTATTAGATGATTTGTAGCTTCCACCAGCACTAGTCTAAATAAAGAATACGATATGGATCAACTAGATTAATAGACGCGACACCGCTCATAACCTTAAAATCCTTATAAACAGGTCCTCTTGATTCACAGACCAACACGTAATTGCATATGGATTCTGTTAAAATGAGTCATATTGATATATTAAATATCGTTTAAAATGATAATCTGGTAGCAAAAATGTCTACCCCGCTCAGGTTTCGAACCCAAGCACTCTAGATTCACAGCCATACGCATTAACCCCACGGCTATTTCGACTACGCAAATAGTGTGCACAAGAAGGTGACTTATTTCCACGTTCCAATAATACTGCATTACGGAATTAAGTTTCATTTATATTTTGCTTGTTTGGATAATGTTCCTGAGTGCAATTGAGTTTAAAATGCCTTATGCCAATGCAATGCCGACTACTTACAATGTTTGATATTAAAGCATTTTACCATTTAAATACTGATACGAAGACTTCGAACATGTACCATGTCATTTGTTTAAATCACTTGACACCAGAGTTCGCATGAGCGTTTTCAGTTCAATATGTCATATACATTCCACATGGCCGAGAGTGCGTCATGGTATCAATTTTCGACACCGCGCGCTGATTGTTTCTCTTACTAGTGCCAGCTGGATCGATCGAGTTGGCAGTGCGTCTTATACTTCCGTTCGATCCAACACTGCCAGCTAGGGCACACTTCCATTCGATCGATCGAGCGGGCAGTGCATACTTCCGTTGTCCACCACTGCCAGCTAGTACACTTCCGTTTGATCGATCGAGCGGGGTAGTGCATACTTCCGTTGTCCACCACTGCCAGCTAGTACACTTCCGTTTGATCGATCGAGCGGGCAGTGCATACTTCCGTTGTCCACCACTGCCAGCTAGTACACTTCCGTTTGATCGATCGAGCGGGCAGTGCATACTTCCGTTGTCCACCACTGCCAGCTAGTACACTTCCGTTTGATCGATCGAGCGGGCTGTGCATACTTCCGTTGTCCACCACTGCCAGCTAGTACACTTCCGTTTGATCGTTCGAGCGGGCAGTGCATACTTCCGTTGTCCACCACTGCCAGCTAGTACACTTCCGTTTGATCGATAGAGCGGGCAGTGCATACTTCCGTTGTCCACCACTGCCAGCTAGTACACTTCCGTTTGATCGTTCGAGCGGGCAGTGCATACTTCCGTTGTCCACCACTGCCAGCTAGTACACTTCCGTTTGATCGTTCGAGCGGGCAGTGCATACTTCCGTTGTCCACCACTGCCAGCTAGTACACTTCCGTTTGATCGATCGAGCGGGCAGTGCATACTTCCGTTGTCCACCACTGCCAGCTAGTACACTTCCGTTTGATCGATCGAGCGGGCAGTGCATACTTCCGTTGTCCACCACTGCCAGCTAGTACACTTCCGTTTGATCGATCGAGCGGGCAGTGCATACTTCCGTTGTCCACCACTGCCAGCTAGTACACTTCCGTTTGATCGATCGAGCGGGCAGTGCATACTTCCGTTGTCCACCACTGCCAGCTAGTACACTTCCGTTTGATCGATCGAGCGGGCAGTGCATACTTCCGTTGTCCACCACTGCCAGCTAGTACACTTCCGTTTGATCGATCGAGCGGGCAGTGCATACTTACGTTTGATCCACCACTGCCAGCTCGATCGTTCCGATCCACTTCTGTCCCCAATTTTCAAAATCACTCCCACAAAACTATCCAGCAACCGAGCGGAAAGATGTTACACATCAATAAATAAATAAATAATAATAAGGCAACACTGAGAAATGGCTTCAAAGCTATATTTTATTTTAAAAATAGTAATAATAGCATTTTTTAAATGATTGGTCATTAACAAAACAGTTTATTATCAGGACAATAAATGGTGCTTCCACAGTTGCTTCTTGCTGATCAAATGGTACATCTCACTTGTAAATATCAGTGTCCTTACGCAGATTTTATTATGATCTAGATGGCCTAAGTGTGCGTGAACTTATTTTAGGCTATGTTTCTATTAAATAATATAACGTTTACGTAATCAATCGGGAGGTTATGTGTGTTGCCTCTCTCTCTGAGCTTCTAAAGGACTGATTCAATTGTATTACACGTATGACTTACTACCAACTTGGAGCGCTGCCTATGTGCTGTATAATATTATTCCTGTTGGAGAGCGCTTGCCACAAGGTTCCGATACTCCAGGCTGATTACCGAGAGCGTCAGCATAGCCTAATCATCATGGGTTGCAAAGCAGTGCCTAGTCTTGAGTAATTACTTACATCTCCCATGCCTGTGTTGGGCATGGGCTTAGAGCATAAATACTCTAAGGGCATGGGAGATGTAAGCTACGTAATCTACCGCAGTGGCGCCGAATCTTTTTTTTTCAGGTCTAGCAGACACCCACCCCTCTCGTTCTGTGGGACCCCCCCCCCCCCCCCTGTTAAACCGGACCCCTACCCCAATAATTACGTTTTTACAGCTTATTTCGCACAGTTCTCCCCTTCCCTTCTCTCTCCCTTCTTTCCTTTCCTCTTTTCCTTCTATTTCCCTTTCCTCCTCTATCCGTAACCTCCCAACGGAACCCAGGACCGGGAGACCCACCCCCTCGTCAGGTCTAGCGGTCGCTAGACCTCGACCATGGATTCGGCGCCCCTGAATCTACGATACGAGTAACTGACAACACTTGGTACTTCACCGCCACCCCACTACAAGCGCTGCTAGGGAAAAGGTCGCCTCGTAATTGGTTGATTTGGCCTTGTTATATTTGGTGTTCTGTGTTGTTGATAAGATGGCGGCTCCGCTTGCTTGAAACACATTAGACTACGGTAACTGTTCATTATCCTGATTTTGAGAGATACTTAAGTCACTTATACGTTCAAACTACTCGCAATAGCAAATATTGTTCCTGGATAACACGATACTGTCGTATATCTGCAACTTATAATCGTGCTCCAAACTTTTCATTCGTAAACCGTATTTGTCAAATGCGGGTGTTGCTCACGCCAAAGAATATGGGTCATACGACATCGGCGTGAACAGTTCTGAATAAAGCCATCCAGTCCTAAGTCTCAAGTTGGTGGAGTTTTTAAAATGGAAATGTGTCCTTAAATAAAATACGGATTGTAGTGACCCGGTTAAATAAAATAAGAAAATGTAAAAAAAACCATATTTATGAGCTAATATTTCCATACTGGTAGTTGGTTGCCACACCACTAGGCGTGCTGCAGTAGTTTCTTGCTTCCATACTTTACCTTGCGTCATTCACTTCTGTTCTATTTGCTGTTCTGTGGTGTAGGGCTTATTTTGTCATAAATGCACCATATTCAACTTCAAATAAAAGCACTCAAGTGTTACATCGATCGTTGTTATTTATCATAAACTGCTATTTCATCAATTCCACTGGCGATTGCAAGCATTTTGGAACAAATATTAATGAAACCATATAACGGAATGGCATAAATGAGTTTTTATTACGTTACGACACAGGGTTTATTTATTTATCGTATGGCTTTTAGTGCCGGGAGTGTCCGAGGACATGTTTGGCTCCCCTGAGTCTGTAGCTGCTTCCAGCGGACACCCTTAGGGTGAGCTACAAGTTACGTTCAATTTCAAGTAGCTCCAACTTTCGCCACCAGATATCAATGATACCTAGTGGTGAACGTTGGAACTTTTGACAGAGCGTTCCGACGAAATCTAACCTAACAATTTAGCTTCACACAAGTTTAGCCTGTGGAAGGATCTTTTACATGCCATAAATCTATGACATGGGACCACCGGCTTTACTTCCCCTCCGAAGGAAGGCATACTGAAGGATTTTTAACGCTCTTAAAAAATCCGATGACTTTGGCCGGGTTTGAACCCGCTATCTTGGGCACAGAAGTTCAGCATGCTACCAACTACGCCACCGAAGCCGCTAGGACACAGGGTGTTTGACATATACAATAATTTAACATTTTTTGATTCCAAGTAATAATAAAACAGGCATAATTAAAATAATTTTCCAACCTTCCACTTTCATCTTCCAGGGGTGCCACTGTGCTTCGGCTATGAAATGGCTAGCTATCTCCGTATTCCAATTTTCCAGCGAACTCTCATAAATAACCCTCAGATTGCAAGGTATTAATAACAGCACAGCTATTACACACACGTTTCATACTAAATTTATGAAAGACAAATGCCCGGCGGTATTACGTATATGAAACTTACAACTTTAAGTGCCAATAATGGTGGTCTCTAAGGGATATCATAATTGACCAGGGACGAAGAGACTAACATCAGATGGATCGCTACCCACCTCGGATACTTAATGCTTGCGAAGATACATTTCCCTTTTTAGTTTGGCGTTTCCTTACATTCTATTTAATTTTAGCATAATTTGTTTATGTATTTGGTATCATTTCTTGGAGCGATTCTTGGTTCACTATAGGGTAGTTCATAAATGAGTGGAAGATGGCTGTGTTTTTTTTACAACTATGCAAAACGCTTGGAATAAGTCAAGAAAAGAGAGCAATCAAGCATTGAAACATTTTGGCTTATGTGGAAAGAATTAATGTAAAGTGGTTGGTGAAGATCGATTATCAGAAAGAGAAACATCAGGAGAAAGCCAAACCTTTTTGAGAACTGTGATGATAATAATATTCATTTGCTTCCTCCAGATCTAATCAGTACAACCCCGGTAATCCATCACCTTTGGTCGGTATTACATACTGTACAGTATGTATTTACAGTACTGTAAAAATTGAACGTAGCCTTTACACTAGTAAATTATTACTTATTGTTAGGTAGAATGTCACTTAAAGATTTTTGTTTAGAAGAAATTCTAGACTTAGCAGCAGTGTCCCTCCATTTCTTGATCCACAATAACCAACGAACAGTAAGCTCTAAAAACTTCACAGTGTAGTACGTACTATACGAAACACAGACAACGACAGAAACGATACGAGAGATGACGGAGCACTAAAGAGGACAAGTGATAACAAGTATCTGTGAATAACAATGGCGCGACAGGTAGTGAGTGAGTCACTGCTACAAGTCGGAGCAAGTTCAGCTCGAGCACGATCGGATCAACCGGACCAGCCGAGGGCGGACGAGATGGGTTCTACTGCACATCTAATAGCCTTTCTAATATTAAGAGAAGTATACATGAATGGAATGTTATCAAACGCCAAGCATAAGGAGTAATGGGAAACGAAGGCTTTAAGTGCAAAAGTGCAAGCCTGGAAGGTGTAAATTGGAGAATTAATATGTATAGCCTACTATACATCCCGCTGGAGTCAGACACTTCAATTCTGTACGAGGCTTGCACTATTTATGCATTACACGATCTACGTAATAGCTTAAAGTTTTCATTATTGTGGTCGTGAAAATCCAATTATTGGAATTTATAAGAAGTAATACTAAAACTGACTTAACTGCCACTTTTATCCACCAGAAGAGCTACTACACTCTACTCAAGGATTGTTAAGGAGCTACTGGGCTATATAAAAGTAGTTACAAGCGTACATAGGACCTGACTGATTAATTAATCCCATACCGTAATCTTTTCACATTAGAAGGCTGTGGCACTCACAAATGTTTTACTCTTTACATAGTTTGCTGTTAATTTACTCACAACCAACCTTTTTAGCAGATCGCCAATAAAAAGTAATAGTCTATTTTACGTAATCCCGGCAACAAACGCATGGAACACAGTTTGTAAACAACTGATGTAGATAATTCCGACAGTTGATACTCATATAAGGCCTACTACGGTATGTCAGTCACTCGTCTAGCCAAGTGCACTCCATTTCAGAGCCTTCGTGTTGACCGGGACACCTGTCGCACCACTGTGCATACATTGTATGGCAAATGTGGTGTGCCGGAAAGAGTAGCGTCAGCTGGTACGTCTAGTTTTACCCTCAATTCACTGGCCGAGGGCGGAAAGGATTCCTCAAGCAAATCAGTAGCTCGAGTAAATCACCTGCCTGAAAACCCGCACCACTCACAGTCACAACGGGCCAGTGGCTGACAAAACGTTTCCTATTGCGATGTTATCACCATCATTGATGTTCAGAATAGTGTTTTCTATCACCAGTTGACCCCAAGTACACTGTATGTCGTTTGTGAGAACAGCTCATGCTCGTCTTGCAACAGGAATACAAAACGGAGATTAATACTGATAGGGCAACAAAACCTGGCTGAACAGCAGCGGTTTCTCTTTCAAGATGGACAAGAACTGAGGTGTGCTTCCTCTCATATCACGTGTAGCTATACGAAACTTCGCCTCTATATATGAATGAGGAGGTTGTAAACATGTGCCAAAAAATAAACAAGAAGTTCCGAGAAGAACTATACAGCCAACTTTTCATCCCAATGATTATTCTACAGTATATGAACCTATCTAGAATAATGACGAAATTAAGTTGGTAATATCGAAATACCTAATTAGTTCAAAATATACCTGGTATAATGTAGCCTAATAGAGCACTACAGTTGGCAGCCCTGGTGACGGAATATATTCTTAGTTCCATCTCTTAAGGTACAGAATACAAAATTAGGTTGAAGTCTAATGGACGTTACATGCAGTTAGACACTGGATCTATCAGCACGCGTAAAAGCATGTTGCCATCAATACCATGCGTGTGCTGGTCAGAAATAATCTGAAATATTATGATATCTTGTTGTGCCAATTTTGGATGAAATCCATTTGTTAGTATAGAAGTTACATGTATTTTAAAATTGGACATATCAACAGGCATAGAATCAGGTTTGCAGCACTGCCTTGTATTAATCACTCCAAATTAATATAGAATGTCAGGTGCTATACGTGTGCAAAGTATAGAGCTGTTGGCTTGCATACTTTCTGATATATTGATATTAGGGTAAAAAAATATAGACAGCATTTATTAACAGTTGGCAGCCCTGATTGCTCTTAACAATACTTATAGTCATATCTGTTATGGTACACATAGCACATACGAAATTTGGTTGAAATCCAACTGATAGTATAAAAGTTACATGAATTTAAAAATTGGTACTATCAGCAGACTTATAATCATGTTGGTAGAACTGACGTATATAAGTTACTCCAAATTAATCTAAAATGTCAGAATATACGTGTGCATAGTTTAAAGATGTTGGCTTGCATACTTTCTGATATATTGGTATTTGGATAAAAACAATAAAAATAGAGAGAGCAATTATTAACAGTTGGCAGCCCTGGTGGCCTTTAAGAATACGGTCAGTCATATCTGTTTATGTACAAATATTACATACAAAATGTGGTTGAAATCCAATTGATAGTGTAGAAGTTATATGCATTTAAACATTGGACCTATCGGAAGACTTAAAATTATTTTGGCAACACTGTCATGGTTGGCCTCCTGGAAATTAAACTGAAATAGTATTATCTACATGTGTGCCAATTTTGGAATAGCTCCCATGCATACCTTACAAGATATCCAACATGGAGCTCAAATTTCTAGTGCGTTTTTTCAGCAATTGGTAGCACTGACATCATTTTCAAATATGATCGTGAGATATTCCGGTGCACATATTTACTGATACGAAATTTGGTTTTGTTTGCTGCAGCCGTTTAGGAGTTGATAGGGGTGGGGGGGGACACACACACAGCCAGACAGACAGACAGACAGAAGGACAGACAGACAGACAGACAGACATTTTCCCGGATCGATCTCATAAGTCTACTTTTTCCTCATTTTTGCAAAATGTGAAAAGTAGGCTAAAAATGGGAGGTCTGAACTTGCTGCTGGACAGCACTGTAACATTTCATCAGCAAGGGTCATTCCTCATGTCGCATGGATCGCTATTAAAATGTGAACATCATCGAGCGATATTTGTTTATTGATTCCTCGACCCAACGCACATCGCCATACATCTGTTATGGATATTTCAATGATAAAAAGAAATAGAACATTACGTACAATATAACCTTCAACAAATGGACAAGCGTTTTGCAAATTCTTCGTAAAATCAACCATTACGAAAGTAATGGATTGTATACATATTCGTTTCGAAAGCATGCCAAGATGTATGGATGCAGCCATTCAAGCCAGCGGAGGTAACAGCCGATATTAAGATGGATTTTCAGGCACTAAACAATCTGAAAGAAAAAATGAAAAATCCACAGCCTGCTTCCAGTCTCCGACCGGGTCAGGAATGGAATGAATGAAGCCCCCATCTAGCGGCGAGGATATGAACTGTGTCGGCTGCCGAGGCCTCACGCACTCCTCTGGGGCAATGATTAAAAGAATGACAGATGAAATGAAATGATAGTGGAGAGTGTTGCTGGAATGAAATTTTTGACAGGGAAAACCGGAGTACCCGGAGAAAAACCTGTCTGCCTCCGTTTTGTCCAGCACAGATCTCACATGGAGTGACCGGGATTTGAACCACGGATCCAGCGGTGAGAGGCCGGCGTGCTGCCGCCTGAGCCACGGAGGCTTTTACTAAACAATCTACTCACCAATAAAACAAATGTTTTACGTCCTTTGTAACTTTTCTGCCTATAGTCTAGTTTTGTTTCCTTCTGTTGCAATTTAAGATTCTGAATGAAAGACTTTTGTTCATATGAATACTGTAGACTATTAGTTCACTCGAAAATAATTATTAATAATAAAATAATAATTAGCCCATGAACAATAAAATTATGTACACAAAGTAAAGGCAAATGTAAAAGTGTCTTATATTTTTATCTGAGTGTATATTATTCCCTAATTTGCCTTAAACGTAATTAATAAACCACACGAAATATGGTTGGTTCCTTAGTTTAGGGGCTGCAACAACGCGGTCATGTAGCCCCGTGTAATTTGGGTGTGTGTAGAATTTGTCTGATAACCGGTGTTAATTGTGATGGCTGTATTAGTGTGTGTTATCTGTCATTTAGGTAGAAAGACTGTAGACGATCAATTTTTAAAGTAGTTCCTACTTTTGCTTCCAAATACTACCGTTTACGACACGTAGCTGCGGACTTGGCAACTAGATGCCATTACAGCCAGCACCTGACGGCGAACGTTGGAACTAATATAGCGTTATCAAACTAACCTACAAATTTTAGCTTACACAAGTGTAGTTAGTGGAATGTTCTTTTTCATGCTATAAGAAATCTAGGACATGGGACCACCGGCTTTACTTCCCCTCCGAAAGAAGGCATAATGAGGGATTTTAACGCTCTTAACACATGAAATATATTGAGGCCTTTGCACCAATGTATAAGCAAGCATGATAACCAGACAACAATTGAACCGATACTACCACTCACTTCTAAATGTTACAGGAACGTTTTAGTTTTATTTAAACCACAAATAAAACGGATCTGGCAACATTTCTTAGATTTAAAATTCAAAGAAGTCGTTCCAACTTATGGCCAAGCAATTGAAAACGCTGACGTCTAAAAAAAGTTCATATGTTGTCACTCGCTAAACGTTGTATTCAATAATAGCAACCCCGGCCACGCCCGGAAACTGAAGCATCATTTATATAATTTATGGAGGAATCATAATTCATAGCAGAATTCTCTTTATCGGACCACAAACCATGAACATTCCTTCCCTGTGGTGTTCATAGGAACTTTGTCTTTGTGAATAAATTCTTTCTTCCTCTCTCTTGTAACAATCTAGAAATTATTTGTTGCTCAGTTTCATTGTTACGTGATAAGCGTACGTTTTTCGATTTCAATGAACTACGTACGACCTACATCCTTTTTCCCGTCTCAGCATGATGGGTTAAATTCACTGACTGGACTATTAATTATATTATCAAGGAGATAGCATGAGCAACGAATTCTTGTCAGAAGAAATTTAAGAATGGCGAGGTGAATGAATCACAAATCCCCCTTCCGTCCAATCTAAACTTGACTGCGTATTCTCCGGAACGAAACGTTCACAGGCGAAGTAAAGAAAATCCGAGTTGCACTTCCAGGGAAACTCCAAACACATCCACTCTTCTCTGAAGTCCTTTACTCGTCACGGTTTGACAGTGTCCGGGGTGATAGGCCCGATCGCCAGTCAGCTAGCTCGTAAACTGTCTCGAAGCTAGTAATTGAATGGAGTTTGTTGGAAGATATGAAAACGTAAAAACACTTATAGTGGGAGATGTATTGAAGATGAGATATGCTGTCACGGACATTTTTGTAGAACTGTTCATGCTGAACAATTCTTACACTCATAGTATAAGCCTATAGATATGTTAAATGATTTGCCCAGCGTAAAGCTTTTTTTTTTCGACTTTTTCATTGAAATCGTTAATGCTTGGCTTCATTTCGTCATAAATAAATTATTTTCTACAGAAACCTTCCTCGAGATATCCTTTACAGAATGGGAAAACCCGCATCAAAATCTATCCAGTGGTTCTCGAGATTACCCGGAACATCCAAGAATCGGGGACTTTGCTTTATACTATGTGGAGATTCGTTACTCTACAAACTTATTTTCTGAAGAAAGAAAAAAAACTACCTCATGAATGTACTTATAGAGTATCGTAGTATAATTTTACGTTCGTTGCCAAGAGCTGACTGTGGTGGCGTCTGGTAGCTAAGTGCTGAACTAGTAGTCGTTGACGGTGGCGTTTGGCGGCAAAAGTAGGAACTATTTGAAAAATTCAAAAGTCTGCAGTCCTTACTTGAATTAAAAAACAGATAACACACACTAATACAGTCATCACAGTTAACACCGGTTATCAGACAGATTCTACACACACCCAAAGTACACGGGGCTACATGACCGCGTTGTCGCAGCCCCTAAACTTAAGAACCAACCAACCGTAGTATAATTATGTTTGTACAATATTAATATAGATTAATATTAGTACAAATAAAATTACATTTTTGAAATGTTTGAAATAACCGAAAATATGTGTATTAAAATAATCCTCAAACGCAGAATTTGATTTAAGAGTAAGTGTTGAACCACATTAAGTTCCAAAATCTGTTTTCACAATTCACTTTAATGTTTATCTCAAGTAGGCTACAGTACTTACCAAGATCGTCGCAGTGAGTAGCAGCCACTAAACATGCCAATAAAGCACAGTATAAGGTTGACATGGCGAAGGTGAGGGTGTGACTTACGGCCAGCAGGAAAAGTTCAGGATTATATACGTGGTAAACAAGTTAATAGTGTGTCGATATGTTAATAGTCAGTCTCATTTGTTATAAGCGAGGACCTCATTCCATATCAGTATCCCTTAATAACCTCCGCTCTGTCTTCCTGTCGGATGGCAAGAATTTGAGTTGTTCTCAGAAACGATATACAGGGTGTACTGGCAAATGGTCAACAGCAATGGTAGTGACATAATCGCTTAGCCCTTACTGTGTCATTTCTGGAATATTAAGCGCTAATACCTTAGCCTTGCGTGTCGTTTGCGATATATTCCGACATGTAATTCTCCGGGTCATGTATAGAATAATCTGTAGGCTATCGTAAGTTAACATTTAATTACGGTAGGTGGCAAGAAAGACAGTGATAATGAAGTCAGTGATGAAGTTAGTGAGTGTTTATCATCAAGAGACGATGAAACTGATGTAAATGAGAGCAGTAGAGATGCAGAAGCAAGTGTTGTACTCAAATGCATGCCTGCACTCCGCAATCTTATACCATGGTTTCCCTTTACTGACACATATTTTGTTCTGTTTTCCTCCATTTACATTTCTTTTAAACAATGATAAAAGAAAGTTATCGAAATAAGCAGGTCTTAAACATTATCTTAAAAAAAAGACTCAGACAATAGTTCAACATACAGTATTTCAGTAAAACTGGAAGGGTTACGTTGAAATTAATTGATTGAGAGCTAGTGATTTTAGGTTAGCAATAGGGTGACATAATTTCTATAATTTACATGTATTTTTTGCCTATTTTCATTTTATAAAAAAAAGGCTTATGAGATCACCTCTTGTCCGTGTGTGTGTGCGTATGTGTGTGTGTGTGTGTGTGTGTGTGTGTGTGTGTACCCTAATAACTCCTAAACGGCTGGAGCGATTTCAATGAAACTCGGTAAGGTCATAGAACCATTTCGGTTGACCCCAACCGTGCCCTCGAAATTTTATGTCGTCTCATCAATCCAACATGGCGGCTGTGCGTAATATTTCACCAGCATTCAATGTCTCCGAAACTATTACCGATATCACCCTGAAATTTTGTTCGGTTATAAAGGACACTAATAGAATTGCACCTATGAGACTTTCAAAAACCTAGTAACTACAAAACCAACATGGCAGCCAAGGGAAGTTGAAACTTTTAAATAGACATTTCTCGTGATTTAACCATCCAAACGCAATGAAACTTGGTACAGCAAATGATTATACATATTTCAATGCACTGGCATCTACTGCTCGGGTACAAGCTCTGTGAACTTGCGGGGTGAAGGGAAAGAGCAGGGAAGGGTCAGGTGAGAAGAGAAGGGTTTGTCAACAGCCCACCGTGATATCTGGTTTTCCTTTCTATTCCAATACAGCGACCATAGCGCCGTTGCTCAAACCACTGTGGTGATACGAATGAGTGAGTGAGTCACCGACCAATGTATTTGGTTCTGTACTATGCACGGACCGGGAAACCTCATCACTCGTCAACACCACTTCTCATAGTCCGCGATGCACATTCGTCTCAGGTTCACGCAGCTTACACCCGAGCAGTAATTTAGTTCAATTGTTTACATAACCTCAAGATGGCGGCTGTACGAAATTTTAAAATTAAGTTTTTATTTTTTGTGTCGTAATCATGCGATCGAAGTGAAAGTTTGAATAATTAATCCACGCAATAATTTTCCTTTAATGGTACATAACTCTATGGCCTATACATATAACAATCCAAAATGGCGACCATCCGCAATATTTAGACGGTTCTCTGTATCTACGAATCATTTACAGCAATCAAACTGATTTTTTATGTTCATAGAGGCTATGTTCACCTATAGCACTTTCAATAACCTGGTGAGTACAAATCCAACATTGCGGCGACGCGAAGTATAATATTTAAATGGACGTTTCTCGCGATTTAACCATCCGAGTGCTGTGAAACCTAGTACGGTAAATGCTTATACAAATGTTAATCCACTGGCATCTAATTTATGTCAATTATTTTCATACCCACAAGATGGCAGCTGTGCGAAATTTTAAAATCTCGTATTTACTTCGTGTGTCCTAATCATGCGATTGAAGTTTGAATACCACACGTAAGCTCATTGAAACACATTATTTGGCCACATTGTATTAATTCTATTGAAAAGGGAGGCAAGTTTCCTCTCGAAACATCTAGATTTTAAATTTTATTTTCACACGGCAATATCCCATAAGTATGAATAATTTTACTACCAATAACATTATTATAACAAGTTTTTGTTGTTAGATAATATTTGTATATACATTTGAACCTAAACACATTGATCAGGATCTGATGATGACCGCTTGAAGGTCAAAACACGTAATACTAAAATTGCCCCATTATAATAGTGATCATAACTAATTCATGTCATTCTTTCCAGCGTTGTTATTTACTTATTATTAATATTATATATATTGCAATCCGCCCAGTCTTCGTGAAAATTCGTGTTGACCGACTGAAGGGTTACAACTGACAGTTTGTACAGGCAACACTGAAAGAATGGCTTCGAAGCTTTACATTTCTGTATTATGGAAAGAAGTTCAATGACTGGGAACATTGTACGAGTTGTGTTGGAAGTGTCTGGGCTACACTTCCATCCTTAATGAATGACGTAATAAAAGGGCGAGGTGGCGTGGTGTGTCACTTGTAATTGCCTATTGTCCCAACTCAACCCTCGTTTAAATGAGTCTCTTACGGGATTTGGCGGCAGGAACATTGGAGGTGTTTTATGGACCTGATTTATTCGAGGAGTGGTGCCTCTCCAACCCTCCTTCTTAAAATAATACAGCGCATAAATTCTGAATGAATTTCCCTTATAAGTGGAAGTTGTTAACGCTATGTATTCCTGTCATTACTTTCCGCCATATTATGGACTTGATTGCCAACTGAAAGGAGAAATGGGAGAAATGAATTAGGTGTGGCGGGCACATATTTCAGTATGGGAAGCAGACAATGTGTTATAGTGAGACAAAAGACATCACAAGGTGGACTGCAGTCTTCTTATTTCTGTTTCAGAACTCCACCTGATATAAATTACAGAGCCAATAACATGTTACGACATGGTTCCTTCCTCATAGAAGCCATTCACTCAAGTTCCATTGGCAAAGTCTTGTTTCTGTCACCTCCGAGTTCTGTATCGAGTAAGCTAGTTCTTTTGAAGGAGTTGCAGTTCACGCCGATAGTTAAGTTTTGAAATATGGCTCTCTACCTCCCATCCGTTTTCCCTCTTTCCCATCAATGAAGTTGCAAAGGAATGGCCCACAGTTCCTTTTGCCTTTTTCATCGCCATTATCCATATTTATTGGACTCCTCTCTCACCTTATTGACCCCCCAGAGGCTCACAGCTAGTGGGAAATGGAATGGCGGCCACGGGACCCCAGCTGAGTTCGGCATTACTTCCACTTACTTGTGCCGGGCTCCTCTCTATCATCTTTCCTGTCGACCTTCCTTGGTCAACCCTTGTTCTCTTCCGACCCCGACGGTATTAAGTTATCCGAGGCTTAGGGAGTCTAACTTTCTTGCTTTGATTGGACTTATCCTTATCTTTCCTGATCCCTCAAGTAGTGCGCCTAGGAGAATCCTGACCCACCCACTTTATTTGAACGCGACTATACCTTACAGTTTGGTTTCTTCCTGATATTTCCCGAACCAATCATCTGAGATGGCCGTGCGCCCGCTCATTTTACTCGACATTAAGCCCCCTTTCCCATGGGCAGCTTATTTACCAAAATGGCCAAAACTATTAGGTCATCAACCTGAGATTTTCGGGAATAAATAATGGTAGAGAGTTGTGTAAGGGCTAGTTTTACTCGGGATTAAGCCCCATTTCCCATGGATCATTGATTTCCCCAATTTTCGCCAAAGGAACAAACTACTAGGTTATTATTATTATTATTATTATTATTATTAGGTAATTATTATTATTTTAAAAACACAAAAGTGCGTGTGAGAACCTCTGATGCCTCAGTAACAGAGAGGTTGGCAACCCTAATTGTCATTGGCGCCACGAAAAGGAAATTAATAATGAGTGGACATGGACTTGAGGAATTTTTGTATTTTGTAATGCCCTATTCGCTGTGAAATGAGAACAGTATTGCCAAAACTTTTATTTTACTAATTTCACACGTAGACAGATCACACTAACACAGACATGCTGCACTATTTCTCTCATTTCGACATTTGTCATTTTTTCATTTTTGTCATTTCAACATTAGGCTATATAATATATATTATATTAAAAAGTTTATTTCTCAAATTTTGCATTTCAAGATTTAGTTGCTAACACATTTCCAAATTTTGTATTTATGCAAACATATTGTTGTTATCCTTGAGTGGCCAAGTCTTGATATAGACAGTGGTGCAGTCTCTTTCTCTCTCTGTATCAAGATCGCGGGTTCAAACACGGCCGAAGTCGTCGGATTTTTTAAGAACGTTAAAAATCCCTCAGTATGTCTTCCTTAGGAGGGGAAGTAAAGCCGGCGGTCCCATGTCATAGATTTATGGCATGTTAAAGAACCTTCCACTAATTACACCTGTGTGAAGCTAAATTAATATAGGTTAACCATTTGACTAACGTTCTTAGGTTCCTACGTTCGTCGTCAAGAGCCGACTACGGTGGCATCTGGTAACTAATTTCTGAACTAGTTGGTCGTTGTCGGTGGCGTTTGGCGGCAAAAGTAGGAACTAGGCTACTTGAATAATTGATCGTCTGCAGTCCTTACTTGAATTAAAACAGATACACACACTAATACAGTCATCACAATTAACACCGGTTATCAGACAGATTCTACATACACCCAAAGTACACGGGGCTACATGACAGCGTTGTCGCAGCCCCTAAATTGAGGAACCAACCAACCAACCAACCTCTCTCTGTATCCAGTAACGTAGTGGCTTATCCATGTATAGGTATTACAGGTAAGACTTTGGACCTGAAAAAAATACTATTTAAACTTACGTAACCATGAATTTTACCCTATCCCCACCCTCCCTCCACTATCTTTTTTATTTACTAATTTCACACGTAGACTGATCACACTAGCACAGACATGCGGCACTATTTGGTCAAATGGCCAATGTTAGGTACTCATGTTAACTCTCACACACTCTCACACTCTGTCTCACTCTCTCTTTAGCACACACTCTCCAACTCTCTCTCCACTCATATATCCACGCACATGTCGTTGGGAACAAACACAATCATAATATTTATTTCCAAAGAACATTAATTCACTTGCATACCACCCCCAAGGAACTTTTATTATTTTAACTATGAATTTACAATTTACAATAAGTGGAAAAAGCAAAATAAATACTATACATTTTATTTACAAAACAATATTTACAAATGTATAGTGTTTTGAAATATGACTCTCTTCCTTTTTCCCTCTTTCCCATCAATCATGTTGCAAAGGAAGTCATTGTGTCTGAGTGCGTGGCCCACGGTTCCTTCTGCCTTTCTCATTTCAATTATCCATGTGTAATGGCTTCCTGTATACACCGGTATCTAAGGTAGTTAATAACTATTCATAATATTATTTTAATATCGCGTTAAAACGAATTGAAACATACAAGACGTTTCACTGGAACCGTGCCTGTGTTGTCAGTAGAATAATGGTGCACCCTGGATAGTGCTACACCCTCAAGGGCTCATGGTTGGTAAGTTCGGGAGTTCATGATAACGAGGCAATCCTGAACTGTGTTCGGTTTCTCCCCTTTTCCAACAGACTGTGGAGCGACCCTCTCCTCTTTCCCTTTCCTGTCTGCCTTTCATGACTCTACTTCTTTCCAAGTTCCTCAATCCTCATTCCTCAAGGGTTGAGGGCATTATTTTCCCTGCCTTTTTATTTCCCTTGTACTTTTCTTTAGTCCATTGTAGTTAGTTTTAGTTGTGGGTTTCATGTTATCATATCAATCTCACTATCGCCCAAACCATTAGGGGCCAATAACCTACATGTTGGGTGCCTTAAAACAACAATCATCTTACTGATGGTCACTCTTCCCTTATTGGAAACGTGTTCTTGTTATTCTTCTCTCTACCTTCATCTTGACTGAGACAACTGAACTATTATCCGGTAAGTTTGTAGATTTGTTCTGTGTTTCAGTCAACTTTGCTTGAGAGACGAACGATATTAATAATAGGTTATCAACCTAATATGACCGAAGGTTGCTAGAATTTCAGTATTCAATACAAATAAATAGCATGTGTACTCTTGTAATAATGTGTAAGGCAAGCGCCAACATTTTCCTTGCATATATTCAAGTTCACAGTAACAGGTATTGAGTTAACTTTCTTTTAGGGGCAGATGACCTCGTAGTTCCGCCCGTTAAAACAACAATAACTGTCATCTTTTTTTGGGCTGTATACATCGGTATCTAAGGTAGTTAATAACTATTCGTAATATTATTTTGGGTGATAAAACTAATTGAAATATAGGCCTACAAGACGTTTCGCTAGGAACAATACCTGTGTTGTCAGCACAATAATGTGGCAACGAGAAGATAAAATGTTCGAAAGTTCCTCTGTTCGTCACTAAATGGCTGACTGGATCTACTGTATGTATGTAGTCATTTCAGTAGGAGTGTGGAACGTGAGGAAAGAGATATTTTATTTTAATTTACCAATGGTCCTTCAAGGCCAGCATGTTTTCGTTATTGTTCTCGCTTCTTTCTCGACATCCTCATTTGTCAAGTGTCTCATTCCCCCTCTCCCACATATTTTAGAGCTTTACTTATTAAAATTATATTTCATCCTCCTCATTATTATTATTATTATTATTATTATTATTATTATTATTATTATTATTTTATTTATTATTAGCCTACTTTCGATTTTTGCAATAAAAATGATAGTACACTTTGAGATCTACACAGGGCCAAAACTTTGTGTGTCAGTCTGTGTGTGAGTATGTGTGTGTGTGTGCCCTGTATTCCCGTCCCTCCCCTTATCAATTCAAACACAAAGAAACCGAATTGAACAAAATTTGGTACAGAGGTAGCACTAGCAAAGGGCACCTCAGTGTCATGTTTTATATTGTCGCAATCTTTACCAAAACGTAATGGCGGCCACCGAAATGGTCAAAACTTAAAATTGCAGTACGACCAAACTAATCATCGGATATTTACCAAATTTTGTAAAAATATACCTTCATATGGGGCGCGTCTTGTGCCCAAGCTACAAGGTCATCCAGCCGTACCATTTCATGATGGTGGCCGTGTGAATTATGCAAACTTTATAATCCATAACATGGGACCCACCAGTTCCGATTACTGAACCGAGAATCATTTAAACTGATCTAAAGGACGTGGCCCGTTCGAAATTAACTTGACTTTGACTTTTGTGGTGTTTGAAGCCATATTTTCAGTGTTGCCTTAGTAAACAAGAGTTTAGTGCTCAGTTTAGTGATCCATTACACTTACATCTGATGATGATCGCTTGACGATCGAAACTGGTCATCCTAGTGTTTTATTAATCTCATGTAATTTATTTCAGGATTAGGGCATAACCCATCTCTTTTGGGTACATTCGTGTTGACCGACTGAAAAGCACTAAACTCTTGTTGACTTTGACTTTAAAAACCTGAGCCGTCTCGGTTACAAAACAAGATGGCAGCTGATCTCTTGTTCTGACCTATATTTCACTAATTTGGGTATGTTGATTGCAATATAGCCAACTGATAGAAATAATATGAACTTTGTATGAAATTAACTTTGTTTGAAATATACTCCAGTGAAGAAATCGTTTAGTCAAAGTCATTATTTTCTAAGATGTTGTATCTAAATCAACTGATAACATTCAACTTGGGCGGACATATACCCATATATACCCATAACTATACCCATACATTTAGGAGAAAGTAGGCTATGGCACCCTATAATATGTTCTTTCCTGAACCTCTGTGGTTAGAGCTTTGGTCTGTCACTCGGCCGGCTCGGGTTCTAATCCTAACAGAGTTGTATTCTTTTGCATGATATTTTTATATTTATTGTTTTTTGAGTACTGAGACGTTACACAATTGAGCGTTATATTGTGCATTTCGTAATTAAAACAACGTTCTCCAACAGATCTGCACGAGTGACATCTACTAACAACCAGTTGAACTAGAGTATGCAGGACCTATCCGCGGCCTACTAGATGCGAGCTGCGCTCTATACCGGCCAGTTAGTGAACCCATGCCTACGGTGTAATTGAAATTGTCCCCTTCTTGGCGATAGAGCGCACTCCCAAGGATAGGCGCGATTAACAATTAGGTGTGCAGTAGGTGTATTAAATGTGTTTCTCCCAGTGGTACGTTTAGACCAACGAAGTTTCAAATATTGTAAGTAGTCGGTGATAATATACTGAATTCCTGCTTGGAGTGTTTGCTGATGAAATTGCGCAATGCTGGGGTAAATATTACAAACTATGGTTTGAACGCCACTGCTCAAATCCAGTGTGCCAATTTGCACTTCGAATAGGAAGAAAATAGGAGGTGATAAGAACAAAGAGTTATAACTATGCCCATACATTTAGAAGAAAGTAGGCTACGGCACCCTATAATATGTTATTTCCTGAACCTCTTGTTTTTTACATCGTTGTGCCCTACTCAGGAGCACGGTTGAACCTGATTAGCTGACGTGTTTGTCTTCTTATCCTCCCAAAATCTCTTCATCCTCTCGCTGAGCTTCTTCCTTAGTTCTTCTGTCCAAGTTTTAGTAGCTCTGGTGTTGGGGTTATCTCCAAATTGGTGATTTTTCATTTTTGTTCTGAATTTACATCATTGCATTGGCCAGATTACACCCACATGGTCTAATCAACATCGATGACCCAACAGCAAAACCTCCTGGGCTCAACCTCCCACGCAAGTGCAAATCATCAGCCACATCGTGAAAGAATGTCCTTTACGAGCATTCACTGGGCCTATGGAGGAGCTACATCAGGTAACCCCTGCGGTACTCACTTGGTTGGAAGGACTAGACATCAGCTTGTGATGAAATCTCAGAATCTGCAGCTGTGTGTGTGTGTGTGTGTGTGTGTATGCATGCCTCCTAGTTAGTCTGTAATACTTTATATCCATGTATATAAATATGTACAGTATATATTTTTTTCTAATAGCAATTATATGTAAAATACATTTCAACGATTGTCAAATGAAGCATCATACGCTAAATAAATAATAAAATAATAATTATTATTATTGAGCCGTGCAAGCTGTCTCAAACATTTTCCTGCATCGTTCGACATTTAATATCTACCATCCCCTACCATTTAAAATGCCCGCTCAGATGCCTTGGTTTGGCTAATGAACTCGAGATGGCAGCACCTATCGGCACTACAAGCTGTGGGTTGTGTCTTCAACCGCTAGAGCGAGACATAGATGTCTTCCGGAACCGCCTTTGATCGAGACATATTTGAAAAAGTATATTATTCTACGTCATTAAAACAAAGGACTATATATAAAATATTCCGCCAAATTGATTATATAATATGTACATCGTTACATGGTGTGTCAATCTGTGATTGGACAGTTTCGATTAACATTAATGCACTGCGGCCTATAACTGTGGTCTCCGCCATGTTGGCATCTTCACTCGGGAGTTGTCTGGACTGTTTTGAACTAAGAGGTCGTGCAAAAACTGTGTCTGGGCTTGGCCCCCAGTCTCCACGAAATATGGATGTATTCTATAAAAAGGAAGTGTCTGTGCTCTGAAGGCTATAAATTCGTCATTTCGTCTTGAAGATGAAGTGTGGTCTATTTATTGTAACTGGTTGCAAGGAGAAGCTTCGTGGGTGATCGAAGCGGCGTGTGTGTGCTCGCGTAGCCATTTTGAGGCAAAGTTCATATCTTTTAAAATTATTTAATATATGTTATTTTTTGTTATTTTTGTGTCTCCACAAAAGAAGGATTTTAAGGTACGTTTTATCATATAATATATATTACTTGTTATGGGAGCTCCGATATTGGCCTTATATGGATGTTTTAATACTGTATTTTATTTCGCATTATAGGTCTAATATTTCTGTTTTGTTAATATTACCTGATATGTAAAGCTTGTTGTTTTCCTTTGCACCTTCCGGAGACACGTTTCAAGGTTATCTTAAATTGTAATTTATTATGTATTTATTTTATTTTCTTAAGGGGTAAATTTCTTCTCGTAAATTGGGGTTGACATATTTTCTTTGGTCTTAAGTTTTTTGATCCGTCGCTTCCTATTTCTGTTTTTATTGTTCGTATTTTTGTTAAAAGATAATATTTATCTCCTTTTTGTCATTTCTCTCTGGCCGAATGTTAGTTCTTAAAACCTTTGTTTGGCGTAATTGGGATTGATATTCAGTCATCTGTTTCGCGGCCATTGTAGTATTGTTCTTTCAGGATGCATTGTGGTCTTTGGTAAAAAGAGTCTTTTGGCGTCTGGCGCGGCGTTCAAACGTGATGTCGTAGTTCTTGATTTTTTTTTTGTTCTTGTTGTTAATCATGCTGATTTATGGTTTAGTGCTAACTTCTGTTTTAAGTTTCCCTGCGTGTGCCGCAGTAATTTTAATTTGTTTTTGTTATTCTGGTCTCCTTATTTTTTAATCTTGCTCCTTGATTTTTGGCATGGTACGGTTGACTGAATATCGAGCCTAATTTTCAGTGTTTGTGATTATTTAAATCGCTTCATTTAGTAAGTGCTAATCTAATCCTTGTGGGCTCCAATTTTTCTTGAATTTTGTTTATTTAAATTGTTCTTTTTTTGCTCCTCAAGCTTCGTGTAATTTTTCTTTCACTTCACCTGTGGGTGATTGTTTGTTTGGCTCGAGCCATAAGTTTTTAAGACCCCTTGTAAGAATTTAGGTCTGTTTAAGCGTATAATGTTATGTCTGTTAATGTTGACCGAATCCCCTGTCTTTTCATGTTAACATGTGTTCTTGCTGCACTTTTTTTTGATTAAATGTTTTCTTAAATTATGCTAAGCTGATTGTCGTGGCATTATTTAGTCGGTGGCAGTTCTATGGTTATTGGGAGGGTATCTGTGGACTGGCCTGTGGGATCCCTCTTCCCCCTCCTTCCTTCATCTGTAGGTGTTAGTCTGCTGAGGTATGTCTTCTGACGGTGTGTTGCAGTTGCGAGTGGACCTCTAAAAACAAGGTAAGTAGGCCCATCCCGTCCCCGGTGGTCGGCGCAATTATTATTGTTATGATTATTATTTATAGGTTCATAAATTCCTCGTTTTACAATGGCACGATACCGGAAAGTACGGACTAATGCCAAGCAGTTTCAGAGCTCATACATTATATAAAAATCGTTGCACTGTATGGCAAGTGTCCAAATTCATCGGCATTCGGACTCCCTGGCCTGTGTGTCATTCCAAGAGTCTGCAATTGGACCAGCAGTCTTGATGGTACAATTTCAATTATAGATAGAATGAGATATAACCTGAATGGTCAGTTCGGTGTAACTGGGCATAGACTGAAAAGGTTGTACTTGAGTGGCAAGTATTATCACAGGTTCTTCCTTCTGCATGTCAAGGAGGAAAACGTCAGGTCGGTTTTATCAGAGTGGTTTTCTCTGTCCCAGTATGATATGTGGACTCCATTGCAGACATATTTTAGCTAGTACTTGTAATATGGAAGCGAGGACTCAACTAGTCCTGTAGCATTAGCCAAGGTTCGAGGCATTGTTGTGGTGCTCAGTGCAGTCCATATTTGGCAAGGTTATCCGCCCAGAATGTGATCCCAAGTCACACCATACTTGCCGCATTTAATACACTTACCCTTAACTTCAGCCTGTTTTATGATGAATTTCTTGCAATTCTTTGTTGAAATGGTTCTGCCATGGATTTCCAATATGAAGCCAGTTGTCTCTCCAAATAATTGCCCTTATTGGGACCATCTGTTTGATTCACACATCTGTTGATGGCGGGTCCAACTGATGTGTATGAGCACCATGCTTCCTAATTATCCAGTTATTCTTGTTAATGAGGAGGCATAATTAAATATCCTTTTGGTATGCCCTTCGTTGTCTATTCTTTGAAATATGTCATTAAATTTCAATCGTCTTTTTCTTTTCCTGTCTATTAAATGGCAAATATTTTTGCTTATTTGCCTATCCATCCTTGAACTTGGACGAGGAGTGACTTTTCAGATAAACTGGAAGTGGCCCGGACCAAATGGAATGTGGAGTCTCTTTTTTTTGTCAATTTTACCCTCCAGGTTGGTGGTTCCCACGGACTCAGTGAGGGAACTCACCACTATCGCCTTTCCAGGCAGTGTCCTAGAGCTGGGAACACTTGGTCAGATTGGATACAACTGGGGAGGTGTAATCAGCACCTCGCCCAAGCAGCCTCCCTTGCGAAGCGAACAGGGGCCTCATGAGGGATGGGGAGGGAAGATTGGGGTGGAGAACAAGGAAGAGGGAAGGAAGTGGCTGTGGCATTACAGTAGTTACTGTACCCGTATTACCTACCAATACTTGTTGAAACCCTCGATGACAGCTGGATCGTAGAACCTGAAAATCCCCGGCTAGAAAAAACCCCAAGTTCAACAAACATACAAAGGGATAATAGGGCCACTCGAATACCTACCTGGATGTATTAAGAATGACCAAGATTTGAAGAAAGAAAAACTAGCTCAAAACACAAGAGTCCTTCTAAAAGAAGAAAGAATCTCAAAGGTGTGGTAAACCCTAAAATACCTAGCGATGGTCCTCTTAATACACCCTTCCATCACATCTATAAAGCAAAACGCAATAATTAAAACCAAATGAGAAATTAGTTTATTGCAAGAATAAACATGACAAGGAATATAAATTTTGTCGATACCACGACTAATCAAAAATCAATTAATTATACTGGATTGTCTCCCAGACATGGAATATGAGAATGGATTCCAAAATGGATCACCCATTATCACAATTAACTTTCAGTTCTTTCAATAATAAGGTATAATAACAATTTTGGATCCCATATGATAAACACACAAAAATTAAATAAATTGAACAAATTGGATTCACTTCAATTCATTCACTTTATGAACATTTTATAAAATACCGTGATAAAAACGAATAATCTTTTACCACATTTCCAATAGCATTATATGGACTTGTTGGTGTATTCCTTGGAATACACGGTAAGACAGAGTAAGCTTTTGCTGCTCTTTGCTTTATTTCATTACTTCTTTTTACGCAAACACCAACAGTGATCTCCTGGTTCTTCTTTGTTTATGCACTTTGCTTATATTACCTCTGAGTCTTCCATGACCCACCTAGCGTCATCTAGCAGCGAATCTCTGAAGTTCCTCAATTTTTCCATGTACAAGTGGACTTCTTTATCAATCTGGCCACCAGATTTCTTCACTATCGCCAGCTATCATCTCTGTGATCAAGAGGACTTCGTCTACAATCCCATCCACCAAGCTTCGCTAGTGACACCTGCTATCAACTCTTTGAAGACCATTTCATCAAGATACTTAATTTTTGTAAAGTTTTTCATTCTTATGTATATTCCTTTGTCTCCTACCCCCACTCTTTTTCCATCCCTGGTCCCTCCGCGCTTCGTTGAGCTGGCCTCACTTGTGAGTCTGAAGTCAAACCAGTCAGTTGGAGCCCAACTAAGGCTCGCCTCCTCAACTCGAGAGGCAAACCTTTAAATCCGACGAAATGTTCGAGTTTTAAAATCAACCGTCAACAGCAACATCGCTTTCTTCATGAAGCAGAGATAAGTACCGACTTCACGTTTTAAACACATTCTCATCGCTTTTAAAAAGCTAAATGCATTTATTTTGATTTTATAGACAGTGAAATTGCTATATGTGATACAATAACTGCCTTCAAGAGATCTTCTTGATCAAACTCTAGCTATCAAGTCTAACTTTCAAATTGAAATAGTACTCCTTGTACAGATTTTCAGAGATGCTATCTCACATCGAGGGATATTCCTAAAATACCCACTGTCTATAATATCTAGTTTTCCGCCGAGGGACTTTCTACCCATTTCAACAGTCATCATTGCTCTGGAATTTTCCATAACAAAAATCTCTATCTACCAGTTAAACTGTCAAGTATTTCCCCCTTTAATATGGGAGTACTTTTTCTTCACTGAGAAACTTATGTGGTATAAACTTCTAATCCACATACATTGTCTTCCTACGTGGGAAATTTTCTGCCGCATTTAACTACCACCTATAGAAACTACAACCCATAATTCTGTCAAGTTAAAAGTCAACTAGTGATTTACATGTGCTACTACAGTGAACTTTTCAACTATATCAACAGACTATAGTGAAAACAGTCCCCGTTCAACTTAACATCCACGTCGCGCTCGTCCGAGTACAGTAAATACGGCCATGAACACTCTTCCACAATCCCATTTCATCTTTCCCAAATCCTTTACTAACAAACTAGAGTAACAAAATTGTAAATTTAGGTCTTTTTTCAATGAGGTGTCACTCTCAGTAAGTGCCCTCCCATATTTGCTCCATTTACAACTAATTAATTTCTGTAACTTCGCGTCTAGTACACGCCCTAAAATATATTGTTTCTCCCTTCTAATGAGAGAATTCAATTCTTTCTACTCACAAGTGAGTTATCTCTAGGTTTCACGAAAGGGAAACTTGCCCTATTTTTTTCGTGATCCCTATTTAAATATATGAAGTTCTAGAAACTTCTACTTATTTTCTCTCTCTCTCTCTCTCTCTCTCTCTCTCTCTCTTTTAGTTATAATTTCAAATTGTTATTTTTCTTACTTTTAAGATTTCTAAATATGAAATCTTAAACACCCACATCGTACCTGATTAATTCGGCTACGCTAGAATTACTTTATAATTGTTGTTACAAACGTTAAAATTGTCCATTTTAAGCACCACTTTTAAAATCTTATTCAGATTTTTAGTGCTTACCACAAGTATTAAACTTGTAATCAATTTAAATTATTTGCCAATTATAAACTTGTTATCTTTAGGTCTCAGACATTCACATGTAACCTTTTAGAAATCACAATCATGATCTAACTGTTATTAATTCTGTGTTAATTCTTCAAAGTTTAATTCATTGTTAATAAACCTTTTTTTCTCGTTATTCTTTTCGCTAGATTCACGCTGAGATAGGACGCTGTCTTCCCTGACTCTTCCTGGCTTATGCCCTCTTTAAAAAACTCACAAATCAAATTAATAACGGTTCAACTATTTGTTTCATTAGAGCAAAAACTCTTAGTCACAAACTTATTAAAGCCTCTCTTAGCCTGGCTAGCTAATTCTAACTGGCCAGTAAGGCAAGCATAGCTAGCTCCGCCAGCTTCCTACTTGTTCAGTTTTTCTCTACAACTTATGGTTGGTTTTCCAAATTTAAGTTTTTCTCATTGTCTAAACTTTTAGTCGGCGCTTTGCTGGGTGAAAGCTTAGCCATTCTTAAATGCAACTATTGGTGCTCTTACCAGATTTATTTTCAAAAGCATAACTGTTTCATCGCTACCCTTCCTGGTGGTACTCGGTCATTTGCTAAGAGAAATTACCCACCCGGAGTTAAGAAATATCACTATGAGCCCAACCTTTGTTTGCCTTTCAAAACATTTTGTTAGACCTAACTCCTTTGAAAGTACAAACAGTAAATCTGTCACTCTTTGTCTTGTCAGACCACCACCCTTCCCCATAGTAGGCAAATTTATGCTTGAGAGGGAATACGCTATAGCTGCTTGCTTGCGTATAGCTCAAATTCCAGCTGCGTTTCCCGTTAGCTACGGCCAGGTCCATACCCACTTTAGGTGTTTCACGGGCTTTGCGGTGATACTCGTCTCTAACCATTGTTCTTGTTTGGTGTTGGACTCTTGTCCTATTATCCACACTTATTCCTTAGTCCGAAACCCACTTCCCTTTACTTCTCTCTTCATCTTCCGTTGTGGGTAAGGTTGATTCCTAGCAAAAACCTACCCAAACTTTGGTGCCGAAACCCGGGAGAGTCCATTTGTCAATATTTTGCAAATTATTAATAGCTACTTTGAACTTTTCAGCTATAACTTCGCAGTGCAATGCTGATGAGGTGGAAGGAGGTTGCTTCTGTCTCCTTTGGTGCATTTCTCCCTTTCAACTTGTTTGCTGCTCCCAGTTTGACAGCATTTCCAAGGTTCCACAGTTTCGTAAGTTATACTTGAATTTACCTATTTCACCATGCCTTCCACAGATAAAGATAAGGATGGCAAGGATGAAAAACTTATTTCCAAACGAGCTTCTTATAAACGGCAACCTTCCCGATTTCGAAAATACATCAAAGAATTAGATCCTTCAGAAGCTCAATTAGAGTTGTTAAAACATCGCGTAAAGGACTATGAACGTTCTTATAAAAACTTTTGTACTATCCAAACCGAAATCGAAACCTGCATGCTCAGTCAAACAGATGATCGCGTAGAGGTAGAAAATCAATACTACGACGGTATAGCCTCCGCCTTTAAAATAATTCGCCAACTTGAGGAGGAGCAGAAAAGGGATGGTTCCATTCTTGGCTCCCTTCATGAACAACAAACCTCAACTCGCGTAAGGGCTCATGAACCAAAACCAATTCTTCCCAAAATTATCTGCCCCATTTCTCAGGAGACGAATCTACTTGGAATTCTTTTTACGAACTATTTTGTTCTCTAACTCATGAACATGAAGATATTCAAATCATTTACAAGTTTCATTATTTGCGATCTATTCTACGAAATCAAGCCCTGCAGTTAGTTGAAACACTCCCATTAAGTGCCGAAAACTACCCCATTGCCTTTAACCTGTTGAAAGAAAGATACGGTAATTTACGGCTACGTATTCAACGCCACATGAAGGCTCTATTCAATTTGCCTGCGTCACAGCACAATGACGCCACTACCCTGCGTACCCTCATTGATACAACACAACTTCACGTTAAAGCTCTATCCCAATTAGATCAACCCACTGAACACTGGGACACTTTCCTAATACATTTAGTTGTTTCTAAAGTCGATGTTGCTCAAGGCTTGGGAAATTGAACTTTCCAAAGACGACGATTACTCGTATGAGCATTTAGTCACCTTCATAAATGCTAGATACCAACTCTTAACTGCCTTAGCTAATCAAAGTGAACCCTCTTCTCCTAGCTCTAAACTTGAATTACTGTCCCTCAAATCTAAAACCGAACACGTAGCGTCTAGTACCCAAAAACCCGGGTCCAGCTCGTCAAAACTAAAGTCAAACGCCACTGGTTACCCAACTAGGTCCAGTGAACGCAGTATTGCCAGTTCTCTCGCCTAAACACCCAAAGCGAACCCCGTTAGAATTTAAATGAACCATTAAAGTGCATACTTTGCAAAGATACCCACGCTCTATAGGTATGTAAAGCTTTTTAAGAACTGTCAGTCGATGACAGAAGAAAGTTAGTTTCTCAGAATAAATATTGTTTCAACTGTCTATCACCTAAACATTCTGCTTCTAATTTCAAGTCCACCAGACTCTGTTACCACTGTGAAAAAGCTCACCACACTTTACTGCATCGTCATGATCAATTGAGGTTATCAGCAGCATCCACTTCTCAAAAAAGTGATAATACCAGCAATCCTAGTGCGTCTTCTTACATTCAAAACGCTAAGGCTTTGCGTAGTGGTCAAGTATTGTTATCCACTGTTCAAGTCGAAGTTCAGGATAAATTTGGCAACTGGGTCAGTGCACGTGGTCTTCTTGATTCAGCGGCAACCCACGATTTTAAGTCCAATTCTTTGATTAGAAAACTAGGCCTACCTGTAAACCTCACTTCTATCAATGTATCAGGCATTAATAGCTCAAAATCGCAAGCTTTACAGTTTTCAAAACTAACCATAAGAGATACTTGTCATAGAAATAATTCTCTCAAACTAAATTGTCTCATTCCTAACAGTATCGGAGAAGACACTCCAAGTCACTCTGTTGATATTTCAACTTTAAATATCCCCTCGCATTTAAGGTTAGCTGATCCTCTGTTTAACATTCAAGGTTCCAATGATATACTTTTCAGTGCCAATGTTTTCTGGAATTGTCTTCGTAAACAAACCCGTAAGCTAGCTTCAAACGTGTTCGCCAGAGATACTACTTTTGGTTGGATCGTTACTGGGCAACTTCCTCATTATACTCCCCAGCCCGCGTCACAATGTTATTTCGCCAGTACCGATTTGGAACAGTTCTGGAAACTCGAAAACATTGATTCTCCTAACTTAACCTCTTCAGAAAACGAATTCTGTGACAACTTTTCTTGAACACTACCACTCGTTCTCCTGAAGGCCGGTTCATTGTTCAGATGCCAAGATTACTTAATCTCCCTAAACTTATGAATTTCCAACCTAAAGATCGAAAAGTTCTCTTTGCTATCGAGAGAAAATTCAAGAAAGAACCTCTCGTTAAACAACAGTGCACTGATTTCATAGATAAGTATGAAAGCCTAGATCATATGGAAGTTGTCAGCAAATCGGATGACGAATTGCACCCCCCAATTGAAACGGTTTTCTTAAATCATCATCCCGTGTGGAAAAACCCTCTTGTAAAGGATAAAATCCGACTCGTTTTCAATGGTTCATCACCTGACGTTAATGGCAACAGTCTTAACGATACTCTTTACTCTGGTCCCGCTATTCAGTCAGATTTATCTGCTATACTCTTAAATTTTCGGTTATTTCCCATAGCTGTTATAGCGGACATCAAACAGATGTACCGTCAGGTTTTAATTCAGCCTGAACAACAAGATCTCCAAAGAATTTGGTGGCGCGATGAAATCAGCAAGCCCATTAAAATATTTCGCTTAAAGACAGTCACTTATGGCTTAAAACCTTCCGCTTTCCTTGCTATCCGATCCCTACATCTGTTAGCCTCTCAGGATGGTCATTTATTTTATTCTAAAACTTCTGAAGCCCTAACTACATCTTTTTATGTAGACGATTATCTCCAGTCCTTCCCGACCCATGAGGAACCTTCTTTCGTGTCACTAGAACTTCAGGCATTGTTAAAGAATGGAGGATTCCCACTTCATAAGTGGAATTCCTACTCCCATGAGTTTCTTGCCCAGTTTCCCATAAAAGAAGTAGACCCCTCTTCCGTCAAAATCTGCGGAGATTCTGAATCCATAAAAAATTTGGAGTTCACTGGTGCACTCGCACTGATACTCTCATCTACAAAGTCTCGCTTTCCGAAGAGCTCCCCAACACAAAAAGACAAATTCTCTCTGAAATTGAAAACATTTTTGATCCGCTACAATTCCTTGCTCCGGTTATTGTTATAGCCAAGCTTTTCATGCAGGAGCTATGGTCCCTCAAATGTGAATGGGACGAAACTGTTCCCCTTTCTTTTCTTAATAGATGGCTCTCTTTTCGTAGCAGTTTACTTGATCTTTCTCTTACTGTAATTCCAAGAAATTTAATTAATGCTCCTGCTAACACATCTTTCTTTCTTCATGTGTTTGCCGACAGTTCCGAAAAAACCTTACGGTTTATCGCAATTCACTAAATGAATCTTCATTTTCAAACCTTGTTTGTTCTAAGTCTAAAGTTGCTCCTCTTAAAACTATCAGTTTGCCTAGGCTTGAACTGTGTGCTGCACTCAAGGCCGCAGAACTTGCCAAAATAATTGCACAAAGTCTTAAAGGTCGAATTTACTCAAACCTATTTGTGGAGCGATTCCATGATTACTCTTTCTTGGATCGCGAAAAACCCCACCCACTTGCTAACAGAGTTTCTAGAATTCAAACCCTTTCCTCTGGATGTCAATGGAGGCATGTGCCCAGTGCTGATAACCCCGCTGACATCATTTATCGTGGATGTTTACCTTCTCAATTATTAGCATCTCACTTGTACTGGCATGGGCCCTCGTGGTTAATCGAAGACTCTTCTTGTTGGCCTTCTAAACCTCCAGTTACAAACTCCAACTTGCCTGACGCTTAAGTATCTAAATCTACTGCTTCGTGTCTTGTTTCCCACGTTTCGCATCCCTTGTTGTCCCGCTGTTCTTCCTTTCACAAATTAATTCGAATTTTTGCCTATCTTCTCAGATGGAAATATCTTGTGGTTGACCAACCTCTTCTCCCTAAACCACACCTTACCAATCATGAATTGAATCTCGCTACCATTAAGGTTTTGCAACTAACACAGCAAGAAGCCTTTTCTTCTGAATTGTCTTTGCTTTCTGCTAAAAAGGATCTTCCGAAATCTAGTCGTCTTCGTGCCTTAGCCCCGTTCCTTGATGACAATGGGTTACTCAGGGTAGGAGGTAGTCTCTCGCAATCTTTGCTTTCTGAGGACAAGAAGCATCCTGTTATTTTGCCTTCCAAACATCACGTAACTTCTTTAATTATACGTGACTTTCATTATCGTAACCTACACGTAGGTACACGCACTCTGCTTTGCTTCTTAAGGGAAAAGTATTGGATTATAAATGGAGTTCATGAAGTTTCCTCTGTAATTCACAAATGCATTCCTTGCTTCAAAGCGAAATCTAAAGTCAATACTCAATTAATGAGCGATCTGCCCTTTTTCCGCTCTTCTCCTATACGTCCTTTTGCTTTAACTAGTGTAGACTATATGGGTCCGTTCCAATATCAATGCAATTCCCCTGAAGCTAAACGCAAATTGTTTGGTAAGCTCTATGTTTCTCTCTTTGTTTGCATGGTTACTGGCGCGATCCATTTGGAACTATATCAGACCCAAAACAACTGTGAACATGGGCTAGCCCAGTAGCGTGCGTCCAGCTGAGCACTGTTGCCACAGCGGAGATGACACAGCTCTACGCTCGCAGTATACGCACGACCTTTTCCTTGAACAAAAGGCGCTCCGAATGTAAGAACATATACGAGCTGGGGGGGGCCTTATCCTACGAACATCTATACACAACGGAGTGCGCACAATGTGATATTAGGCAGATATAAGATATCACACAAACGTTATTTGTGCACGTGTCCACCTCCTGGTGTAGCAACCAACAATTTTGGCTGTGGCCCAGGAGGTCCAGGTTCGATTCCCAGCTCTGCCAAGCAATTACATTCTAGTCTGAGGGCTGGAACGGGGTACACTCAGCCTCGTGAAGCAAAACTGGGAAGATGTGAGTTGGATTCCTACCTAAACAATCCTGGAAGTGGTTTTTCTGTGGATTCGCACTTCTAATCCAGGAAAATGCCGGGATGGTACCTAACGTGCCATGGCCGCTTCCTACCCAAATCCTACCTGACTTACAAATACATACACTAGTACAGACATCACAGTGTCACAGGTTATCAGACAAATTTCACACACACCCAAATACACGGAGCTACATGACCACGATGTCGCAAAGCCCCTAAAGCAATCATCAACAACAACCCGTGAGGTCCGGATTCGATTCACGGCTCGATCATGACATTTAGTTCTGGTCTCTGGGTTAGAACTGGCTACACTGTGCCTCGTGAGGTAAAACTGTGAAGAGGTGAGTTTTATTCGACTCAACATAATTGCTGATACCACAATAGCAAAGGTTATCAGATTTTGTGCTTTCACGTACTTCTGTATTCGAAAGCTTCTTTTAAAGGCCATATACCCTGAAAATTATATTTCTTGTCTGGCTGTGTAAAACTGTTCGGCTGCCACTGGGCTTGCTAAGGGACATTGTTATGAGTTCAAAACTTCAGCTCACAGCACATGTTAAAGCTCCACTACTGAATTGACGTCAGAAAAGTTGGATGGCGCAGCCACGCGGTAGAATGTTGAAGCTGTAACATAGTGACTGGTGAGCATGGTGAAGCATTGACGTCGTGATGGAAACAGAAAGTAATTTGTCGAATTCGAGGAGGTACTGCTCTGTATACGGTTGCAAATCATATAAAGCGGGTACGAAATCTCTTCACTACTTTCCTGTACAAAAAGTTCAGAGAGAAAGATGGGCTTCGGCGCTGTCAATTGGAAAACGTGTTACACGTTACATGACAGTGTGCAGTCTGCATTTTTGTGAAGACGACTTCTTTCCACAGCATAAGCACCGGTACTGTTGATTATTGATAGTTATTGTCTCTAATTTGTATTCACAAGGATTTAGCTATATCAAAAATACTGATAAACTTGTAGCCTAATACTTCTGTGCCGTAGGCCTACATAGAATGTAGTTCGCTCTTCGAAAGTTTATTTTAAGGGGTTCTTCCGATTGACAATAGCCGAATGGTTAGAAAACTTAAGAAAAATACTGTTCCTAGCCTTAATTTGCCAGAGAATTTATATTCTTGCCCTTGAACAGCAAGTATGTTGGGAACTACACTCAGAGTGTGGCGGTGGCTGGTGCATTGTGCTGTCCCCAGACGGCGCTAGTGCTTTGGCGGTGGCTGGTGCATTGTGCTGTCCCCAGACGGCGCTAGTGCCGTGCTCTCGGTGACTATTTGGAAAGGCGCTGTGGTTGTGATCTCCATGATCGTCGTTGTAAAATAAAACGAGGCAAGACAAATGTACGGACAGAGAGCTCGGAAGTTTACGGTGGATGCATGCCACATTAAAAACAATTCCTACAGACTTTACAGAGTCTGCGAAGTAAGCAAGTGTACTCATTTTAAATATACTATAAAATCTATTGTCTTTTAGTATTGATAT
Source organism: Meconema thalassinum (assembly GCA_946902985.2). NCBI lineage: Eukaryota > Metazoa > Arthropoda > Insecta > Orthoptera > Tettigoniidae > Meconema > Meconema thalassinum. Next base: position 1,289,081,407 of record OX336388.2, on the reverse strand, counting down.
ATGCCAGAGATCCAGCGATAGCCAGCTTACAGTCCATTTCAATACCTCAACTATTTCCCAAATCTGAACATGGTCCAACCGGGCCGGATCTCTGTGTATTATATAATATGTACGTGCGTTAGTGCTCGGATGTGAAAGAGTGATTACAGTAAACTATGTCGCGGGAACTTAACGCTTGGTTGGAAGCTATGTTGGACACACTATAAGCCCATCTGCAGTTATTGCTTCTCCGGTTGCAGCAACCATCTTTGACCCTACCAACAACCTCGAAGCAGAATCGTATTCCCTCACCATGGATCCTAAACAAAGGTCACTCCTTGTAAAATCTAGAGGTTTAGCAAAGGCCAGTCTTACTCGAATGGAGAATTTCCTCTCTAATTTTAAAGACGGCACCAGTATTAATGCAATTAAAACTAGGTTAGGTGACATGCCCAATATTTGGCAGAAATTTGATGATGCTCAAGGACCTTTGGAATTGAATGATGATGTAGATGACCACACTGAAGAAAGAAACCATTTCGAAACGATGTACTATGACGTAATGGACAGGATGACAACCTTCATCGAGAAAGATTTAGAAAGACGATCAGCCAGCGCTTCTACCTCAAGTGCTAGTAAGAGAATTAAGACTTCCAACTATCAACCTGCCAACGTTTGGGGGGAATATTATAGAATACCGTCACTTTTGTGATACTTTCACAAGTCTGGTTATTGACAACGAGTCACTGGACGACATACAGCGTTATCACTATCTTCTATCCTCACTTACAGGCGAAGCTCAGAGGCTTATCCAAAACCTTCCAGTTACGAGCACAAATTTCAAAATTGCTTGGCACACTGTCAACAACAGGTACAACAACAAGAAATGAATTGCCACTGCTCATGTAAAGAACCTGCTTAATATCCCAACAGTTAACAAGGAATCACATTCAGACCTGCGAGCTATAGTAGACCACGTCAGTAGCAATCTAAATGCCATACTTGCCCTGAATATCGACATTCCACTTCATGAAGTTCTCATTTCTCAACTAATTCTCGAGAAATTGGATGAAGGCACTAGGAAACAGTGGGAACTAGATTCTTCAAACTCTACGTTTGTGAAATTGGATGATTTATGCAGTTATTTGGAAAATCGTTGTCAAGCATTGGAACTAATTAAATCATGTCAATCTTCTAAACCAAACGATAACTACATGCAACGTAATTCTGTCTCAAAGCCCCTAAACCCCGTTAGACAGCCATATGTGTCCACTAAGAATGTATGCGTATTTTGTCGTGGAATGCATCCGTTGTTCAAATGCACTAACTTTGCCAGCAGTACTGTCCAACAACGAACTGAATTCATAAGCCGAATGAAACTTTGTTCAAACTGTTTAAGGTCAGGGCACAATGTCAGCCAATGTACGTCTCGAACCTGCTACACATGTGGACTAAAGCACCACACGCTTCTTCACCACGGTGAAAACTCCAGTGAGACTCGTGCAACCTTGCAAACATCAAGTATTGCTGGCACCATACGGGACAGTGCTGCCACGTACTGCTCTCTTAGAGCAAAATCCGAAATGCAAGTGTTACTGTCTACAGCACTCGTACGAGTTCGAGATGGGAATGGCAATCTGCAAGTTTGTCGAGCATTGTTGGACTCGTGCAGTCAGGCGAATTTCATTACGACAGCATGTGTCGAGCAACTTAGACTGAAGAGACAACGAAATAGGATTCCAATTCACGGTATTAGTCATCTTGGGGCTGAATCCAAACACAGTGCGACTGTCGAGCTGCACTCCATGTGCAGTGATTACAAGGTCAAACTCGATTGTTCTGTTCTACCCCGAATTGCAGCTGACCTGCCTGGAGAATTAATAAACCATCAGCACTGGGAAATTCCTGAGACTCTTTTCCTAGCGGACAGCACATTCAACCAACCTGGTAGGATTGATATACTGATAGGCGCGGAGATCTTCTTCCACCTTCTCCGACCAGAAAGGATGACAAGAGATGGAAACTATCCTGTGCTCCAGAGTACTGAATTTTGTTGGATCCTAGCTGGACGATTTGAAACGACCTCACTCGTCACACTACCGTCACCAACACCTCAGGCATCATTTTTAGCCTATTTTCAATTTTGAAAAAATAGGCTTATGAGATCACCTTTTGTCCGTGTGTGTGTGCGTGTGCGTGTGTGTGTGTGTGTGTGTGTGTGTGTGTGTGATTCGTGTGTGTGTGTCCCCCTAATAAAATCTAAACGGCAGGAGCGATTTCAATGAAACTCGGAAAGTTCATAGCACTATTCCCGGCGACCTCGACCGTGCCCTTCAAATTTTATTACGACTCACCAATCCAACATGGCGGCTGTGCGAAATATTTCACCAGCATTCAATATCTCCGAAACTATTACCGATATTACCCTGACATTTTCTAATGTGATAGAGGGATCAACTATAAGTTCACTTATGTGACTTTTGAAAACCTGGTAACAACAAAACCAACATGGCGGCCAAGCGAATTTGCGACTTTTAAATAGACGTTTCTCGCGATTTGACCAACCAAACGCAATGAAACTTGGTACAGTATATGTTTATATACATTGTAATGCACCGGCATCTAACTTCGTTCAATTGTTCACATAATCACAAGATGGCGGATGTGCGAAATATTTCACCGGCATTCTATATCTCTGAAACTATTAGCGGTATCTCCCTAAAATTTTGTACGGAGATAAAGGGCACTACTGGACGTCCATCTATAAGACTTTCAAAAACCGGTTAACTACAAAATGAACATGGCGGCCAAGCGAATTTGAAAATTTTAAATAGACCTTTCTCGCGATTTAATGTTCCAAGCGCACTGAAACCTGGTACAGGAAATATTTATACACATTGTAATCCACTGGTATCTAATTAAGTTCAATTGTTTACATAACCTCAAGATGGCGGCAGTGCGAATTTTAAAATTAAGTTTTTATTTCTTGTGATGTAGTCATGCGATCGAAGTGAAAGTTTGAATAATGAACCTACGCAATAATTTTCCTTTAATGGTACATGACTCTATGGCCTATACATTTAACAATCCAACATGGCGACCATCCGAAGTATTTAGAAGATACTTAATATCTACGAATCTATTTTAGCAATCAAACTGCATTTTTTAATGTTCATAGGGGCTATGAACTCAAGTTCACCTATAGGACTTTAAATAACCTGGTGATCACAAATCCAACATGGCGGTGACGCGAATTATAAATATTCACATGGACTTTTCCCGCAATTTAACCATCCGCATGCAGTGAAACTTGGTACAGTAAATCCTTATACGAATGTTAATCGACTGGCATCTAATTCCTTTCAATTGTTTCCATAACCTCAAGATGGCAGCTGTGCAAAATTTTAAAATCTCCTTGTTTTTTCTTGAGTCCTAATTATGCGATTGAAGTTTGAATACTACACGTTCACAATAATATGCATGTAACAGTACATAAATCTAGGACCTACATATATAAAATCCAACATGGCGACCATCCGAAATATTTAGTCGGTTCTCAATATCTACGAATCTATTACAGCAATGAAACAGAAATTGTGTATGTTGACAGTGGCAATTAACATAAGTAGGATATATGAAAATAGGCTGCATAGTTCTTCACGGAACTATTTGTTCGTTATGAGTAACAGTAGCACGACCAGCATCAATTCGGGCATGGTGAAGCGACCGCTGACGGCCCCGAGACGGCCACGTCCCTTCAGCATCGCGGTGACAAGCGTCAGGCAGGAGCAGGCAGAACAGGCGCATATGGCTTGCGCTTCCCATAGGCACAGTATAGCAGGCGAGGTCCGCGCCCCTAAGCCTCAGGGCCGAGAAGGAGCCAAGCCTCCACTGCCCAAAGTCCGCTTGGCCAAGAAGCAGCCGGGCAGCAAACCAGAGACGCCAGCCAAGAAGCGCATGGACTTGGTCCTCAAGTCTGCAAAGGCGTCTCCTCGAGTCATTCCAAAGGCCACACCTCCCCAGTCACCGGGCTAGGAGGTCCCTTCACTGCTCCCACCCGAGGTGGTGGAAGTGAAATCTCCCACTATGGACACACGGCCCGTCCCAGAGCTTGCGCCGCAGATCAAATCTGAGGCAGTTTCCACAGTAGAAGCCATGGAGGGAGTTGATAAACCAGCAGAAGAAGTGAAGCCAAAGGAAGAACTGGTTGTCGAGGGGGTGAAGGAAGTGAAGGTGAAGGGAAAGGAGGAGCCATTGGGGAAGAAAGGCAAGTCTCAGATCATCTTCGAACAGATGGACCTGGAAGTGGACATGATTGCCTCCATTACGGCTAAGATTCGAATCACGACGGAGGAGGAGGCCAAGGCAGCCCTGGCAGAGCTGCGACGTCTGGCTCGCGAACAAGCCGAGCGAGAAGCGGAACTGGAGCGCTCGAGACAGGAGAAGGAACTGCGGCTGGAAGAGGAACGGTTACGTTGGGAAGAAGAGGAGCAGCGTCACTTTGAGCAGGAACAGTTACTACTGGTGGAGGAGGCTCGTCGTGCCGAAGAGGAGCGCCTACAGACCATTCAGGAGAACGAGAAGCGAGGGGAAGAGGAGAAGAAGAGACGGGAAGAGGGGCCTCGGCTCAAGGCGAAACAAGAGGAGATTAAGAAGAAGGCCCGGGAGGAGGCAGAGAAGCAACGGCGAGATTTGGAGATTCGGCTCAAGAAGGAAGAGGAGGAGAGGGACGCCCGTTGCAAGCGATTCGAGACCATCATGCTGCGCACACGTGGCAAGGGGACCACACCTACCGGCACCCCTACCCAGAGTCAAGGCGAGGAAGGCGACGAAGCCGATGGAGATAGCGGAAAACAGGAGCTGACGGACAGCCAACGGGAAGAGATGACGCAAGAGAACGGCCAACACCCGGAGAAAGAGTCTCCACCTAGGTTGAATAATAGTGAATTATTTTTAATAGACAACAGCAATATTATAAAATCGATGGGAATTAGCGAAGACTTGACAATTTGTAGTGCAACCAACGGATCGGTGCAGCAGAGTAACGGCATAGACTTTATGAATGTAGATAATGTAAATTGTACTAGGTGCGCCGGTTGTGTTTGTTCTAAAGAAAAAAGGTATTCCATTCCTTTTTTGGGGGGCGGCATGTTGGAAACTACACTCAGAGTGTGGCGGTGGCTGGTGCATTGTGCTGTCCCCAGACGGCGCTAGTGCTTTGGCGGTCGCTGGTGCATTGTGCTGTCCCCAGACGGCGCTAGTGCCGTGCTCTCGGTGACTATTTGGAAAGGCGCTGTGGTTGTGATCTCCATGATCGTTGTTGTAAAATAAAACGAGGCAAGACAAATGTACGGACAGAGAGCTCGGAAGTTTACGGTGGATGCATGCCACATTAGAAAACAATTCCTACATACTTTACAGAGTCTGCGAAGTAAGCAAGTGTACTCATTTTAAATATACTATAAAAATCTATTGTCTTAGCATTCACATATGCCAGAGATCCACAGATAGCCAGCTTACAGTCCATTTCATTACCTCAATTATTTTCCAATCCTGAACAAGTATGTAGGTCAATATTTGCAATATTGAAGTATGATTTGGCTTAAATTATGATCTCCTTACTGTTGAATTTAGTTGATTAATGTGTAAAATACTAGTTTTAAGTACCGGTTTGGTGACCCATCATCCCAGGCAGGCCGGTAACACCTATCCTACTCAGGCAGATAGGTCACTTAGCCGTAATTTGGAAGTTATAGTGATGTTAAGTATACATATGCAGTAATGTAGCAGGAGACCTGATCGGCCTAGGCTATTCTAACTTTAATTAGTTCCCATTTCAGGGTTTTTCAGTTTTGAGTGCGAATAGTTGGTTTGAAAGTTGTACAACAGTAAGGAGAGCAGGGGCGTAGCTACAATGGGGCAAGCGGGGCACCGCCCCGGGGACCCCGAGGTCAGGGGGCCCCCAAACTCTAAAAGAAAAAATATAAATAAGTAATAAATAAAAGTAGTACCGTACTAGAAAACATATTTGAGAATTCAATTTAGATCGGGGGCCCCGATTGCACGGAACTACGCGTCTAAACTTGTGTTTAGAAACTAGTCACGTTCAGTGCAATCTGTATGTAAGATATATCCATCCATTTGTGTGGTATTCTATGAGTATTTTTTGATAGCCGGGCGCCCGACCCATGCGCCGGACAGACAATGCATTGTTCCCCATTCAGCGCATGACCATGGGTCATCGTTCCACCCCTTCCCCCTCCACTGCGACATCACACCACAGCAATGCACAGTAGCAGAGTAGTAGCAGTAGTGTAGTTGGTACGTCGCCACAGTGGTTCCCGGTTAAGTGGCTGAACTTACGTAGTGGCTTGCATTGTGCTATTTTTAACGACGCTTTGAAATGTACGGTACTTATGAAAGTAGAGCTAAAAAAAAGAAAGATAAAAGAAAAAAAGAGGAGACGGTTCATACTTGTACTAAACCGTTAACTGCATGGTTGCACCCTCAAACTCAATCAGGTTAAAGTACGTTTCGGTGCAGAAACAAGGTCAAAACGAAGAAAATGAAAATAATGAAGGTAAGAAGAAACCAAGCTTAACTATATTGTAAAAGTGTTATAAGTTGTTAAGCAAAGTAAAATTATTGTTATTAAGAGTTCCATTAACAATTCGGTCAGGACGTAATATTTTATAACAAATTAATATCATATTACGTTAATATTATAAAAAGCATAGAATGTGTGATAAAAACAAACAATGAAGCGGTTTGCGAATTGCGACTGTTGATTCACTTCATTTGGACTGAGCACATTTTTTTGTTTTTCACTTCACATGAAAATCACACTGTATCGGGTATATAGTATGCATCGTTTCAACGGACGACTATCATTGGTGACACAGTCTTTTTTGTCCCGTTAACCAACCAATAATCAGTTAGTTGGCTTAGTTTAACAGTTAGTTGAATCTGTTTCCACAAATAAAACAATGCAATGAACTATAAACCACTACACTAAATTTTATGGCTCAATATTATTCACTATGTTGTTTTTTTTTTCAGATGTTGACGCTCATCAACAGTTTGAAGTACATTAAAACGATGTTCCGATCATTCATAGTGGCCTTTCATGTCCTGATCAGCCAGTCGATAATAACAATGACGCAGTAGGCTTGGCTTAAACTGGACACGCTGAAAATTATGTTTTGCAAGACAAAAATGAATTTCCTAGTCCCGTCAATAATCCAGAAATGAAAAGGTTAATCATTGCATAAGGACTTTGTCAAACGCGAGGTCCCTTTCCAAATCAGCCCGATGGACGAGAAAGAAAAAGATCATTTTAAACTAATTACTACAGTTTTATAACAGGTTCTGGGATGAAATGTAAAAGACTCTGGCTTTGCTATTCGCAAAAGTTAGACCGTGTCTACTGTCAACCATGTTGGCTGTTCCCACAACATTCGGAGAACACTTTCGGTAGTACGGGATTAAACGACTGGAAACATCTTTCTAATAGAATTAAAATTCATGAACAATCGGATCACCACATATTTTCTTGTGTTATATTTGAGAAATGGAGGAATGATGAAACAATGAGTGTTGCTTTAGAATAACAGTTAAAAGGAGAGAAAAATTACTAGAGGAACGTTCCAGAAAGAATAGTTAATGTTTCATTAAATTTGGCCACTTGTAACCTTGCTTTCCACGGAAGAAGTAGTGAAATGGAAGATCCAAATAAAGGAAATTTCTCGTCTATAATAGAACTTCTGTCTGACTATGACCCTGTACTGTACCCATGTGAGTAATCTCGATGGAAAATATGTTTCTGCCTCCGGCTAGCATCAGGACTCAGGCGTGTACCGTTCTCCCATTGAGCAGTTGCATATTTTGGATTTGAGGCTAAAAGGTATCAACTCTACAATGATAAGGCACAACTCTACTCTACAGACTTTAATTCAGTAAAACTCATGGCTTCAAACAAATAATGAGAACACAAATCCCATAAACAATACATAAACAAACAAAGTTACTCCCACAATCCATTAATTATTCACATAGTTGAACAAATTAAATCCAAATCACTATTCAATCCTTTACCATTATGTGGACTTTAAACTTTACTCAAGTGCACTGATGCACATGTATTGTTTCACAAAACTGAACTATTACATTCATGTCACCAAATGTGACTTCATTATATTCAAAAAATTACTTGTAGCCTACAATACGTCTGAATTTACATCATGTGTACTATCTGTGTTACATCTCTCTCTCCCACCAAATGCTTTCATGCATTAACCAACTCATGGTTTTCACTACATCTACTTGCAACACCACAATTACGTAAGTCTACCCCCTCCACTCCCTTCTTTTTATAGTTACACTGCATGTCATTGTGATTTCATTAAATAACTTCTGTTATCGTTGTGTCGGATAGTATACTATTACGCTACCCTTACGAGCGTAGCCTGTGGCGACGAGTAACCAACTTCATTAACTAGGTGTCAGTGACAGTAACAAATACAACATCCAACCATTCGTTAGATTGCTAAATTTTTATATCATCAGGGAAATCTATGATTAGCAATGTGTTTTTAAACCACACACATTTATTACACATTATAACAATTCTTCCTTTCATTGACAAGCAAGGTCTTAAATCTGTCCGCTCAAGAACGCAATCCTTCACAGTTGGTTCAGCAATCCCAGCCCCTTGGACTGCCTGCACACAATGGACCGGGTAGGGTCATTCACGGCTGTAAACCGCCCCTTTGTCTCCCCGTTTCCTGGACTTTTATCTCCCAAGCAGTATTACAACTTTGAATATAACATTGTGGTCACAATGATCCACGTGATCCCATATGATCTGAACTGAATATTATGCAATGGTTCTGGGTGAGCTTGAATATTTAATCCTATCCTTAGGACATTAATAACGGCCTCAATAGGTCCGTATCACAATATGAAGGCACGAGATTCATAGAACACAGGTCTAGTGGTTAGCCGGTATCTCAAATAAAATATTACGGTCAGTCAACAGCTGCCGCCAACGATTCGCTTCAACGAGCCGAATCACTCAACATTACTTAAGTTCTCGGGGAATCAGGTATAGCGTCGAGGTGTCCAATGTTCTCCCCGCGCTTACCACGGGATTCGGACCCGGAACATTTCATATCCAACATCGGAGATAGGGTTACACACTAAATACGCTCCGGCATAAATTAATATCTCTGTACGCTCAAGCTGTACGAGATTTCACACGTCGATTAGATCACCTGGCCTCTTACCTGTCCATGATCTCGCCTTATAATAAAGAGAACTCTAATTGTACTCTACAATGCTTAATCAAGCCACAAATTCAATCCACTGTCAAGCTCCAACATTCCCGTGCACAATTATATTCCCATTAATACAATGTATTTAATATTAACTCTTTTCTCTTTACATAACATCGGTGCACAAACACACGTTACACTTTAATTCCAGATTGGTTGACATTCCCTAGCATGTATCGAAAGTACAGGTGCGGACGGCCCCTTTCTTCGGTCCTACCCCTTCCTGATTGAATCTCCCGATCATCTGCTCACGGATTCACCAACAGTTTCTCGATCATCCCTTGATAATCTTCCTACTATTGCAGCGATATGCTTACATCTCGTCATGAACGCTACTTACTGGTATACTCCAAATATGTATAACCAATCACTATACTTTACTGCGCTCAACATTGTACATTGTATATACATGAATTATCACTTTTCACAGTCCTGCCTAGTATATCACACGGCACTTAATAAACATTATATAACAGTCTTACTGCACGGCTTCCCACATTGAAGTCCGAGCATCCTCTCCTAACCTCGGTAATATGCATTTCACATAATCAAGTTTGTTAATTACCGACTTCATTCTTAGTTCATGACCATGCATGAATATATTCCCACATGTGTGTTACATGGCACAACTAACATGCTGATTAGCAGTGAAATGTTTAAGTCTTTGTGTGCGCCTGGGCGCTGCATGTCCTTTTCAACTGCGACTGCTTCAAAACCACTCTCCCTCCGACTCGGTCTAAAACTGTCACGAACTGTAACTGCGGTCAACTGTAAAACTGTAAACTTCGACTGGGTCCACCCTCTTATATCTGTTTCACACAGAAAGTAGGGCAAGAATTCCCGCGATAAATCAGCTCCTCTCCTAGGGTGATTCTGAACTTGGAATAATATCCATATTGTTCCTTTCTCTTCGCTGGTCACAAAAATGTATGTGTGTTCGAGGATCGATCGGCCACTTAATTTATTTTAATTATCTTATCCATGGCTTGGGGACGCTACTTCACTGGGAATCCCTGGCAACATCCTCAAGTCCATCCGCGAACACCCATAGTCCTGTAACATTACGCACTGCATTAAACATGCCTTGATTTCGCCGTTTTATGGCTCTAAAATTAGCCTCCTGGCTAAAGATCCACCTGTGCGCAACTCTCATGTCATTGCATTGCTCCAATCATGAGTAATCAATGATTTTCCTTGGGATCTTCCCGTTCCATTCTCAAGTCTATTCTCAAACGGGGAATAACCTGGTCATTATTTGACCTCCCGACCCCTTGCAGACGACTTATCTGGGTCAGTAAGATTGACGTGGTGCCACGGGCCTCCTCCCACAATTCTGGGGCTATTTGCTAAACGTCAAACTTTGAAACTCATGTGTTTCAAGTACAGCATAGCCTACTTCATGTAGTCCAAATAATGCTATCTTCCACTATTTTCCTGCATTATTTCACTAAATAATGTCATTAACAACTGATATCAGACCAGTAATTAAATATATAATTTCTTTTAGGGGTTCTTACAATGAAATACCCTCCACAGATCTCGGGTTCGTTCCCTGGTGGAACTTTCATTCAGAGCTCAACATATCTCCGAGATCCACGTTCGAGACCAGCCAGCATGACCACCTCGGGTTCATATTCCCCTTGCAAAACTTATAAAAGTCAATTGCAAGTGACTTTATGTAAGTAACCAGCTGACTGTCCGACTGTCTGTGTTTACATTAGAGGTCTTTCACCTCGTCTGGCTGTGAGTAGGTTAGTCTGGTTCCCCTTTCCACTCTGCGCTCAGCCCTAAGCTGTTCATTCTCTAAGCGGAGGGTCGTATTTATGGCCTCAACCTCTCTCGCTACTTCAACCATTTCTTTGTAAAATTCTAGCATGCACTGGCACTCTTGTTGTTCGCTTCCTTCACTGGGCAAGCTGTCTGCTTCTCGTTCCGTCCCGCTGCGTGAAACTTCAGGTCTGACTTCCTGGCTGACTTTGCCGCCCACGTTCATTTGGGTGTGCGCTGCTAATATTTCTTCTTGTTCGTCAAATTCTTCTGGCGAATAATAAACTTTTAAGTTGGCAGCATTCATAAGGACCTCGTTTCCTGTTTCTAAATGCCTTATTCTGTATGCATTGTTCTGTAGGTCTCTGATAACCTCGAACGGGCCGTGATATCCAAAAATGAACTTCTTATATTTTCTTGCTCCTGGATCTGAACTGGCTGGCCTCCTGACTAACACTTTCTCACCGATGAGAAGTGGTCTGCGATACCTCTTCGCACGATTTCTCCTCTGAGGTGTCTCTGCTTGTGCCTGGAGATATTCGAAGGTTCGTTGGATCCTCAATTCTCGTCCTGGCTGTGCGTCTACTGGTAATGGAATAACACCATTCCACGGTCTTTCCGGCCTCTGATCCAAATGTATAGTCACGGGAACCTGACCTGTCGCCTCATGTACCGTATTATTTATACAGTATTCAATTACTTCTAGGAATTCTATCCAACGCCAATTCTCTTCAGAGCAGTAGATCTTCATGTACTTCTGGATCTCTCTCAATACTCTTTCAACTGGACTTGCCTCAGGATGGCGAATGGTAGATAAAATCTGCCTAATTCCTAGAGTTTCCAGTTCTCGACGAAATTCCGCGCTTGTGAAGCAACTTCCGTGATCTGAGAGGATGTTATCCGGCTTCCCAAGAATCGGAATAACTCTCTCTTTCAGGCGTTTCAATACCTGCTTTGAACTTGTCTTCTGTATGGGGCATAATACCACCATTTTTGAAAATACATCCATGGCTACAAAAATGTGTCTATTGCCTCTACGTGCTCTAGGCAATGGCCCAAAGTTATCTATGCTTAATAGCTGCCTTGGCTTCTCCGGTAACAACGGAATAGGTCGTTGTCTCATTAGAAATGGATTTGGCTTTACCCTTTGGCACAAATCGCATGTCCTAATGGCATTTCTCACAGTTTCTCTCAACTTTGGCCAAGTGAATGCTTCTTTCAACAGAGCGGTAATTTTATCTATCCCGGGATGTCCAAATGCTCTGTGTGCTATCCACACCAATCTCCTCTGCAAAGATGCAGGAATGACAACTCTTTGTCGTGTATGGTCCACATCATCCCACTTGTGTAGTATCTGATTATACCATACATAATCTGTTGATAATGCCTCTGCCTCTCTGTATATTGCAGTTCCCCTTGCTAAGCGTCCCTCGAAGTAATCGATCATCATCTTCAACCACGGGTCTTCGCGTTGTAGGTTGGTAAGATTCCTCAAATCATCCAACGTCTTCTGATCTCGATTCTCAATCTGGACCGCGAGAGTTTCCTCTTCTCTAGGGTAACGGCTTAATATGTCCGGTATTACATTTTCTTTCCCTGGACAGTATTCTATTTCCACATTGAATTGTTGAATATACAGGGACCATCTTGTCAACCGCTGGCTAGACAAGTCCGTCTTTAACAGAAATGTTAAAGCTTTATGGTCTGTTCTGAGGACTATTTGAAAGCCGTACACGAGTTTATGCCATGTTTGCAACGCGTATAAAATTGCGAGCAACTCTATCTCTGTAATCGTGTAGTTTTTCTCATGGGCTTTCAGCCTCCTACTTATAAAGGCAATAAAAATTTTCCTTTCAGGCTTATCAACATTTTCCTGGAATAGCATCGCTCCTACACCAACAAGTGATGCATCCGTCTGTATGATGAATTTCTGGGTATAATCCGGGTATCCCAGCTTCACATATTCCAAAAGCATTTGCTTTGACCTCACGAATGCTTCCTGACATTGCTCCGTCCAATTCCATCTGCCGCCTTTCTTCACTAAATCCTGCAAGGGTGCTACTGTCGTAGTATAATTTGGGCAGTGGTTCGAAAAGAATCCAATTACTCCCAAATACTATCGGACGTGCTTAACTTTCGTGGGTCGAGGGAAATTCCGAATTACCTCCAATTTATCTGGGTTAGGCTTAACTCCATTTGCATCAATAACATGCCCTAGGAATTTAACTTCCCTCTGACAGAAGTGCGATTTCTTGATATTAACCTTAAAGTTAGCTTCTCGAAGGTCATCTAGCAACTTCTTCAGGTCTCTCATGTGCTCCTCCAGAGATTCTGATGTGAGTAGAATGTCGTCTACGTATCTGATGGTTCTCTCCTTCACATCATCGGATAGATTGCGATCTAACGCTCTTATCAGGGCTGAACCAGCTGTTTTCAACCCAAAAGGTAGCCTTAAAAACGTATATGTGTGTTGATCAAACATAAATCCTGTCAACAGACTTGTTTTCTTCTCTAATTCAAGATGGTGGAAACTGGAAGTAATATCCAAATTTGTGAATACGGTTTTCCCTTTGAATTTCCTGAGGATTTCCTTAATAGGTGGCACTTGGTCGAACTCCGGAATAACCTTCAAATTTAAATGTCTCAGGTCCAGACATACTCGGACAGTCCCGTCTGTCTTAGGTACAATCACCAATGGACTTACGTAAGGCGTAGGTGTTTTCTCAATAACACCGGCCTCCAACATTTCCCGAATTGCCTCTTTCACTTTAGCATAGTGCTTTTCGGCTATAGGGTAGGGTTTCTGCCTAAATGGTGTCCAATCACTGACTTGGAAAGCATAAGTGAAGTTCTTTATACGACCAGGTCTCGAATCAAAGACTTCCTTCTGTTCCAGTAGTAATTGCCTTAAATTTTCCTTCTCTTTTGGTCCAATTTTTGCTTCTTCAAGCTTTTCCGAAATATGTTCTTCCAGTTCTGGTTCCAGATCTTTTTCTAAGTCTGCGGCTAGTGTTTTCAGTTCTTCTTCTAACTGTTCAATAGCTAACACTTCTTCCTCAGCCACATCTCTGTATGTATGCCATACTTGTTCATCTGACCCTGGTTCATTCTGATTGAGTGCGACCTCTAAGCCTTCAGCTTCCTCATTCACATGGAACATAACCCTGTCCTGTGCTAGGTCGATTATCACTCGGTATTCCCTTATAAATTGTGCCCCTATAATCAGGTTAAAAGGCAGTTTGTTTACTAATAGAAAACTCTGTGAAAACGTAGAGCCTCCTATCTGTAACTCTAGGAATACTTGATATTTGCATACCATCGTTCTGTCTGGAATTACACCTTTTATTTTGACACTTGAGATAGGTATTTTCAAAACATTTTCTCTCTGCGCTATCTCATTATACAAAGCTTGTGTCATAAGGCACACTGTTGAACCCGTATCCAATAAACTTCTTATTTTCAACCCTGCCACTCTTATCAAAATAATGGGCAATTCTCGTTTGACCATGACCTGTGATCCTCCCGTATCCTCAATTAACTCTTCTGGTTTGGCTATCCAATTGATGACGTTGACTGACTTCCATCCATCATTTCCAAATTCTTCTAATTTTGGCGTTTTTTTTTTCAATAGCGCCCGTCCCCTTGGAGTTTCTTCTCTCCTGTTCGCTGCGCTGTAGCTCCACACTCTTAGCTCCGTCTTCATATCTATCTGGCGACGTCCTATTCTGCATAACCTCTTGCCAGTGGACTTGTTGTTTCGGGGGTTCATCTCCCCTTTCATTGAGGTATTGCAATGAAGCGTGGTATCGCTCCTCTACCTCATCATCGAAGTTACGTCTTCTTTCCTGGGGTCTCCAATTTCTATTGTTGCCTTCTTGGCCATTGTTACCTCCATTGTTTTGGTACGGCCTATCCCTGGTATTCTGCTTGTTACAAGAATTTCGGCCTCTTCCTCTGCCAGCATTACCTTTATATTTCGGCTGCCATCTTATGGGTTCCTGTTCCCATTGACGTCCGTTGGAATCTAACGTATCTGTGCTAGTAGCTTTGTTGTTCTTTGGAGCTTGATACTGGTCAGTCTGCGTGTTGGTCACATGTACCTGTTCCAAGGTTCGATTCTGACGCATCGTATTTGCAGTTGTGAGGTCCAGTTGTCTCAGAACTGTCTCCATTTCCATAGCAGTTTTTGCATTAGCCGAGATTAGCAGTCTCTGTATCTCGTATGGAAGCTGTTTGGCGATAGCAATACATAATTCCATCTCGCTAGGCTTTTGATCAAGTTCTTTGAACCGACACATCTGTGATATGAAGAATTCTGCATACTTCGTTGGGCTAGTAGTGCTGTATCTTTTTGAATATAAATCCAACCGTAAATTCTGTTGGGTCGCTGGATCCCAGTATCTCTTCAAAAATGCCTCTCGAAACTCCTCAACAGTATCCAAAGTGTAGCGGAAACTGCGAAACCATAATGCAATCTCCCCCTCTGTTAATTTCTCTATAGCTCGTAGCCTGCGCTCTTGCGGTATTCGCGCATCATTCAAATATTCAGACACTTCTTTTAGCCAATATTTCGGTGTCATACTACAGTGGCTACCTGAGAATTTCCTTGGTTTCTCTTCACTTGCTCTGATAACATTTATCACTTGTGTGTGCATAGCATTTTCGTGTGGCGACGATGCTGCAACTGGCGCACCTGGCGTCATATAAGGACTTTCGCCTGGGCCTGTAGCACTCCTTATTATAGGCTGGGTTTCCAAATCTGCCCACCTAGTTCTCCTCATATCGTCCATGCTGCCTTCGCTAGACTTAGGATCTTTCATGAGGGTTTCCTCTTGCGCAATTATCCTAGTCTCCATTTGATTGTGGCGCATCTCTGCTCTTTCCAGACGAGTAATTACCTCTTTCTCTATTCTGGTAAGCCTATCCCGATTTTCCTCGGCTACTTGAAATATTTTCTGCTTGTCTTCCTTCAGACTTTGCTTAATGTGGAATATTTCATCCTCTACATCTTCCTTTATCTGAGCAAGGGTCTTGTCGTTTGCCTCTGTCTTTTGGCATTCTCTCACTTCGAGTTCTTCCCTCAATCCTTTGATTTCCTCTCGAATGTGTCCCTTGACCTTTGACATTTCATTCTGGACCTTAATGATTTCACCTCTATTCTCCTCTTGCCTTTTGTTAACTACGACAATGTCACTTTGAACTTGGTCCAGTTCTTGCTGAACTTTGCTCATCTGACCCTTCATATTTCCTACCAGCTCTTTACTCTCGTTAACGACAGCCTTGATCTCACCTATTTCCTGGCATTGACCTAATATATTCTGATCCTGTTTCTTTAGATCACCGTTAATTGCTCTAGCATAGCTTTTCAATTTCGTGTCCCATTTACTGTCGTTTTCTTCCAACCTTTGATCTACCGTACGAGTAAATTCTGCGAACTGTATCGCTTGGCGTTCGAGATTCGCCTCATTTTGGATTTGAATATCCTTAATGTCGTTAGATAACGCGTCTAACCTACTGTTGGTTTCATCCTGCGCATGCTTACACGCTTGTAAGTTACTCTCAAGTTTGGCTTCTATAGCCTCGAAACGTTCATCCGTCTTAACCTGCATTTCCGATACAATGCTTACAACAGTTTCTGTAACTTCGGTCTTAATTACCTCTTGCATCTGACCTAACTTATCGTTTAACTCAACCTTATTTGCCTCCAATCGGTTGTTTATTTCAACCTGATTTGCATTAATGGCCAGCTGATTGGCATCTAACCGATTATTCAATTCACTCTGATTATCATCTAACCGAGCGTTTATTCCATCCTGGAAAGCCTTAGCTTCCAGCTTATTTTGTTCATTAACAGCATCAAAATGCTGTCTCAACCCTGCAATCAACTGCACGATCTCCTCTGTACCTGACATTCTTACAATAATATACTTTGAGATGCAGGCAGGCTTCCTGGAAATATGTGTGGATACGTTTTGGAGAAAGACACAAAACACTGTACACATGCAGTAATATTGCATAAACTTTGAATCTATGGATTAATTATGGATTGGGTGCGTAGCGCTCATACCCTTGGGTAATCCTCTTCTCAATAGAGAGACTCTGCGTTACGTCAAAAGCCTACTGAACTCAAAAATCACTCAAACACAGTTTGAGGCAAACATATAATTACTATGGGTTTCCCCATGAAATACCATAAAAAATCTATGGGGTTTCCCTAAATCCCATAAGCTCCACGAACCTGGGCGCCATGATAATGAGTACACCTCTAGCGCATATGGTGACCTGTATTTCAAACCGGCCCACATACCAGCGCCATGATAAATTAAATGCATCATGCTAATAGAAGGTGTTTATCAAAATTTATATTGTTCGTATCGGAGCTTACCTAAGGTTAGGTGCGGTCCTCCCCTAATTCATGTTGATCGTTACTTTACTAGAGTTGTGTGCACAAGATCTAGACCGACTTTAGTTGTACCTATAGCTCAAATCACTGTACAGGACATCAATTCCCATGTACCCATGTGAGTAATCTCGATGGAAAATATGCTTCTGCCTCCGGCTAGCATCAGGACTCAGGCGTGTACCGTTCTCCCATTGAGCAGTTGCATATTTTGGATTTGAGGCTAAAAGGTATCAACTCTACAATGATAAGGCACAACTCTACTCTACAGACTTTAATTCAGTAAAACTCATGGCTTCAAACAAATAATGAGAACACAAATCCCATAAACAATACATAAACAAACAAAGTTACTCCCACAATCCATTAATTATTCACATAGTTGAACAAATTAAATCCATATCACTATTCAATCCTTTACCATTATGTGGACTTTAAACTTTACTCAAGTGCACTGATGCACATGTAATGTTTCACAAAACTGAACTATTACATTCATGTCACCTAATGTGACTTCTTTAAATTCACAAAGTTACTTGTATCCTACAATACATCTGAATTTACATCATGTGTACTATCTGTGTTACATCTCTCTCTCCCACCAAATACATTCATGCATTAGCCAACTCATGGTTTGCACTACATCTACTTGCAACACCACAATTACGTAAGTCTATCCCCTCCACTCCCTTCTTTTTATAGTTACACTGCATGTCATTGTGATTTCAATAAATAACTTCTGTTATCGTTGTGTCGGATAGTATACTATTACGCTACCCTTACGAGCGTAGCCTGTGGCAACGAGTAACCAACTTCATTAACTAGGTGTCAGTGACAGTAACAAATACAACATCCAACCATTCGTTAGATTGTTAAATTTTTATATCATCAGGGAAATCTATGATTAGCAATGTGTTTTTAAACCACACACATTTATTACACATTATAACAATTCTTCCTTTCATTGACAAGCAAGGTCTTAAATCTGTCCGCTCAAGAACGCAAACCTTCACAGTTGGTTCAGCAATCCCAGCCCCTTGGACTGCCTGCACACAATGGACCGGGTAGGGTCGTTCACGGCTGTAAACCGCCCCTTTGTCTCCCCGTTTCCTGGACTTTTATCTTCCAAGCAGTATTACAACTTTGAATATAACATTGTGGTCACAATGATCCACGTGATCCCATATGATCTGAACTGAATATTATGCAATGGTTCTGGGTGAGCTTGAATATTTAATCCTATCCTTAGGACATTAATAACGGCCTCAATAGGTCCGTATCACAATATGAAGGCACGAGATTCATAGAACACAGGTCTAGTGGTTAGCCGGTATCTCAAATAAAATATTACGGTCAGTCAACAGCTGCCGCCAACGATTCGCTTCAACGAGCCGAATCACTCAACATTACTTAAGTTCTCGGGGAATCAGGTATAGCGTCGAGGTGTCCAATGTTCTCCCCGCGCTTACCACGGGATTCGGACCCGGAACATTTCATATCCAACATCGGAGATAGGGTTACACACTAAATACGCTCCGGCATAAATTAATATCTCTGTACGCTCATGCTGTACGAGATTTCACACGTCGATTAGATCACCTGGCCTCTTACCTGTCCATGATCTCGCCTTATAATAAAGAAAACTCTAATTGTACTCTACAATGCTTAATCAA
Organism: Meconema thalassinum; assembly: GCA_946902985.2. NCBI lineage: Eukaryota > Metazoa > Arthropoda > Insecta > Orthoptera > Tettigoniidae > Meconema > Meconema thalassinum. The sequence goes on along the minus strand of OX336388.2, from coordinate 1,289,062,256 downwards.
GCCACAAATTCAATCCACTGTCAAGCTCCAACATTCCCGTGCACAATTATATTCCCATTAATACAATGTATTTAATATTAACTCTTTTCTCTTCCCTTAATGTAATCTACTGCTTGGCTAGATAAATAATCCAATTAGCGTAACTATATCTTGCTTAAAACCTTTCATCCTGATGTATTCAATTATACCGTTTATCATTATTATAATTATTATTATTATTATTACTGACATACACTATCCTTCCGACACAACGTAACTGCTTCAATGACCGAACATTCGCGTTCGTCACGTTAAGTTTCACATAACTGAATTGCCATTTTATTTAGTAGCATTAATAGTGGTAAAGAATAATCCACTCTCTGATGTATACAACATATTTACTTTACTGAAATCAAACAATAAACATATGAGGATATGCCTCCTAATATTGATTCTTACTGGCATATTTTATACTTCCGAAATCACATTACATGCAGTGACTAACTTCTATAGTAACATGATTTGTGGGGTACTTACGTCGGCTTTATCCAGGTGGCCCCAACCACCATATTCCAGTGTCACCTGCCATCGGCTTACTTAGTGACACATTGCCATCTTGCAAATACACATATTATATGACATCTGATTCATAAACACACGACACTTTTCCATTTTTATAATGAAGCTAATGCTTCCAAAACACATAAAACACTATATAACACTGGTTATATTATTACTTTAAGAGATATTTTACATAACATCGGTGCACAAACACACGTTACACTTTAATTCCAGATTGGTTGACATTCCCTAGCATGTATCGAAAGTACAGGTGCGGACGGCCCCTTTCTTCGGTCCTACCCCTTCCTGATTGAATCTCCCGATCATCTGCTCACGGATTCACCAACAGTTTCTCGATCATCCCTTGATAATCTTCCTACTATTGCAGCGATATGCTTACATCTCGTCATGAACGCTACTTACTGGTATACTCCAAATATGTATAACCAATCACTATACTTTACTGCGCTCAACATTGTACATTGTATATACATGAATTATCACTTTTCACAGTCCTGCCTAGTATATCACACGGCACTTAATAAACATTATATAACAGTCTTACTGCACGGCTTCCCACATTGAAGTCCGAGCATCCTCTCCTAACCTCGGTAATATGCATTTCACATAATCAAGTTTGTTAATTGCCGACTTCATTCTTAGTTCATGACCATGCATGAATATATTCCCACATGTGTGTTACATGGCACAACTAACATGCTGATTAGCAGTGAAATGTTTAAGTCTTTGTGTGCGCCTGGGCGCTGCATGTTCTCTTCAACTGCGACTGCTTCAAAACCACTCTCCTTCCGACTCGGTCTAAAACTGTCACGAACTGTAACTGCGGTCAACTGTAGAACTGTTAACTTCGACTGGGTCCACCCTCTTATATCTGTTTCACACAGAAAGTAGGGCAAGAATTCCCGCGATAAATCAGCTCCTCTCCTAGGGTGATTCTGAACTTGGAATAATATCCATATTGTTCCTTTCTCTTCGCTGGTCACAAAAATGTATGTGTGTTCGAGGATCGATCGGCCACTTAATTTATTTTAATTACCTTATCCATGGCTTGGGGACGCTACTTCACTGGGAATCCCTGGCAACATCCTCAAGTCCATCCGCGAACACCCATAGTCCTGTAACATTACGCACTGCATTAAACATGCCTTGATTTCGCCGTTTTATGGCTCTAAAATTAGCCTCCTGGCTAAAGATCCACCTGTGCGCAACTCTCATGTCATTGCATTGCTCCAATCATGAGTAATCAATGATTTTCCTTGGGATCTTCCCGTTCCATTCTCAAGTCTATTCTCAAACGGGGAATAACCTGGTCATTATTTAACCTCCCGACCCCTTGCAGACGACTTATCTGGGTCAGTAAGATTGACGTGGCGCCACGGGCCTCCTCCCACAATTCTGGGGCTATTTGCTAAACGTCAAACTTTGAAACTCCTGTGTTTAAAGTACAGCATAGCCTACTTCATGTAGTCCAAATAATGCTATCTTCCACTATTTTCCTGCATTATTTCACTAAATAATGTCATTAACAACTGATATCAGACCAGTAATTAAATATATAATTTCTTCTAGGGGTTCTTACAATGAAATACCCTCCACAGATCTCGGGTTCGTTCCCTGGTGGAACCTTCATTCAGAGCTCAACATATCTCCGAGATCCACGTTCGAGACCAGTCAGCATGACCACCTCGGGTTCAGTACTAAAAACCCCTTTGCAATAGCCAGCAGGAAGTGTAAATTATTTAAGCTCTAGCATCCAAAATGAAGTTATTTCCTTGATGCAAATGAAGTACTGAAAAAAATCAAATATGAAATACAGAGCTCTCCTTTCTCCTCTGTTATTATGGTTACAACTCAGGACATAAGTAAAGTTTCCAGGTAGGCTACGTCAAAGTGGTAAACGATGAAAAAAAATAAACCCAAAGAAATAAAGATTTGCGAAACGTTTACCATTTGCATTTGGTTTGACAAGTAAAATAGTGGAATCTATTAAAGATAAAGGCCTTGAATTGAAAAAATGTCTTGACCAAGGTTATGACGGCGCAAGCGTAATGAGTGGAGTATACAATGGAGTGCAGAAAAAATCAAGAAGTTGCGCCACATGCATATTTTGTACATTGTGCAAGTCACAATTAAAATCTGGTGTTGAAAGAGGCGGTAGAAGCCAATCGTGAAATAACACAGTTTTTTGAGGACGTACAAAATGTCTACAACTTTTTGGACACAGTGTCAAACACTGGCAGGGGCTGCAAGATGCATCCGAAAATGCAAACATAGGCGTTAAAAACACTCAACCCAACAAGATGGTCGGGAAAGTACGAAGCAGTTTATTCTTTAAAGGAGAGGTTTGGCGATGTATTAAAAGAGCTATCCAAACTTATTTTGACAAGTAGTAAGGAAAAAGAAAGGAATGATGCAATAGGATTGAAAAAGAAAATTGAATGTTTTGAATTTGTGCTTCTGTTAGTGGTACAAACGAAGATTTTTCAGCAACTGATCATCGTATCTAAATGTCTCCAACCTGAAAATATGGATATTTGTTCAGCTTTTGATCTATAAGGTGATGCTCTCTTAGGTGTTACAGAACTAAGAAATTTGAGGACCTTGTAAATGAAGCTTCAACTATGGCCTCCAAGTGCGGAATACCTTGTGAGTTTTCTGAGAAAAGACTAAAGCAAGTAAAAAAAATTATCAACTGAGTGTAGACCACCAATTTCTCTATCCTGAAACTAGATTTCGGGTATCTGTGTTTTACCCCACGATTGATAGCCCACAATTATGGCTCAGGTAAACAGCAGATTTGGAGGCATGAAGTCAGTTAACAATGCCTACAAAGTTGTTAAGCCTTATTTCTTGAACAATGCTTCAGATGACGAACTGATTAAAGAGGCAAAAGGTTTCGGCGAGACTTTTGCGGATGACGTGTTGCCAACATTTCCTGCACAAATTTCCAGCGTGCGTGCATCTTTTTCCTCTAAAAATAAGAAAATGTCTACTGAAAAGCAACTGATGGACCTCCTCTACATTGAAAATAACATTCTGGTTGAAAGCTATCCTGACGTGTGTACTGCTTGTTTTATGTTCTTGACTGGAACTATCACAGTGGCTAAAGCAGAAAGATCTTTTTCCAAGCTGTAAATTATCAAGTCCTACCTGAGGAGCACAATGAGCCAAGAACGTTCAAGTGGGTTGGCCCTTTTATCGGTTGAAAATGAAAGAGCTCGAAAACTTAACTTCTCACATGTAATTAACATGTTTGCAGATGCAAAGAGTAGGAAAAGAATGTTTTGTGTAAATTAGGTTAGTTTATAAGTTTATTTGTTTTGAATAGTTTGTTTAATAACAATAACTTAACATCTTATTCTGTAAACAATGAGTAAATATTTATAGATTTATTTTATTTCAAGTTATTTGTATAGTACAATTGTAATTTTGAGCTTTCGACCTGGCGTGTATTTTATTTTTAAAGCCTAGTACTTCATAGACGATCCTATCTGTTCCCCTTTGTTTTCCACTCTAGCTTCATTATTGTCAGTAATAAAAGAACAAATATGTGTACTTATACTATACCATATATCTAAATATGCAGTTTTCTTCTCTTTCTAATCGATACGGTATTTTTGTAGACGTAGTTTTCTTATTGAAAATGAAAATCCACAGCCTGCTTCCAGTCTCCGACCGGGTCAGGAATGGAATGAATTGAGCCCCCATCTAGCGGCGAGGATATGAACTGTGCCGGCTGCCGAGGCCTGACGCACTCCTCTGGGGCAATGATTAAATGAATGACAGATGAAAGGAAATGATAGTGGAGAGTGTTGCTGGAATGAAATTATGACAGGGAAAACCGGAGTACCCGGAGGAAAACCTGTCTGCCTCCGTTTTGTCCAGCACAGATCTCACTTGGAGTGACCGGGATTTGAACCACGTACCCAGCGGTGAGAGGCCGGCGTGCTGCCGCCTAAGCCACGGAGGCTTAGTTTTCTTATTACGATATCACAATTTCTCAAATTGAAAAGCTATAGCTATTATTTATCATAATTATTTAGGACATTTTTGGAGCCAACAGCCAAAGTATAAATTACATACGGTATTTCTAGAAAAAGGGAAGTGGCAAGGAGGGAGGAATTCGAAAAGTGCATAAAGTCACTTGGTAAGTTCTTATCTTCAAACATTAATAATATTCAAGGCGTGCAGTTAGGTCAGGTTTTCAGAAGATAGTGAGGGGGCCCCATTTCAACTTCTTGCCCGAGGGCCCCTTCAGGTCTAGCTACGCCACTGAAGGAGAGTATGTTTTCTATTGGTTTTATTTGGTATTATGATTTATGTCGAGCTGAGGAGTGAATTTGATTTGGCTTAAAGTGTAGTTTTTGATCTGTTTCGTTTGCTTATGACAAGTTCAAATGGGGACTCCAGCTTTGTTAAATATCTGTATTTTAAATATTTAATTAAATATATTGATAAAGAGGATGCCTCCATTTTAACTTGCCTGTGGCAAGAGATTAATAAATTTATATTCTTGCCTTTGAACAGCAAGTATGTAGGTCAATATTAGCAATATTGAAGTATGATTTGAGCATGCCAAGTACCGCTTCTTTGAACCCAAAACATTCATGCAAATTCAGGGTTGCTGGATTCAATTTATTATCAGGGAGTCGTCCTTTGTGTTATGTGAGATATATATATTGTGAAATTAATAAAAACATAGATACCGCTAGCCTCCCAAGTACAGGCTTCATATATGTAACAGCAGACAGTAAATTAACTATCTACATGTGGGTAATATTTTTAACTGGTAGTAATTAAGCACTGCATTTAAATTGATTATACAAATATTTCTATCAATGAAAGACAATATGTATTATTTTGCCATCATACATTATAAGCCATAACAAACGCACATCCAATCACTGTCTTGCTTACTTCTCGTCACTATCTCGCCGCCATATTGGAATCAGCTGACCGTAAGCTCCTCCCCCGTTTCGGACGTCAATAGATACAGCAATACCGTCACTCTTCGTTATCTACCCTAGTGAACCTAAATATTTCAACACCTAAATCATTCCTTCTCTAATTATGCCTTCAGTTCAAGGGCAGATGTTATCGCCCGAATGGCTGGTCGTAGCGTCACGGGGTGTGGACAGTCAGTTTCAATTTTTTTTTGCTCTGTAACATAGGGTCATCAAAATAAATGAATAATAAATTATTTTCGTGCTCGGAGAGAAATAACGATTTCGTACGGCGTAGCAAGCCCAGCTAGTTGAGTTAACTAGGCAACGCCGCGCTATGCTATTGGCTGGCGCGAGTGAGTGACTGAATCTGGCTCCTCCCTCATGTTCACAGTTGTTTTGGGTCTGGTATAGTAACGAACGAATGCCTCCACTTCTTACTTTCTGTCAGCCGTCTCTCGCTTCGCTGCTAGGCGTGGCGTTCCCTCTGAGATGTTCTCAGATAACGCCTCCACTTTTCAAGGCGCAGCTTCCTTGTGGAAGAAAGCTCTTACATCTTCTCCTGCCATGGAACAGATTTCAAATTTTTCCTACTCAAAGGGTTTCAAATGGCGGTTTATACTTCCCTAAGCCCCTCATCACGGTGGTAGGGGGAATCTTGCGTAAAGCTTACTAAACGTCATCTAAGAAAGGTTTTAGGTAGTTGCATTCTGACTTATGAAGAATTTAATTCGCTGTCTATTCTGATTGACGGTGTTGATAATTCTCGCCCTTTAACTCCGCTTTCCAATGACACTGATGACCTGCTTCCACTCACACCTGGTCATTTCCTTATAGGCACTTCTCTTTCTGTCCCTCCTCCCCTTCCCAACTCTTACAGAGATTCTAATTTACCTATTGTTTGGAGTAAACTTGAAACCCTCCGCAATTCTTTCTGGAAGAGGTGGAATTTGGAATACTTAAATTCCTTGCAACGGAGACAGAAGTGGTTTCTTTCTAATCCCGACATCAAAGTGGGTGACCTTGTCCTGGTTAGAGATGCTTCCCCTCCCTTGCTCTGGATCTCCGGTAGAGTGGCCGAGTGTTACCCGGGAAGGGATGGGAGAGTTAGGGTAGCCAAGATCTTGACCACTAATGGGCATATTACAAGACCACTGTCTTTAATTGCCCTCTTACGATTAAATTTGTAACATTGTTTTCCTGTTCTCAGTTGGTGTTTGCCCCTCCCAGCTTGGTGTATTCCTTGGAATACACGGTAGGACAGAGTAAGCTTTTGCTGCTCTTTGCTTTATTTCATTACTTCTTTTTACGCAAACACCAACAGTGATCTCCTGGTTTTTCTTTGTTTATGCACTTTGCTTATATTACCTCTGAGTCTGTTCTAGATATATATCTTCCATGACCCACCTAGCGTCATCTAACAGCGAATCTCTGAAGTTCCTCAATTATTCCATGTACAAGAGGACTTCTTTATCAATCTGGCCACCAGATCTCGTCGCTATCGCCAGCTATCATCTCTGTGATCAAGAGGACTTCGTCTACATTTCCATCCACCAGGCTTCGCTAGTGACGCCTGCTATCAACTCTTTGAAGACCATTTCATCAAGATACTTAATTTTTGTAAAGTTTTTCATTCTTATGTATATTCCTTTGTCTCCTACCCCCACTCTTTTTCCTTCCCTGGTCCCTCCGCGCTTCGTTGAGCTGGCCTCACTTGTGCGTCTGAAGTCAAACCAGTCAGTTGAAGCCCAACTAAGGCTCACCTCCTCAACTCGAGAGGCAAACTTTTAAATGCGACGCCATGTCGAGTTTTAAAATCAACCGTCAACAGCAGCATCGCTTTCTTCATGAAGCAAAGATAAGTACCGACTTCACGTTTTTAACACATTCTCGTCGCTTTTAAAAAGCTAAATGCTTTTATTTTGATTTTATAGACAGTGAAATTGCTATATGTGATACAATAACTGCCTTCAAGAGATCTTCTTGATCAAACTCTAGCTATCAAGTCTAACTTTCAAATTGAAATAGTACTCCTTGTACAGATTTTCAGAGATGCTATCTCACATCGAGGGATATTCCTAAAATACCCACTGTCTATAATATCTAGTTTTCCGCCGAGGGACTTTCTACCCATTTCAACAGTCATCATTGCTCTGGAATTTTCCATAACAAAAAATCTCTATCTACCAGTTAAACTGTCAAGTATTTTCCCCTTTAATATGGGAGTACTTTTTCTTCACTGAGAAACTTATGTGGTATAAACTTCTAATCCACATAAATTGTCTTCCTACGTGGGAAATTTTCTGCCGCATTTAACTACCACTTATGGAAACTACAACTCATAATTCTCTCAAGCTAAAAGTCAACTAGTGATTTACATATGCTACTACAGTGAACTTTTCAACTATATCAACAGACTATAGTGAAAACAGTGCCCGTTCTACTTAACATCTGCATCGCTCTCGTCCGAGTACAATAAATACGGCCATGAACACTCTTCCACAGTCCCATTTCATCTTTCCCAAACCCTTTACTAACAAACTAGAGTAACAAAATTGTTAATTTAGGTCTTTTTTTCAATGAGGTGTCACTCTCAGTAAGTGCCCTCCCATATTTGCTCCATTTGTAACTAATTAATTTCTGTAACTTCGTGTCTAGTACACGCCCTAAATTATATTGTTTCTCCCTTCTAATGAGGGAAATCAATTCTTTCTACTCACAAGTGAGTTATCTCTAGGTTTCACGAAAGGGAAACTTGCCCTATTTTTTCGTGATCCCTGTTTAAATATATGAAGTTCTAGAAATTTCTACTTATTTTCTCTCCCTCTTTTAGTTATAATTTCAAATTTGTTTTCATACTTTTTAAGATTTCTAAATATGAAATCTTAAACACCCACATCGTACCTGATTAATTCGGCTACGCTAGAATTACTTTATAATTGTTGTTACAAACGTTAAAATTGTCCATCTTAAGCACCACTTTTAAAATCTTATTCAGATTTTTAGTGCTTACCACAAGTCTTAAACTTGTAATCAATTTAAATTGTTTGCCAATTATAAACTTGTTATCTTTAGGTCTCAGACATTCACATGTAACCTTTTAGAAATCACAATCATGATCTAACTGTTATTAATTCTTTGTTAATTCTTCAAAGTTTAATTCATTGTAAATAAACCTTTTTTTTTTCTCGTTATTCTTTTCGCTAGATCCACGCTGAGGTAGGACCCTGTCTTTCCTGACTCTTCCTGGCTTATGCCCTCTTTAAAAAACTCACAAATCAAATTAATAACGGTTCAACTATTTGTTGCATTTGAGCAAGAACTCTTAGTCACAAACTTATTAAAGCCTCTCTTAGCCTGGATAGCTAATTCTAACTGGCCAGTAAGGCAAGCATAGCTAGCTTCGCCAGCTTCCTGCTTGTTGAGTTTTTCTCTACAACTTATGGTTGGTTTTCCAAATTTAAGTTTTCTCACTGTCTAAACTTTTAGTCGGCGCTTTGCTGGGTGAAAGCTTAGCCATTCTTAAATGCAACTATTGGTGCTCTTACCAGAAGCATAACTGTTTCATCGCTACCCTTCCTGGTGGTACTCGGTCATTTGCTGAGAGAAATTACCCACCCGGAGTTAAGAAATATCACTACGAGCCCAACCTTTGTTTGCCTTTCAAAACATTTTGTTAGACCTATCTCCTTTGAAAGTACAAACAGTAAATCTGTCACTCTTTGTCTTGCCAGACCACCACCCTTCCCCATAGTAGGCAAATTTATGCTTGAGAGGGAATACGCTATAGCTGCTTGCTTGCGTATAGCTCAAGTTCCAGCTGCGTTTCCCGTTAGCTAGGGCCAGGTCCATACCCACTTTAGGTGTTTCACGGGCTTTGCGGCGATACTCGTCTCTAACCATTGTTCTTGTTTGGTGTTGGACTCTCGTCCTATTATCCACACTTATTCCTTTGTCCGACACCCACTTCCCTTTACTTCTCTCTTCATCTTCCGTTGTGGGTAAGGTTAATTCCTAGCAAAAACCTACCCGCTTGTTATTTAACGATGAAATTATTATGGCATATTTACAGAATATACAAATTTATACATGATTCTAGAATAATTTCGATTATTCTCCTCCAACTGACTTAATGTCACGACATTCACTTATGCTTAAATTCGTTTAATTGTTTCATTTCTTATTCCAGGGAATTCCTGCCGAAGAGTTAAGTTAAGCAAAAATTAATAATAGATTCGGCATTAAATAGTAATCGATTATCCTTGTTAAACATACATGCTATGGCATAGTCAATCATAATTTTACTGGGAATATTGGACTGGATATCCACTCAATAATTTCAATAATAGTGCTCAGAGAAAATACTAATCTTCACGCAGGCCTTACTTCAAAAATAATAAGAGCGATTATGTCACCTAGGACATATAATATTAACCATTCTAGGTTAAATACAACACCCCTCTGGGTTGAAACCTCTTTCAAAATGTTCTTGATTGGCACACATGGCTCAATCTTCAATAAGAACAATTGCTTCGCAAAGCACAGTATCCAAAATGCTTAATCACATGGGCATTACTCCTAATACATGCCTCTTAATTCCTAACATGCACCCATAATTGGTGCCTTACTGTTATTATCCACAGTTATGAAAATCAGCTGTTCATCATAAATGCCTAACCTCATGCTCAGAAAAGAATTTGATTCTGTAGCACGTCATTAAAAAACTTTTGTGGATTCCAAAAATACTCCACCTAATTAAGATAACTTGCCTTACATTGAAGTGTTACAATATTCATAGTTACTAAAACGTATGTCTTATAGTAAGTCTTCCCTGGGATTATCTTCGCAAATTTGGATGTCATTCAAATACCCTCTTAATAAAGTAAAACAATTGCACCAAAGGCAATGATATAAATTTAATCCAGTGTTAACTTCTTAAGAGAAGAACAGTATAACACTCACAACCACTAAAAACTGAGGTTGTAAAACGATTATAAAAATAGATCCAATCTCAAAATAAGATCTTCCCTGAATTTTCCGAACCCAAAAATGCCGATGGATAAATCCTACAGCATGAATCTAGGTTAACTGCAGAGGATAAGCAACTAATGATCCATTAGGGCAATCCATTTCGAAAATCACGCTCAGAAAATACAAGTTAAATCTGTTAATAAATTGAGGAAAAATAGTCTAAGGACTCAAAGTAACTTTCAGAATAACTGGATCCGAAAACTTCCTAATATCGTTATAATAATTAGGCAAGAAAAAATATCCTCAGAGAATAAGATAATCCAAGCGCAAGTGCTTAAAGAATAAATGCACTATAATATATAAAATTCAGTCAGAATTCTCAACGCTGCTGAAAAATTGCGTTCCTAAATTATTCTTATACAAAAATCTGGAGATCTTCCTCCTGCACGGTCTTCTCGACAATGAGAATGAGCATATCATTTTAAATACTATAAAATACTACTGAAATTTAAATTTATCAATCAAAATTACAAAAAGAGCACTCATATTTATAAGTCAAAATCCTGGCATCATAGAAGGTCAGCTCCGAAATAGGCATCGAACCTGCGCCCTCTACTAAACCATTTAATCTACAAAAATCAAAATATGGCAATTTGTGGTTGTCTCAAATGCCCTAGCTACACTACTGCAACAAGTTGAAGTTTTCTGTACCTTTCGGCGATTGTAGATGCGATGAAAAAAGGATATCGTTGGCCATGATAGTCTCCAGACCAACCCATGACATGCAAGACTCCAACCAGGTCCCCAGTGCACGAATCAAAGTCCTCTCAGGCTCGAACGGCTCCTGACCGGTCGAAATGTCCCAAAATGTCCTGGCGATATCTTCCCACACGCGTTAGAATATCGACGGCCTAACCGAAAACAGTTTATCAGCACGTCACATTGTGAGAGTGAACATGTACAACCACTAAATAGTTCCATGATGAAGATGCAAATAGGACTATTTCTACACGTGTCCGCGCGATCCATTGCAGTACGAAACTCGCTTGTAAAGTTCACAGTAAATGAACGTGGCTGCAAGATGCTCCCGCTATCGCCCTGCTAATGCAGTATTCTTATTGTGATTTAGCCCGTCATCTCAACGGATATATCCTTCATTGAACTCCTTCCCTCCGACGCCTTGCTTGAGAATACGCCGTTTTTAAGAAGTATTGCCACTATAAAAAGTTAGCTTCAACTCCAGGTTGCATTTCCATGAAGTTTTACTTACACCATCTTTCGATATAATGAACACGAAATGGCCGCTGGGATTATGAACGAATCCTTCCGCGTCACCCGCTAGTGGCAGTGAATACACGATCGCGTAGATGAGCATATTACATGTTTTAAATAATGTCTGATTCCCATTATGAAAGTCTCTACTGCATGTAGAATGCTGAGCGAACTTGCTTATACACTGCGGCACGCTCACACGCTTTAAAATTCCCGTTAACTTTCGATTTCACTTCATCGTGCACCGAGCTTGTTACTGCCCTCTGTCAGTATGTCAAGTCATCGCTCCCTACACGTGCCCGCTTGAGGAATACATCGGATATCACCTCCTCTCTGACGTAACGTATCGACATGTATCGCAGTAGCAGTGTAATAACGAGTAACTTAACACAGATCTTCTTCCCTTATTCACACTTGCTTTTGTAATAGCTTTTTGCCATGGGGATATGCAATCTAACATGTATAACTGCTCCCATATGGCGTTAAATATTCTCTAATTTGTATGATCATTCTCAGGTGTGTCGATCGATATGATGTAATTATCGACGTGCCCTCGGGATTCTCTTCGGAAATACGAGCTCTCCCGATTCATTCTTCATAGCAGGACTTTTGCTTGCTGTAGATCAGCTGTTATGACTGACTTCTCTGGCTGGCTTGGAGATTACACGCCGTTCCATGATACTGTACCCTTATCCGTACTTAAGACCCTTAGACCCGTTTTTTGTCCGAAGACGAAGTGGGAAACCACATAAAACCACTTCGAGGATGGCTGCGGTGGGAATCGAACCCCCTCTACTCATCTGTACCACCAGAGGCTGAGTAGACCCTGTTCCAGTCCTCATACCACTTTTCAAATTTCGTGGCAGAGCTGGGAATCGAATCCAAGATCTCCAGGGCGGCAGCTAACCATGCTGACCACTACGCTACGGAGGCGATGTGGAGTCCCTACAAGCCTTAAAATGGCAGTGTTAAGCCGATCCTTGAGTTTTATTTTTCAATCTCTCTTTGGTCTCAGTTTGGTTCATTCCTCGCAGCTGTATATAGTACTAGCTGAAGTACCCGTGCTTCGCTACGGGTCGTAAATAAATTAAAATGTGAAGGTGACAGTTAAAACAGGGGATAGGCGAGGTGCTGCGCAGAGGGAGATTAAGGATGGAACATTTTGTCCAACTACACCGCTCTGCCTTGACCGTGTTTTATAGCACACATTTAGGTTTTACTCGCTAACGGTTGGAGATACATTTCGGATAGAAAATGCAATTTTTAACATCGTACATGCCATCAAAAGTTTGCTATTTCTTAGCGTTCTCTTTTTATTTGAAATAGAAATATGAAAGTTTAAAACCAAAGGGTAGAGTGACGTCACTAAAAATGGTCGCCATATTTAATTAGTGCAAAGTATTGAAATCAAAAGAAACCTGTATGTTAACCAGGTAAATCTGCTACTTCCATGTAAAATTCATGTAAATCGGACCAGTGGTACTTGCGTGATTGAGTAATACACAGACACACACCATCTCATTTTTAGTCTCGCTTCGCTCGCGTCATAGTCGTGTCATATTGTTATTCAATGAAATGCAGGTTTAACCGCGTTAACACCCCTTTAGAACCTGAATATCCAAAAATCCCTCCTTAGTAGATGTTTTCGACACACAACAAACATATCCTCAAAATATCATTCTTCTAACATTAATAGTTTTGGTTGGTCGATGAGAGTGAACATCCAAAAATCATTCCTTAGTGGACGTTTTTCTTCCAGAATTTCACCCCTCCCCATAGGCCCCTTAAATTGGATTTATGAAAAAACGGTCGAACACCTGTTTATTTTATTTATTTATTTATTTATTTATTTATTTATTTATTTATTTATTTATTTATTTATTTTTAAGCTGATTGATTTCCTCCGAGTTTCAAGCTCCTCGCCTATGTCGTTTAAGAGATACACGCTCCGTTAAGAATCTTTTAACCCCCACTTTTCATCCCTTTCACCTCATAATATACACTACATCAAAAAACCATTAGACATGTGTAAGCTTATTTTTAATGATTAGTATATATGCCAAGAATCACATTCCCAAATGAAACCACTCGTGAGATATTGTTATTCAATGAAATGCACGTTTACCCCTTTAACACCTATTTAGAACCTGTATATTCAAAACTCTTTCCTTAGTGGACGTTTTCGACATACAACGAACATATCCCCAAAATTTCATGTTTCTAACTTCAATAATTTTGGCTTGGCGATGATGAGTGAGTGAGTGAGTCAGGACATTTTCTTTCATTTATTTTTGATAATTTCACCCCTCCCCATGAACCCCTTAAATTGGATTTATGAAGCAAACGGTCGAACATCTATTTACATATTTAAAGCTGTTTTTGCCCTGAGTTTGATGAGTGAGTAAGTGAGTCAATCAGTTAGGACACTTTCTTTCCTGTTTTTCCCTCCCAGAATTTCACCCCTCTCCAAGGGCCCCTTAAATTGGATTTATGAAAAAACGATCGAACACCTATTTACTTGTATTTTATGCTGTTTTTCCCGCCGAATTTCAAACTTCTCGCCTATGTCGTTTAAGAGATACACGCTCCGTTAAGAATCCCTCAATCCCCAATTTTCACCCCTTTCACTTCCTAATATACACGACATCGATAAACCATTAGATATATGTCTGATTATTTTTAATGATTATTTTATATACCGAATATCACATCCCCAAAGAAACAACTCATGAGATATCGTTATTCAATGAAATGCACGTTTACCCCCTTAACATCTCTTTAAAACCCGAATAAAGAAAAATAATTCCTTAGTTGACGTTTTGACATACAGCGAACATATTCCCAAAATGTCATTTTTCCAACATTAATAGTTTTCGCTGGGCGTGATGAGTGAATGAGTCAGACAGGACATTTTCTTTCAATTATTTTTACCAGAATTTCACCCCTCCCCATGGGCCCCTTAAATTGGATTGATGAAAAAACGCTTGAACACCTATTAACTTATTTTTTTGCTGTCTTTTACCCCTGAGTTTGATGAGTGAGTGAGTGATTTAGTCAGTCAGTTAGGACACTTTCTCTCCTTTTTTCCCCCAGAATTTCACCCCACCCCATTGGCCCCTTAAAATAATTTATGAAAAAACGGTTGAACACCGATTTACTTAATTTTTTAGCTGATTTTTTTTCGCTGAGTTTCAAATTTCTCGCCTATGTCGTTTAAGAGATAGGCCTACTCGCTCCGTTAGGAATCCTTCAACCCCCACTTTTCACCCCTTTCACCTCATAATAATACACCACATCGAAAAACCCTTAGAAACATGTCTGCTTATTTTTAATGATTAGTTTATATGCCGAGTATCACATCAACAAATGAAACCACTCGTGAGACATTGTTATTCAATGAAATGCAGGTTTAACCCCCTTAAGACCCCTTTAGAGCCTGAATATCAAAAAATCCTCCCTTAGTGTACGGTTTTCAGATACAACGAACATATCCCCAGAATGCCATGGTTCCAACTTCAATATTTTTGACTGGGCAATCATGAGTGAATGAGTCAGGACATTTTCTTTCATTTTTTTCCTTCAGAATTTCATCCCTCCCGATGAACCCCTTCAATATGATTGATCAAAAAACTGTCGAACAACTATTAACTTACTTTAAAGCAGTCCCCCCCCCCCGAGTTTGTTGAGTGAGTGAGTCAGTCAATCAGTTAGGACACTTTATTTCCTGTTTCCCCCCACCCCCCAGAATTTCACCCCTCCCCATAGGCCCCTTAAATTGGATTTATGAAAAAACGGTCAAACACATATTTACTTATTTTTTATGCTGATTTTTTCCGCTGAGTTTCAAACTCCTCGCCTATGTCGTTTAAGAGATACACGTTCCGTTAGGAATCTTTCAATTCTTACTTTTCACCCCTTTCACCTCATAATATACACCACATCGAAAACCCCTCAGAGACGTGTCTTCTTCCTTTTTAATGATGAGTTTATATGTCGTGTATCATATCCCCCAATGAAACCAATCGGGAGATATTGTTATTCAATGGAATGCAGGTTTAACCCCCTTAAGACCCCTTCAGAACCTGAATATCCGAAAATCCCCCCTTAGTAGACGGTTTTGACATACAATGAACATATCCCCAAACTGTCATGTTTCTAACTTCAATAATTTTGGCTGGGCGATGATGAGTGTGTGAGTGAGTGAGTGAGTCAGGACATTATCTTTCAATTTTCATTTTTCAGAATTTCACCCCTCCCCATGAACCCCTTAAATCTGATTTAATAAAAAAACTGTTGAACAGCTATTTACTTACTTTAAAGCAGTTTTTTTCCCGAGTTTGATGAGTGAGTGAGTCAGTCAATCATTTAGGACACTTTCTTCCTGTCCCATCCCCCCCCCCCAGAATGTCACCCCTCCCCATGGGCCCCATAAATTGGATTTATGAATAAACGGTCAAACACATATTTACGTATTTTGTATGCTGATTGTTTTCCGCTGAGTTTCAAACTCCTCACCTATGTCGTTTAAGAGATACACGCTCCGTTAGGAATCTTTCAATCCCCACTTTTCACCCCTTTCACCTCATGATATACACCACATCCAAAAACCCTCAGACTCGTGTCTTCTTATTTTTAAGGATGAGTTTACATGCCGAGTATCACATCCCCCAATGAAACCAATCGGGAGATATTGCAATTCAATGAAATGCGGGTCTACCCCTTAACACCCCTTTAGAACCTGAATATCCAAAAATCCTCTCTTAGTGGGCATTTGCCGCCCTTTGGGAAGCTGCATACCAAATTTCATTCCAATCCGTCGGTGGTTTCTGAGATTTCGTGATGAATGAATGAGTGAGTGAGTGGTATTTGACAAATATATATAGTAGATGATAGTGTCAAGTCTTTGTTATGCTAAACTCGGTTGACAGTGCTGTGTGAGTAGTTGAGTAACTAACGGCATTTCAAGTAAAGATTCTCTTTTTCTATACCGGTAGTGCAGAGCAGAACTGGCATCCAGTCGGCCGTGTCTTGACTTTAGCTATGTTGCCATGGAAACTATCTGGCTTGCCATTCCTTCATGAGTATATTTTATGATTTGATTAGCCTGTGCTTGAGTGCAAAAGGGCCGAAATCAGAAGAATGAGAAAGACTATCGAAAATTCATGTAGCCAGCGGTTCCTTCTGGATCCTAAACTATATGTATGCAAAATTTGGTTGAGATTGGCGGAACGGTGTAGATTTGTATACGGAACAGACCCACATACATACCCACATACATACAGACTTTCACTTTTATATATAAGACTAGCTGAAGTACCCGTGCTTCGCTACGCGTCATAAATAAAATAAAATGTGAAGGTGACAGTTAAAACAGGGGATAGGCCAGGTGCTGCGCAGAGGGAGATTAAGGATGGAACATTTTGTCCAACTACACCGCTCGGCGTTGACCGTGTTTTATAGCACAAATTTAGGTTTTACTCGCTAACAGTTGGAGATACCTTTCGGATAGGAAATGTAATTTTAAACCTCGTATATGCCATCAAATGTTTGCTATTTCTTAGCGTTCTCTTTTTATTTGAAATGGAAATATGAAAGTTTGAAACCAAAGGGTGTAGTGACGTCACTAAAATGGTCGCCATCTTTAAATAGTGCAAAGTATTGAAATCAAAAGTAACCTATATGTTAACCAGGTAAATCAGCTACTTCCATGTAAAATTCATGTAAATCGGACCAGTGGTACTTCCGTGATTGAGTATTACACAGACACACACCATCTCATTTTTAGCCTCGCTTCGCTCGCGTCATAGTCGTGTCATATTGTTATTCAATGAAATGCAGGTTTAACCCCGTTAACACCCATTTAGAACCTGAATATCCAAAAATCCCTCCTTAGTAGACGTTTTTGACACACAACGAACATATCCCCAAAATATCATTCTGCTAACATTAATAGTTTGGGTTGGTCAATGAGAGTGAACATACAAAAATCATTCCTTAGTGGACGTTTTTCTTCCAGAATTCACCCCTCCCCATAGGCCCCTTAAATTGCATTTATGAAAAAACGGTCGAACACCTATTTATTTTATTTATTTATTTATTTATTTATTTATTTTTAAGCTGATTGATTTCCTCCGAGTTTCAAGCTCCTCGCCTATGTCGTTTAAGAGATACACGCTCCGTTAAGAATCTTTTAACCCCCACTTTTCATCCCTTTCACCTCATAATATACACTACATCAAAAAACCATTAGACATGTGTAAGCTTATTTTTAATGATTAGTATATATGCCAAGAATCACATTCCCAAATGAAACCACTCGTGAGATATTGTTATTCAATGAAATGCACGTTTACCCCTTTAACACCTATTTAGAACCTGTATATTCAAAACTCTTTCCTTAGTGGACGTTTTCGACATACAACGAACATATCCCCAAAATTTCATGTTTCTAACTTCAATAATTTTGGCTTGGCGATGATGAGTGAGTGAGTGAGTCAGGACATTTTCTTTCATTTATTTTTGATAATTTCACCCCTCCCCATGAACCCCTTAAATTGGATTTATGAAGCAAACGGTCGAACATCTATTTACATATTTAAAGCTGTTTTTGCCCTGAGTTTGATGAGTGAGTAAGTGAGTCAATCAGTTAGGACACTTTCTTTCCTGTTTTTCCCTCCCAGAATTTCACCCCTCTCCAAGGGCCCCTTAAATTGGATTTATGAAAAAACGATCGAACACCTATTTACTTGTATTTTATGCTGTTTTTCCCGCCGAATTTCAAACTTCTCGCCTATGTCGTTTAAGAGATACACGCTCCGTTAAGAATCCCTCAACCCACAATTTTCACCCCTTTCACCTCATAATATACACCACATCGATAATCCCTTAGATATATGTCTGATTATTTTTAATGATTAGTTTATATACCGAATATCACATCCCCAAAGAAACAACTCATGAAATATCGTTATTCAATGAAATGCACGTTTACCCCCTTAACATCTCTTTGAAATCCGAATAAACAAAAATAATTCCTTATTTGACGTTTTCGACATACAGCGAACATATTCCCAAAATTTCATTTTTCCAACTTGAATAGTTTTCGCTGGGCGTGATGAGTGAGTGAGTCAGACAGGACATTTTCTTCATTTTTTTCTTCAGAATTTCACCCCTCCCCATGAACCCCTTAAATTTGATTTATGTAAAAAAAAACTGTCGAACAGCTATTTACTTACTTTAAAGCAGCTTTTCCCCTGAATTTGATGAGTGAGTCAGTCAGATAATCAGTTAGGATACTTTCTTTCCTGTCCCCCCGCCCCCAGAATGTGACCCCTCCCCATGGGCCCCTTAAATTGGATTTATGAATAAACGGTCAAACACATATATACTTATTTTTTATGCTGATTGTTTTCCCGCTGAGTTTCAAACTCCTCGCCTATGTCGTTTAAGAGATACACGCTCCGTTAGGAATCTTTCAATCCCCACTTTTCACCCCTTTCACCTCATAATATACGCCACATCGAAAAACCCTCAGACTCGTGTCTTCTTATTTTTAATGATGAGTTTATGTGCCGAGTATCACATCCCCCAATGAAACCAATCGGGAGATATTGCTATTCCATGAATTGCAGGTCTACCCCCTTAACACCCCTTTAGAACCTTAATATACAAAAATCCTCTCTTAATGGGCATTTGCGGCCTTTGGGGAAGCAGCATACCAAATTTCATTCCAATCCGTTCGGTGGTTTCTGAGATTTCGTGATGAATGAATGAGTGAGTGAGTGAGTGAGTGGGTGAGTGGTATTTGACAAATATATGGTAGAAGATAGTGTCAAGTCTTTTTTATGCTAAACTCTGTTGACAGTGCTGTGTGAGTAGGTGAGTAACTAACGGGATTTCAAGTAAAGATGCTCATATCCTATACCGGCAGTGCAGAGCGCAACTGGCATCCAGACGGCCGTGTCTCGACTTGAGCTATGTTGCCATGGAAACTATCTGCCTTGCCATTCCTTCGTGAGTATATTTTATGATTTGATTAGCCTGTGCTTGAGTGCAAAAGGGCCGAAATCAGAAGAATGAGAAAGACTATCGAAAATTCATGTAGCCAGCGGTTCCTTCTGGGTCCTAAACTATGTGTATGCAAAATTTGGTTGAGATTGGTGGAACGGTGTAGATTTGCATACGGAACCAACCCACCCACATACATACATACAGACTTTCACTTTTATATATAAGATGTTCCCCTCTTGATGTTGACCACTTTAGATTTGAAAGAAGGAAGGAAGATGGTAGTTTTACGTGACCGTGAATCTTGTGATTATGAGCCACGGGACCTCCTTTTTACGTGGAATCCGAACTACAGGACATGGCATTTCACTTCGAAAATCTCACATGCATTGACCGGGAATCGAACCCGGACCGCCTTGGTGAGAGGCATACAGCTAGACCGCTGAGCCACCACGCCCCCCTTTAGATTTGAGTGTATGGGGCTCTGTCATGACATGAAGGATTATAGTACAGTGTTGGCTGAGTGCAGACTGAAGATCTTTAGGTCAACTTTATGCGTTTTTAGCCTATTTTCGATTTTGAAAAAATAGGCTTATGAGATCACCTTTTGTCCGTGTGTGTGTGCGTGTGTGATTCGTGTGTCCCCCTCCCCCCTGATAAAATCTAAACGGCTGGAGAGATTTCAATGAAACTCGGTAAGTTCATAGCTCTATTCCGGGTGACCCCGACCGTGCCCTTCAAATCTTGTTACGTCTCACCAATCCAACATGGCGGCTGTGCGAAATATTTAACCAGCATTCAATATCTCTGAAACTATTACCGATATCACCCTGGAATTTTGTATGGTGATAAAGGAAACTACTAGAAATTTACGTATGTGACCTCTGAAAGCCTGGTAACTATGAAACCAACATGGCGGCCAAGCGAATTTGCGACTTTTAAATGGACGTTTCTCGCGATTTAACCAACCAAACACAATGAAACTTGGCACAGTATATTTTTATATACATTGTAATGCACCGACATCTAACTTCGTTCAATTGTTTACATAACCTCAATATGGCGGCTGTGCGAAATATTTCACAGGCATTCAATATCTCCGAAACTATTTATGATATCAACCTACAATTTTGTACGGTGATAAAGAGCACTGCTACAAGTTTATTTATGTAACTTTCAAAAACCTGTAAACTACGAAACGAACATGGCGGCCAAGCGAAGTAGAAACATTCTAATACATTTTTCTCGTGATTTGATCATATGAGAGCATTGAAATGTGGTACAGTAAATGATTATACATATTGTCATTCACAGACATCTAATTTAGTTCAATTGTTTACAAAAACTGAAGATGGCCGCTGTGCGAACTTTTAAAATTAAGTTTTTATTATTGTGTCGTAATCATGTGATCGAAGTGAAAGTTTGAATAATGAAGCTACGCAATAATTTTCCTTTATTGATACATAACTCTATGGCCTATACATATAACAGTCCAAAATGGCGAGCATCCGAAATATTTTGACGGTTCTCAATATCTAAGAATCTTTTCCAGCAATCAAACTGATTTTTTTTAAATGTTCATAGTGGCTATGAACATAAGTTCACCTATATGACTTTCAATAACCTGGTGAGCACAAATCCAACATGGCGGCGACGCGAATTATAAATATTTAAATGGACGTTTCTCGCGATTTAGCCATCTGATTGCAGTGTAACTTTGTATGTTAATGCTTATACAAATGTTAATCCACTGGTATCTAATTTATTTCAATTGTTTTCATAACCACAAGATGGCAGCTGTGCGAAATTTTAAAATCTCGTTTTTACTTCTTGTGTCCTAATCATGCGATTGAAGTCTGAAAACCACACGTACACAATAATCTTCATGTAATAGTACAAAAATAAAAATCCAACCTGGCTACCATCTGCAATATTTAGTCGGTTCTCAGTATCTACGAATCTAACATAGCAATCAAACTGAAATTTTGTATGTTGATAGAGGCAATTAATATGAGTAGGATATATGAAAATAGGCTGTATAGTTCTTCACGGAACTACTTGTTAGTATCTCGATAAGATACCGGTACCTATAGATTCCTATAATGTCACACTCAAATTTCTTCGGTTCATTGAGACTTATCTTCAATTATGACTTCATGTTTACAGCCTTTGGCATTCTTATAGTATCCTTCCTGCTCTTCCGCCATTATGTTCTGACTGAGAGGTGGCTATTGATCTTGGTTGTTATAAATCTGGTAAGCAATTTGTGTATTGGAAAGACAGGCAATGAAGGGTCGTATGCAACACCAGAGATTTAAAATTCAGCTTTGTGAGAGCAACACAAGAATAGAAGATGGATGTTCAAAAACAGTGTTGTAATCGGCTATTTTCGCGTGAAGAGCTGGGAATTTCTTCAGTCTGAAGTCGTGGATTTGATCTGATCCCGGTGTCGTCCAGTTGGATGGCCCCTTAATGGTTTCCGTCACACCCTTTGTTGTGATACAAGTGTCTAATATCCAATCTCATGAAAAGGCCCTCTCTTGTTCTTCAGCAAGCTGAAGATTGTTTGTCGAAGTCCTTAACCTCTTTTCATACATTTGACGAGAACTCAGTGAATTTGACAATGGTAGGAGTGCCATCTCCATTCTCCAAAGTTACTTTCCTGCATAAGTTCATCTTCACTGAATGCAACATTTTCTCTTTCCCTTGCTGGTGATGATGATGATTATTATTATCATTATTATTATTATTAGTAGTAGTAGTAGTAGTAGTAGTAGTAGTACTAGCAGTAGTGCCCGGATTCGCCCGGTGGATTTATTTGTTTTATGGGTGATGATGAATAAATACTACTACAGAACTAGAGCGCTCAAGGATAAGGATCGGAAAGCACCAACGCTTATTGCAGCTGATAAACTCAGTGTACTGCACCAACACCATCGCCCTTATACAGAGGCATACCGTACTCTTGTCATGATGATAACTGTTTTAAGTGGCCTAAGAAATCTTTTTGCATTAATTACTTCCCGTGACTGCAATTTATAAGCAGCTCGCAATTCTGCACCAGAATACTGGTAGGGGCGACGTGATGCAAACCGCATCAATAGACTTACGTACTGTCATCGCGGCAGGAGATGGCAGTTGAGCACGCTGTGACGGGGTGCGAGGGGTCTTGCAGTACGCATGCGCGGTCCACCTATTCCTAACTTAAATATATCAGCTTCCCGCATGCCAATGGTTGTCATTGCAGCAGGCGACACTCAGTCAGTGAAAGAAGGAATGTGCTGAGTGAGTGAAGCAAGTATTGACCAACTGAATGTTTTTGGAATGCGCGATACGCAGTGAGCGGGAAGACCTCTGCAGTTCAAACCCGACTGCCAACTCCTGGCGCGATCTCAGTAGCTTAATATTGAAGCTGTTCGGGAGCGCATGTTCTTCCGACTTACTGAACAAAAGTCAGTCTTTAAGGTTACCTGAGAGGTGAATGCTGCATAGCCTAAACTATTCCTCTTGAATGTGGCTATCATATAGAAAACGAATTTTTCGAATCCGGCAGGTAGTTCCAGAGATTAGCGCGTTAAAACACACAAAAAAACAAACTCGTCAGCTTTATTATATTAGTATAGATTATTTACGACGTTTGCCCCCACAATGGAGCACGATTGAACCAATTTAACAGATTTAACAGATTTCTTCTCTTTCCAAAACCTCTTCATTCTCTCACTATGATTAGTCTTCCTTTCTGCTGTCCATGCTGTGGTGGTTCTCATCCGGGGATTTGCAGCAAAGTGATGTTTGTTCACCAACGATCTGAACCGAGGCCTGTTCCATAAAATTCAGTCTGTTAAGTTATTTTTATGAAGGTGATTTTCAATTTCGATTATCCAGTTATTCTTGTCTTTTAATGAGGAGGCATGATTAAATATTCTTTTGTTAAGCCCTTCGTTGTTCATTCTTTGAAATATGTCATTAAACTTCAATCGTCTTTTTCTGATTGTGTCTGCTATTTACTAGGAATGTTGGCATAACTCGTGAGACCTCACTGCCTCTTTGCATACTGGGCTAAAGATTTTCCTAAGGATTACTTTCTTGTTTTTCTAAATGTTTAGTTAGTGATCTGCCACCAATGATTATTATTGTTATTATTATTATTATTATTTATTCAATTCACCATTACAAACATGGGTTACTCTAAAGCACGGGTTACACCAAGTGCTTTAAAACAATACATAAAAACTATAATACAAACTATAATACATATCATGTATATACAAAATATAAGAGTTCATTATCACTCATTCACTAGCAAGGAAGGATCGCACAATATTGCATGTGGACAATAGGACCGAATGCTGCATACTCTTGTAGATGGTCGGCGGAAGATCCAATTCCTTCAGACTCTAGTGGAGTGTGTGAGGTATGAGGCTGTTGACTGACAAGATTACAGGCACTATTATTATTATTATTATTATTATTATTATTATTATTATTATTATTATTATTATTATTATTATTGAAATTATTGAAGTGTCACCATTGTCCGGGCTCGTGAGTCACCTGTATGAACAGGTGGAGACCCTGCCCTAGACCACTGAATTAGTCACGAAAAGAAGGGAAGGTTATGATCGAATTCTTCCGGAATGAATATCATTCATTCTACCTACCGTACGGCCACCGCAGACCAATCAGCAAGCCCGCCCGTTTATTGAATGTACGTGACTCATAGGGGGCAATGAAACATTATTACTACCAACAATAAATACGTCAAATATTGTGTCAACAAACCATATGGTCATGGATTAGGTCTGAGGGTCGTAAAAACTTCCTGAAAGTGCTGACTAGCATTGCCATAACTGCTACACAAGATTAAATGTCGCATGCGATCGTAAAATTAGTGTACTTCGAGCATGCTGCGCTTGCTCTTGCCAATTGGATGCAATGACCTGTGCGCTGCAGTGTTCTTGCTTTGTCAAGTATTTCTTTGACGTGTACCAAGAAGCAGTTGTTGTCTACAATGTACGTGGCACGTAAAAGCAGTGTTGTCATATTTGGCATCTTGGAACTAAGTTTAGCATAATTTACATTGCTTTATACAAATATCATGATTTATTTATTTATTTATTTATTTATTTATTTATTTATTTATTTATTTATTTATTTATTTATTTATTTATTTATTTATTTATTTATTTATTTATTTATTTATTTATTTATTTAGCGTATGGCATGGTACATCTACTGTTCATAATTATAAGTTAAGGAACACATTAAACATATACATTAGCATTTAAAAGAACAATAAATATCACAATCAATTTTGATGAGTAGACATATATTCAACAGATAAAATGTTCAGATTTACAAGGTAATATTTAAATATTTGAAATCCACTCAAGAGCAAGCTGCGTTGCTTCATGAAAGTCTTTCAGGTCCCCGTTATAGGCTCGAAGGCTGCAAATCCACAGTCGCACTGAGGTGAGAAAACCTTATTCCACTTGTATACGCTGTCTGTGCAGACCCCACGCCCCGTTCGAATCCTGTTAAGTGATTTTCATGTATGGCGTGGTAGTTCCATGCCAGCTGGTTTCTTGAGAGGATCAATGAAGTTTCTATATTTATCATGATGTTAGAATAATACTAAACTCAAGGACACAGCGGGCTTTTCTTCAATGGAATTTATGACGTTTCAAATAAAATAAAAAATATTTCTTAGATTTAGGAGTGTCCTATGAACATGGCTATGCAGGGCTGCAGTCCCAAAATTTTCTCAGGGAATACTTAAGACACCGACTGCCCCGGTGTCCAAAATTACCGTACTTTATGACGATTCGTATACAGCAAACCTCCCGACATTTGGCAGGAAGTAAGCAAATGGAAGATATTTTAAGATAAAAGTAAGATTTCCATATTTTAAGGCTCACATTCAAACATAAAGACAAGAGTAAAACATTAATTTGAGAATATCATTATTTATGTTACATAATATCCGTCTAATAATAATAATAAAATAATAATAATAATAATAATAATAACAACAATAATAATAATGTTACTGGTTTTACGTCCTTTTAACTACTGCGATTTTTAGAGATGCCGCGCTAGGGTGTCGGAATATTGCTCCGATGGGGATCTTTAACGTGCTAGTAAATCCACTGACACGGCTTCCTCGCACAGTCTGTGCCAAGATTCTATACTGAAACCCAAGTTACAGCAGGTTAGAACGTTAACACTGGCTGCTTCGGTGGCGTAGTCGGTAGCAAGGGGAGCTTCTATTCCCAAGATCGCGGGTTCAAATCCGGCCGAAGTCATCGGTTTTTTAAGAGCTTTAAAATTCTCTCGGTATGCCTTCCTTCGGAGGGGAAGTAAAGCCGGCGGTTCCATGTCATAAATATATGACATGTTATGACATGTTAAAGAACTTTCCACTAATTACACCTGTGTGAAGCTAAATTGTATAGGTTACGAATGTAAACAACGCTCTTAGGCTCCTACGATCGTTGTCAGGAGCCGACTGTGGCGGCGTCTGGTAGCTAAGTTCTGAAATAGTATTCGCTGACGGTGGCGTTTGGCAGCTAAAGTAGGAACTATTTGAAAAATTCAAAGTCTGCAGTCCTTACTTGAATTTAAAAAAAAACAGATAACACACACTAATACAGTCATCACAATAAACACTGGTTATCAGACACATTCTATACACACCCAAAGTACACGGGGCTACATTACCGCGTCGTCGCAGCCCCTAAACTAAGGAACCAACCAACCAACGTTAACACGGAGCCACACAGCCCGTCTGTCCATCTACTGGATTTGGTGCCAGCTATCTATCACAATGGCTACCGATTTCAATAGACCGCTGCCCGGTTGTATCATTTTGAAAGATTTCGAGGCCCTATCATGGTAGAAATAACTTATAATTTATTTTAACTGTTCAACATGTCTTATAATTTCTACTAGCAACCCGCCCCGGCTTCGCCCGGCATCTCCAACGGTTTACCCAGCGTGAGCTTCAAAGGCGCACGAGGGCAGGTTTTTCTTCGACTAGATTCTCTGAAATCATTACTGCTTGGCTTCCTTTGGTCATAAATTAATGTGTTTCTACAGAAACCTTCCTCGAGAAATCCTTTACAGAATGGTGAAAACCAAATATCTGGTGGTTTGATGTACATCCAAGAATCGGGGACTTTGTTTAATACTATGTAGAGATAGGTCAAATGATACAAGTATTTTAAATAAAGTGTATGAACGTATTTACTAGTATGTTACCAACCAACGTTAACACTGAACCACACAGCCCGTCTGTCCATCTACCGGATTTGGTGCCTGCTATCTAACGCAATGGCTACCGATTTCAATAGACCGCTGCCCGGTTGTATCATTTTGAAAGATTTGGAGGCCCTATCATGGTAGAAATAACTTATAGTATATTTTAACTGTTCAACATGTCTTATAATTTCTACTAGCAACCCGCCCCGGCTTCGCCCGGCATCTCCAACGGTTTACCCAGCGTGAGCTTCAAAGGCGCACGAGGGCAGGTTTTTCTTCGACTAGATTCTCTGAAATCATTACTGCTTGGCTTCCTTTGGTCATAAATTAATGTGTTTCTACAGAAACCTTCCTCGAGAAATCCTTTACAGAATGGTGAAAACCGAATATCTGGTGGTTTGATGTACATCCAAGAATCGGGGACTTTGATTAATACTATGTAGAGATAGGTCAAATGATACAAGTATTTTAAATAAAGTGTATGAACGTATTTACTAGTATGTTACCAACCAACGTTAACACTGAGCCACACAGCCCGTCTGTCCATCTACCGGATTTGGTGCCAGCTATCTAACACAATGGCTACCGATTTCAATAGACCGCTGCCCGGTTGTATCATTTTGAAAGATTTGGAGGCCCTATCATGGTAGAAATAACATAGTTTATTTTAACTGTTCAACATGTCTTATAATTTCTACTAGCAACCCGCCCCGGCTTCGCCCGGCATCTCCAACGGTTTACCCAGCGTGAGCTTCAAAGGCGCACGAGGGCAGGTTTTTCTTCGACTAGATTCTCTGAAATCATTACTGCTTGGCTTCCTTTGGTCATAAATTAATGTGTTTCTACAGAAACCTTCCTCGAGAAATCCTTTACAGAATGGTGAAAACCGAATATCTGGTGGTTTGATGTACATCCAAGAATCGGGGACTTTGATTAATACTATGTAGAGATAGGTCAAATGATACAAGTATTTTAAATAAAGGGTATGAATGTATTTACTATTATGTTACCAACCAACGTTAACACTGAGCCACACAGCCCGTCTGTCCATCTACCGGATTTGGTGCCAGCTATCTAACGCAATGGCTACCGATTTCAATAGACCGCTGCCCGGTTGTATCATTCTGAAAGATTTGGAGGCCCTATCATGGTAGAAATAACTTATAGTTTATTTTAACTGTTCAACATGTCTTATAATTTCTACTAGCAACCCGCCCCGGCTTCGCCCGGCATCTCCAACGGTTTACCCAGCGTGAGCTTCAAAGGCGCACGAGGGCAGGTTTTTCTTCGACTAGATTCTCTGAAATCATTACTGCTTGGCTTCCTTTGGTCATAAATTAATGTGTTACTACAGAAACCTTCCTCGAGAAATCCTTTACAGAATGGTGAAAACCGAATATCTGGTGGTTTGATGTACATCCAAGAATCGGGGACTTTGATTAATACTATGTAGAGATAGGTCAAATGATACAAGTATTTTAAATAAAGTGTTTGAATGTATTTACTAGTATGTTACCAACCAACGTTAACACTGAGCCACACAGCCCGTCTGTCCATCTACCGGATTTGGTGCCAGCTATCTAACACAATGGCTACCGATTTCAATAGACCGCTGCCCGGTTGTATCATTTTGAAAGATTTGGAGGCCCTATCATGGTAGAAATAACTTATAGTTTATTTTAACTGTTCAACATGTCTTATAATTTCTACTAGCAACCCGCCCCGGCTTCGCCCGGCATCTCCAACGGTTTACCCAGCGTGAGCTTCAAAGGCGCACGAGGGCAGGTTTTTCTTCGACTAGATTCTCTGAAATCATTACTGCTTGGCTTCCTTTGGTCATAAATTAATGTGTTTCTACAGAAACCTTCCTCGAGAAATCCTTTACAGAATGGTGAAAACCGAATATCTGGTGGTTTGATGTACATCCAAGAATCGGGGACTTTGATTAATACTATGTAGAGATAGGTCAAATGATACAAGTATTTTAAATAAAGTGTATGAATGTATTTACTATTATGTTACCAACCAACGTTAACACTGAGCCACACAGCCCGTCTGTCCATCTACCGGATTTGGTGCCAGCTATCTAACGCAATGGCTACCGATTTCAATAGACCGCTGCCCGGTTGTATCATTCTGAAAGATTTGGAGGCCCTATCATGGTAGAAATAACTTATAGTTTATTTTAACTGTTCAACATGTCTTATAATTTCTACTAGCAACCCGCCCCGGCTTCGCCCGGCATCTCCAACGGTTTACCCAGCGTGAGCTTCAAAGGCGCACGAGGGCAGGTTTTTCTTCGACTAGATTCTCTGAAATCATTACTGCTTGGCTTCCTTTGGTCATAAATTAATGTGTTTCTACAGAAACCTTCCTCGAGAAATCCTTTACAGAATGGTGAAAACCGAATATCTGGTGGTTTGATGTACATCCAAGAATCGGGGACTTTGATTAATACTATGTAGAGATAGGTCAAATGATACAAGTATTTTAAATAAAGTGTTTGAATGTATTTACTAGTATGTTACCAACCAACGTTAACACTTAGCCACACAGCCCGTCTGTCCATCTACCGGATTTGGTGCCAGCTATCTAACACAATGGCTACCGATTTCAATAGACCGCTGCCCGGTTGTATCATTCTGAAAGATTTGGAGGCCCTATCATGGTAGAAATAACTTATAGTTTATTTTAACTTTTCAACATGTCTTATAATTTCTACTAGCAACCCGCCCCGGCTTCGCCCGGCATCTCCAACGGTTTACCCAGCGTGAGCTTCCACCCCGGCGATGTTGCCATTCCCAATAATTGAAATTGGCAAATCTAAGAAAATGTTTGCGTGATCTTATAGAGAATTTTCCGCTCTTTATGATGATGTAAAAATAAAAGTCATAAATAACGTTAACGTTATTCAGGTTCATGATAAATGCGAAAAAGTGTGAAAAGTGTGATGATTCATATATTATTAACAATCAGTTGAAGCATATCAAAGAAAAAAAAAGTCCTCTCGGCACGCCGGTAGGCGGAGGTAGATTTCACCGGACAAACTTGGGGATAGGCGAAAATAGGCAAAATATGCAGATTTTCGTAGAAGGATCAGACCTCATTTATTGCGAGAAGGTATTTTATAATTGGAGCTTAATTAACTTTGTTTTTCGTCATTTTATTCTTATTTTAAACATTTTATTGTCTTATGGGAACGGTAACCTTTTTGTCATTTGGGGTCCATTTTTATACTTGTGGTCACACTATCCTTATGCAAGGTTTCGACACTGATGTGTAACTATGTAACGGTCTGTTACATCTTCACGCAAAATTATATCTCCCGCAGAGATTTTGGTTGGTTCCTCAGTTTAGGGGCTGCGACAACGCGGTCATGTAACCCCGTGTACTTTGGGATGGCTGTATTAGTCTGTAATTCAGGTAAGGACTGCAGACGGTTAATTTCAAGCAGTAGTTCCTAATGTTGCTACCAGGTACTACCGTCAACGACACCTAGCTGTGAACTTGGCTACTAGATGCCACCGCAACCAGCAACTCGCAACGAACGTTGGAACTTCCCCTCCAAAGGAAAGCATACTGAGGGATTTTTAGCGCTCTTAGAAAATCCGACGACTTCGGCCGGCTTTGAACTCGCGACCTTGGGCATAGACATTCAGCATGCTACCAGTTACGTCACCGAAGCCGCTTCACACTTAGATGGAAATCTGAATCTGATATCGTGCAAGTGCGTTATCTTGGCAACGTCTGATGGCTCATCCCTCATCAATTTAGTAGTGTTGCCATGGCAACCACTGATAGGTCTTGGCATTTTCTTATAATTCCGAAATTATTTTTCTCATCCCTTGGCATAATGGTGGGTTATATCAAAAATTCTTTCAGACAAACGTTTTAGGTAATTATTAGGGGAATATTGTCCATTTTGTACGGTTTTGATATTGTGCCTATTAAGAGAGATATGATTAATGTTTCCCGAAAAACCCACTTTTTCCCACCCCTTTGGTCAATGGTTGGTGCTATAAAAAACTCTTCAAACATAAATTTTTGGGCTTTATCCGACACATAGTATGAACGTTGAACGGATTCGATATTTCACATATTAAGAGAGTTATAGCAATATTTCACTTTTTCGAGAAAAAAAAAAGCCCCCCATTTTCACCCCCTTCGACCGATTAAGCCCAGTAACGAACTCGACCGAGATTTTATAGGTATACATATTCGGTAAAAAATTCAAAGTGATTGGTGAAAAATTACGGCAGTTATCGTGTCCACAATAAACTGTTATACATACATAAATTATATATAACTTTTGAACTGACGGTGGTTTTGGGGTCTGGGGGATGTGAAACGCGAAGATATGTCGAAATTTTCCGGAAGTCGAAACATGGTACCCATTGCAATAGTTAGCTTTCTAATGAAATCTACCTCTGGTTGGTTCCTCAGTTTAGGGGCTGTGACAACGCGGTCATCTAACCCCGTGTACTTTGGGTGAGTGTAGAATCTGTCTGATACACGGTGTGAATTGTAATGGCTGTATTAGTCTTAATTCAGGTAAGGACTGCAGACGGTCAATTTCAAGCAGTAGTTCCTAATGTTGCTACCAGGTACTACCGTCAACGACACCTAGCTGTGAACTTGGCTACTAGATGCCACCCCAACCAGCAACTCGCAACGAACGTTGGTACTTCCCCTCCAAAGGAAAGCATACTGAGGGATTCTAGCGCTCTTAGAAAATCCGACGACTTCGGCCGGCTTTGAAACCGCGACATTGGGCATAGACATTCAGCATGCTACCAGTTACGTCACCGAAGCAGCTTCCCACTTTGTCAGGCGGCTTCGGTGGCGTAGTCGGTAGCATGCTGAGCTACTATGCCCAAGATAACGGGTTCAAACCCGGCCGAAGCCGTCGGATTTTTTAAGAGCGTTAAAAATCCCTCAGTATGCCTTCCTTCGGAGGGGAAGTAAAGCCGGCGGTCCCATGTCATAGATTTATGGCATGTTAAAGATCCTTCCACTAATTGCACCTGTGTGAAGCTAAATTGGATAGGTTAAGAATGTATACAACGCTCTTAGGTTTCTATGTTCGTTGCCAAGAGCCGACTGCGGCGGCGTCTAGTAGCTCAGTTCTGAACTTGGCTTCGTAGTCGTTGACAATGGCGCTTGGCGGCAAAAGTAGGAACTATCTGAAAAATTGTTAGTTGCAGTACTTAAATTAACAAACAGATAACGCACACTAATACAGTCATCACAATTAACACCGGTTATCAGACAGATTCTACACACACCCAAAGTACACGGGGCTACATGACCGCGTTGTCGCAGCCCCTAAATTTAAGAACCAACCAACCAACCAACCACTTAGTCAGATGGAAATACTAAATCTGATCTCGTGCAAGTGCGTTGTCATGGCAACGTCTGATGGCCCATGCCTCATCAATTTAGTAGTGTTGCCATGGCAACCACTGATAGCTCTTGGCATTTTCTTATAATTCCGAAATTATTTTTCTCGTCCCTTGGCGTAATGGTGGGTCATATCAAAAATTCTTTCAGACAAAAGTTTTATGTAATTATTAGGGGAATATTGTCCATTTTGTACGGTTTTGATATTGTGCCTATTAAGAGAGATATGATTAATGTTTCCCGAAAAACCCACTTTTTCCCACCCCTTTGGTCAATGGTTGGTGCTATAAAAAAAAACTCTTCAAACATAAATTTTTGGGCTTTATCCGACACATAGTATGAACGTTGAACGGATTCGATATTTCACATATTAAGAGAGTTATAGCAATATTTCACTTTTTCGAGAAAAAAAAAGCCCCCCATTTTCACCCCCTTCGACCGATTTAGCCCAGTAACGAACTCGACCGAGATTTTATAGGTATACATATTCGGTAAAAAATTCAAAGTGATTGGTGCAAAATTACGGCAGTTATCGTGTCCACAAGAAACTGATATACATATATATATACTGTACCCATGTGAGTAATCTCGATGGAAAATATGCTTCTGCCTCCAGCTAGCGTCAGGTCTCAGGCGTGTACCGTTCCCCCATTGAGCAGTTGCATATTTTGGATTTGAGGCTAAAAGGAATCAACTCTACAATGATAAGGCACAACTCTACTCTAAAGACTTTAATTCTGTAAAACTCATGGCTTCAAACAAAATAATAAGAACACAATCCCAATAAACAATACACAAATAAACAAAGTTACTCCCATAATCCACTAATTATTCACATAGTTGAACAAATTAAATCCATATCATTATTCAATCCTTTACCAATATGTGGACTTTAAACTTCACTGATGCACATGTAACGTTTCACAAAAACTGAACTATTACACTCATGTCACCTAATGTGACTTCTTTAAATTCACAAAGTTACTTGTTTCTTACAATACATCTTAATTTACATCATGTGTACTGTCAGTGTTATATCTCTCTCTCCCACCGAATGCTTTCATGCATTAGCCAACTCATGGTTTGCACTACAATCTACTTGCAACACCACAATTACGTAAATTTACCCCTCCACTCCCCTCTTTTTATAGTTCCACTGCATGCCATTGTGATTTCAATAAATAACTTCTGTTATCGTTGTGTCGGATAGTATCATTACGCTACCCTAGCGAGCGTAGCCTGTGGCATGAAGTAACCAACTTCATTAACTAGATGTCAGTGACAGTCACAAATGCTACTTCCAACCATTCGTTAGATTGCTAAAATTTTATATCATCAGGGTAATCTATGATTAGCAATGTGTTTTTAAACCACACACATTCATTACACACTATAACAATTCTTCCTTTCAATACAAGCAAGGTCTTAAATCTGTCCGCTCAAAACGCGAGCCTTCAAGGTTTGTTTAGCAACCCCAGCCCCTTGGAGCTGCCCGTATACAATGGAACAGAGTAGGGGTGTTCACAGCTGTAAATCGTCCCTTGTCTCCCTGATTCCTGGACTTTACCTCCCCAAGCAGTATTACGCTTTTGAATACAACATTGTGGTCACAATGATCCACGTGATCCCATATGATCTAAACTGAATATTATGCAATGGTTCTGGGTGAGCTTGAATATTTAATCCTAGCCCTAGGACATTAATAACGGCCTCAACAGGTCCGTATCATACAATGAAGGCACGAGATTCATAAAACACAGGTCTAGTGGTTAGCCGGTATCTTAATAAAATATTACGGTCAGTCAACAGCTGCCGCCAAAGGATTCGCTTCACAAGAGCCGAACCATTCAATAACAAGTTCGCGGGCAATCAGGTATAGTGTAAGGGTTTCCAATGTTCTCCCTTCACTTACCACAGGATTCGAACCCGGAACATTTCATATCCATCATCGGAGATAGGGTACACACTAAATACGCTCCGGCATAAATTAATATCTCTGTACGCCCCATGGCTGTACAAGATTCCATACGTCGATTAGATCACCTGGCTTCTACCTGTCTATGATCTCGCCCTATATAAAGAGAACTCTATCTGTTACTCTACAAGCTTATACTCAAGCTACAAATTCAATTCACTGTCAAGCTCCTTCATTTCCTTGCATAATTCTATTCCCATTAATGCAATATATTTAATATTAACTCTTTTCTCTTCTCTTAATGTAATCTACTGCTTGGCTAGATAAATAATCCAATTAGCGTAAATATGTCTTGCTTATAACCTTTTATCCTGATGCATGCAATTATACCGTTTATCATTATTATAATTATTATTATTATTACTGACATAAATTATTTTTCCGACACGACGTAACCATTTCAATAATCGAACATCCGTGTTCGTTAAATTTTACATAACTGAATTGCCATTTTATTAACAATATTAATAGTGGTAACGATTAATCCACTCTCTGATGTATTCAACATCTTAACTTTACTGAAATCAAACATTAAACACATGAGGGTATGCCTCCTAAATTTGATTCTTACTGGCATATTCTATACTTCCGAAATCACATTACATGCAGTGGCTATACTTCTATAATAACATGATTTGTGGGGTACTCACGTCGGCTTATCCAGGTGGCTCCAACCACCATATTCCAGTGTCACCTGCTATTGGCCTACTTAGTGACACATTGCCATACTGCTAATACACATCTTATATGACATCTGATTCATAAACACACGACACTTTGCCATTTTTATAATGAAGCTAACGCTTCCAAAACACATGACACTTTATAACACTGGTTATATTATTAATTTAAGAGATATTTTACATAAAATCACTGCACAAACACACGTTACACTTTATATTCCTGATTGGTTGAAATTCCCTGGCATATATCAGAAGTGCAGGTGCGGACGGCCCTTTCTTCGGTCCTACCCCCTCCTGATTGAACATCTCGATCATCTGCTCACGGATTCACCAACAGTCTCTCGATCATCCCTTGATAACCTTCCTGATATTGCAGTGATATGCTTACATATCGTCATGAACGCTACTCATTGGTATACTCCAGATATGTATAACCAATCGCTATTCTTACCGCGCTCAACATTGTACATTGTATTTACATAAATCATTACTTTCAACAGTTCTGCCTAGTATATCACACGGCACTTAATAAACAATATATAACAGTCTTACTGCACGGCTTCCCAAATTGAAGTCCGAGCCTCCTCTCTTAACTTCGGTAATATGCTTTCGCATAATCAAGTTTGTTGATTACCGACTCCATTCTTATTTCATGACCCTGCATGAATATATTCTCACTGGTGCGTTACACTGCACAGCTAACATGCTGATTACCAGTAAAATGTTTAAGTCTTTGTGTGCGCGCCTGGGTGCTCCGTAACTTTCAAACACAACAACTCCCACCAACTGCAAGTTCCAACTGTGTTCCAACTGTGTGCGACTCCAAGTTCCAACTGTGTCTCTGACTGGGTCCACCCTCTTATATCTGTTTCACACAAAAAAGTAGGGTCAAGAATTCCCGCGCTATACCAGCTCCTCTCCTAGGATGATTCTGGTCTTGGAATAATATTCATATTGTTCCTTTTCCTTCGCTGATCACGAAAATGCATGTGTGCTCGAGGATCGATCGGCCAATTAATTAATATTAATTGCCTGATCCATGGCGTGGGGACGCTGTTTCTGTGGGAATCCCTGGCGACATCGTCAAACCCAGCCGCGAACATCCATAGTCCTATGTCCTTCCGCACTCCATTAAATATGCCTCAATTTCGCAGATTAAAG
Source organism: Meconema thalassinum (assembly GCA_946902985.2). Classification (NCBI taxonomy): domain Eukaryota; kingdom Metazoa; phylum Arthropoda; class Insecta; order Orthoptera; family Tettigoniidae; genus Meconema; species Meconema thalassinum. The sequence continues at coordinate 1,289,026,023 of OX336388.2, read as the reverse complement.
GCTCTAAAATTAGCCTCCTGGCTAAAGATTCACCTGTGTGCAACTCTCATGTCATTGCGTTACTCCAATCACGAGTAATCAATGATTTTCCTTGGGATCTTCCCATCCCACTCTCATTTCCATTCTCAAACGGGGAATAACCTGGTCATTATTCAACCCTGCGACCCCTTGCAGACGACTTAACTAGGTCAGCAAGATTGACGTGGCTCCATGGGTCACCTCCCACAATTCTGGGGCTATTTGTAAAACGTCCAACTCTGGAACTTCTGTGTTTCAAGTCCAGCATAGCCTACTTCATGTAGTCTAAATAATGCTATCTTCCACTCATTTCCCTGCATTATTTCACAAATAATGTCAGTATCAACTGATATCACACCAGTGATTAAACATATAATTTCCTCTAGGGGTTCTTACAACGAAACACTCTCAACAGATCTCGGGTTCGTTCCCTGGTGGAACCTTCATTCAGAGCTCATCTTATCTCCGAGATCCACGTTCGATACCAGTCAGCATGACCCCCTCGGGTTCAATACATACATAAATTATATATAAACTTTTAAACTGACGGTGGTTTTGGGGTCTGGGGGATGTGAAACGCGAAGATATGTCGAAATTTTCCGGAAGTCGAAACATGGGACCCATTGCAATAGTTAGCTTTCTAATGAAATCTACCTAATATGATTTGACACGTTCTGATTTTGTATTTAATCATTATTTGGAAATGGCTATTCACTGGAATACTATATGATTCGCTATTCGAGTTCTGTCCAATTCAATTTGTGTTGTTTCATTTAGGACCTTGGTCATCGCAGTCACTTAGCCCGTGTTCTTGGTGTATGTAGAACGTATCTGATAACATGTGCCATGTGGTGTCTGTATAGAGCGTCTCAACCTTAAAAGACAGTCTGGAATTAAATGTAGTAGTTGCCTCTCACTCGCACTCCTATGCCCTGCAATTAGCTTCGTCCTCTTCCACACCGGCGATGTTGCCATTTCCCAATAATTGAAAGTGACAAATCTAAGAAACTGTTTGCGTGCTCTTATAGAGAATTTTCCGCTCTTTATAATGATGTAAAAATAAAAGTCATAAATAATTAACACATGGCCCAATTTTCACAGTTACGATATTTTAGCGCGAATGTATATTTTTGAGGATATAAAACTTATCACGCCATAGATAATGAACTAATGATCGCAACATATCAAGAATTTATTTTTAGATTGCCTGATGTTGGTAGAAGATACTCTACTTCTCAGGGCAGTAATTATTTTCATAGTAAGAAAGTTATGAATTTTTTTCTTAAGTGTTACTTGAAAAATCTGAAATGGTATCACAGGAAAGTCACGTAGCGACAAACTTTTTTGCTATTGACTTTACGTTGGTGACTAAGCGAGAAGAAATGTTCATTAATATGTGAAAACGTTTTTAAAACAAACCCGAGCTCGATATCAGATAGCATTCATAAGTTATCGCACTTATTCCTCCCGCCCAGCGCTGACGCTGCGTAAGTTTGTTTACTCAGGCGCCAGTATCTCCCCGGCTGATGGTGTGATGGTGTGAAGTTAAACTGTGAAATGAAGTGGTCCTTGAGTTCTTTATAAATTGTCCGCCTCGTTGCGTACCGTAGTGGCTAGCATTCCTGGCTGTCACCGTGGAGGCCCAGGTTTGAATCCCGGCACCACCAAGAAATTTAATTCTGGTCTGAGGGCTGGACGGGTGTACTCAACTTCATGAGACAAAACTGAGAAGAGGCGGGTTCGATTCCTATCTCAGCCATCCTCTAAGTGGTTTCCGTGGGTTGCCTTTGTTCATCCCGGGAATAACATATTATAATATTATCATTTTCATGAATAATTGAAAAATATAAATTGTTATAATGTGTGCATTAAACTCGCGCTCTGAGGTACGGGGTATCATATCTAAATATCGTAGCTTTGTTCGCTGCAAGGTATGAGTTACAGTTACATAAAACAAACAAATATTTTGGAAATTTCCCGAGTTTTCCGTAAAAGCACGCCTGTATACGAGTTATATTACATAATGTGCCCGCCCTTGCAGAACTTTGTATATGCAGTAGATCTGGCATCAGCGCGCCCCATTTAATGCGTACTGTCTTTTAAGGTAGAGACGCACTATAGTAGTGTATGTATTTGTAACTGGGCCAACGATTGGAGAGGAGGCGGCCGTGGCCTTAATTTAGGCACCATTCCGACAGTTTCCTGGAATAGAAGTCGGAAACCATGGAAGACTACTTCTGCGATGCCTGAGGTGGGAATCGAACTCAACCCTTCTGAGATCTGTCTGATGAGGTTGAGTGTATGTACCGAGTTTCAACGCTTAAAGTAGATCTAAATTTAATTTCTTAACAGCTACACCAGGGAGCGATCGTCCATATTGCCTGTTTTTTGTGGGTGCATTGTTGGATTGGTAGTGTTTTGGAGAGCTATTTTGTCTTGTATATGTAGATCTGATAATGCTCGCTTGACGAGCGAAACATATCATCGAATTAAACCCCCACCATTTGTTAGAGAAGTGTGTTGATGTATACATAATCCATATAACATTTCTGTCAGATAATAGGGTGATAAAATAATTGTTAATTTCTACCCAATCTATTTGGGCACTATTGTGTTTACCGACTGAAGAGCAATTCTGTTGATCGCATCTGCATTGTTCTGACTCAAAACTAATCGACGACTGAGAAGATAGAAGACAATTACGAAAAACAATCTGTTTAAGCAGCAAACACAGATTAATGAGCCAAAAAATTAACAATATAAATTTTGACTGTGCCTGGTACAGACAAGCGACTTCGTTAGTGTTGCATACGTAATCTATAAAAGAATCGCTTTTCAATCGGTCAACACATTAACGTGTCCAATTAAATTGGGTGGGGAATAACAATAATTGTTTTTATCACACTCACTAACCTGGAAAATATAACATCGATTAGTGTGTAGAACTTATCTGATAACATGTGTCATTGTGGTGTCTGTAGTAGTGGCCAACGATTGGGGTGGAGGCGGCCGTGGTTTTAATTTAGGCACCATCCCGACAGTTTCCTTGTATAGAAGTAGGGAATCATGGAAGACCACCACAATAATACCAGCAATCAGATAAGTGCTACACACACCTAATTAAAGGAATTAACATCATAGAGCTCGACAAATGAGCCATTTTCACACAAACATATTTGTCGCCAAAATAGAATGGCGCTTCTTACACTTTCATACACGTCTCAAAAAAAGGCGTTTAATTGGAAGACATGTTTCGTTAGTCAGGCGAACATCATCAGGCATATTTTCTAAAATATTTTAATGTATATGAATATGAAACTTATGTACAACAATATGTATAGAATTATTCTGTTATAAAAATACTTGTCATATTTTTCAGATATTCCAATAATTATTTAATTAAATTAAACCTTACAGTGCGTGGAAGTGTAAAAAGAAAGTGTGTTTCTATGACATTGTTAGTTGTACCTCCACTCTCCCCACCTCCACTCCCCTTAAATAGATTTTTCTAGTATATTTTCGACATTCTATGTTGTAAATTATTAGCAAATTCTTCTAGATAAGGTAGAATAAGGAAAGATAAGAGAACGTTCATGGCTTTTGTAGACTTAGAAAAGGCTTTTGATAACGTTGATTGGACTAAATTGTTTGACATTTTGAAATCAATTGGAATAAAGTACAGGGATAGGAGGGTGATATACAATCTGTACAGAAACCAGACAGCAGTCATTCGAGTTGAAGGACATGAGAGAGAAGCTGGTATTCAGAAAGGTGTAAGGCAAGGCTGCAACTTATCACCCATACTTTTCAATCTTTACATTGAACAAGCAATGAAGGAAATTAGAGAAAAATTTAAAGTGGGAGTGAAGATTCAAGGAGAAATAATTTCAACTCTGAGATTTGCTGATGACATCGTCATCTTGGCCGACATGCCTGAGGATTTGAATGAGTTTTTGAATGGTATGGACTCCGTCTTACGGAAAGAATTCATGATGAAAATAAATAAATGTAAAACAAAAATACTGGAATGCAGCCGAAATAAATCAGAAACCTCTATGGAGATCAAATTGGCAGGTGAAAAGCTGAAGGAAGTAGGAGACTTGTTACTTAGGAAGCAGAATAACCAGTGATGGACGAAGCAAAGAGGATATTAAAAGTAGGTTGGCTCAGGCAAAGAAAGCATTTCTACAAAAAATGAATCTGCTGACATCGAATATAGATTTAGGTAATAGGAAGTCATTTTTGAAAGCCTTTGTCTGGAGCGTGGCGCTCTATGGAAGTGAAACTTGGACTATTGGTGCAGCAGAAAAGAGGAGAATTGAAGCATTTGAAATGTGGTGTTACAGGAGAATGATGAAGATCAGATGGGTAGATAGGGTTACAAACAAAGAGGTATTAAGACGAGTGGGAGAGGAGAGATGTTTCTGGCGACTGCTAATGAAGAGAAGAGATAGGTTGGTAGGACACATACTAAGACACCCAGGAATAGCAAGCTTAGTTATGGAAGGAAGGGTCGAGGACAAAAACTGTAGGGGTAGACCAAGGTTAGAATATGTTAAACAGATTGCCTCCGATATAGGGTGTCGGAGCTATGTAGAGATGAAACGATTAGCTCAGGACAGGGAGGCATGGAGAGCTGCATCAAACCAGTCAAAAGACTGAAGACTCAAACAACAACAACAACTCTAAATACCGAGAAAACTATTAACTACTGGTTAGGCATAGAGCTCGGACTACCTCTTGGTGCAGTGACTTGCATTCTTGGCAGTAGGGGTCATGGTGGCACTGCGGTCCACTAAGGTGGGCAGGTTTCGATTCCCGCTCAATGCTTGTGAGATTTTCGAAATGAAATGCCATGTCCTGAGGTTCGGATTCCACTTAAAACGGAGTACCAGTGGCTCATGGTCACAAGATTAACGGTCACGTGAAACTACTGGCTTCCTTTCTTTTATTCTTGGCTGTCACCCCAAAGGTCCCGGGTTCAATTCCCGGCTATGCTGAGAAATGTATTTCTTGTCTGAGGGCGTGAACGGGATACTTTAAGCCTCGTGAGGCAAAACTGAGAAGAGGTGGGTTCGAGTACTGGAAGTGATTTTCCTTGGTTTCCCACTTCTACTTTAGGCAAATGCCCGGATGGTTTCTCACTTAAGGCCACGACCACCTCCTCCGCAATGTTAGTCTTTATAGGCAGATGATCTCGTAGTTCCGACCCTTACAACAAAAACAAACAAAAAAACAAACAAAAAATCTTAGTCTTAATTACAAATACACACACTACTGCAGACAGGCGGCTTCGGTGGCGCAGTCGGTAGCATGCTGAGCTTCTATGCCCAAGATAGCGTGTTCAAACCCGGCCGAAGCCGTCGGATTTTTAAGAGCGTTAAAAATCCCTCAGTATGCCTTCCTTCGGAGGGGAAATTAAGCCGGCGGTCCCATGTCATAGATGTATGGCATGTTAAAGAACCTTCCACTAATTACACCTGTGTGAAGCTAAATTGTATAGGTTAGAAATGTAAACAACGCTCTTAGGTTTCTACGTTCGTTGCCAAGAGCCGACTGCGGTGGCGTCTAGTAGCTAAGTTCTGAACTAGGCCTAGTAGTCGTTGACGGTGGCGTTTGACGGCCAAGTAGGAACTACTTGAAAATTGATCGCCTGCAGTGCTCACTTGAATTAAAACAGATACACACACTAATACAGTCATCACAATTAACACCGGTTATCAGACAGATTATACACACACCCAAAGTACATGACCGCGTTGTCGCAGCCCCTAAACTTAAGAACTAACCAACTACCGTACTACAGACACCATGATAATACCGGCAGTCAGATAAGTAAAGGAATTAACATCATAGAGCTCGACAAATGAGCCTTTTTCACACACACACATATTTGTCGCTAAAATAGAATCATCTCCAGGCGTCTTAGCTTTCCTAGATGCTTGAGAGCTTGTGATTGGCTAATCCTTCCCATCCCAATTAACACGTGACCTGGCAGTGTTCTCTTCCCCCAGCGCCGACCGCCTGGGGCCCCCTTGGCGTAGAGAGTAACCACGACTGTCAATACTTTGCAATTGCACTGTGATTGACGGGGTGTTGGGACACCGATATTGCCGCAATAATGTATGAGACGCCTAACCTATCAGATCCTCTCTCTCTCCCCCTAGAATACTCTACTGCCCCAGGGCGTGAGTTACAGTATTTAGCATGAGTCTAGCCCGTCACAATATTTCTGGGAAATATAGGCAGGCTACATGGTATTTCGGCTTTTTTTAATACGTATAATTGGGAAAATAAGACTTCATTTGCATGGTCAAATTTGTATACAAAGAATTCAAATGAGACCGTAGTCAGGTGGTTTCCCTATTTTGAACTCCATGCAAAGAGCGTAGGCTATACGCTACTTCCTCAAAAGTTCTTTACTAACAAAATAAAATCTTCAAATAAACATTTTCACCTTAAAAATGTAATAAAAATTTGATTTCACGCGCCTACTATTAGCAATGCTTTAAAGAATGCCCAACAGATGGCAGCATACTACAGACAAGCTAAGCGCTGTCGCAATACCAGTTTAAAATGGCTGCCCCGCTTACAATATGCTCCAACGAAGAACAACGTTCTGGCATACGTTTTCTGTGCAGTGAAGGTACGAAACCTATTGAAATCCATCGGCAAATGAAGGTTCAGTATGGCGAGGTATGTTTATCACAGCAGCAAGTGAATGAGTGGTGTAGGAAGTTCAGAAACGGTGTGACTTCTGCGGGAGACGCTCCCCGCCCAGGGTCAGGCACACCGCCGTGTGTCACCTGAGTCTATTGCAGCCGAGTTTCACAAAGCGACTGCAAGGTGGGTGCCACGGTAGCTCACTCCAGAACTGAAAGAGCGACGCGTTGACGCCTGTGCAGAACTGTTGCGGCGCTTTTATCATAAGGTGGTGATGGCTTTCTTGCGAGAATCGTTATAGGAGACGAAACCTGGGTAGACTACCACCAACTCGAACCCAGAGAGCGAGCAAGGAATAGCGCAAACCCAAGAAGTTCCGGACACAGCCATCTGCAGGGAAGGTTATGCTGCCTCTTTTTTTGGGACGGACGAGGCGTTATCTTGGAGACTACACGTCTAGGTAAACACCATTACCAGTGAGTCATCTTCCGATATTTTAAAAAATCATCTTTGGCCTGCAATCAGATCAAAGCTATGTGGACTACTGACTACAGGTGTCATTTTGCAACATGACAATGCTCGACCTCATAATGCCCGTGTAATAGTTGCAGCCATAACTGATCTTCACTTTGATACTCTTCCACATCGAACATACCGATACTAGCCAGACCTCACCCCGAGCAATTACCACATGTTTGGATCACTCAAAGAGGCGATAGGAGGAAAGAAATTTCGTTCCGATGAACAGGTGAACCAGACGATGCACGAGTGACTGCATACAAGACCACAAGATGTGTCTTCCAGAGGAATCCATGCATTTCCTACGGGTTGGAGGACGTGTGTTGAACGTCAGGGACATTACGTTGAAAAATGACACAGTTGTGTTCCACTTTTGTTCAATAAATGAAAGTACAAAACATATTTAAGGACACCACGTACTCTTACACGATGAAAAAGTCTATTTTTGTGGCATCACTTTATTTTCTGGGTTTATGCTAAATGATTTTTTTTAGTGCTATGATTTTTGTAACATATAAGAAGCGGTATATTCTGAGCTGTTTTTGACCATGTAGTGCTACTTTGCTATTATAGGGTGTGTGAAATGAATACAAATTTGGACAGATACGTTTTCAAAAAAATGTTGTATAAGTTGCTTCAGGTACACATTTCTCAGTTGTTTTTCAATCAAATACTCTCAAATTTTGTTCACATACTTGGAATGGATCATGGCAGATGAGTAACTACTTTGTTTCAATATCATTGGGACAGAATGCAAGGGAAAAAATCCGAACTCTTTCTTTTTAAATTTATTCAAAAATATGTATCAATTTTTCTCTCCCCAATCCATGCCTACTATGTTTTGGATGTGAAAATAGGTTAACATTCAAGTACTCTATTAGGAAAGTTAATGTAAAAAATAGCCCTCTATCTTAAATGGTTTCCTAGTTATTGGTAGGCCTACCTAAACATGAAAATGAGTATTAACGGAAAACAGCCGGCAAAGTTAAAAGTGTATTATTCAGAGCATGGGACGCTAATTTAAAAAAAAACTAATTTAAGGTAGTTGTAGACATCAAAACCCCAACAAACTATATTTATTCGGATTAAGAAAAGAATGAAGAATTTTATGGCGCCTAAATCAAAAACATCGTGGTGTCCTTAAGGTTTTCATTTGACTCTCCCTAGTATTAACCACAGCAGTTTCTGATTTTAAAATGAGCCATTGGGAGCCCAACTTCTCCCAGAATCGCTGGAAAGTCTCACTCTTATGGCAAGCAGACGTCCCTCAGGGCCAGGCGAAGCATTGGAAGTGAGCATTGCGTCTATAGGCCACAAAGGTAATCTTGCATGTTATTCTGAGAAGAGTTGGGCTAAGCCACTAGGGCTCTCAACGGCTGAATTGTTAACTTCTTTAGTCTACATAAAAATAAAATATGCCGCATGGCTATGTAATTATGACTAGCATGCAATGCAATTTTCATTTGATAGCCCGCTATTCACACAGTCATCGCTTCTCCAAAGGAATACTGTAGAGTTCGAGTCTGTACATCGCAATCTCCACAATGAAGCAGATCCCATGCCTTCTTTGTACAGACCTGTGTGGCATAGGACTGAAGTATAGATACTTGACTAGTTAGCGTATCCGGAACATTTTCCACAATGTAACCCGGTCTAAACACGGCGAGGGTTAATTAGAGAGGAAATGCCAATCATTAGTTGGAGTGGATGTTTTTACAGTAGTAACTTGATCTCCGCCAAGGGGCTATTGAGGTTATGAATGCATTGCATTCGGTTTTTGGCTGGGACGCACTGAATAGCACATACATAAACCAAATCCACTCTCTTGAAAAAAAGTTAAAATGGCTGCTTGATTTCGTACCGGTGCAGTTAATGCGTGAGTCTGGATCAATAGTTCTGATTTGAAAATAATACGTATTTTAACCTAGTTCCGTTGTTACATTTATTTATCTGGCTCCGGACGCTAAGGGTGCCAGCCAATAAGGTTTGCCACTACTTCACGAAGCTGTCCATAACACTAAAAATTGATCCCTTTAATAATTTCCATGACAGGTTGCATACTGGTTAAATATTTCACTGCACCCTGTGACACTTATGAATATAGAAAATGTACCGTAGTGAGTGTAACACACAATCAAGTTTCACACAACTCTGTCTAACGTATCAGTAGTTATTGTTGTAGTTTCATTTCAGGGGCTAGGTTATCGTGGTCAATTAGCCCCGCGTACTTGGGTGTGTGTTTAATTTTGTCCAAAAATCTGTGCTATTGTGAGGGCTGTATTAGTGTATGTATTTGCAATGCAGGTGAGGGTTGGGAAGGAAGCAGCTGTAACCTTAAGTTAGTAACCATCACGGCATTTGCCCCGAGTAGAAGTGGGAAACCACTTCCAGGATGCTCAGGTAAGAATCAAACCCACTTCTTCTCAGTTTTACCTCATGAAGTTGAATGTAGCCCGATCCTGCCCTCAGACCAAAATTAAATTTCTTGACAGAGGCAGGGAACCAAACCTGAGGCCCTTAAGACCAATGGCAAATGCCGGGATAGTAGGTACTGTACCCGAACTTCACATAGCCACCACCTATTTATTATCCGAGGATGGGAAGGATCGCAAGGACTGCTGATACCCAGCTGGATAAACCAACAAATCCCGCTAGATGGTTAGCTAGGAACCTCTTGGTGCATCATATTTAAAACACGGTAGTACTACTACCTAGCTACATACAAAAACTCCTACTATAAAGTGTGGTAGGTCAAGACTCTCGGAATCTCGAGGTTGAACGGTTTAAATTAAAATGTGGGTGCCTGTATCTAACTAGTAGTACCACCGCAATTAATTGTTAAATGAAGAGATCGCGAAATTCTATAAAAAGCGGACAGGCAGACCTGTCTAGATTTATTCACAAAAAATCAACATTAACAATCACTAAAATCACATGCTTAAATAGCATTCCCTGCTTAAAAGTGAACATAATACCTTCTCCTGTAACAATTAAACAAATTAAACAATTGTGAATTTCGTCACTACTTGGGACATCACCCTGTCCTATTTCAAAATGAAAATAATATTCTTTTATTTAGACATCATCATCATCATCATCATCATCATCATCATCATCGAAGTTCCACTCCAGTCAGCCGGGTGTGGTTTACAAGCCTCCTCCACTCCTTTCTCTCCTTCCATTTTTCCTGTTCCATCACTTCTGCCACATCCAATCCAGCTTCTCTAATGTCCTTCAAAATTTGGTCCAACCACCTTCTTCTCGGTCTTCCAATTGGTCTCCTTCCTTTGACTTCTCTTTCTAATTCCCTTCTTGCTTCTCTTTCCTTGCCCATTCTTTTTGCATGTCCGAACCAACGTAACCTTGCTTTCTGTATCTTCTGATTTAACGGTTCCATATTTAACCCTTCTCTGATTTTAATATTTTTCTAATTCCCTTCTTGCTACTCTTTCCTTACCCATTCTTTTTACATGTCCGAACCAACGTAACCTTGCTTTCTGTATCTTCTGATTTAACGGTTCCATATTTAACTCTTCTCTGATTTTAATATTGTGAATTCAATCCCTTCTTGTCTTTTTAACTGAAGTTCTTAAAAATTTCATTGCTACTGCTTGTATCTTACTATTTTGCTTTGAATTCGTTACCAGTGTTTCCAGTCCATATGTTACAATTGGTATGAAACACTGTTTATATAGTGTTAATTTCGTTCTCTTGGGTACTTTGTCATCCCATAAAAGTTCTCTAACTTGATGATAAAATGCGGTACCTTTAATTAGTCTGACATTAATTTCAATGTTGATGTCATTACTTCCATTTATAGTGCTGCCTAGATATGTAAACTGTTCTACATTCTCTAACCGTACCCCATCTATGTTCACTTGACTTTTCTTTTTCTCTTTTCCACAGTACATGACTACAGTTTTCTTTTTACTAATTACCATTCCAAACTCCTTCAGATTTTCATTCCAAATGTCCAGGCTCTTTTGTACTCCCTTTTCTCCCTTTCCCCAAATCGCCACTTCATCTGCAAATACCAAAGCATTCACTTCATCATTACTGATACTCTGTTTTACACGTTTTATAATTTCATCCATCAGTATAATAAATAATAATGGTGATAATGCACTTACTTGCTTGAGGCCTTTTTTTGTATAAAATGTTTCAGAGTCACCACTTCCGACTTGTACACTGCTTTTACTCTCATGATACAACATTTTTATCTTATTAATTAATGATTTCGATACATTCCTTTTCAGTAGGCACTCCCATACATGTTTTCTCTTAACTGTATCAAAGGCCTTTCCCAAATCTAAAAAATACGAAAATGATTTCCTTGTTTCATTCCATATGTTTTTTCTGATATCATTCGTACTGTAAATATCAAATAATCTGTTGTTGATCTATTCGGTCTAAAACCATATTGTTCTTCTTCTAACTGCGTTTCTATTATATCCCTCAGTCTTTTGTCCATGACTTTCTCCAATATTTTCAGCCCATGTGATAATCAAGTTATACCTCTATAATTTTCACATTTCTTCCTATTCCCTTTTTTGAACAATGGTATAATGTTTCCTTGTTGCCAATCTTCAGGTATTATTTCATCCTTCCATATGGCATTGAGGACTCTGTATAGCCACTGTAAGCCGATGTTTCCTGCTGCCTTAATCATATCACCAATGCACTCATATTTTCCACTTGCTTTACCTTTGGTCATTGTTTTAACTGCCCTTTCAAGTTCCAACCATGTTATCGGGTTCTCTTCTTTTTTTTCTCCAACTATTATTTCCAGTTTCTTATCTCCTTCTTCCTAAGAACTGTCATCCTCATTATAAAGTTTTTTAAAATATTTTGCCATCACCTTCTGGAGACCCCTTTCATCATGTACTATGGATCCACCTTCTCTCTCTAATGCCTTGATTTTTTCTTGATTAGTTCTTTTCGATTTTATTACTCTGTATAATAATTTTTTATTTCCTCGACTATCTTGTTCAATTTTGTTGGTAAACTCTCCCCAACACTTCTCCTTTTCTTCTTTAATACTCCTCTTTACTTGTAATTTCAATCTCTTGTATTCCACATGTAATCTTTCTATCGTAATCTCACATCTTTGATTTTTTTGCTTTTCCTTATCCATTTCTTTCTTTACCCTGTTCCTTTCCTTTATTTCTTCTTTTATTTTGTCTGTCCACCACCGTGTCTCCTTTCCCTTGACCGTTGCTTTTGTTTTCCCACATATCTCAATTGCTGCTTCCACAAAAGGCTGTCTTAAATTGTTCCACTCTTCTTCTCCACTTCGAATTTCTGTGTTAGGCAACTTCCTTTTTATCCTATCTTGGAATGCTATTCTTTTATCCTCCTCTTCCAATTCCCAAATCTTGATCTTCGGTTTCTTCTTCAATACAATTTTAGGGAGTTTTACTTGTTTTAATTCCACAATTAACAGTCTGTGGTCACCTTCCATACTTTCACTGGGGATTATCTTGTTATTGATGATGTATCTTCCCCATTCTCGGTCTGTTATTATTTAATCAATGAGTGTCCCATACTGTCCATCCCAACTATATCGGCTGATCTTATGACTATTCTTCTTCATGAAACATGTGTTTTTTAATTATCAGGTTGTTTCTGATACAGAAGTCCAGCAGGTTTACCCCATCTTCATTTCTATCTCCATACCAATGCGGGCCCAAAACATTCTCATATCCTATTCTATCAGCTCCCACATGAGAATTCAGATCACCCTTTATCATGATCCCATCTCCAACCATTTGTGTTTCCAATTAATTGAGAAAATCTTCTTTTTCTTCTAAGCTACATCCTGTTTGTGGAGCATATACTTGTATTATCTTGAGTAATTCCTTGTTGATATGTATGTGCATTACTATAATTCTCTCATTAACATATTCTATTCAGCTATTTATTCCACATTCTGATTCACTATAAATCCCACTCCATTTTTTTCTCTTTACTGTTACCCATCCAATACAAAGTGTATCCCATTCTTAGTTTCTTCGTTCCTTTCCCTTTCCATTTTACTTTACTTAATCCCAGGATGTCAAGTTTTCGTCTCTCCATTAGGTCAATCAATTCATTTTCCTTTCCATTCATTGTTAAAATATTTATTGTACCAAATCGTGTTTTGTTCTCTGATCTAACATTTGCACGAACATCAGCATTACCATCATACTGTGCAACTGTAGTCAGAGAAGTATCAATTCCATTTCTATTTTTTAAACTTCCATCCGAGGCTTGTATTATAGTTGAAAACAAGTATACCTTTACTCATCTGCTGACCTGCTAAGCCTAACGCATCTGAGGATTTTCTTTCGGGGTATACTCCCTTAGCCTCTTCTCCACAAGGCAGTGGGTTCCTCTACTAATTATACCCAGAGAGGATGGGTTGCCTCATCCACCATCTTCGCCTTTCCGAAGGTCTCCTTCTCTGCCTAAGATGCTGTTAAGGTCTTCACCCGTAACCCTGGGCATGGGTTCCACGTTATACCCCGTGGAACTGGGTCCTTGCCTGAACTTAGCTCTCCTTCACACCGGCCTAATGATGAGGAGGATACCCAGCCCCGCAGCGTGGATGCGCCAGACAAGAATTACTCAAGCGGATGATAGAGAAGTTGACCCTATTTCCATTGAGCCGAGTTAATGGTTGCGTATGATGCCACAAAAAATATTTTAAACTATAGATCACTTACTGATCATCCTGTTTTTTCTGAGATTCGATGTATCTCCTGAATAAATACTACCATTCAAATTCTAATGATCCTAGATGATACACAACTTCCTATTACATCACATTCCTAAATATAACGCAGTTTAGTAGAATTATTAAAATTATTAAAGTTGTTACTATTTATAATACGTACAATATTTATTCATTTATATCACGACCTTCATGATATTTCCTTCTATTCCTTCAAGAACTCCTTGTTATACGATTCACAACTATCCTGACTGCACTGGTTAATATGTCACGTCTATGTGAACATTTGCAACAAACAGTTAAGGTAATTGCTGTCCAAAATTGATATAGTAATTAATAAAAACGATAACAGATGAGCAGTATATCAGACTATCTCCTAATATTGTGGTTCGTAGTACTCATAATAACATTGCATTATATCGCATTATCGTGTTGTTCCACTGACAACATTTACTTTTCATACATTACATTATACATATGGCTTATATACTCGTAGACATTTCAAATAGTAATATATCGCTGAGTTGAACAAGTTCCTTAAATTGCGTCTTACCAACTGCGAATACGTCTTCCGACAACAATCTACTCCTCACAACTATGCACGGAATTCCAACAATAATTAATAAACCATTTCAACACATTGCCTGGGAAGCGAGAAAAGCAGTAAGCCTACTTGTTATTCACTACTGTGCAATAACTTTCAATTTACAAGATACTTCACTAGCGATTATACAATCGCCCTCGTGCCTTTAAATTACCAATAACTTGTTCTATTATACAACGGCTATTTGTTCATACAACATTTCATTTCAACACGTACTGTAGCGATATCAAACTCTTATTCGTCGTATACTTTCCATAAATTAACCACGTTATAATTTTAACCAAATACCTTGAAGATCTGTATATGCTATCGAACTAATCCATTTCCTCGCGTTCTTAATTAACATTTACTGTAATAAATGTTTAACAAACTTCTCTTTACCTTTCGTCGTATTATTGAATGAATATAATAATCACATCTCGTATTCTTGCATTAGCGTTATTAAGTCTTTCGTTTAACATTGAGCTAGCATCCCTCCTTCTTTACATTACTTCTTACTTTGACAACAGCTGATTGCTTTCCTTGAATAATACATTATCTTTCACCATTGAACTAGTCAAATGTTTAATTGCAAATCCGTAGATTTGAATGAAGAAATACCTTTAAGTATTTTAAAATATTTAAATGCTTTCAAAGCCTTGTACAACTTTTCATAAACGTTTAATACAATTTACCGCAGCATTGAGTAATATTCTGGTAATACCTGTATAATATTACATTGTTATACTGTATAGCATTCTGAAGTGTTTCGAAGTGTTCTGAAACGTTCCGAAACTTTCTGAATTTTTATGAAGCTTTCTGAACATTCTGAAGCGTTCCACGATCTATAAAACTTATTCACGCATATCGGAAATCTAATTACTATTAATAACGCAGACGAAAAATCAATAAAAGAATTTACATTACGTCAAAAATCGACACACGATGACGTAAAAATATTACAGAATTTAATATGACTGGAATGTCACCTAATATGACTAAAAAAAACTATTAAAACTATGAAAAATAAACTGGTCACAATATCATCAAAATGTTGGTCATCACAAGATATTCATAACATGGCAACAACTACTAAATATATCGTAAACCTTCGAATACCTTATAACCGTATAACTCTTGATAACCTGCGTTAGTGGTGAACAGCTGAGAACTGCATTCTTCTGTCCACATTCCTCGAATGCTTGCAAGCAAGGCGAGCTTGCCTGCCTGACCGGGACCTGGAACGGCTGGGACAATCCGCTCCATCACGATGTCTCGTATGATCGGAGTTGAACCATCACCATTTCCTAATCTCATACATCGGAACTCTTCTTGGGATGTCACGTTCGCTTCTGAATCAGATGATTCTGTCGATATTCTCTTATTACGGCTGCTCTCTGGATCGTCTTCGGTGAATTGATATGATATTACGATGATATTGCGAGAATTCTGTGGTGTTATCGGAATCGCCAATAGTAGCATTGCGTTTCGTGACATCGTTGAACTACAGTTGGAAGTATAGTAGTTCATCTTCATAATTCCTCTCTCGTCTGATTATGTCACTCCTGGTGTCCACATCATCGGTTGTAAATTATTTCCCCATCATAAAGTTTAACAAGACATGACTCCTTGTGTAGAGTTCATATTATGATGTCCTCGCTGACTCATATTTGTCGACATGTAGAAATAATTGCTTAAATATTTCGAAGTAAAATGTTGAATATTATTATCTGAATATTTAGTGTTTATCTCGAGAATTCGCGGAAATATATGTGCTTCTTTCTTATATAATTGTAGTCAATCTTCTTCTTGGCTGTAGTTATATCGTATACTGCAATATTCTGTATTCGCTTCAAATTATAAGTTCAATTGTACTGCTAATATGTAATCGCAGCTTCTTCAAATTAGTTTGACCGGACGAAGTCACTCGTCTCCCGGTAACTTTGCCTTCCTCGCTGACTCAAATTCAATATCTGGCGGAGCTTAAAATATTACGACTTGTCGCTTCAATCGCTCGGAGTGGAATGAATCGGGTGTCGAAGCATGTCTCCTCTCCTCGGCGTCTAAAATGGCGTCTTATCGCGCAAACTATATATGTCCACTTCTTAGTTAAATATCTTTCCAAAGATGCTTTATCTTAAAATATGCTTCAGTCCATTAATTTTAATCTCCAAGTGGCTTCGTATTTCCACGCTCTAATTATTTATAATTATTCTAATTAGGAATCATAATTATATCCGCGCTAATATATGTAAATTATTTGATTGGGTAAACTGAGATCACGTGACTCCCTTGTGTATTGAAATAACATTGGTGTCGTGTGCCGTGAAGTGAGGGTTGGCGAAGCTTGTCAAGGTCTTGTCAAATTGTCACCTCGCTGCACCAACCAACTCTCATTCTCTCCATGTTAAATTATTCACATTACAAATCGATGCATTTCTCTTTTCATTTCTTGCTTTATAAAATCATGTAGCAAGGCCACAGCACCTAGACTGTGTCTGCAAGCATGTATCGCGTATAGTATACTTATCTCCTATGAAAATATACAATTCTTACGTAAAAGCAGGTTCGATCCTCGACTGTTGCATACATGAGGTTCAATAAATTCGGGCTCAGTACTCTGATTTACCTTCTGTGCCTACTAGGATTCGATTCCACTTGTTTCATGTGGTCGGTGCCACAACGCACTGCATTTTCTCGGTCGGTCTCCATGGCGTAGATGTGTTCTTTAAATCACTCAACACGTCTGCGATGGGGAGCTTCAGCACGCCCGGAGATCAGAGGTTAGAATTCCGGTACATACAGCGGCTAACCTGAGAGTGATTTTGTCCCGAGTTTTTCCACACTCCCTCCAGGAAAATGACGAGATAGTATCTTATTTCAAGTCCAAGGCACAGACCTCATCCTTGTCCCTAAAAGAGTCATTACACCTTATTGGTTTTACGTCCCTTTTAACTACTGAGGCTTTTAGAGACGCCGGGATGCCGGAATTTTGCCCAGAATTAGATCTTTAACGTGCCAGTAAATCTACAGACACTGCTCCCTCGCATTTGCGCACCCTCAAATGCCAACTGACTGCGCCAGGATTCGATCCTGCAACCTTGGACAGAGGAGGCGAGAACGTTACCGCTGAGTCTCGCAGCCAGTCTACAGTCATTACAGAAATACAGGTTATAGGCCCTATGAGAAGAGTACAACACCCACCCACATACACGGGGCTAATAACCAAGATGTCCCAAGTTTCAGTGTCATGGACAGCCCTGGCGGCCTCGGTGGCGTAGTTGGTAGCATACTCAACTTCTATGTCCAAGGTCGCGGGTTCAAGCCCGGCTGATGTCGTCGGATTTTTTAAGAGCGTTAAAAATCCCTCAGTAGTCCTATGCCTACCTTCGGAGGGGAAGTAAAGCCGGCGGTCCCAAGTCATAGATTTATAGCATGATAAAGAACCTTCCACTAATTACACTTGTGTGAAGCTAAATTATAGGTTAAAATTGACTAACGCTCTTAGGTTCCAACGTTCGTCGCCAGGATCCGTCTGCGGAGGCATCTAGTAACCAAGTTCAAAACTAGTTGTTCGTTGACGGTGGCATTTGGCAGCAAAAGTAGGAACTACTTGAAAATGCAATCTCTGCAGTCCTTACTTGAATTAAAAACATAAAGCACACACTAATGCAGTCATCACTATTAACACCGATTATATATCCGACAGATTCTACACACACCCAAAGTACACGGGGCTACATGAGCGCGTTGTTGCAGCCCCTAAACTAAGGAACCAACCAAAATGGGCAGCCCTGAAACGCAGGTTGGTGAACCACATCCATATGGATGTATTTTAACCTACATACTGTACCTACCTTTAAACTAACACACAAGTTATGGGTTGTATCCCGCAGTTAAGTAATCAAATTAGCCTGCAAATTGCCTTGAAGATAAAATAATGTAAGCTATTCCCCATTGCATATGCTCTGTGGAATTATTTAATACGTTGTCCTATTAACATAATACATACTTAATGGCAGTAAGTATACTTACCAAATCTCGTTGCAGAAACGAGATTCTGATTCAGATGTCTACTGTAAAATTAGTTGAAACAGCCGAGAGATCGTAGCGATAACACTTTGCCCCTTGAGCAGAGAAGTAACCTACAGAGGACCACTTTTTCTTCGGAATGGAGTTATTTCCATAATCCCGATACTGATCATTTCCTCGAAATGAGATCTATCAAGAAGACGGTGTGTCTTGTTCGCAGTCGTTCTTAAGTATTAGAATCGGCTTGAGAAGAGATGAATTAAGTATTACATCTTCATAATACAAGTCGTGAACGTGAATATACTTGATTAATTTTAATCTGTTCTGAGAACCATTTTGTGTACTGAATACATTTACATAGAGCAGGGATTCCCAACTGGTTTCACGACACCTATGTGTGTCGCAGGATATTTTGTGATGTGGAGCGAAATGTTCGAGCTCAATATTCTCTAAGCACGCTTATAAGTTGAATGCTTAACTATTTGATACTGCCACTAAATTATGGAATTCTTCCAAATTCTGCATATGCAGTGTATGCCTTAATACATGTAACTTTGCATATTTACCAAGTCCTCAGGACAGTCAATGTTACCAATATTCTGTGAAAATTAGAGACCAATGTTCAAAATCGTAGAATATGTTGAAAACACTAGTTTTTTCAGCAGATGCCAGGAATGACGTCATATTTTTTAAGAACCTTGAGACGCTTTGACTTTGAACTTTACTAATACCAAATTTTGTTTCGATATCTGCAGCCATTTAGGAATTGCTAGGACAGACGCACACATACATGCACATCGTCATTTAGCCCCGTGTACTTGGGTGTGTGTAGAATTCGTCTGATAACCTGTGTTATTGTGATAGCTATCTTAGTGTATGTATTTGTAATTCAGGTGAGAATTGGGAAGGAGGTGATCGTGGCCTTAAGTTAGGATCCATGCCGGCATTTGCCTGGAGTGGAAGTGAGAAACCACAGATAACCACTTCCAAGATGGCTGAGATGGGAATCAAACCCTTCTTTCTCTTCTCAGTTTTGCCTCACAAGGATGAGTGTACCCCGTTCCAGCAATCAGACAGGAATTAAAATTTCTTGTGCAAAGCAGGGCATCGAATCCGGACCTCCGGGGCGACAGCCAAGAATGCTAGTCGCAACACCACGAGGTGGTCTAAGACAGAACAGAGGTTCATATTAACAACAAAAGAAAGTTGCCACGGTGGGGCCAAATAATGAGACATAGTGGTCTCTTAAGATTTATGTAAATTCTGTCCCTATTGAGAACAAAATATCCCTATGCACAAGACATGCGATCAGAACTGCCCACAGGAATAATTCTCAGTGGAGGCATCGGAGCAGAATGGTCTTCTTAAGGCTAAATGTCCCGACACTTTGGTAAGAAAATATTTCAACAGATGGCAGCACAAGCGAAGCTGAATATATTTTTTTTATTCTTTTTTTATGGAATGGGAGATCCGATCTGCGATCTGAAAACTGCTATGTAATATGTCTAGTAGCAGAATAGAATTAATACATTGCTTCCTTTTTAATTTCAAAAACAGAAAAGTTGCTGTTTGTTTTTCAAATATCTGATAAAAAAAAAGAAAAAGGGTAATACTGAACCCTTTATCCTCTGACGGATAAATGATTCGATGTTTTATTTCTTCAATTAATTAATATTTCCACCAGCGTCATGAAATAGCCAGACGAAGATGAGGAAACTTCAAGCATTTGTTGGAGACAGCGGGGACATACCTGCAGCAGTTTGACAAAAGGCTAAATACTTTAGCATTGTGAAAAGAAAGACCCTAGCAATGTTTCAGAAGGACAGGTGGTGGCTACCTCAAAATAGAAGGGACGCGTGGTGAGACACGCTTATGGTATGTTCATTGTAATATTCGCGCCTAGAAAAAATATAATGCAGTAACGTGAGTGGCTGATGGGACTACTGGACACTCCTACGAGGCCGAGGTCCGATAAAAACCGCCAAGTTATTGAAAAAGTGGAACCAATGAGAGATGAATGCTTGCGAACGCGCCAAGTCTAGCTTGGGCACGCGACAGCTAGCATTAACGCGGGAGTTCGGCTAGACAACATCTCTACGATCGATTCTGGGATTAATGGGCATATTCTTGACCTGCGCAATTTTACGAGTTCAGTGATATTTGTTTCATTCCTGTACCACTATTATTTTGAGATATTTTTATATAATTTCCCCCTCTATCGATACCTAGGGCCAGTTCATTTATAAGTGGCGTGAAGAGCCAAGACATTGCTATTATACTTTTGTGCGTCGGAGGACGTAGCCTATTATATTGTGTGTGTCGGAAGACACAGGTTACTATTATTTTTGTGCGTCTAAGGACGTAGGCACTTGTACCTTGCGTGTCATGAGGACACAGATTTTTATTAATACAAATGTGTTAAATTCAGTGTGATAGATAGTCACAGTACTATTTTGGTAGGGACAGTATCATCCACAATTCGCCAACAGACTGTTCTGGGGAATTAAGTACCTAAAACGGCGAATTTAGTAAACAGATATCGAGTGTGAATTAATCTATAACTTTTTGCATCAGCACGAGAGATGACATCGCATATCCTGGAAGAAGTTTGGAACTGTCAACACTCCATCGAGATGTTTGAGATGAGCTAAGCAGAATTTAAGTAGGGAAATGGCTGCAGATGTTCGTTGATGGTGACTGGCAGAGGATGAGTACATTAATAATATTCTTATTATCTGACAAATTAACTTATGGTATATGGGACATATTTTGTTTTGTAAAATTCTTGCTTGTGTTGATTAACGTAGTGTAGTTAGTTTTGGTCTGACGCACCTTTTGCATGGAAACAGCTCGCACATATTTTATCAGTCGTAAGTTCTTGTTTGTTTGTTTTAATTAACGTAGCTATGTGGACGACCGTGTTCGCATATGTTTACGTAGTGCGATTAAGAAGCGTCTCTCGGAGATATGTTGTGTTTCAGAAGTAGGACTGAATTAGTATAATCATGCAGTAGATTGGAGGGTAAATTAATCTTGTAATGTTTATTATTGATCAGATTCAGTGAGTTTATTGCCGTTGGAGCAATGTAAATTGTGGCGAGGAGCAGTCAGCTCTCTCGTAGGTTTTAATATTTTTTTAAATAGTTTGTGAGGATCTGATTCAGCCGACCTGTGTGAAAAATGTTATGTCATTCCCAGCAGTGTGTGTGTGTGTGTGTGTGTGTGTGTATTTTATTGGTCATTACAAGCGGGAATTTCAGCGTAGTCTGATTTCTGTCAGCTTGGTGCCAAGTCCATATGGTTACCTTGCGAGGACATATGTGGCTATATCGATTAAGGTCTTACCATATGTTTATGTGGTTGAGATTTTTTGCTGTTGATTCTACGAGATAACGGTCAGTTGGTCATGTTATTTTTACACACTGGGGCTGGACGATGACAGAGTGAGGAAGGGGGAAGTTGTTTCTCAAGGCGGGCTGAAAAGATTGCATCAAGGTCATTAGCGGAGTGCTTGTTGGCTCCGTATTTACTTGAAATACAGAATAAGAACTGATCAATGGTAAAAATTGTTTAAATAAATGGGAGTTGCCTACGAATCACTATAATCTCCGAAGCGTTAGCTTTACGTGCATTTTGTTCATATAAAGTAATCTGAGCCGGTGAGGCCTTTGTTGTTGTTGGTTACATTCCATGTTTATGTTCTGTATTAGTGACCCGTGTAGTCACGTGCGATGCTGTCTTTTCCATGTTTGTGTTTTGAGCAATTGGCCGGGTTGGCAGCTCATTTGTCACATGCGTCATTGCATCGAAGGAGGGTCTCGAGGGAGATTCCTGTAAATATTAGTATTTTAGATTGTGTGTCAGCATTAATTTTTAAGGGTTTTATTTGTGTTGTGTCCCATATCCGTAAACGTTGATTTACGAGATGATTATTCGTAAGCGTCGTGGCTGATACCCGATGTAAACGAACAGTCATCCTAGTACTCATTCCTAGTAGTTAGTCATTACGCGAACATAAAATCCAATGCAAGTTAGTGGAACTTGGATCCACAATTTTTTTATAAGGGGGAGATCCGTCTGACTCCTCAACTTTTGATAAATATTTCTGTCATGGGAAGATTCAGGGAGGAATTTTACTATTGTTGTTGTCTATATTCATTTTATTTGCACTAATAGTCATTAAATTATGTTATTATTTTACGCCTTGTCACTTCCTTTTTTAATTATAGTTTTAATCCTATGACCCTTACCTCAGTAGAGCATGTTGTTTGGCGAACGTAAACATCACACTATGAACTGAGCGCGACCCCTTGATCAAGATTCTTGCTTATAAACACTGCAATACTAAAGGGTTCAATACGAAAGTTGAGTTTTGCTCACTGATTCCATAGCCGTGTCGAAAACCTAAATCGGTTGAATAGAATCGTCGGGATCACTTTGGGAAGTTCGTGAATACAAATGTTACTGTATTTGCAACGAAAGGCGCGGCATGGTGAGCAGGTTGAGGGAGGGGCGGGGAGGGGAGCGGAGCTCAAGTGATTTGAGAGAGCGATGACCTTACCAGACGGTATCGAATTCCCGAGCATCTACTCCAATGTTGCGATTGACTGTACTGGTTAGTTCTGAAGTATTGTCAAGGTCTGGATATTTCTGAGTGATCCTTTGATATTTTACCAGTTCCTAGTTACGACTTCTTGTTTTTAGTTCATCGATCTCTTTAATTACTTTTTGTTTAATTTATTTTACCTGCAACAGTATTATTTTTAATGCCCTTTAGGTGTTCTTTATTTCTCGGAACAGTGTTTCTGGTAGAATAGATACATGTACATATATGTAGGCTACGACTGGTGGAGAGAATTACAGTCATCACGTGGAGTTTTTTTTTTTTTTTTTGAAAAAATGGAGCCACCACCAAAACCGATTCAATTGCGTTCCACTAAATCCCAGGGGAGATTGCGACTAAGTACTGAACCCAACGGGGTTAGGCTGACTGGTTTCGAACGTGGATCTCAGAGATAGTTGAGCTCAGAATGAAGGTTTCAGCAAGGAACGAACACGAGATCTTCTGAGGGAGTTTAAGTTATAAAAACCCCGAGAGAATATACATATGAAATCACTGTTGTGATATGCACTAATGCTGACATTATTTATTAATATAATGCAGGGAATATTAGTAGGATACGGCATTATTGGGCTGTATGGAGCATACTATTCTGGACTAGAGCACAGAAGTTGGAGCGCTTGACGTTTGTCTAATGACCCTAGAAAAGGGGGAGGATATTCTTGGAGCCTTGTCACTCTTTGTGACCTACTTAAGTCGTCTGGAGCAGGTCAGGAGGAAAAATAATTGCCAAGTTATTCCCCGTTTCAGAATGGAGAGGCTGGTGGAGTGGGAAGATACCAGCGTAATTTAATGATTACTCATGATTGGAGCAACGCAGTGACATGAGGTTTTCACCTATGTGAATGTTTAGCCGGGAGGCTAATTATCAAGCCATTAAACACTGAAATCGATGAAGATTTGATGGAACGCACAGTGACACAGTATATTTGGTGTTAGCGGCGAGATCTGACTAGGTCGCCGGGGGTTTTTAGGTGACGCGGCGTTCCCATGCCATGGCAAAGGCAATTAATATTAATTAATTGGCCGATCGATTCTCGAGCACGCATACAGATATGTGACCAGCGAGGGAAAAGGAACAATAAAAACGTTATTTCAAGACCAGAATCATACTGTGAGAGAATTTGACGCTGCAGAGGAATCCTCGGTCTACTTTTTCTCTTCAAACGGATATAAGGGAGTGGACCCAGGACAGAGGCAGTTAGTTAGTGGAGACAGATGGAGTAAGAGGGGTCAGTCGAACCATACTTGAGAGCGGAGAGCACGTCACTCTAGCTCAGAGAAAAAAGGCGCGGACTTTAACATTCTAAGTGCAGCAACATATAATCATGCATTAAGTTATGAAGTAATAACGAGTAATGTAATCAGTTGAACAGCGGTCTAATGCGAAGTCGAGAAGGGATGCTCGGACTTCAACATGAAGAGCCGCGCAGTAAAACATTTATTAATACCATTTATTAAGGACAGTCGCACCATATTTGTATAGTCGGCATAAAGAGCGATTGTTTTTGTGCACGTAGGAAAGGTACCGTGTAATATACAAGCTAGGACAATTGAGAGTGATAATTTGTACCAGTGCAATGTAAAATGGTTGAGCGCAGTATGTAAACTCTTGGTTATACATATCTTAGTATGCCGGACTGCGCAGAGATAAACTTTAGTATGCGATGGGTGAAATTTCATAAGAATACCAATATAAGTAACGCTCAGGGCGATATGCAAGCATATTTATGCGATAGCAGGAAGTTCATCGAAGGATAGAGATTGATAGACAGTTGGGTGAATCGATAGGAATCCGTAGGCAGATGATCGAGACTTTCAATCAGGATGCGGGTAGCAGCGAGGAGGAGTTCTTCAACGCCTGCATTTCTGATATCGTGCCAGGAAAATTCAACCAGTAAGAAATGTAAATAGTGACGTGTGAGTGTAGTGATGATCTGTTAAATATCTTTAAAATTAATATTGTAACAAGTGCTATAAAGTGTTGAGTGTATAAGGAAGCAATAGCTTCAATATGGAAAGGAAATGTGCCGTGTGTCTTGTGAGGCCAAGGTTATATAAAATGTGTGTTATCAGTGTAAGAATGCCTTGCTAATTATGCAAATGGCAGGCATTACTGGAAGAAATGAGTGGTTGGAGCCAACGGGCTAGCCGATGTAAGTACCCAAAAACCATGATTTTATAGCAGTTGTAGTCCACTGTGTGTTGTGTGATTTCAAAATTATAAAATATGCCAATAAGAGTCAATTTTAGGAGGGAGAGTCTCAAATTAGTATTGTTGTGTTGATTTTAGTAAAGTTGAGATGTTTTGGTACATCATTGAGTGGATAAATCGTTACCACTATTGTAAAATGGCAAATCAGTTATATAAAAACTTAACGTAACGAACACGGATGTTCGATTATTAAAACGGTTACGTTGTGTCGGGTTATGGTAATTCATGTCAGTAATAATAATAATAATAATGATAAGGAATAAATGAATACAAATCAGGGAAAAATGGTTGTAAGCAAAAAAAATATATGCTCATTGGAATATTTATCAATCCAAGCAGTAAAGTTACATGAAGGGCTAAGAAAAGCAAGTTAATATCAGAATATATTGTAATGATGGGAATAAAATATGCAAGAATCTAGGGGATGGAAGAGTTTAATAGTGAATTGAATTTGCAGCTTGTGAATAAGCTTGTAGAGTAATTAATAGATTTATCATACTAATTAAAGGACGAGATCGTAGCATAATGGTCAGGGATCCAGGTAATCTATTCGACGTGTGAAATCTCGTATAGCCTAGGGCGTACAGAGATATTTATTATTTGCCAGAGTGTATTTAGTGATGTACCCTAACTCTGAGGATGGATATGGAATGTTCCGGGTTCGAATCCTGTGGTGTATGGGAGGACAACAATGGAAACCTCTGCATGATACCTGATCGACCGAGAACTAGTTATTGAAATGATTCAGCTCATGGGAAGCGAGTCTAATTGGCGGCAGCATGTGCCTGACCGTAGCATTTAGTAAGATACCGGCTAGCCAGTTCGACCAATGTTTGATGAATCTCGTTCCTTCATATAATGAAATGGACCTATTGAGGCCAGTTATTAATATCCTAAGGTTAGGAATAAATGTTTAAACTCGCCCATAACCTAAGGTGCATACCATTCAGTTTAAATCATATGGGATATGTGGGTCATTGAGACTACACTATTGTATTTAAAGTTACAAGTTACTGCTTGGAGGTAAAGAGACAAGGGAGAGTGAGACGGAGCTAGTAGAGGACGGAACGAGTGTTTCGTTACCGCCCGCCTCAGCCTATTATGCAGGAAGAACCCAGGAGAGACGTTAAACGACCCTTGAATGTTGACATTTAATAGGGACAGACTTTGAAGCCCTGTTTGTAATGAAAGAGTCATTGTTGTATTGTATAATGTAATTGTGTGGTTTGAAACACATTGATAATTAAAGATCAGCCTGATGATTTAATATTTAGCAAACTTACGAATTGTTGGAAGTTGCATTTTATACTGACACTGTCACTTAGTTATGATGATCGGCACTTGATGCCATAGGCTATACCCGCGCAAGGGTAGCGTAATAATACCATCCGACACAGCGGTAACGGAATTTTTTTAAATTGAAATCACAACGGCATACAGTGGAACTGTAGAAGAGGGAACTGTAGAAGAGGGGACTGTAAGTACTCCAGAACGGGTATAATTACATAGAATTGTGGAGTTGCAAGTAAATTTGTGTAACCCATAAATTGGCTAATGCATGGTAAAGCATTTTGGTGGGAAGAGAGAAACAAAACACAAAGGCACACATAATGTAAATTAAGATGTTGAGAGTAAACAATTAAGCTTGTGAAATGAAAGAGGTCACAACAGGTGACATAAGAATATAAGTACAGTTTTTGTGTAAATTACATGTGCATCAGAGCACGTGAGATGAATTTTGATGTTAATCTTAGGGTAAATGTATGAATAATCATCTGGATTTGCAAGGATAAAGTGTGAATAATTAGTGGATTGTAGGAGTAATTTTGCTTTGTTTTGGTATGATATTTGTTGGGATTGTGTTTTTATGTATTTGAAGCCATGATTTAGTACTGAATTAAAGTCTTTAGAATAGAGTTGTGCTTTATCATTGTAGAGTTGATACCTTTTAGTCTCAGATCAAAATATGCAACTGCTCAGTGGGTGGACGGTACACGCCTGAGAACTGATGCTAGCTGGAGGCAGAAGCATGTTTTCCATGGAAATTACTCACATGGGTACAGTACCAAGAAAAGTAAGCCACGCCCTAAGAAAAAAAAAAGAAAAAACACCTCTACACACCCGTAAGTTTTTTTTCCCAGTTTATATTTGAAATTATATATTTATTTACGCTTGCATTAGAGAATCTGTAATGCACTGAGCACTTATGATTTCACTTATATTTTACCTGTAGCCTACAAGTTGGATGACTAAACGTCACCCCGCAATCTGCAGGCTACATGGCTGAACAGCGCAGCGGTTTCTTGGTAGGCCTAGGCTCTTCATGGGCTGCCTCGCCACGCGTGTAGTTTGTTTTGTACTTCTAATACATAAGTGTAGGAGTACAAGATCACGAAATATTCAGTGCCAACGTTTTTCAGAGAAGCAAGTTCGACTTCAAATTAAAACAATGCGTTGTGTGGAAAAATAAATGCGTAGCGTTTGTGAAAATGGAAAATTGGTTTCCGGAAATACTGGATTGGGATTCATAAAGATTGCAAACAGTACTTTCGCACAGCCAGCGGGCATGGTGAAGACAAACAGCTAACTGCAGACCAAACTAATGCTTGTGACAAGGTGCGTTCTTGCTTGCAGCCCCTAATTGCAAAAAGTTCCCAGCTAGTATCAAACACCACCAGCATTGCAGCCGAAAATTATATAAGTCCCTTTGTTATGTGAACTAACTTGGAATAACATTGACTCAGACCAAATACCGTCACCCACCTACGGCTTTATTTTCTTTTCTTACATCAATCAACATGTCCATCAGCAAATGTTGTTATGCACACCATAGCTGTCAAAACCACTGCCTCCTTATCCAGCATACACTTTCACCTTCTTTAGTGAGGCTAAAGAACTATGAACATATGCTGCCGCTAAGAAGCTCGTGGCCTGGGATTTGAACTCTCTCAACTCCCACTCAGAGTCTACTGACGTCACAATTGTCCAAGAACAGGGCACTCAACAGCCTTTTCGCAACAACTTTATCGTCTGCTGAAACAGCACTTAAATGTAGTTCAATCACTGCTGCCAGTAAGAAAGGGCTACAGTTCAGTCCAAAACCACCCGTTTATGTCTATATATGACGGTATCTGTCAACAAATTTTCCTTCCACCACAAAAACCTTAAATAATCCCGATCATGAGGAAAGTCTTACGAATGTCAGCGACCACACCTAACCTTCCTATACGGAGTCGGTTGATGATGGTGGGAAGGAACTCTATAAGGTTAGGCCCTTTTTCCAAACAATCATTGAGAGTGGGAGCTCTACCCCTCTTACAAGAAGCATCGAAGACAGGTCTGATAGGTGTTGTACGGCTCTCTGGTTTCAATACTGGATGGTGAGGAAGGTAATGTGCATTGTTATCAATCTCACTGTCTGGCACTGTTTCAATGATTCCTTCCTTTAACCATGCTGTAAACACTATGGAATATTTGTCGACCACTCCCCGTTCTGTGAGCTTCTTGGTAGTAGAATCCAATCTTCTCTGAGCAATTTTTAAATTATTGGGAATACTCACAAGTTCACAAATCCAAGGCAGTCCCACCGTGTACCATCCATCAGATGACTGGCTGACATCTTGCCCAAAATGTATCTTTGCATGCTCTTCCCGTCTACTCTTGTAAGTGGGTTCAATGGGGTCCCGAATACCGATTAAATCTAAGTCCCACAAGTCAGAAATCGTGACTTCACTTTGTTTCATGGATATCACACTCATTGAGAGACTGTCACCCACACCTGGACCCATTTGCCGTCCACTAATTGTCCAACCAAGGTTAGTTTCTATTGCTGTAAGACCATTCGTGAGTTGATGAACACGACCAGTCATCAACTTACCGTACAGGTCATTCCCAATCGATATATCAATTTTCGATGGTCCTGCACCGGCACCTTCAACCCAAATCTTCTCTCTCTGAAATTCTCTCAACCAAGGTCCTTTAGGTACTTGAGGAATCACTTCACACATCTGGGGGTGATCCAACACATTGATCTTCTCTCTAAATGAACCACTCACATTGCTGATATTGTTGAGGTTGGCTAAAAATGTCATTTTGTTATCTATGGAAGTTGGCAACCCGCTGCTCTTTTGTTTTAAAATAAAAATAAAATCTACACTGCGGTAAAGTCGTTACGTGAAAAATAAGTGTACGTTATGTCTGTTTTATTTATTCAATCGAACAATACAATCTAATAGAATCTAATAGAAGTTATCTAAAAATATAAAAGAAAATATTACTTCAACAGGTCATGGGCTACAGACACGCTCATTGAGCTAAGAGGATCGTGAAAATCAAGAAATAAGAATTAGCAAGACCAGCGTCCCAGCAAACGATGACCGAAGAAGATAGTGTGGGTGAGCTAAGAGGTGTTACCATACTAAAAATTTCAGAAGACTAGATTTTATGGGAGCTAGATTTAACAACGCTGCTCCAATCCAGCTATCTCCTACCATTCCTGAAAGGAACTGCTACAAAACCGGATACGGATAAGGCAAAGGAGTTGGAACAATGGGAGGCCAAGGATGCCAAAGTTAGGTACTACATTCTCAAGACAATAGATTACTCTTTGAAACCTCTAGTGCTAACTTGTGAAACATTCATTCATTTATTTGCAATGGGGGGAGTGTCCCCCGGTGGCAAATTGGATATACATAACAAATAAATAATTATATATAACAATTCAATAACAATTATACAACAATTAAACTGGAGTATTTACACAAATAGTCAGTCTTTTCTTAAACACACCTATATGTTTGGGAAAAGGCTCTAAGACTGCGGCAGGTAGAAAGTTCCAGTTATCAATAGCACGGTTTACAAAAGAATATTTACCATAATTTGATCGCTGTGGTCGGCCCTTAACTTTGAAAGGATGATCGCTCCTACCCATGTAAGTGGGCTTTCCCAATCGTTTGCTAAGCTCACCCCATGCTGGTTGATTTGTATACGTGTTGTACATAGCGCAGAGTCTAGATTTCATCCTCCTAGCCTCCAGTGATTCCCACCCAAGTTTCTTTAACATACGGCCCACACTGCTCGTGGGATTAAAGTCACTGAGCACAAATCTAGCGGCCTTTCTTTGTACCATTTCCAACTCATTGATGAGCCCTACTTGATATGGATCCCAAACCGCCGAGGCATATTCCAGAATAGGTCTTACAAGTGACAAATAGCCTAATTCTTTAGCAGAGGTACTACTTCCTTTTAATACCGTCATTACAAAGTGCAGGGATTTGTAAGCTTTTGAAACTACACATCCTGCATGACTACTCCATTTCATATCATTCCTTACGTGAACGCCCAAATATTTGCAAGAATCTTCTTCTACAAGTATTTCCGAGCCAATGTTATATTGAAAATCCTACCTCCGCACTTTCCCTATTTTTAAGAGACTACATTTTCTTGTGTTTATTTTCATTTTATTTTCAATCGCCCACTTATAGACCAGGTTCAGGTCCTCTTGAAGCACTGCATTGTCTTGCGAGTCATGTATCTTTCGATATATTACACAATCATCCGCAAACAATCGACAGTCACTGCGAATCCCATTTGGTAAGTCATTTATAAACGCCAAAAATAACAAAGTTCCGATTACGCTGCCCTGAGGGATACCCGACGTTACGGTAATTTCATCCGAGAATATGCCTTCGACTTTCACTTTCTGTGAACGACCCGTCAAAAATTCTTGGATCCATAAAATTACTCTTCTATCAATCTTCGTCGAAGCTAATTTATGGAGTAGCATGTCATGCGGCACGACATCAAATGCCTTCGCAAAATCTATAACCACGGCGTCGACTGAAACTTCATGGTCTAACGATTCGCTAATGTCTTGAAAAAGTGATAGCATCTGACTCTCGCATGAGTAACCTTTCCGAAATCCATGTTGCCTATCATTAAACCATGATAATGTTTCCCGCTGTTGCCTCAAGTAGCCGCAAATGAGATGCTCCATCTGTTTACAAACGATGGACGTAAGGCTAACCGGCCTGTAGTTGCCCAATTCAAGTCTGCTCCCTCCCTTAAATATTGGGACTACCGTAGCTCTTTTCCAGTCATCTGGGATTTGCGCATTGTTTATGGACACATTAAACATCACCTCCAAGTATCGTGCCACGGCCCTACCTCCTAGTTTAAGTACTTCACTAACAATATTATCAGGACCCTTTGATACATTGAAACGTAGTTTTTGTATTAGCTTTACAATTGCTGACTGGTTTATTTGGAACAGGGGAGCCCCTGATTCGTCGTTAAGGTACAACACACAGCTATTGGATTTATTGAACATACTACCGTTAAAGACATTTAATTCATTAGCAATGGCCTGTTTCTCAGTAATTAATTTACCGTCACCGGACATTATCATCGACAAATTATTTGGATTTCCCTTTCTTCTCCTAACATAACTGAAATTTTTTTTTTCCACCCATCACCTCCCGAACCAAGTAAACCTTGCATATAACTGTCATGAGCAGCCCTCTTTTTTAAGACGAGCTCTCTTGATAAGGACTTAAATTTCAACATATACTTGTCACTATCATGTCTTTTATTGTAGGGGCCGATAACCTAGATGTTAGGCCCCTTAAAACAACAATTATCATCATCATCATCATCTTTTATTGTATAATTTCCTAATTTTCCGTTTTAGACTCCTAATTTCTCGTGTGTAATACTCAGGATCTGGGTTTTGTTTCAGCAATTTAAATGGGACAAATTTATCAACAGCGCTATTTAAAATTTTCAAAAAGTTAGTCCACAGGATATTAATGTGATTTCCTTCCGATGCACATCCTACGACTAGCTCATTCAAATACCCCTGAAACTTGCCCTGATCCGCCCTGCGATACTGGAATATGATCTTTTTTGCTACATCAGAGTCTAATTTTGTAATGTCACCATATCTAATATTTAATTCAACCCCAGAATGGTCACTAATTCCTGGTACTTTCAGACAGTTAATATACAGCTCTACAGGCCTTACGAGATAAACATCTAAGGTATTATTTTCTCTAGTTGGGAAGTCAACTACTTGGCAAAATCCCCCCTCCCTTAAGATTTTATTTGCAGCGCACTGAGCTAAACTACAGCTAGTTGACTCACCAGACCAGTCTACTTTGGGGAGGTTTAAATCTCCAGCAATTATTATGCTCTTTTTCATAGCATTACCCGTACAAGTTTTATCATACAGTGTTTCGAGGAGAGAAAAGTTATCTTTCGGTGCTCTATACGCCCCTATCACCTGAAGAGGGAATTTATTTCCTTTATCCGAAATTTGTACACATAACATTTCATGATCCATATCAGCCCACTGTAAGAAACTACCTATATTTTTGCGCACACAAATAAATAGCCCACCACCTCGCTTCCCCCGATCCCTTCTGTACATTTCGTAGGTCCCTTGAATTATTTCGCTACTATTTATGTCCTCATATAACCAAGATTCAGTTGCAATGACAATGTCCGGAGAATACGTCTCTACAAGATTCCAAAATTCAATTAATTTATTTCCTAAACTCGACAATTAACCTGCAGTAATCTTAGAGTCTTACCTCCGCAGCAAATATCTTGAAATAGCTCCTTCTGTTCCCATCGGCTGGCAACCTCTGGACCTGCTCCTCCTCATAAAAGGCGGCACAAACCGATGACCCTGTCATGTAGGCTCCCTAGGTTAAAAGCGCCCCGTCAATTTAGATGCAGCCCGTCTCGGGCGAAGTCACGGCCACCAATCCAGCAGTCAGCTTCTACGTACACTAATCCCAGTTGTGCACATACCCAGTCCATGCGGTCATTTACAGTCTTAACTCGCCTTAACGGAACATCTCCCCGCCGAACAATGCCACTCATTATAATTTTTGCATTTCTAAACTTGCTTTTAGCTTTTCTGCCTAGTTCGTAGAGCTCCCCCATGATGTAATCAGCTGTAGCCCTCTTCTTCAAATCGTTCGTCCCAACATGTAGCAACAACACTTTAACTTTGTCACAGTCCTCTACATTTGATTGTTCCACTTGTTGGGCAAGCTGGTCAATTTTAATCCCCGGATAACACCGCACTTTCGCACCTGATTTCCTCGAGATATTAGCACTCCATCGTATCATTGAATCACCCATTATGATAACGTCATCCTCAGTTTGCTCCTGCACGCCCTCTTCCACACTGATCCCAGTAGAAAGCCGTTCAGTCACATCCTTCACCGTGTCTTCTGATTCACGAAGCTTTGCTCTAAATTCCTGTATTATTTGATCCCTTGCTTTGATTTGCACCCTCAAACAGTCCGGCGTATCACATACTTTACAAAACCAATTTCCGACATCACAATCCTCCTTCTTGACCTTAATACAGCCGAAGTGAAACCATTTCTCACATAGTCCACACTCAACACCATTCTTCAATGTTTTACTGCACGTCGAACACTTTAAAGCTGCCACTGGATCATTTGCCTGATTCACATTTGGAGTAACAGGCCCTGGATTCACTTCCACTCCACCAATAACTAGCAATGCAGCTATCACTAGGGCTATGAACCACAAGTTGCTAGGTCCCGTACGCACACACAAACACCGGAAATCCCGACTACCCTTCGTATACCACAGTCCGATCCTCGCCCGATAACACTCCAGAGAACAACCCATATCAGCACACCTGAGAGCTCGGGAAAAACACCACCTTTCACTTTGACTGCCAGAATCGAATAATCGATGTTCGATCTCCTAACAAAAATATACAAGAGAGACACCGAACAACAGAAGTATCAGCTATTGTCATCTCTCTGCGGATACAAGTATGATAACAACAAAACCCTCATGCAAAATGTATCTGAAGTAAGAAATCTAGAGGCAAGACTCAGGAGTCTAAAGGAAGACATTAGTGAACAGATGGTAATCACCAAAATAATTACCAGTCTCCCAGGCCAATACAGATATTTTAATACAGTGTGGGAGGCCACACTCGCTCATAAGAGAACCCTGGAAAATCTCATTTCACGACTTACCATACAAGAAGAAACAAATACAACTGAAGAACGCAAAGTAGCTCTCAAGACTGAAAATAAATCCAACAATCCAAGTCAAGTGAAATGCTACAAGTGCAACAAGGTTGGACATTAAGCTAACAACTGCCCTCCTAACAGGCAAGACCAGGGAATGCCAAAACAGAAGCAACAGCAGCAAGCTTCAGGAAAAAGTGATCTACAGTGTAAAAATTGTAATAAAGGTGGACACGAAACCTCGGACTGCTATGCAGGTAAAAATTTTGAACCATGCAAATATTGTGGGTTAGACAATCATCCACATTGGAATTGCCACAGAGAGAAACTGCGTAAAAAAAGGGGTTCAAAATAGAGAAAAGGAGCTATACGTGGTTGAAAAACAATGCCATACAACAGAAGAAAAATCTGGAGAAGAGTTTCTTGAAGAGTTTGTTGTGGATAGTGGATGCACGAACCATATGACCAAACAAGATGCGCTGCTCACCAACAGGAGAACAACTGAGCCTCAAAATATAAAAGTTGCAAAGAAAGGTGGGACTATGGTCACTGAGCTTGAAGGAGACATTGAAACCAAAGATATTATATTTCAGAATGTCTCATATGTGCCTGAGCTGAGTAGAAATCTACTGTCAGTGAACTGTGTCCCAAATAGAGATGGAACAGTTCTGTTTAACGGCAACCAAGTTAAAATATTTGACAAGAATGAAAATGTCTTAATGACAGGCAGTAAAAATGAAGTAGGTCTGTTCATAATAGACATGAAAATCAACTTGGAAGCTCACGTGACAAAGAAAGAAGAAACAAATACCGCCATGATGTGGCATCGGAAGATGGGCCATATCAATACAAGATATCTGAAGAAACTGCCAGAACTCAGCCAAGGACTACCAAGCAGCCTGTCAAAATGTGAAGAAAGCAAGTGTGATGTGTGCACAGAAGCTAAAAAAAGTAAGAGTTCCTTTCAATACTGTGAGAGCTAGAGCTACACACCCATTGGAGATAATACATAGCGATGTATGTGGAAAGCTTGATCCACCAACATACAATGGCAAAAATTATTTTATGACAGTGCTAGATGACTACACACATTTTCTGGAAGTGTACCTTCTAGAGAAAAAGGATGAAGCTGAAGAATATCTGCAGGAATACATCACTACAGCTCAAGCTAAATTCAACATGAAAGTGCACAAACTAAGGATGGACAATGGTGGCGAGTACAACAGTGATTTCTTCAAACATTGGTGCAAGAAAAATGGAACAGTGCTGGATAACCCTGCTTAATAAACTCAGAGCTATGCCACTTGATGCCCAACTAGACAATGGCATGTGGAGGCATGCCGTCCAATCAGCAGCATATCTCCTCAACAGGAGTCCATCCTCTAACCGTTAGAAGACACCAGCAGAACTATGGTATGGCAGGAAACCAGTCCTGTCAGGAATGTTCATCTTCGGGCAAGAAGTGTAGTCAAAAGTAGTACGAACGAACATGAAACTCAACAGTAGAAGCAACAAAAGAATATCTGTGGGATACACAACAAATGGTTACAAGATATTCAACAAGACAACCCAGAAAATCTACACTTCCCATGATATAATACCTGTCTATGAGCCTGAGAAGAAAACAGCCTCAGCATCAGTTGTCACTGAGGAAGATTTTGATGAGAATAAAAAATAAGATGAAATAAATAATCAAGAACAAGAAGACAACGAATCAGAAGAAAGTGAATATTCTAGTAGTGAAGAAGAAGATGATGGGGATGAAGAACAAGAGGATCAACAACCACCCCAAGAAAATGAACAAAACCAAAGAGAAAATGTACGTCACGAAAACCAAAGAGTGGATGAAGAACAAGGAAGACCAAGAAGAGAGAGAAAAAAGCCTGCCTGGTACAAGGATTATTACATGGGCTCTGAAGATGAAGAAAATGAAGCTCTACTAATGTATGAAGACTGCATGGAAAGCGCTGAAAAGAAACAGTGGGAAAAAGCCATACAAGAGAAAGAATGTCTTAAAAATAATAATACATGGACACTGGTTCCAGAAAAATATGCCAAAGGCAACAAAATAATAACTAGCCGATGGGTATTTAGACTAAAAGAAGATGGAAGATATCGTGCTAGAGTTGTAGCTAAGAGATGTCAGCAAAAAAACAAGTAGTTCCGTGAAGAACTATACAGCCTATTTTCATATATCCTGATCATGTTAATTGCATCTATCAACATACAAAATTTCAGTTTAATTGCTGTAACAGATTCGTAGATATTGAGAACCGTCTAACTATTTCAGATGGTCGCCAGGTTGGATTTTTATTTTTGTACTATTACATTAAGATTATTGTGTACGTGTGGTCTTCAAACTTCAATCGCATGATTAGACAACAAGAAGTAAAAACGGGATTTTAAAATGACGCACAGCAGCCAACTTGTGATTATGCAAACAATTGAAATAAATTAGATGCCAGTGTATCAACATTTGTATAAGCATTTAACGTGCAACGTTTCACGGCCCTCGGATAGTTAATTCGCGAGAAACGTCCATTTAAATATTTATACTTCGCGTCGCCGCCATGTTGGATTTGTGCTCACCAGGTTCCTGAAAGTCCTATAGGTGAACATATGTTCATAGTCTCTATGAACATAAAAAAATTCAGTTTGGTTGCTTTAAAAGATTCATAGATACTGAGAACCGTCTAAATATTTCGGAAGCTCGCCATTTAGGAGTGTTATATGTATAGGCCATGGAGTTATGTACCATTCAAGGACAATTATTGCCTAGGTTCATTATTCAAACTTTCACTTCGATCGCATGATTACGACACAAGAAATTAAAACTTAATTTTAAAATTTCGCACAGCCGCCATCTTGAAGTTATGTAAGCAATTGAATTAAATTAGATGGCAGTGCATTACAATCTGCAAAATTATTTACTGTACCACATTTCACTGCGCTCAGAGAGTTAAATCACGAGAAAAGTCTATTAAAATATTTTAAATTCGCTTGGTCGCCATGTTCGTTTCGTACTTTAGAGGTTTATGAAATATACATAGGTAAACTTGAATCAGTCCCCTTTATCACCGTTCAAAATTGCAGGGTGATATCTGTAATAGTTTCGGAGATAGAGAATGTCAGTGAAATATTTCGCACAGCCGCCATTTTGAAGTTATGAAAACAATTGAACTAAATTAGACTCCAGTGCATTACAATGTGTATAGACATTTGCTGTACCAAGTTTCATTACATTTAGATAGTTAAATCGCGAGAAAAGTCTATTTAAATGTCTCAACTTCGCTTGGCCGCCATGTCGGTTTTGTAGTCACCAGGTTTTTGAAAGTCTCATAGGTGAACTTCTAGTAGTGCCCTTTATCCCCGTACACAATTTCAGGGCGATATCGGTAATAGTTTCGGAGATATTGAAAGCTAGTGAAATATTTCGCACAGCCGCCATGTTGGATTGGTGAGACGTAACAAAATTTGAAGGGCACGGTCGAGGTCGCCGGGAATAGTGCTATGAACTTACCGTGTTTCATTGAAATCGCTCCAGACGTTTAGATTTTATTAGGGGGACACATACACACACCTCACACACACACACACACACACACGCACACGCACACACACACGGACAAAAGGTGATCTCATAAGCCTATTTTTTCAAAATTGAAAATAGGCTAATAATTCTCTAGACTTTAGTGACACATATTCATCAGTTGTGAGAATTCAGTCCCTCAGAGTTCTACTCGGAATAGCAGCTAAAAGAAAATATGTGATCAAGACATTTGACATAAAGTCAGCTTTCCTGTATGGATATCTCAAAGAAGAAATATTCATGAGACCACCACAGGGGTTTAATCATCCAGGCATGGTGTGTGCACTAAACAAAGCATTTTATGGACTGAGACAAGCGTCCCGTCAGTGGTACAGAAATCTAAGTGATTTCCTAAAGACTGAACATCTGGAACAAACAAAATCTGACAGATGTGTCTTTACTAACAAGAAGAAGACCCTATTCATTGCCCTTCATGTGGACGACGGAATGATTATGGGCCAAACAGAAGAAGAAGTAGAAAAACTGCTTAAAAGACTGAAGGAAACTTTTGAAACTATTGTTTGTGACCGTCCAAAACAATATTTAGGCATGAACATAGAGATTCAGCAAAAAGGAATCTCACTGTCTCAGAAGAACTACTATGAACAGATAATAGAACGCTTCAAGCTAGGAAAATCCAAACCCAAGTCAACACCAATAGTGAAGAAAAAGACAACATCTGCTTTAAAAGAAGAGTTTGCTTAAATAGAGAGTCCGTTGGCAGCTTACTGTATATGTCTACCAAGACTAGACCTGACATCAGTTTTGCTGTCAATCATGCAAGTAGCCATACCATTGATCCTTCTCGAGAAGATGTCATAAATGTAAAAAGAACAATAAGATACTTAAAAGGCACTGCCACAAAAGGGATTAAGTATGTTGCAAAAGAAGCATATCTACTGAAAATTGAATCATTCTCCGACTCTGACCTGGGAGGAAATCAAGATAGTGTAGCCAAGTGGACTTTGGCACAGGCGTTGAACCCATACTAGTTTAAGTCAAGAGAACTAAGGAAATATAGAGTTTGGTAGAAATTTAAAAGAACCGAAAGGGTTAATGCTGAATGCACGTCTAGGTGACGCATGAATCAATAAGATAAGAGTTAAGCAAGAAAACACAGCTGCATATGATGTCATTGCTAGTGAGGCAGAAAAGAGTTGACGCACGATATACACACATCAAAAAAAGTTTTGCATCACCTCGGTTCCCAGATCTCCGGCAAATAGACGTTGA
This sequence comes from Meconema thalassinum, assembly GCA_946902985.2. NCBI lineage: Eukaryota > Metazoa > Arthropoda > Insecta > Orthoptera > Tettigoniidae > Meconema > Meconema thalassinum. The sequence continues at coordinate 1,288,986,815 of OX336388.2, read as the reverse complement.
CTGTGTATATTGTATCAAAGATACAGTCCCTTTGACTGTTCATAGATGTCACTAAAACTGCTCAAAGATGTAAACAACCATGCATGAGCAGGGCCTATTAGACGGAGGGGGTACGACAGCCGATCAGTTCCAGTCATTCCACCAGGACGAAGGTACGCTGCTCATGTTGTCTGTAGTTCTACCATGCCTAGAAGGTCAATACCGCAGTTCGATCGCGTCCGCATTGTTACTTTGTGTCAAGAAGGGCTCTCAACAAGGGAAGTTTCCAGGCATCTCAGAGTGAACCAAAGCGATGTTGTTCGGACATGGAGGAGGTACAGAGATACAGGAACTGTCGATGACAGGCCTCGCTCAGGCCGCCCAAGGGCTACTACTGTAGTGGATGACCGCTACTTACGGATTGCCGCTCGGAGGAACCCTGACAGCAATGCCACCATGTTGAATAATGCGTTTCGTTCAGCCACAGGACGTCGTGTTTCAACTCAAACTGTGCGCAATAGGCTGCATGATGCGCAACTTCACTCCCGACGTCCATGGCGAGGTCCAGCTTTGCAACCCCGACACCATGCAGCGCGGTACAGATGGGCCCAACAACATGCTGAATGGACCCCACAGAATTGGCATCACGTTCTCTTCACCGATGAGTGTCGCATATGCCTTCAACCAGACAATCGTCGGAGACGTGTTTGGAGGCACCCTGGTCAGGCTGAACGTCTTAGACACACTGTCCAGCGAGTGCAGCAAGGTGGTGGTTCCCTGATGTTTTGGGGTGGCATTATGTTGGGCCGACGTACGCCACTGGTGGTCATGGAAGGCTCCGAAACGGCTTTACGATACCTGAATGACATCCTCCGACACATAGTGCACCCATATCGGCAGAATATTGGAGAGGCATTTGTCTTCATGGACGACAATTCTCGACCTCATCGTGCACATCTTGTGAATGCGTTCCTTCAAGATAACGACATCGCTCGACTACAGTGGCCAGCATGTTCGCCAGACATGAACCCTATCGAACATGCCTGGGATATGTTGAAAAGGGCTGTTTATGGACGTCTTGACCCACCAACCACTCTGAGAGATTTACGCCGAATTGTCGTTGAGGAGTGGGACAATGTGGACCAACAGTGTCTTGATGAACTTGTGGATAGGATGCCACGACGAATACAGGCATGCATCAATGCAAGAGGACGTGCTACTGGGTATTAGAGGTAGTGGTGTGTACTGCAATCTGGACCACAAATGCTGAAAGTCTAGCTGTATGATGGTACAACATGCAATGTGTGGGTCTCATGAGCAATAAAACGAGCTGAAATGTTGTTTGTGTTGATCTCTATTCCCTTTGTATTTAAAGGTTCCGGAACTCTTGGAACCGAGGTGATGCAAAACTTTTTTTGATGTGTGTAAATATAACCTTATAAAATTTCCATTCAAGACGAAGACAGCAGATGAAACAGAGAAGTGCTAACTAAGCGATAAAATGGCAACGCTGCGAGCAGGAAATTAGCAGAAATTATTGATATTGGCTAAAATATGCAATATTATTAAAGGATCCTTCCACAGAGAACACTCATTTTGGAAATTAGAATTTTATGGATGACACAAGTTTCTAAGAGTTATGCCTAACAGAAAAGCCATGTCAGCGATATATTGAAGGGGCTTCACAGACTCACGGAGTGGGAGTAGAGGCAACAAGAAACGTCTACCCACGCGATTGGAGGAGCGATTTAAATTAATTAAAATAGGTTCTCACGATGCGATTCTTAAATAATAAACAGACTTGAAACGTTTAGACTAAAAGCTGTAAGATGATTATTTTCTCATAAAAATACCACGGTTGGTTTAGAAGATAATTTCAGAAAGGGAGCCATTTTAGTTTATTTTTTGTAAACCAAATAAATTGAGCATGATAGCCAGATGAGATATTCAGTCTACCATAGGTGCCTGGGGGCACGGTACTGTTTCGCAGTATTACTCAGTTCTACAACGAACCACTGAGAGGTTGTATTGGTCGTCATACTCCAGTCCGCGTTAAGGCGCGACGCGCTAAGTAGTATCAGTCAGACAGTATACCGTGACCACCGTGACGGAACATGTGGGTCATCAGTTACCCAACATGTAATATACAGAAATCCGCGGAAGTACAACATAGTTCATCGAAATGTCATTCAGTAAAAGGTGTAGTGCCGAAACGTGTCACAGCGAGAAATTGCGGAGTATAATTCAGTTCATCGAAGTGTCAAGAAGGCAAAGTGCCGTCTCTAAAAGATAAACAGTATAAGTTAATACATCACGAACTTGGGGGAAGCCGTGCTAAATAATATCAAACTGAACAATTTTTAAGCACAAATTTATTTCGTCAGCACACAAACGATAGCCAGTCCAGAGCCAAAAGGGGCGCTGCACAGTGTTAGCCGAAGAGTGGAAAGGAATAGTCACGAGTTCGAGAATTCAAGAGGTCGTTACGGAAGGGTCGAGAAATTAACGTGACCAATAAAAAACAAAGAACAGTATTTAGAGAATCGTAAAAACATTAAAGAACTATTAGTTCAGAGGAGCCCGAGTTCGAATCAGTTATCACAAAGTTAGGGATGCGCGTAAAAATCCAGTGGCAATACGTCTAACAGAAAACGACGTTACGAACAGGTTATCGTCAGGTCAGAACAAACCATAAGTCGAATAATAGACTTAGTTAGTGCAGTATTCGAGAGACTCATTCAGAGATCCGGAGTAGGAGAAAGAACTGTACGAGCTATTAGCACGTTCAATGCTGTTTTCTTGGAACCAGCAGCGAAGTGTCAGCCATAATTAGGAAATCACTGAGATATGGTAGTAGGAAGAAAGTGCAGTGAATTATAGTGACGTGTGTAAAAATAGAAGAAAACGTTATTAATGTTTATAGATTAAGTGATTATTTTGTTTGAAAAGTGAAAATGTGTTCTTTTGAAATACAGTGTGTAATTTATAAATGTGGTAGGCAGTGTGTAAAGGCAAGTGCCATGGAAGATCACTAAGCATGGAGTGGGTGACCCCATTTCAATGATATAATCACCAGCTGCACATGGGTGAGTAATGAATATTATACTATGAGTGTGTTGCACTATGCATCGTTCTAGCATAGCCAAGTGCTAAATGGGGAGTTTTGCCTTGATTTTCTAGATAAAAATTTTTGAATTGCACTAAATGATGGATAAATATGTTTGGGATAAAGTTAAAATGTAATCACGAGGATAATCTCGTTTGAAATGCAGAGATAATTGCAGAAATTGAATATAATTTAATCAAAACCCGCAAATATGAAGAGATTAAATAAATAAATATATGACTGAAAAGAAAGAATCGTGATTGGAGATATAAATGGCTTAAATTGTCGCCATAAGTTATAAAGATAAATAAGCACCTAAATTTTCGCCAGATAAATGAATGATAAAATAATTCAGCGTGATAGAAACGTCCTTTGAAGAAATAATAATAATTATGAAGCTATCGAGTGTTACATATTAAATAAATGGTTGGGAATGAGCATTTGCGTCCCATAAATAAAATCATAAAGAAGCATTTTTGAGAAGTTAAAGATTGAGCTCAAATAATAAGAGTATAATAAGTTGTAATAAATAATAACGCTTTGAAATGAAAATAATGATTTTTGAGAGCCCTAAATTAAATGGTGAAAACGATCACCAGAGGTTGAAATAGTAAATTGTAGGCTGGCATGCCGAAGTTGCGAAGTAAAGGAGATAGGAAGACCCGGAAGTCTTATAGTGGAATTATATAAAGAAGGTTAATAAATTAGGGAGATCCAAGCCAAGTTGTAATTGCCGAAAATGGCCAAGTAATGAGTTAGCTGCAAGCTATAAATGAATAGGTGATCCAGAATATGCCTTGTGTCGGGGGATGGGACAAATGAAAGTGAGTTGAAGCTACGTTGAAATGAAATAAATAATTAGACGCCATCGTCGTAATGAAAGCAAGTATAATAGCCAAAGCAGGCGAGGTATGCTATATATTGTTGTGTTGTATTGTCGCTGAGGCCGGGCTAGGTCAAGGACCTCCCCGAGTCATTCAAGCCATCGTTGTTAAAATGCATTATAAGACAGGATGTGTGTATAAAATGGGCGAAAAGCATAGTGTCTCCGATTGTGCCATATTCTTCGTTGTAATTCCCAGCAGTGCAAAGTAAGTGTTATGAAACGGAGCGTCGTATGAAAAGTCGTCGAATTGGAGCGCCGTATATAAGGTCGCTAAAATAGTGTGTTGTACATTTCTCCGATCTAGAGCGACAATATTTTGGAAATCAAAAATACGATTAAAGTAAACGCAAATAAGAAATAATCTGTTGCTTAGGAATGCTATTTAAGGACTTGGATGACCGCGGTTTTAAAACAGTAAACCTTGTACACACATCAAAAAAAGTTTTGCATCACCTCGGTTCCAAGAGTTCCGGAACCGTTAAATACAAAGGGAATAGAGATCAACACAAACAACATTTCAGCTCGTTTTATTGCTCATGAGACCCACACATTGCATGTTGTACCATCATACAGCTAGACTTTCAGCATTTGTGGTCCAGATTGCAGTACACACCACTACCTCTAATACCCAGTAGCACGTCCTCTTGCATTGATGCATGCCTGTATTCGCCGTGGCATACTATCCACAATTTCATCAAGACACTGTTGGTCCAAATTGTCCCACTCCTCAACGACAATTCGGCGTAAATCTCTCAGAGTGGTTGGTGGGTCAAGACGTCCATAAACAGCCCTTTTCAACATATCCCAGGCATGTTCGATAGGGTTCATGTCTGGCGAACATGCTGGCCACTGTAGTCGAGCGATGTCGTTATCTTGAAGGAACGCATTCACAAGATGTGCACGATGAGGTCGAGAATTGTCGTCCATGAAGACAAATGCCTCTCCAATATTCTGCCGATATGGTTGCACTATGGGTCGGAGGATGTCATTCAGGTATCGTAAAGCCGTTTCGGAGCCTTCCATGACCACCAGTGGCGTACGTCGGCCCCACATAATGCCACCCCAAAACATCAGGGAACCACCACCTTGCTGCACTCGCTGGACAGTGTGTCTAAGACGTTCAGCCTGACCAGGGTGCCTCCAAACACGTCTCCGACGATTGTCTGGTTGAAGGCATATGCGACACTCATCGGTGAAGAGAACGTGATGCCAATTCCGTGGGGTCCATTCAGCATGTTGTTGGGCCCATCTGTACCGCGCTGCATGGTGTCGGGGTTGCAAAGCTGGACCTCGCCATGGACGTCGGGAGTGAAGTTGCGCATCATGCAGCCTATTGCGCACAGTTTGAGTTGAAACACGACGTCCTGTGGCTGAACGAAACGCATTATTCAACATGGTGGCATTGCTGTCAGGGTTCCTCCGAGCGGCAATCCGTAAGTAGCGGTCATCCACTACAGTAGTAGCCCTTGGGCGGCCTGAGCGAGGCCTGTCATCGACAGTTCCTGTATCTCTGTAACTCCTCCATGTCCGAACAACATCGCTTTGGTTCACTCTGAGACGCCTGGAAACTTCCCTTGTTGAGAGCCCTTCTTGACACAAAGTAACAATGCGGACGCGATCGAACTGCGGTATTGACCTTCTAGGCATGGTAGAACTACAGACAACATGAGCAGCGTACCTTCGTCCTGGTGGAATGACTGGAACTGATCGGCTGTCGTACCCCCTCCGTCTAATAGGCCCTGCTCATGCATGGTTGTTTACATCTTTGAGCAGTTTTAGTGACATCTATGAACAGTCAAAGGGACTGTATCTTGGATACAATATACACAGTCAACGTATATATGCCGGAGATCTGGGAACCGAGGTGATGCAAAACTTTTTTTGATGTGTGTATTAAATGTAGATGGGTCTTATGCATCGTAAATCTCCAAGTAATTGCCGAGGGAGGAAAGTGAGAGCGGATCTGACCTTGCCTCTCGTAAAGGGGAGAGACCACAGATTTTCGTTTATGGAGTAGGGTTTTAAAAGGTACTAGCGTTAACCAAGTGCTAGTGAAGTTTTAAATTGAAAGGTGCTACCGTAAACAAAGTTGATCATTAAGATGCTGGGGTTGATACAATTCTCCCCATATTATATTTGAAGAAATTAAGTAATATTTGACTGACTTAATCAAATATTATTTCTGTTAAGTAACCGATTCTTTCTTTATGAATAAATGATACTGACGGGTATGGAAAAATGAATAATAAGATTGGTAATCCCACAAATTAAAGACACGGTGCATAGTGTAACGATAAAACACTTAACCATGGAATGAATAGAGAGTAAGGGAGTGAGAGTCCGATCCACATTATGACATTGCTTGTAAACAAATGTATTATGTTCTTGTAATATCTAAGGCTTGGTGAGAGACAATGGTTGGAGTAGAAATTGTAAAAGTATTAATAAACAAATAATTATGTGGATAATCATGACCCTGAAGGGTAGTCCAGTAATCTAAATACCCACAAGCCTTAGAAGTGAAATTTTTACTGAAGTGATAGGAAGGCTTTACGCCAAAAGAGTAACTGAAAATTGAGAGTATTAATGAATATATTAGCTAAGCAAGAAATTTCAAGTGATTTTAAGTGATTTTTGATATTTTACTCGAAGAAGACGATTCCGAGTATTGTTTATTTTGATGAATTTGATAGTGAATTTTATTGATTGTTGCATTTTCCTTTTTGTGAATAAAATAATGTTTAACTGTAATGTTGAGTTTCTCCTAAATCTTGTTAACCTGATTGTGTCTACATATCGGATGTGAAGTTAGTGGTGGAGGGAACGTAACGCGCCCCGATACCGCAGTAGAAAAAGCCGAGTACTAACTAAACATCCTCCGTATAAGCGGGTACAATAGAAAGAGCACAACAGGATTTGTAATAAAATATGCAAATTGACCAATCGCCTGGTGCTCCAAGAAACAGACTACAGTGGCACTATCATCGGCTGAAGCTGAGTATGTAGCTTCAGAAAAATGTGTAGCACAGCTGAAGTATATCAGCACATTTGTTCATGAACTGCTCAACAGAAAGCCAAAAGTGACTCTGTTCATAGACAATATGAGTGCCATTAATATGATCAAGTCTGGGCAGCTCCTTCTAAACAGCAATCACATTGACATAACATATCATTTTGTCAGTGATGAGTTGAGCAAAGGATGGTTCAAGATAAAGCATGTCTACACAGAAAATCAACAAGCAGATATCTTTACCAAGGCCCTCAACAGGGTGAAATATCAACAATTCCGAGATCAGCTTGTCATGTAAAGCAAGAAACATCAAGCCTACTACCTTGTATATTACTTTATTGACTTTATTTACCATTATTTTGTGCCAAATATGTATGTTCATCAAAATCTCCCTTTTACAGGGGGCATGTTGAGGTTGGCTAAAAATGTCATTTTGTTATCTATGGAAGTTGGCAACCCGCTGCTCTTTTGTTTTAAAATAAAAATAAAATCTACACTGCGGTGAAGTCGTTACGTGAAAAATAAGTGTAAGTTATGTCTGTTTTATTTATTCAATGAACAATACAATCTAATAGAATCTAATAGAAGTTATCTAAAAATATAAAAGAAAAGATTACTTCAACAGATATCTATTTGGTACACTTTATGCTCACGAAATTCCTTGGCACAACCAAATAACATATGACACAATCTTATTTCCTTCACCGGATGTAGTCCAAACTTCTCTACTGTTTTCTTCAGTATATAGGTTCTTTGCGACCCAGTGTCGAACATAACCCGTACTTTTCTAGTGATTTCTTTAGTTTGGATCACTGCAAACGCTGTCTGCAGCATGACGTCTCCCGAGAAACCTGCCATACTCGATTGTACAGAAGTAGCCTCTTTTGTGGTGGTATCCTTTACGTCCCTGCTTGATTCTGAACACATAAGAGTAGTATAACCTTTGTGACAGATTAGACACTTCACAGGCACCTTACACAGTTTCGCTAAATGACCAGTCTTCAGACAGTTAAAGCACGCTTTCTTACCTTTAGCATGTGCTGTCTTCTCATCGAATGACAGAGAGTGTGCTTTAGTACACAACTGGCTATCATGGTACTTCCCACAAAAGATGTAGCTGAAGGATTGACTGAAGAGCCCCATGGCCGTCGGTGTTTCTTGTTTCCGGCGTAGAAACTTAGGAGACTTATTATTATGTCGCTCAATGGAAGAGTCAATAAATCCAGCCCTAGCCAGATTCCGTTGGTCCTCTCCTTCTACCTCACGTTTGAGAAAGTCTATGAGGTAATCAAGTTCATACTTCTTTGAATCACCAGGTTTATCAGGATCAGTTGGTCCTTCCTTGCCATAATTGGAACTCCTTTGCCAGGCTACCATCAACTCCTCCGGAAGACTGGACTCCACCATGGGGTACCATACAGAAATGTAGCTGTTTGTTCAGTGGTCACGCCTAAAGTCTCTATTGCCCGTAAATGTGTCTCTAATTTGTCATACATACGAGACACTTTGACTGTCTGTTTCGTGTTTGTATTGCCAATCGCTAGTTTCAAAAGCTCACGCACGTACACCTGCTTCAGTAATTTCTCTCTTCCAAACCGTTGTTTGAGAGCTTCAACCACCTTGGCGTAGTTTCCAGCAGTCTGTGGGAAACTACCAACCAAATCCTGAGCTCTTGATCCAACTTCCATTGATTGAACCAAGTAATGGAATTTGTCACTGTCGTGAAGTGAAGTATCTTCGTGAATCTTCGAAGAGGAAGAATCCTAGCCACTCCTTGAAGTCCCCATTAAACTTCCGCGGTTCGATTTTGGGTAGTCTATACCTCATCATGTCCTCTCCAGACGAACTCAACGCAGTGCTTGTCACCATTTGTTTCGTTGATTTTCAATGCTTTTAACCTCAAATCTGTTGTTTTCTTTTCATACTCATCGTTGGTATTTTGTTGTTCATCAAGAGTTTATTCGTTACAATCATAATACAGAGCGTCTAACACCTTACTATCGAGTTCTTTAAGTTCTACCATCTTATTATTAATTAACTCGATTTATGCACTGATGACTTCTTGGTCCCTTTCGGAATTATCGAACTCGTGTATAATTTCATTGCACAGCTCTGTTACCGATCGTCGAATCACGGAACGACCTTCCTTTGTATTTTCAATGTTATCCATTTTCGTATCACGTCAGGGTCACCAGATTTATGTTATGTGAACTAACTTGAAATAACATTGACTCAGACCAAATACCGTCACTCACCTACGGCTTTATTCTCTTTTCTTACGTCAATCAACATGTCCCTCAGCAACTGCTGCTATGCACACCATAGCTGTCAAAACCACTGCCTCCTTATCCAACACCCTTGTTGCAATTCACGGGAAGTAAGCAGATCAATCGAGGGAAACGAGGTTCCTTCACTCATAGAACCAAAGCATGCCGGGCTGGACTTTCAGTTTGGGCCATCCTGGCACTATAAAACAATGAAATCAGTTTAGAAAAAAACTGCCACAATAGTGAAGTACACTGCACTCAGCAGAAAGAGAAGAAGAGCAGATTGCCGAAAAAGTTTATTTGCGTCGCGAGAAGGGAAAAGAATATCCCGACAACAGTCTACAGAAATTAAACGTACTGCCTCACGTGATTATGGAAACCGATCAATGAAGTTGGATTTCGATGAGGTCAGGTTGAGAGAGTTTAGTGATGAGAAGATCAAGCAACTAATGCTTAGTGAAGGCCATATACAAAAACTGGAAAAGGAAACAAGGGGCCAAAGGGAAAATGAAAAGTGGCACACAGCTAGAAAAGACAGACTTACGGCTTCCAATTTTGGATATGTATGCAGGAGGAAACCTAATTTGAAATGGGCCCCAGTAGGAAAAGACATTCTGTACGGTGAATTTCACTCAAAAGCAATGCAGTATGACTGTTATAATGAGCGAATTGAAAAACGAAATGTAGAGGAGAAATCGGTAGAAAAGTCGTAGAATGTGGCCTTTTCGTACATAAAACTTATCGGTTCTTAGATGTCTCCCCAGACGGCTTAAAAGGAGACGACGCTATAGTCGAAGTCAAGTGCCCTTATGCTGCACAGAATATGACCATACTAGAAGCCTGCAAAAAGCTTAAGGGGGTTTGTTTGGCAGAAAGTAAGCGAAAAAGGAAGTCTAGAGAATGTCAGGAACAGTGCCATTCAGAAGACAACAGATTGATAACTCACATGATTTTTATTTCCAGAACCAGGATCAGTTGGAAATAACTCAGCGGAAAATAAATTATTTTGTGGTATGGACGCCTAAGGACATTCACATAGAAACAATAAAGATAGGCGAAAAGTTCTGGAGATAAAAAAATGCTTATGTAACTCACATTCTGCTACGAGAAAATCTTGTTGCCTGAGATCATTGATCACAGGATGACCAGATCAATGGATATAAGGGAACCATAGATGAAGTAACATACTGAGTGTGTGTAAATCATGAAACGTTATCGTTGATATGGAAAATATTGAAGCATCGATTTCAAGAACAGGAATTAATTAGGTATACGATTTTTTATATAGTACGTAGTACTAATGCCTGTGCTAACAATAGGCAGGTGAGAATATCTTAGGAACTTTAATTGTATATATGCACAATTGTACATAATAATTTTGCTTTGGTATGCATTTTCATAATTTTTTTATTGTGGTAAAACGTCCTACATAAATGAACTTTTATTATTACTTCCATGAAAATTGAAGTAAGTTATAGTGATTGGCCTCACGGAGTCGTTTCAGATCTCATGAAAAAGAAAAGGGAATTAGAGTCAAAAGAACCAAAGACCCATATGAATCACCAAAATGTATGTATGTATTTATGTATGTATGTATTTATGTATGTATGTATTGTACCCTTAGAAAAAGAAGCACTACACAAGACTTAGATTCGGGGTCGTGATAGGTCCATAAAGAGTAGTATGAGGAGAAACGTGCTTCTTACATTTTCCAGGATTCATAGGGGAACTTATAATTACAAATAATTTACATGACAGGTTAAAACAAATAACAATTTAATCCAGAATCATCTGACAAGTCAATAAATTAATTCCTCCCTTAAGTGTAACCATGAGACATTTGCCTGCCACAAGTGACCTACAAGTACCTCAGTAGCCCACATGCGACTTCCAGGTATCCGACACTATGTAAACAAAACAGCCAAGGACCCGGAAAGTCCCGCCCATACTTGTCCCCAGAGTACCGTCAAACCGTGTTAGCCGTCAAAACAAATGACTCACTCAAACGTCAATCCACAAAAATAACTAAATCAAAACAAATCAGCTTAGACAGCTGTAAAACGCAAGGTGAACCAAAATGTTACCTTAAGAGAAATTTACACTGAATAAAATACAAAATACAAAAATAAAAGAAACATGCTTATGTGTTGTGTGTGCTGTCGGACAACTAAAGTAAATGAGTACTAGACGAGAATTCATTCCCGTTCGACCATTCTATTAAGTCATGAACTCCCGTTCTGCGGGTTGAAAATCACGACAATTATGGGAATACACACGAAATGGCTAATACTAAAATAAACAAACTGACATAGTCTAACCCTTTATAATCAATCAATAATACACGAATTGTATATTTACAATTATCAGCAGCCGAACTAAGCGCTCTTACAGCTCTACAAAACAACACAAGGCAATCACGTGACATGCAAGAACATATGGTTTGCCGTATGCAACCTTACAGTGACATTTACAAAATCTTGGCCGGAACCAACCAAGCAACAACAGCAAAAATAAGAACATGCCTTAGCAGGCGAACAAACAAATACTACACTTCGATATACGGTCGGAAATTAGTTAGATTAATGGCATGAATAGCTTCCCACTTAAATTCAAAATATTATAATTTATCAGGCAAGACATTTAACTATTTATCAACGAAGAATATATAGCGCGCACGCTACAGCTTATCAACATTCCAGATCTGAGTACTGATGTCGCTCAAGCTCTCCCTACTGTGCTTTTAGTGGGTGAAGACAAAAATACCCAAGCCTCTGGCCTGGATTCTAGAAGATAGCCTCACTGGCTCCCTGAAATCGCGAGACATAATAAATCAATACCATCATATTCTTGAAAAATCCCCCTTGGGATATCAAGATTCAAACATCAGAAAATACTCCCCCGCATGTCACGTAAGCAGGAAAATATATAGTACCAACGGTACTGGATCTCACGTCCATACCTGCTCACTATCGAATAATTCACACATAGCACACACACCTCATAAGGCTTGACCAAATGATCCCCCTCGTACTTCAGACCAAGAATAGATTACAAAATCAAGACTACTGACCTGATTACAGTAAGGCATACTACCTTCTGTGGCAACCAAAGTTGCACCAAACAAACAAAATAAACTAGCATTTGCCTGATCAATCATAATCAAAAAAGACGGGAAATTCCCCCCCAAGTCTAACATTACATTCTATACAGATCCATTTGTCACCACTATCTAACATTTCAGCCGTAAATAATCTCACTAGTCCCATGCTTTCATGCGCACAAGGCGACATGAGAACAGGCACTCTATATAAAACGCAAATGGCAAAAGCCGCAAGAAAACACACAAAAATCTAATATTTACAACAAATTGTCATGTGATGCTAAGAAAATAATTATGTCAGCGAAAGAATTTACATTTAACACTGCAAATCAATAATTATTTACAAACAAATTTCCCAACATTGCGCGTGATTCCGCCCCGTCCAAAATCAAATAAATTTAATTATGTACTCATCACTTTCAGCTTTTCCCGGTGCCTTGACGACATCCCCGTCATCGTCCATCCGATGACTTAGCCAATCATACTAATCATCATGGCAGACGAAATAACATTGTTCAGATCTTCCATCTCGTTGGCGAACATCTTGCCGTAGGAAAATGTTATTATTATTATTAATTAGGCGACTAGCTAGACTGCGTAATCAGCTACTTAATTCACTTATACAGTTCGATGCAGTACCGAAGACTTTCCCTAAAACTTGTGGAATTGTGTCCACCTAATACACCGAAATTATCACAAAACATGTTGCGCGACACACAACACAATTAAACTTGCAAATCCTAAGTACTACCATCGCACTCGCAAAATGTATAAGTACCAGAGTGACGAGTGTCTAGTGGTAGTCCAGTCCTTGCACCAGACTGAAAGGGCGCATGCGCTAACTGTCGCCTCTTCTTCTTGCGGTGACACATTCCCTTCCCCAGTCGTCTCCTCTCCTCTTCTTCCTGCTATGAAACATCCCCTTCCCCTTTCCCAAGGTTTCGCGCTAGAAATTTAAGAAGGAAATAGTTTTATGTATGTCTATATTGCTAATTAGCTTTGCATTTCTACAAAATATTAGCTATTTAATAAACTTTCTTGTAAGATCGATATGACTTCTAATTTTATGATTTATTGTAAGTGTATGAAGTACAGGTACTTCAAAATAATAATGCTGTAGTAAGTTTACTGTTAGGGCGCGCGCATTTACTTATATTTTCCTTCTTAAGACGCACAGCTGAGAAAACACATGTAAATGGAACAAAATTATATAGTTACCACTGCCATTGTTCCGGTACGTACGAATCAAAATCTACTGGCAAAACACATATCAAAAACCAAGGAAGCTGCAAGGATGACCGTTTTAAAATGGTGAGTGAAATTGATCAAATTAATTAATTAATTAAATTATATTGCTTCTAAATTGTATGTTTATCCCTCAGTCCCGTTTCCTGATACGAGGTCAGGGATGAGGTGATATGAAAGTTGTGTATGTTTTACGGCCAGACGCCCTTCCTGACGCCAACCTCAGTCAAGGAGCTAATGAAAATGAAATGAAAGAGGGAGAATAAAATTGGGTAAGAAGGTGGAGGGAATTGGCTGTGGTCTATGAATACGAACATTCCCGGCATTTGCCTGGAAGTGAAAATGGGAAACCTCAGAAAGCCATTCTCAGGACATCCGACGGTGGGGTTCGAACCCACTCTTCTCCCGATTGCATAGCTTGGCTCCATCGCCGTAGCACTAGGGGCATATATAAGGGGGGGGGGGTGCTGAGGGGGCTCCAGCCCCCCCCCCCCCCCTCCCCCGAAAAGAGCCAATAAAAAGTAAGAAAGTGCTGCTTTGGTAAGAGCATAAAATAATTGTAAATTTGGTTGTACCCTAATCTTAAATTATCGGCTAAGATATAAACAATATTAAAATTGAAATTATACTAACTCGTGGTGTAGTGGGTAGCATTCTCCGCTGCCGCCCCGGATATCCGAATTCAATTTCCGGCTCTGCCAAGAAATTTTAATTATAGTCTGAGGGCTGGAACGGGGTATACTCAGCCCTGTGAGGCAAAACTGTGAATTCCACAGTATGTTTTTTGAGAAATACATGTAAAAAACTGTTTACCTTTCTGCTTATTAAATTGACAACTATTTAGATATTTGCCATTTATACTCCATAAGCTATAATCGAAAATTCATTAAGTATAATATTTTATTTGTGTGTTGTGTTGTATTTGACAACTTTTTGTATTGCCAGTAATAATTGTAGGCTATATAAACATTGAATCTTATCTAAAATAATTACACAAAGTTATATGCTCTAAGGTATTGGTTGATATTTCTGGGTATCTTGCGGTGACAATCCCCTGAGAATACTCATAATTTCCCAGGATAGTCAGCCCCCCCCCCCCGATTTTTTTTTCTATATACGCCCCTGCGTAGCACGTTAGGACGCGTGGCCACTCCGCTCAGCATTGCTTCTTACCTATAGTACAGTACTTGTAAAAATAGTATTAATATGTAAACAAAATAGTGGTAAAACTATTTTCTTCTTAAATTTCTAGCAAGTAACCTTGGGAAAGGGGAAGGGGATGTTTCATCGCAGGAAGAAGAGGAGAGGAGACGACTGGGGAAGGGAATGTGTCACCGCATGAAGAAGAGGCGAGAGTTAGCGCATGCGCCCTTTCAGTCTGGTGCAAGGACTGGACTACCACTAGACACTCGTTACCAGAGTGCCTCGTCCTCGGACAGAGTTTCACCCTATAAACGTTTCAGATTTGTAAAATCAAGTGTGTAGATTCACAATATCAAGTGTAGCGTCTGTTCACAGACCGTAGTATTTATATGTTTTAACACAAAACTTGGTGGAAGGGGAACATCGCTCCGCAATAATTATTAATAATCGTCACATAGACTTCAGACACGTCTCAATCAACTCGTAAAAATTAGCACATTCGAATGACACTCGCGTGCAGAAATTCGCATCGTGGCAACACACATTTCTTGCATTCGCGGTTAAATATCCTTCCCGCCGAAATATAGCATCATGATATTATTGGCTGTTCATTCAAATAATTTCAAACACTTAGCTGGTGGACTCCTCCCACTATATGACGTCGGTCATTAGCTCTGTCCTTACTTGGACTCTGCGTCTCTCTCTTTCCTCTTCAAGACAAGGAAATTCAACTGACCTCTCGTTTGAAATAAGCAACTGCCATCCCCCTTTCTTAGAATTGGTTAAATTTAGCCTAACCGTTGTTCTAGCTGGCGATAGTGACGAGATACTTTGTTCACCCAGACAGACTACTATTACAAAATATGACCATCAGTTTCCTCAACTGGGCTATATCAGAGCTGAAGAAATAAAATATTTGAAGACTTAAATATTCATTATATTTAAGGGTTCAGTATGTATGTAGGTCGATGTGCGTGCGCATTTGGCCTCTTATAAATCGATAATAGCCGGCTCCATTGATATGAATTTTTCAGGGTTTGCGGTCTTGTTTGTTATGTCTAGAAGACGATACCTAGAGTTGGTCGACCGCATCGGATGGTTTTTAGAACAGATATTCCCAATAAACCTGAACAAGAACATATCTTGCAGATCTTTTTTTTTTCTTCAAAAATATCAAGACCGTGCTAATTACAAACCAGTCATATCTTTCTATCAACTATTCAATTTTGCATCGAGTGAAACCAGTCGCTGCTCTGTGCGGTAAGAATTATGCCCTACAAAGTATTACTAATGTCGGAACAATATGTCTTTTGTTCGGGAGTTTATTCTCAAATAACTCCAAAACAGTTACCTAAAAGGGAATCCAGCGCTGTCAGCATCTATCCTTAGTGTGTTATCACCGTTTTTTTTTTTTTGTCTTCAGGTAAATGCCGAGATAGTACCGTATGTGAAGTCTCAGGGCACCTGCTTCATCCCTGACTCTAATACACACATAATCAACTACTCGGGACTGATAATAATAATAATAATAATAATAATAATAATAATAATAATAATAATAATAATAATAATAATAATGTTATTGGTTTTACGTCCCATTTAACTACTGAGGCTTTTAGAGACTCCGGAGTGCCGGAATTTTGTCCCGAAGGGGATCTTTAACGTGCCATCAAATCCAACGACACGGCTTCCTCGCATTAGTGCACCCTCAAATGCCAACTGGCTGCACCAGGATTCGGCCCTGCAACCTTGGGAACACCAAGCGAGATCGTTACCGCTGAGCCACACAGCCAGCCAAAGGTACTGATGACCAAGATGTCCCAAACCCTCTACAATGTATTATTATCAACAAGAACGACAACAACAACAATGTTCGAGGAAGTAAGAAAGGTATCAGTACAAACACATTGTGTCGACGTTACATAAGCGTGACACGACTACTGTATAATTTTATTGCTCAGATACTGTTCCACGGCTAGGCACTTGTACATGTAACTCGCCGAACTATAATATTTGTGACAAGAGGAAGACAACTCCTTCCTGTCGTCAAATCGTCCCCTTCTCCCTCCACCCTGTCTGCGTGTTCATTATTTTCCTTGCGTAATAGATCTTGTGAAGCCGTGCCGCTACCCCTACCACCCATTTCAAAACAATTCCCAAACTAATGCTGTCGATTCCATTCACCCGATTTTAATTCTGAAAAATGCATTGGAATCAGGAAATAAATCTCCGTTTTCGTATAACCAGGTTGTTTTCTTTTCATATTTTAAGCAGAAATATAAAAAAAAAAAACGTTAGTAACTTTTTGTTTTTCACATTTTGCAAAATGCATCGAATTAATATCAATTCAATTGCAGTCTAGTATCCATAGTGGTTTTCAGATCGCAAATACGAGCTTTCGTTCAAGAGAAAACTAAAAAAAGAAATTGTCTCACTTTGGTGCTGCTACGTGGTGTCAGAATTACAAATTAAAAACCGGGTCATTTAGCCTTGACAGACATAAACCACACACCTAACAAGCTCATCGATAATGGCGCGTTGAAATAGAAAACTTAAGCGAGAAAATCATTGGTGGCACAGCAGACAAATACAAACAAGTCTTTTATTGGAAAAAGTTTCGAAGTTCGTTCTTTCAACTTTTTTCGCGGTCAATGTACAGTATATACAGTAGGCAACATGTATGCCTCATTTACTTTTAGAAATACAGTGTGACATTGAAGTTCATTGTTCCTTATCGTTCAAAGCGCACAATTAGGTACAAAAAGAAGATATAAGTGAGCTATTCCTTCTTGACCCACAGTGAGCTTTCATACCTTTGTGATCAATGCAAATAACGTGCGTAATGTGTCCTCGGCAGTGCTTGTGCGTATTCAGTGGTCTTTAAGAAGAACTGGCGGACCCATGCGAGAACTCTCGCATAATGGATTGTGTGCGCCCCATGTGTACAGACTACCCACACGGCCCTATTGCTATGCGGGCTGTACGCGATACAGTTCTCGCAGGGCTATCGTCTTGTCAATTTGTTTAAAAGCACTTTATAAACAAAGAAATGCAAGATTTTCCCAGTACTATTGAGACGATTTCGAAGGTTTCGGTACAAACCACACCTTCTAACTCCCTGTGGTTTAGGAGCTTGAGTTTTGTGAAACATACACCTTAGCGTGCTTTCGGCCGACCACTGAGCGTTTACTCTCAAATGTTGACTAATAATCTAAATCTTCATTTACAAACTGATACTCGTATCGACTGCAATCAAGACCCTCAATGCTCTGTACAGCCCTAGGTTTTCAGTTCCTGGTAACGCTGAGATGACTTTGTGCAGCGATTTCTGGCTCATCTCAATAATAATGGACTGAGGAATAGAGGTTAACAGGAGGCCACTTTGCGCGTATGAGTGCGTGCCTGGGTTCCCAACCATGGCTTGGGATAGGTTCACAAGGTGTGAATTACACCATCCTGCTCTTTTCACCGCCTAATTAACCCATAACCACCTCGACGTACTGTATTATCCGTTCAAGTTGAGTGGATTCATTCACCGATCCCTGCATTGGTCTTTTAGCAAATCCTTTGGATATACTGGGAAACATCCTGACCATTATATCCTCTTTCGATCTTCGAGATTGAATCCATTTTTAATCCATAGAAATTACTAAGAGAATAAATGCATTTGTGCAAAAGAAATTTTATGAGATACTTCTTTCGTAGAATATGGTAATGTATCGTTGGTGTGGAAAGCTGTCCAGGAAATGCGATAAACCACATCAATTTTCTTTAGCTACGAACAACGAAGAGTTCAGAACTCAGCTATGTAGACGCCTTGGACGGTCAATGTATCGTCTGAGCGTGCAAGAGTTGCTTTTTCAGCTTTCCCAGACGCTCAGTCGACATTTGCGTTTGCCAGTCCCGGTTCTAATATTAAACCCCTCTTTTAATAATAATAATAATAATAATAATAATAATAACACTCGTGTATGTGAAGCCCTCCCCTGCTGTGCGGATAGTTGTGGAGTTCTCTGCATCTTTTATAACTAATTGCCTCTAGTATGTATTTCAGAGTGGATGCAAAAAATGTCAAAACAGCGTTTTGGTAGTTCTACACTAGTTGCGTTGTTATAGTAGTTTATTGTTGATTTTTCATTTGAAGGGCTCGGACATCGAGTTCATTTATCCCCATGTCATGCAGTTTGGATTCCACAAAAAAAATGAAGGTTCCGTGACTAAGATGACGAGATAAACGTATAAATAAATAAATAAATAAATAAATAAATGCAGCATAAATAAATTAATTTTAAAAAAAGGTTCGATAACCTGTGTTATTGCGGTATCTATTTTAGTGTGTGTATTTGTAATTCAGGTGAGGATTGGGAAGGATACAGCCGTGGCCTTAAGTAAGGAACCATCTCGTGAACTACCTACGAGCGGGGAGAGATACTTACCCTCAATTAGATGATGAACAGCATCGATCTTCTCGCAGAGCATAAGATGTTAAACGCAGTGGAAATTACGTGCTAGGCCAAGAAGATGACAACCGACACCTCCAGAGGTGCGGACGTGCGTATTCCGCAAGGAAATAAGCACTGCCGAAAACCCCAAGACAACATACGCCATCACTCGGTCTATAACGTTCCCGGAAGGGAAGACTACAACGATAAATGAAACTCGAAGAAAAATGAAACAGACCGAGAGGATGTATTCAGAATAAAATATCAAATTAATAAAGCGGAGAGGAACGTGAACAAGCTAACACGAAAGGGGGGATTATAAACAACAGGCAGAAATAAACAGAATTACCAAATTCTAAATGTAGTACCGTAGTACAGCAATGAATGGGCAGTGACATAAAGGTCACAGGTAAACAGAACGAAAGGATATGAGTAGACTAGGCTAGACGTGCGATGTAAAGATACTAAGCGAGGGACGGACAAACAAGACGTTACAATAAATTAAGAGAAATGCGTGTCGTTGTGGAGGGAGAGGTACATACCGTAATTAGGAAAATAGCGAGCAAACCGCAAACAATAAAATACAGAAACTAAAGACGGAATACTTCGGTACCATATCGCATCAAATGAACTACCTACAGAAATAGGTTACGGCAAGACAAGGGTACGGGATAAAAATCAAATCGCAAAAAATACGAGATACACAAAAATAAACTTGAGGATGCTACGAGATGCAACAAGATCACAATATCGCTTTGCTGGTCCCAAAGATGTGGATTTGCCGGTATTGGTTCCGACCCAGATCGAACGTGGCAAACACAGAATCGTCTGAAATGGCCATAATGGAATACACAAAAACACGGCTAAAAATTACAACATCATATAGTCATATGAGCGTCCGGCATGCAAGGATGAAAGTGGAATGAATCCAACTATTCAACCAGCCCTTACCCCAAGACATAAATAAAAGAGACCCAGCTCAAAACGAAAAGCCACCAGGCAAAGGTAAACACTCGCGTACCAAACTCAAGAGAAAAGGGAGGAAAGGTAATTACGAAAATAAATAAACACAAACATTTCTGCAACTTACCAAAATGCGACGTAGATTCAGAAGCTCGAAATAGAACGATGCACAAACGCAAAACTAAACACGAACACAATTAAAAATGAAATTAAATACAAATCACGATACGAACTCACTCCAGAACGAACACGGAAGAAAAGAAACAGAAGTTAACACAATAAGTGGTGGATAGGCAGAGTACCTACCACATTAAAATAAGAACTTTACATAATGCACGTCCAGCCTCTGACTCGAATGGCGGAGAAATGCCAACATGGATTAACAACAAAGAAGTGACCAATCACAGAAAGATAGGCCTGAGTACCAAATATAAAAGGAATAAACGGAAGTGAAGTTACGACTCGCACCAACCTACATGGCGGGCGGTAAATTTAAATGTCAGATCGAGAAACATTAAATACAAATAATATAAATATAATAAATAAATAGGTTATGTTAAATGAACCAAGAAAGTGGTTCACTCGGCATTTGTCTGGAATGGAAGTCAAAACCCCACGGAAAACCACTGCCAAGATGACTGAGATGGGAATCGAACCCACCACTTCTCAGTTTTACCTCACGAGTCTGATTGTACCCCGTTCCAGCCCCCAGACCAGAATTAAATTTCTTGGCAGAGCCGAGAACCGAGCCCGGACCTCCGGGATGACAGCAGAGAATTAATGTTAGCCGCTATACCACGAGGTGGGCTTTGGAGTAATTTGAACTGATCAGTTGGCCATAAGAGGGATGCTTGAACTTCGACTAATAAGCAGGTCTCATTTTACAATGTTTGCCTTAGAAGTTAAGTACAAAGGTTTTGTAGAACACAGCAGAGGAAGATAGAAAAAACTAATGGTCGAACCAGTCTTGACTTGGACGTGAGAAAGATCCAACGACCTTTCCATAAATGTGACAGCTGTATTATGGCACTTTTGGTCATGCAATGTTCCTGTTGATTTCAGTCTCACAGTTATCTGTAGTGGTCATGTCTGGCGACATGGACTAATTCTTAAAGTAATGGAAGTAATTCCCTGCTTGGAAATTGCAAACCTAATTTCCAACATGCACTGTGAGAGAGAGTTTGTAGTATTCCTAGGTGATTCTAAAAGTCGTAAAAGAAAATGAATAACGGTTTGCCACAGGGAGTTCCCGCATTCAAGTAGTGCAGTTGCACTCAATATAAAGGGAGATAGCGCGCAGTTCGTTACTCCTATGGGGGTCCGGGCGGGGACACCAAGAGCCCGCCGATGAGCCAGCTTGATGTCCTAGGCGAAACCCCACACAAGACACGGCACAAACCTAGAAGAATTGCTGAGTTTTAGTATTGGCCCCAGTTCTCTTCAACCTCTACATCCATGACTTACAATCAACCTCAGCTACTAAGTATATCTATGCAGACTACATTGCACTGGTAGCTCAAAGCAGAAATTTTGAGAATGGAGAAGGCATTCTTTCAGCAAACTTGGACAAAATGGCTATATTCTTCAAGTCTTGGCGATTGATCCCAAGCGCTTCTAAGACTGAGGTTTCATGTTTCCATCTTAGCAACTTACTCGCAAACTACGAGCCATCTGTTTTATTCCTTGGTGGTAAACTAAAGTACAACCCTTTCCCGAAATATCTAGGAGTCACCCTGGACAGAACTCAGAGCTACAAAGAACATCTCACCAAGCTCTCTCACAAAATCACTACAAGGAAACCGGGTGAGTTAGCCGAGGTCGTTGCGGCAAGACTGTTGGCAGTCGCTCACATTCGGGAGGCGAGGAGGTTCGAATCCCCCCGCCGGCAGCCTTGAAGATGGTCTTCTGTGGTTTCCCATCTTCCTTCCAGGCAAATGCCGGGGTTGGTCCCTAACTATAGGCCACAGCCGCTACCTTCCAACTCCTCGACCCTCCCATCCAACATTCCTCCCCAACGGTACTTGTAGCTCACCCATTGGGTGTCCGTCTCGAAGCAGCTACAAAACTGGCGAGCCGAACATGTCCTCGGACACTCCCGGCACTAAAAGCCATACGCTAAAAAAAAAAAAACTACAAGGAATAACATCCTACACAAGCTTTGTGGTAGTTCATGGGGAGCCTCGGCTGACTGCTTACGATTAACGGGTATTAGTCTTGTCTACTCCGCTGCGGAATACTGTGCCCCTGTATGGCTGGATAGTGAACTTGTACATAAAGTGGATACTAAGTTGAAAGAAACCATGCGCTGCATAACTGGTACTGTAAAGTCTACACCTCGCCACTTGTTACCCGTTCTCCAACCTGAGGAGAAAGGAAGCTCTGTTGAGAGAAGCAAAGAAGATCCGGTCATCTCCCCCATTACCAGTTCACCAGGAGTTTTGTTACCCATCGCCACAACGACTTCGATCTAGGAGACCAGCAAGTGTATTGGCCGGCCGACTCTTGAGGGACAATTTTAAGCTAAACCGGAGCTGGCAGGAAGAGTGGTCAAATTCAACATCTGGTACTAATGCTCATGAGATAAATCCAGCTCGGAAAATGAATGGATTTGACTTCCCATGAAAACTATGGTGCCGCCTTAACAGACTGAGAACTGGGCATGGACGCTGTAATTCCTTGCGCCATAAGTGGGGCTGGATGGATTCTCCAATGTGTGAATGCAGTGAAGTGGAGCAGACCATGGACCATGTCATCCTGCGCTGCCCTCTTCATGCCTACTCCGGAATCCCCAGCGACCTGTTTCATCTTTCAGAAAGTGCTGTTGTGTGGTTGAAGAACTTGGACCTGTACTTATGAATTCCTTGTTGTACTCACCATACGATTAAATAAATGACTGACCCAAGATATAACATTTCGGAGACAACTGCGCTGGACCACCTCGTGGTGTAGCGGCTAGTGTAATTGACTGTCGCCCTGGAGGTCTGGGTTTGATTCCCAGGAAATGTTAATGTTGGTGTAAGGGCTGGAACGGGGTAGACTCAGCCTCGTGAGGAAAAACTGAGAAGGGGAGGGTTCGATTCCCACCTCAGCCATCCTGGAAGGAGGGCGCGGTGGCGCAGCAGTCAAGCTGTTTGCCTCTCACCAAGGCAAACCGGGTTCGATTCCAGGTCAATGCATGTGAGATATTCGAAGTGAAATGCCATGTCCTGTGGTTCAGATTCCACATAAAAATGAAGGTTCCGTGGAAGTGGTATTTCGTGGTTCCCCATTTTTACTCCAGGCAAATGCTGGTATGGTTCCTAACGTTAAGTCACGACTGCCTCCTTCCCAATCCTATCCCCAATTTACAAATACGCACACAAATTACACATACCCCCAAATACACGGGGCTATGTGACCACGATGCCAAATACCCTAACATAAGCAACAACAACGACAACAAGGTGAGTGTTCACGTCAATTTTTGGGGAGACAGATGCGGTCAAATCCCACCCTCGACTTAAGTGTGGCTTTCTTTTTCCCATTTGTCTCTGGAATAGACAACGACAGCTTCTTTCCCAATATTTTGTCGAACTAGACCGAACAAGGAGGGTTAAATGTGCCAGGGTGAAATCTCACGGGCGACAATATGACCAAACGGTAGTGATTTCAAGTCACGTTGGTCGTAAAGAAACAGACTCAGATGCTTGTATTTGTTTGCTCATGTTTCTTGATGTGGAAAACAGCGGAAATGAGAGTTTGCGCTGGTATTCGCCAGTAGAATAGAATGCAGCAAAGAACCAAAAACGAGACCGGGTATTTCAAGTGTTTGTAGAACTCTGGGTCACCCCAAAATACACTAACTTACGAGCTTCCAATTGTTTTCTGACTTTCGCTAAAACTTATTTTCTGACGTTAAAAAATATTTTATTATTATTATTATTATTATTATTATTATCCCTCCCTATATTATTCTGCTAAGGTCCCATTCCAGTTTTGTAGCGAAAATAAGGTCCCATTAACACCAACCTACACATATGGGGTACCCACAAGTTCGGCATAACCCAATGCGTAAGCGAAACGCACTCACTTACTCTTTAAATGCCTCACAATAAAATAAATACCTTAAAACATGTATAATTACAATGAAAGAGTCAAATGAAAGAATGCAACACGGTAACCATGGTAACAGAATCTCACAGGTCCATCTATTTCTGAAAGACGCAATGCAATTCCAATTATTACATTACTGTGAAAGTTTCCAGACGGATATACGGTTATCACGGAACCAAATTAAGCTGTAAAATTCATCAATACATACAGTATAATGCGGTTAAGGGGGTCAAGGGCCACTCTAGATTTTTTTCACGCAATTTTCACATGTGAGTGTGGTACGAAAGTCTTTTTCACCCGACTATAAAGGTCTCCGAAAACTACATTTAAAGACCCTTAAATTAACAGTGTCTGTGATGTTCCCAAAAAACTAGCTTCGCTCTGATAACCTATGAAGGAATGACAAACCCCTAACCACTGCCCCAGTAGCTGAATTGATAAAGTCTGATTATTCATACCAAGGATAAATCAGTCATAGTATTCATGATTGAGATTTTGCTAAGTGTACTCTTTACAACTAGAATATTCGCGGGCGAAGCCACGACGGGTAATGCTAGTTATTATTATTATTATTATTATTATTATTATTATTACGAAAGACTGGTTGGTTGTGAGATGCAGCCACCCTAGCCACTGTAGAGCAGGCTATGCGAGGCCAATATTGGCGACAGGGTGGGGCACAAAGCACGCTCACTGGACCACGAGTAACGTTCGTGTTTGATCGGTGAGGCATAACGAGACCTCAGTTACGTCTAATTGCACGTGTAAATACAGCACGTAACAGATGGTCTGCAAGTCTAGCATTCCACTAATATTGATTCTGTACTTCCTTCATTGTGTTTAGCCATACTCCCAACACGCGATGGTGAAATATAATTCATAGCATAGTATCAGAATTAATGAAAATCCACAGCCTGCTTCCAGTCTCCGACCGGGTCAGCAATGGAATGAATGAAGCCCCCATCTAGCGGCGAGGATATGAACTGTGCCGGCTGCCGAGGCCTGACGCACTCCTCTGGGGCAATGATTAAATGAATGACAGATGAAATGAAATGATAGTGGAGAGTGTTGCTGGAATGAAATTATGACAGGGAAAACCGGAGTACCCGGAGAAAAACCTGTCTGCCTCCGTTTTGTCCAGCACAGATCTCACATGGAGTGACCGGGATTTGAACCACGGACCCAGTGGTGAGAGGTCAGCGTGCTGCCGCCTAAGCCACGGAGGCTTCAGCATAGTATCAGACATTATTATTATTATTATCATTATTATTATTATTATTATTATTATTATTATTATCTCACTTGGTGTGTAGGATTTATGAGACCGGTGAGGTACCCACTAATTTCAACAAGAATCTTATCATCCCTTTACCGAAGAAACCAGGAGCTGACATAATATGTGAAGATTATCGTACAATCAGCTTGATCACTCATTCTGCAAAGATCCTGACTAGAATCATTTCAATAGGATGGAAAGATAGAATCAGAAATGGGTGAAGACCAATTTGGTTTCCGGAGAAACGTAGGAACAAGGGAAGCTGTACTAAGTCTTAGGTTGATCTTGGAAGGTAGAATAAGGAAAGATATGAGAACGTTCGAGCCTCCGTGGCTTAGGCGGCAGCACGCCGGCCTCTCACCGCTGGGTCCGTGGTTCAAATCCCGGTCACTCCATGTGAGATTTGTGCTGGACAAAGCGGAGGCAGACAGGTTTTTCTCCGGGTACTCCGGTTTCCCTGTCACAATTTCATTCCAGCAACACGCTCCACTATCATTTCATTTCATCTGTCATTCATTTAATCATTTCCCCAGGGGAGTGCGACAGGCTTCGGCAGCCGGCACAGTTCATATCCTCGCCGCTAGATGGGGGCTTCATTCATTCCATTCCCTGACCCGGTCGGACGACTGGAAGCAGGCTGTGGATTTTCATTTTCATGAGAACGTTCATGCCATTTGTAGACTTAGAAAAGGCTTTTGATGACGTTGATTTGAGTAAGTTGTTTGACATTTTGAAAACGATTGGAATAAAGTACAGGGATA
Organism: Meconema thalassinum; assembly: GCA_946902985.2. Taxonomy (NCBI): domain Eukaryota; kingdom Metazoa; phylum Arthropoda; class Insecta; order Orthoptera; family Tettigoniidae; genus Meconema; species Meconema thalassinum. Next base: position 1,288,960,545 of record OX336388.2, on the reverse strand, counting down.
GGAGGGTACTCTACAATCTATACAGAAACCAGGCAGCAGTTATTCGAGCCGAAGGACATGAGAGAGAAGCTAGTATTCAGAAAGGTGTAAGGCAAGGCTGCAACTTATCACCAATACTTTTCAATCTATACATTGAACAATCAATGAAGGAAATTAGAGAAAAATTCAAATTAGAAGTAAAGATTCTAGGAGAAATAATTTCAACTGTGAAATTTGCTCATGACATCGTTGTCTAAGCCGATTCAAGAGGATTTAAATGCGTTTTTAAATGGTATGGACTCCGTCTTGAGGAAAGAATTCATGGTGAAAATTAACAAATGTAAAACAAAAATATTTCGGGGCAGATGACCTCGTAGTTCCGCCCCTTAAAACAACAAAAATAAATTTAAAAAACGGAATGCAACTGAATATAGCCTACTTGGGAGATATGAGGGAAACGGTGAAGGACAGCTCATAGCCAGGAAAAGTTTTTGAAAATTGATACAAAATAGCTATGATTTGAGGTTTGAAATGTGGTAAGTTGGATACAAAATAGTTATCACTTGGATTTTAAAAGTTGGTTAAAATAATTGTTTTGAATTTTGAAAATTGGGCAAAAATAGTTATGATTTGAATATTAAAAATTGGATAAATATTGTTGATTTGAATTTTTAAAATTCGATTCAAATAGTTGATTTGAATTTTGAAAATTGGATAAAATTAATTGTTTTTGAATTTCAAAAATTCGACAAAAAATAGTTATGATTTGATTGTTAAAAATTGGATAAAAACAGTTGAATTGAATATTAAAAATTGGATAAAAATAGTTGATTTCAATATTAAAAATTCGATAAAAATAGTTCATTTGAAAATTGAAAATTTGATAAAAATAGATTGATTTGAATTTTGAAAATTGGATGAAAATAGTTGATTTGAATTTTGAAAATTGTCTTGATTTGAGTTTTGAAAATTTAGAATTTAGTTTCTGGTAGAAAAAACGTACTGTATGTTTCCTTAATTAGATAGTTAAAATGTCTGGCGCGACCAGGACCCGAGCCTGGGACCTTCAGATTTCCGGCTAGATGTCACCGTGTTTAATAACAACAGCATTCATCATTCAACTGGCACTAAACAGCTGCAATAAATATTTACTTCTTGGATCGCCAGTATATCCCCCGAGTCACACAATCCGGATAAATTATGTTTACTGCAGAAACATTAGTTCTGTCCCAAACAGACACACACATGCTTCTCAATTCGTCTCCCATATGTGTACCAATTACCTCAAGGAGCAGCTGAGCAACACAATTCATTGTATCTCTCTAGACAACTGGGAATAATACTGTATCTGCTGTCCTATTACATTCATGCCATCCATTTTGTAAAATAATTTACACACTGTCTTACTACAAGCATCGCATGACCAAGAAGATTTCAGTACAAGCAACGAGTCAACTTCCGCTCTGCACATTCTGAGATATGGGACGATTCGAAACACAATCGGAAAAAACAATTGTATGGGAGAGCCACAAAATAACAACATTCATGAGCTTCGTTGTTGAGTTTAGTAGTGCAGTAAAACCTGGTTGGTTGGTTCCTCAGTTTAGGGGCTGTGACAACGCGGTCATGTAGCCCCGTGTACTTTGGGTATATGTAGAATCTGTTTGATAACCGGTGTTAATTTTGATGACTGTATTAGTGTGTGTATCTGTTTTAATTCAAGTAAGGACTGCAGACATTCAATTTTTTCAAGTATTTCCTACTTTTACCGCCAAACGCCACCGTCAACGACCAACTAGTTCAGAACTTAGTTATCAGATGCCACCGCAGTCGGCTCTTCACGACGAACGTAGGAACCTAAGAACGTTAGTCAAATATTTAACCTATATATAGTATAATTTAGCTTCACAGAGGTGTAATTAGTGGAAGGTTCTTTAACATACCATAAATCTATGACATGGGACCGCCGCGCCGGCTTTACTTCCCCTCCGAAGGAAGGCATACTGAGGGATTTTTAACGTTCTTAAAAAATCCGACGACTTCGGCCGGGTTTGAACCCGTGATCTTGGGCATAGAAGCTCAGCATGCTACCAACTACGAGTAAAACCTGCCTTCGACGAGTCTTAAACGGAAATATTTGACGGTCCCGTGAACTTAGGGGTGAAACGCGTGTTCAATTCCCGTCTTTAAACGGAAACTGTGTTACGTGGAAAACGGAAATTAAAATTTCAACGGAAAATTTCCAAGTTCCAGAATGCAGTGTCTAGAAATGTTTCAGGTACCTTATGAAAGTCTACCTTGTCTGCTGTAACAGTTATTATTTATTTATCGTATGGCTTTTAGTGCCGGGAGTGTCCGAGGACATGTCCGGCTCGCCATAGGCTGTAGCCGCTTCAAGTGGACACACATAGGGTAAGCTACACGTTTCGTTCAATTTCAAGTAGTTCCAACTTTCGCTACCAGATCTCAATGATACCTAGCGGTGAACGTTGGAACTTTGATAGAGCGTTCCAACGAAATATAACCTAGAAATTTAGCTTCACACAAGTTTAGTTTGTGGAAGGATATTTTACATGTCATAAATCAATGACATGGGACCGCCGGCTTTACTTCCCCACCGAAGGAAGGCATACTGAAAGATTTTAACGCTCTTAAAAAATCCGACGACTTCGGCCGGGTTTGAACCCGATATCTTGGGCACAGCAGTTCATAACGTTACCAACCTCGCCACCGAAGCCGCTGCTGTTGATTCTGTAGCTAACAAGGAATGTGCAAATAGGTCTTCCTCTTTTTGTTCTCCAACGTACACGTCAAAGTGTACGATTATTGGCCTGTTTTCTGTTGCCCAAGCATTTCCCAATGCTCGGTTTAATGAGATATCATTCAACAAATGCCAGTCTTTATGTTCATTGCAAGTTTTGCTTATAAAACACTGGATTAAGGAAGGAAGCTTGTAGTTTAACGTGACCATTAATCTCGCAATCATGAGCCACGGGACCTCTTTTTCACGTGAAATCTGATCTGCTGGCCATGGCACTTCACTTCGAAAATCTCACATGCATTGACCGGGAATCGAACCCGGTCCACCTTGGTGAGAGCCAAGAGTTTGACCGCTGCGCCACCATGCTCTCAACACTTGAAGAATGAATAGTCTACTGAGGTACTCGGAAATAAGTAGAGCAGATAGGGAAAGAGGAGATCGTCCGTCTCAAAGTTAATGAAAAAAGGGTGAAAATTGAGTCAGTTCGGAAATCCCTCGGGATTGTCAACTCCCTAGCTCACCATCTGTGAGCTCCTGAGGGTGTAGCGCTATCGAAGGTGGACCATGTGTTGTGGGGCTAAACACACACACTCTGCCTCTTTTAGGACCTCGTACAGAAGAAGATACCATGAAAAGAAGAAATCTAACTCTTCGATAAATGAGGGTGTCAGCAAATATGAGACAAGTGCCGATTAAGGCCGGAACATGAAAGAATCATTAGATCTCGGATACACTAATACCAACGGGGACGGAAGAGAACAAGAGTTGACCAAGGGAGGTCGACAGGAAAGACGAAGGACAGGAGTGGAAGCAATGCCGGTCCCAGCTGGGGTCCTGTAGCCACCAACTCACGTCCCACTGGTCGTGAGTCCCTGGGGAATTTATTTATAGTCGAACATCGATATATCATTGAAATCACGACATTCACCTCTTTGTGATGCTGCTCTGAAGACATACACCAACTTCGATGCTTTGGAGGAATGAAAAGGCCGCTCCAGCTATAACTCCACTGACTTGCCCCTACATAACATCTTCAGAGGGGAAAAAATTGCTAACGGATTCCAACTACCGCGTGCAACTTGGTCCAGACTGAACAGGATCAGGACAGGTCATGGAAGGTGCAGGGAATCCCTCTATAAGTGGAACTTTGTACCATCTCCAGAATGTGATTGTAGAGCCCCTCGCCAGACCATTCCCCACATTTTAAGCGAGTGTCAACTACGGGCTTATCCAGGTAGATTTGAAGACTTTCTATCACCAACAGCGGAGGCACTGCAGTGGGTTTAAAAGTTGGACATTCAGCTATAACGGATAACACTAATGCCTGAAGTGAATCAAAGTTTTTTGTTATTGTGTATATATTGTATATATTATGTATATAATTTCCTTGCCATACGCTAATAATCGATATATCGAACTTTCATTACTCGAATTTTCGATAACACGCAGTAATCATTATTTCCCGAACAAACTTCCTAGAATTTACATGTATTTTATGTTTATTGCTGTTTCACCCAAACTGTACTATTTTTTTTAGACAAAGGACGTGTTAAGGCTAAATGTCCCGTTTTTTAGTTTGTAATTCTGACATCATGGGGTGGTAGGGAGAGAGGCACGGCTTCACAAGATCTCTTGCGCAAGGAAAATGATGAACACGCTGACAGGGCGGAGGGATAAGGGGACGATTTGACGACAGGAAGGAGTTGTCTTCCTCTTGTCATAAATATTATGGTTCGGCGAGTTACATGTACAAGTGCCTAGTCGTGGAACAATATCTGAGCAATAAAATAATACTAAAGTCGTGTCACGCTTAGCCTATGTAACGTCGACACAATGTGTTACCTTTCATACTTCCTCAAACATTCTTGTTGTTGTCGTTCTTGTAGATAATAATACATTATAGGAGCTCGGGACATCTTGGTCATCAGTACATTTGGCTGGCAGCGTAGCTCAGCGGTAACGTTCTCGCTTGCAGGTACCCTGAGACTTCACGTACGGAACTATCTCGGCATTTACATGGAGGGAGTGTGGAAAAAACGGTGAAAACACACTCAGGATAGATGCTCACAGCGCTGTATTCCCTTTTAGGTAACAGTTTTAGAGTTATTTGAGGACAAACTCCCGAACAAAAAACATATTGTTCCGACATTAGTAATACTTTGTAGGGCATAATTCTTACCGCACAGAGCAACGACTGGTTTCACTCGATGCAAAATTGAATACTGTATAGAAAGATATGACTGGTTTGTAGTTATCACATTCTTGATGGGCAAGATATGTTCGTGTTCAGGTATATTGGTAATATCTATTCTAAAACCCATCCGATGCGGACATCCAACTTTAGGTATCGTCTTCTAGACATAACAAACAAGACCACAAACCGTGAAAATTTCAAATCAATGGAGCCAGCTATTATCGATTTATAAGAAGCCAAATGCGCACGCACATAGACCTTCATACAGTATATACATACATTTTGGTGATTCGTATGGGTCTTTGGTTCTTTTGACTCTAATTCACTTTTTTTTTCATGAGATCTGAAAATGCATACCAAGAGCAAAATTATTATGTACATATATAGAATTAAAGTTCCTAAGGTATTCTCATCTGCCTATTGTTAGCACAGGCAGTAGTACTGCGTACTATAAACAAAAAATATATTATACCTAATTATTTCCTGGACTTGAAAGCAATGCTTCAATGTTTTCCACATCAAAGATAACGTTTCATGATGTACATACACTCAGTATTTTACTTCACCTCAGGTTCTCTTATATCCATTTATCTGGTCATCCTGGGATCAATGATCTCAGGCAACAAGAATTTCTCGTAGCAGAATGTCAGTGACATAAGCATTTTTTTGACGCCAGAAATTTTCATCCCTCTTTATTGTTTCTATGTGATTGTCCTTAGGCGTCCATACAACAAAATAACATATTTCCCGCTGTGTTATTTCCAACTGGCCCTGGATATGGAAATAAAAATCATGTGAGTGTTAGAGAGTTATCAATCTGTTCTCTTCTGAAAGGCACTGTTCTTGACATCTTCTAGGCTTTCTTTTTCACTTACTTTCTGCCAAACAAAATCCCTTTAGCTTTTTTCAGACTTCCAGTATGGTCATATTCCGTGCAGAATAGGGGCACTTGACTTCGACTATAGCGTGGTCTTCTATTAAGCCGTCTGGGGAGGCACCTAAGAACCGATAAGCTATAAGTACGAAAAGACCACATTCTTCGACTTTTCTACCGATTTCTCCTCGAAATTTCGTTTTGCAATTCGCTCATTATCACAGTTATATTGTAATGCTTTTGAGTGAAATTCGCCGTATAGAATGTCTTTTGCTACTGGAGCCCATTTCAAAGTAGGTTTAATCTTGCATACATATCCAAAATTGGATGCCGTAAGTCTGTCCTTTCTAGCTGTGTGCCACTTTTCATTTTCCCTTTGGCCCCTTGTTTCCTTTTCCAGTTTTTGTATATGGCCTTCACTAAGCGTTAGTTGCTTTATCTTCTCATCACTAAACTCTCTCAACAGTACCTCATCGAAATCCAACTTCATTGATCGGTTACCATAATCACGTGAGGCAGTACGTTTCATTTCATTAGACTGTTGTCGGGATATTCTTTTCCCTTCTCGCGACGTAAATAAACTTTTTTGGCAAGCTGCTCTTCTTATCTTTCTGCTGAGTGCAATGTACTTCACTATTGTGGCATTTTTTTTTCTAAACTGATTTCATTGTTTTATAGTGCCACGATGGCCCAACCTGAAAGTCCAGCCCTGCAGTGAGGGAACCTCGTTTCCCTCGATTGATCTGCTTACCTCCCGTGAATTTTGCAACAAGGGACATATAATTTTCGGCAGCATTGCTGGTGGTGTTTGATACTATCTGGGAACTTTTTGCAATTAGGGTCTGCAAGCAAGGACGCACCTTGTCACCAGCATTAGTGTGGTTTGCAGTTAGCTGTTTGTCTTCACCTTGCCCGCAGGTAGTAAAAGTACTGTTTGCAGTCTTTAATAATCCCAATCCAATCCGGTATTTCCGGAAACCAATTTTTATTTTCACAATCGCTGCGCCTTTATCTTTCCACACAACGCATTGTTTTCATTTGAAGTCGAACTTGCTTCTCTGAAAAAAGTTGGCACTGAATAGTTCGTGATCTTGTACTCCTACACTTATGTATTAGTATTAAAAAACAAACTACACCCGTGGCCGACAGCCCATTAAGGGCTTAGGCCTACCAAGCAACCGCTGCGCTGTTCAGCCATGTAGCCTGCAGATTGCGGGGTGACGTTTAGTCATCCAACTTGTAGGCTACAGGTAAAATATAAGTGAAATCATAACTGCTCTGTGCATTACAGATTCTCTAATGGAAGCGTAAAGGAATATATAATTTCAAATCTAAACTAGGAAAAAAAATTACGGGTGTGTAGATTTTTTTAATTGTTTTTGTTTAGGGCCTGGCTTCCTTTTCTTGGTACTCAGTCGCAATCTCCCCTGGGATTTAGTGAATCGCCCTTGAATCGGTTTTGCTCGTGGCTCCATTTTTCAAAAAAAACGAAAAAATAACTCCACGTGATGACCGTAATGCTGTATATGTATCTATTCAACCAGAAATACTGTCCGAAAAATGAAGTGCGGAAAATAGAACACCTAACGGGCATTAAAAAATAATACTGTTGCAGGTAAAATAAATTAAACAAAAAGTAATTAAAGAGATCGATGAACTAAAAACAAGAAGTCGTAACTAGGAACTGGTATATCAAAGGATCACTCAGAAATATCCAGACCTTGACAATAATTCGGAACTAACCAACACAGTCAATCGCAACATTTGAATAGATGCTCGGGAATTCCAAACAGTCAGGTAAAGTTATCGCTGTCTCAAATCACTCGAGCTCCGCTCCTCTCCCCTCGCCTACCCTACCCCACTCTCCATGACCTTGTTCTACTACCGCGGCTTTTGATGCAAATTCAGTAACACTTTTATTCACAAACTTCCCAAAGTGATCCCGACGATTCTATTCAACCGATTTAGGTTTTCGAAACGGCTTTGGAATCAGTGAGTAAAACTCTACTTTCGCATTACTCGTTTTTATTTTATTTTAATCAGATATTTTAAAAACAAACAGCAACTTTTCTGTTTTTGAAATTAAAAAGTAAGTATTGAATTAATATCAATTCTGCTACTAGACAGGGTACATAGCAGTTTTCAGATCGCAGATCGGATCTCCCATTCCATAAATAAAATAAAAAATAAAAAAATAAGCTTCGCTTGTGCTGCCATCTGTTGAAATCTTTTCTTACCAAAGTGTCGGGGGACACGAGAGAAACCTCCCAGTAGGGTGTATTTGCATGTGATATTGATATGCGCCCGGGTGTCTCCTGGGCAACGGACTAGGACTCTTCCTAGACAGCTGATTCTCTCACACCAGAAGTACCAAATAATATATTTATATGGTTCGTAACCCCACAAATGGTCCTTTTCAGGACCAAAACTGACAGTTGTATCAGTTAACATAGAAGGCATAACATCCAACAGGGATACCCTGTTACAGCAACTGTGCCACACACACAAGTGTGATGTTCTCTGTGTTCAAGAATCTCACAGGAGTAGCAACCAAAGACGACCAAGAGTATCAGGAATGCGCTTGATAGCTGAGAGGTCGCATGAAAACTATGGTAGGGCTATATTCACAAGGCCACAACTTAACGTAGTATCTACCACAACAACAGACAACAGTGATATAGAAATATTATCAGTTGAGCTAACGAACTGTATCATAACATCTGTCTATAAACCGCCGAATGTTCCTTTCCAATTTACTGATTAAGTTGCAGGGCAAGAGAAGAAGACGCATGTCATCGTTGGCGATTTCAATAGCCATAACTGCCGATGGGGATATAGAGAAGACAATGAGGACGGTGAAGCTGTGATTATGTGGGCAGAGTATAATCAACTGTCTTTAATACACGACAGTAAACTTCCCGCTTCTTTCAACTGTCGTCGGTGGAGACGTGGATACAACCCATATCTCATTTTTGTTATCGAAGCTATATCACTGCAGTGTGTGAAGTTTGCCTGTGAACCTATTCCCAACACAAGTTTTCTCAGCAGTTCATCCACAATATGTTCCATTTAGGAGGCGCTACAACTTTAAGAAAGCTGATTGGATGAAATTTATGAAATGCTTAGATGAAGTGGTAACAAATATCGGACCTGTTCCAGAGGCATATGATGCGTTCAACGATGCTGTGCAAGAATGCTCTCGCAAGTCAATCCCAAGAGGTTGTAGGTCTCAGTACATACAGGGTTTGGATACCAGTACAGCAGATAAATTAAATGAATATCTTCTGTTTTATGAAGACAACCCTTTCAGCGAGGTGACTATTCAGGCTGGTCAACAACTAATCCAGTCTATGGGTGAAATAAAAATAGAACGTTGGGTTAAATTGATGGAAGAACTAGATCTGGCGAGAAACAGCAGAGAAGCTTGGAAGCTACTACGACGTCTGAACAACGATCCCACGATAAGCTCTTTACACAGCAACATTACTTCTAACCAGATTGCTCATCCACTCCTAATAAATGGAAAAACCGATAAGCGAAAAAGATCGCCAAAACTTCAAAGAAATATTGAACAAGAAACATCCAGTCTGTCCAATCCAGTCATCATGGAAGAGCTGGAAAATGCCATAAAAGCGAGTAAAACTGGCAAGGCAGCCGGACTAGATGACATGCGTATGGAGCAGATTCAACATTTTGGAAATGCTACCAAACAATGGATTCTACAGCTATTCAATAACTGTTTGGAACGACGTCAAATACCTAAAATCTGGAGGAAGACTAAGGTGGTTGCAATTCTGAAACCTGGTAAGCAGTCTACAGATCCAAAGAAATTCAGACCAATATCTCTCCTTTGTCATCTATATAAAGTTTTTGAAAGAATACTTAAGAATACTTTTGAACCGTTTAATACCAGTGGTTGAGCCTCTCTTAATTCCAGAGCAGGCTGGATTTAGGACAGGAAGGAATTGTTGTTCACAGATCCTTAATCTGACTCAGCTCATAGAAGACGGATTTCAGCGTGGTGATATTTCAGAAGTGGCTTTTGTCGATCTTTCCTCAGCTTATGACACTGTACAACACCAGTTAGTTTTAAGAAAGTTCTATCATCTTACTACGGATTTCAAGCTCACGATGATTATTGTTACGTTGTTGCAGAACCGACGATTCTTTGTTGACTTCCAAGGTCAGCGGAGTAGATAGAGAATACAGAAAAACGGTCTCCCACAAGGCAGTGTCTTAGCTCCAATACTATTTAACATCTATACCAACGACCAACCACTTCCACCTCATACAAGGAGCTTCCTATATGCAGATGACCTGGCTCTAGCAACCCAGAGTAAAAATTTCGAGACAGTGGAACAAAACCTTACTGCTGCTCTGATGATGCTCTCCAATTATTATGAGGAAAATCACCTCAAGCCAAACACATCGAAAACTAAAGTGTGCGCCTTTCATTTGAAGAACAAGGAAGCCTTGCGGAAGCTGCATGTGAATTGGAAAGGATTGGAACTGGAACACAGCAATACCCCAGTTTACCTTGGTGTTACATTGGAACGTTCATTGACCTTTAATACACACTGCACCAAACTCAAGGCAAAAGTTTCATCGCGAAATTGCCTACTCCGTAAGGTAACTGGTTCTGGATGGGGTGCCCACCCTCAGACTGTAAGGACAACTGCCCTAGCTCTCTGCTATTCTGCTGCTGAATATGCTAGTCCCGTGTGGTATAAATCAGCTCACGCAAAAAAAGTCGACATTGCCTTGAATGAAACTTGCAGGCTAATCACAGGATGTTTAAAACCAACACCAACACAGAAGTTGTACTCACTTGCAGGCATAGCCCCACCTGATATTAGATGTGAGGTGGCCGCTAATATCGAGAGACATAAGGTTTGCAACATCCCCTTCATGGTCATCAGCCACCTTCAGCTCGACTGAAGTCCAGGAAAAGTTTTCTACAGTCTTCTTCTCCACTTGATTCTAACCCAAAAAAGGCCAGGGTTAAGCTATGGAATCAAAGGTATCCTGATCATCCGGAACTTGTTGAAATTGAAGAAAAATTACCACCTGGTGACGAAGATGGATGGTGTACCTGGAAGTCCTTAAACAGACTGCGCACCGGTGTAGCAAGATCTAAGGACAATCTCATGAAATGGGGAATCTTGCATGATGGGGACACACTGTGTGAATGCGGAGAAGAACAAACTTCTAGGCATTTCATGAACTGTCGTCTATGCCCAGACTCATGCACAGGATTGGATCTGGCATTGGCTGATAACAACGCTGTCAATGTAGCCAAATACTGGTCACAACTCTTGTAAATATTGTATATATTATCATTCCTGTTTCATTTCTCTTGCTCTTGTGTTATGTTATATGCAAGTGCTCTATTATGTGATTTTTTTCAATTTCTTGTTTGTATATTTTGGTACCTCTGACACGAATAAAAAACCAAAGTGTCGGGACATTTTGCCTTAATATAGATTCCTTCTACAAATTTTATTGTAAGTAGGCCTGTTTCACTCTTCTCTTTGTTCCACTGTTTGTGATTTAAATGGCATGGCTGTCCTCTTCTTTTTCACCTTAGTCGAATTTCTATAATTCGAATTTTTCGATATCTAGAAGCTTTAATTACCTAGTATATCCCTGGCACTTAACCGTAATCTTTATCTCGAACATTGACGATTTTTTTTCAGTGTTATTATATGACTGTCTCATTCGAAGGTGCATCGTTTTGTGATCACACACAACCTCTATGAACGAATGCTGAAACAAAATGTCCTCCAGTGCTTGCAAGGTGCAATGGACTGGTCATCTGGCTCCTGGGTGCATGCGTGTTGCAGAACACTTGACTCGCTCCTCCCTTCAGAAGAATGACCTCGGTGAAATAAATATCCGCAATTAACTTACTGTATTTTAATACCCGGATGACAGAATCAAGTTAATTGGGGCTCAATGGATAATCGTAACGTGCATAGTGTCTCAAGCCAGCAAACATTGTTGTAGCACAATTACTCGGCAAGATATTTCAGTTTTAGTTAGTTATTGAGGTTTTAAGGGGAAGAACTACGAGGTCATCAGTTTTAGTAAAAGGTGAAATGTGACCTTGATGAAATGAATATTCGCAATTATTTTAATGCGCGGATTACAGAATCACGTACGTCGGGGCTCAATGGATAATACATGACGTGCATTGTGTTTCAAGCCAACAAACGTCGTCGAAGCTCAATTACTTGTCAAGATATTTCAGTTTTAGTAAAATATGAAATTCCTTCCCAATTATTTTAATATAAGATATGATATAAGCCTACATACAGTACTTTGCGATTATTAAGAGTTTTCCTACGTATCTCCATAACTCGAATTTCCGATTAGTCGAATTTATTTTGATATAGCTTGCTACGGTGGGTGAGTGGTTATAGTGTCGGACTACCAACCCCAAGATTGCAGGTTCGCTCCTGACCATGGTAAGTGATTTTTGAAAGGCGACAAAAATCACTACACTCATGTCATACGTTGTTGGCATGTTAAAGAACCCATTTGAATTCAGTAGGCCGTGTTCAATGGCAAAATTAATCTCGGGATTTTCCGCCAACACAAAGTTCCTCCATTCTCTACTTGAAAGAGCTGTAATGTCAATGAGTTTAGATATTTAACCTCCTTGACTTTCATAGCATTCAAGGGAACGACGAAATTCGACATGCGAGCTACCCTCTGGGTGCCAATTAACAAAGTTTGCACCAGGCACCCGAGGCCATACGATATTATTATTATTATTATTATTTTGATATCACCTAACGATTCGAGGTATCGATGTTAGACTGTAATTGAATTGCTAATTTTCTTCAAATTTTCCAACATAACTTTTCAGGGGGAAAATATCTACCATTTCTATAATATATGGGAACACTCCACGAAGACAGGCTGAGGAGAAACAGTTAACAATGCGAGGTCACAACAGTAGCTACGCAATGTTGGGTGTAACACCATTCCTTCACGCTCTCACAGCAGCACACTCAATCTAAATGTCGTGCCGATATGTTTTTCTAATTATCCTATTAGCTTTTCCATCACATTAATATTGCCACTTTACCGAGCCGGCTCTAAATGAACAAGATCAAATTTATATCATCGGACCTCGTAAAAATTAATGGAGCAAATATCTGCTTGAGCTCGGCGCTCGCATTGTATTTTATTAAAAATTGCACTGCAGTACATAATACTTTCGGGGGTAATTTTATTATACAATGTGATTTTAGTACAGTGTTAAGGTTAATTGTAATATGTATCTTCATGAATATAATAACCTTGCACATGAGTAGAAACGAGAATTCTTGGAACTGAGCCGGAACTTTATGCTCGTAAGACGGGATGAGCAGATCCGGTAGATAATGATGATGACTATCCCACTCACACGTCGCTCTTCCTATTTGAACCATTAACATGTAAGAATGTAAATCAGCCAATTATATAGCTCTATTTGGATAATTAAGCACCATCTATTATCACTGAGCTCTTATCACACCTATGTTTTACTGATTGCAATGCTTACCCTCAGAACAAAATAGTCTATTTTCATATATCCAACTTATGTTAATTTCCTCTACCAACATACAAAATGTCAGTTTGATTGCTGTAATAGATTCGTAGATAGGCTATTGAGAACCGTCTAATTGTTTCGGATGGTTGCCATGATGGATTTTTATATAAGTTGGCCATAGAGTTAAGTACTATTGCATGAAGATTATATCGTAGGTGCATTATTCAAACTTCAATCGCACGATTAGGACACAAGAAAGAAAACGAGATTTTAAAATTTCGCACTGTCGCCATCTTGTGGTTATGAAAACAATTTAAATAAATTACATTAAAATATGTATAAGCATTTACTCTACCAAGTTTCACTGCGCTCGGATGGCTAAATCACGAGAAAAGTCTATTTAAATGTTCAAATTCGCTTGGCCACCATGTTAGTTTCGTACTTAACAGGATTTTGAAAGTCACGTAGGTGAACTTCTTGTGGTGTCCTTTATCACTGTACAAAATATCAGGGTGATATCAGTAATAGTTTCGGAGATAGAGAATGCCGGTGAAATATTTCGCACAACCACCATCTTGGATTGGTGAGATGCATTAAAATTTTAAAGGCACTGTCCGTGGTTGGACAAAATAGAACTATGTCCTTACGGAGTTTCATTGATATCGCTCCAGCCGTTTAGATTTTATTAGGGAGGGACACACACACGTACGCACGCACACACATACAACACACGGACAAAAGGTGATCTCATAAGCCTATTTTTAGCCTACTTTTTATTTTTGCAAAAAATTAAAGTAGACTTATGAGAGTTACACGGGCCAAAAATTGTCAGTCTGTCTCTGTGTGTGCGTCCATATCTGTCCCCTCCTCTATCAATTCAAAAAAGACGAAACCGAATTGAACGAAATTTGGTACAGCAAAGGACAACTCAGTGTAATTTTTTAAATATCGCCCCCATCTTGATGGAAACGGAATGGTGGCCACCCAAATGTTCAAAGCTTAAATCAAATTACGACTAACCTGATCATCATCTCTACCAAATGTTGCAACAACATACCTTCATGTGGGAAGCGTCCCTTGACCAAACTACAAGGTCATTGGCTAAATAGTTTGAAGATGGTGGCCGTGTATGTGTGCAAATCGATCCCTCCCTATTAATTCAAACACAAGGAAACCAAATCAAACCGCCTTTGGTACAGAGGTAGCACTAGCAAGGGACAACTCAGTGTCATGTTGTATATCGCCGCCATCATAACAAACGAAGTTACGAGCCTTACAGTAGTCGCATATGACGTGTAACACCTGACATAGAAGAAACCTCACGTGAAGTTGTTGATACACCGGTATTTTATACTATTATTGGCACAAATATTAATCTATTGTAAAAGGGAGTGTTTTACAGATATTGTAGTTTATAATACGGAACTCATTTTATTAGATGATTTGTAGCTTCCTCTAGCACTAGCTTAAATAAAGAATACGATATGGATCAACTAGATTAATAGACGCGACACCGCTCATAAACTTAAATTCCTTATAAACAGGTCCTCTTCATTCACAGACCAACACGTAATTTTATATGGATTCTGTTAAAATGAGTCATATTGATATGATAAATATCGTTTAAAATGATAATCTGGTAGCAAAAATATCTACCCCGTCCGGGATTCGAACCCGAGATCTACAGATTCACGGTCATAGGTGCTAACCCCACGGCTATTTCGACTACGCAAATAATGTGCACAAGATGGTGACTTATTTCCACGTTCCAATAATACTGCATTACGGAATTAAGTGTCATTTATATTTTGCTTGTTTCGATAATGTTCCTGCGTGAAATTGAGTTTAAAATGCCTTATGAATAGGCCCTCTTGTGAGTAAAGAGAACGTATTCAGCAATAGTTCATGAAGGCTTGCTCAATTCTCGTATAACCACAACGATTATATTATATTGATGACTGCAATACCGTTATGCGGGTTAATATTTGAATAGCCATTGTGCAGAAACATAATACCGGCAATGCTGACTACTTACAATGTTTGATATTAAGGCATTTTACAATTTAAATACTGATACGAAGACTTCGAACATGTACCATGTGCTTTGTTTCAATCACTTGACACCAGAGTTTGCATGAGCGTTTACCGTTCAGTATGTCACATACATTCCACATGGCCGAGATTACGTCATGGTATCAATTTCCGACACCGCGCGCTCATTGTTTCTCGTACCACTGCCAGCTGGAGCTTACCACTGCAAGCTAGATCGATCGATCGAGTTGGCAGTGCGTCTTACACTTCCGTTCGATCCACCACTGCCAGCTAGCACACTTCCGTTCAAGCACACTTCCGTTCGATCGAACGGAAGTGTGCCAGCCCTCCACCAAATGTTTGCAGCAATATACCTTAATGTGGGAAGCGGCGTTTGCCCACACTACAAGGTCATCAAACAAATAGTTTCAAGATGGTGGATGTATGAATCATGCAAGTATTATAGCCAAACCGTTATTTACGATTCAACAAGGCCTGGCCTCACCAAATCCCCTCATCGTGCATATGGAATTTTAAGCTTTCCTCAAGGAGGTGACCGGTATGATATTAGCATTTTATAATAGAACTCGTGGACCCGGCAGACGTTGTCCTGCCCGAATATATAGAGCGGGTTCAGCAAAAATATTTCAATTTTCGATAAACTATATATTAAGTGGCATTTGACATTGATTTTTAAAGAAAAAAAAATTCAAACCATTTCCCTACGTCAAATACCAATAATTCGACATCATCGCCACCTATGGTACAAAAATATAACTATGAATTATTCTCAGAAAGTCAATTATTCATGAACTTCTCAGAAGAAACCACTGCCAAGGTAACGGGTCTGGGAGATTTAGTGGGGAAAGAAGACCCTAACAAAAAATATATCAAAACATTTCTAGAACCTGATCGCAACGCCACATGCCGGGTCCAATTGGGGATCGAAACCATACAGGGACCAACTCGAACAAACTTACATGTTGTTTATTTTTGATAAGCAGTTACGGTATTGAAATCGCAAAACAACGCCAAGCTACGATGCAAATGATTTGTGCATGTTTTGAAGCCTACGTCAAGTACCATCGCCACCTGTGGTACAAAAACATAACACTGAATTATTCTCAGAAAGTCAATTATTCATCAACTTTTCAGAAGAAACCACTGGCAAGGGAGCGGGCTTGGGAGAATCAGTGGGGAAAGAAGATTCTGATGAGCTGAGACTTGAGTTTTCACTAAGGTTAGCGGTTTTGTTGACTCTATCTTGTGGTTCTAAAATTGTGTTCATCTACTTTTTGGTCGCTAAACCACCTACCGGGTCCAATTGTGAATCTACCTAGGTAAACCATACGGGGTCCATTCAAACATACATAACAATCATCAAAATCGGTCCAGCCGTTTAGGAGTTCAGTGAGATAAACACGTACAGAAGAATTATCTTTTTTTTAAATATATGTAATCCTTCGACACGTGTGTATGTCACTGAACTCCTCCTAACTGGCTGGACCGATATTGATGACAATTTTTATGTGTGTTAGAGTGGGTCCATGTACGGTGTAGATTCGCAATTTGACCCGGTAGGTGGAATGAACACAATTTTAGAACCACAATTTACACACAATTTTAGAACCACAACATACAGTCAAAAACAGTCGTCATGGAAACCGCTAGCCTTAGTTAAAGCAGTTGTCTTTAGACTGTGTGTCTCTGCACGTTAGAGCCCCTTGGTCGCAACCTGTGCAACTACCGCCATAACTTACCCTCCGCCCGTGGCGAAAAGTTATGCTTTGTACCATAGGTGGCGGTGATTCTGTTTGTCTCGGCACGTTAGAGCGATTCAACAAAGTCCCGTATGCGTTCATATACCATTCATCCGATTGCGATGAAACTTGGGAGAGATGAGTGCACTCCAGGGAAGGTTTCTGGCTTAGTAAATCCATTTTACAATAGATAGCACACGAGTAGATTCAACAAATGAGCGACGACGCGCGAAGCGTTTCAACAAGGTCCCGTATGCGTTCAAATACCATTCGTCCGATAGGGATGAAACTTGGGTGAGATGTTGTGTACACTCCAGGGAAGGCTTCTGGCTTAGTAAATCCATTTTACAATAAAAAAGGAAGCTTGTAGTTTAACGTGACCGTTAATCTTGAGATCATGAGCCACGGGACCTCCTTTTTACGTGGAATCCGAACCACAGGACATGGCATTTCACTTCGAAAATCTCACATGCATTGACCGGGAATCGAACCCGGACCGCCTTGGTGAGAGGCATACAGCTAGACCGCTGAGCCACCACGCCCCCCATTTTACAATAGGTAGCGCACGAGTAGATTCAACAAATGAGTGACGACGCGCGAAGCGTTTCAACAAAATCCCGTGTAAGTTTATATACCATTCATCGATTGCGATGAAACTTTGATGAGTTGTTGTGTACACTTACGTGAAGGGTTCTAACTTAGTAAATCCATTTCACAGGAGGTTGCGCACGAGTAGATTCAACAAATGAGCGACGACAAGAGAAGCATTTCAAAAAGGTCCCGTATGCGTTCAAATACCATTCGTCCGATAGCGATGAAACGTGGGTGAGATGTTGTGAACAGTCCAGGGGAGGCTTCTGGATTAGTAAATCCATTTTACAATATGTAGCGCACGAGTAGATTCAACAAATGAGTGACGGCACTCGAATCGTTTCAAAAAAGTACCGTATGCGTCCATATTTCATTCATCCGATTGCAATGAAACTTTGGTGAATTGTTGTGTACACTCCAGGAAAGGTTTCTGGCTTAGTAAATTAATTTTACAATAGGTAGCGCACGAGTAGATTCAACAAATGAGCGATGGCGCGCGAATCGTTTCAACAAAGTCCTGTATGCGTTCATATACCATTTATCCGATTGCGATGAAACTTTGGTGAATTGTTGTGTACACTCCAGGAAAAGCTTCTGGCTTAGTAAATCCATTTGGTTAATACGTAGGGCACAAGTAGATGTAACAAATGAGTGACGACGCGCGAAGCGTTTCAACAAAGTCCTATATGCGTTCATATACTATTCATCGATTGCGATGAAACTTTGATGAGTTTTTGTGTACAATTACGTGACGCTTTCTAACTTAGTAAATCCATTTCACAGTTGGTACAGCACGAGTAGATTCAACAAATGAGTGACAGCGCACGAATCATTTAAACAAAATCCCATATGCGTCATATGCCATTCATCCGATTGCGATGAAACATTGGTGAGTTGTTGCGCACGCTCCCACGAATGTTTCTATATTAGTAAATTCATTTCACGACAGTTTGGAGGTATTTAACGGAAATTGAAAAATATTATGTGTATCCAAAAGCAATTCAAGACACAAAATTATAACGCCAACACTTTCTTTGATATGCATTGCAACGCATGTCGGGTACAGCTTGTATGTATATATATATAAAGTAGATATGTAACCGCAGCAGTGACTAACAGTTCAGGCTGGCCATGCCATGTCGTGCTGGGCCGTGCGTCCCTCGGGTAAAAATGGAGGCTATTGATTTGCTCACTAGTCCATATTCCAGTAACTTCGAAAGTTTATATCCTTTTAGGAATGTACTGAACAAAATAATACATATTTAGCATCAAATGGTTTATAATTTTTTTTATTTAGTCAATTTACCCTCTAGGTTGACGGTTCCCACGGAATCAGCGAGGGAACTCACCACTACCGCCTCTATGGGCAGTGTCCTGGAGCTTGGAACATCTGGTCGGGAGGGATACAACTGGGGAGATGTGATCAGCACTTCGCCCAGGCGGCCTCACCTGCAAAGCGAACAGGGGCCTCATGAGGGATGGGATGGAAGATTGGGATGGATAGGCTAGGAAGAGAAGAGGGAAGGAGGCGACCGTGGCCTGACAGTAGGTACCATCCCGGCATTTGCCCGAAGACGAAGTGGGAAACCACGGAAAACCACTTCGAGGATGGCTGAGGTGGGCATCGAACCCCCTCTACTCATTTGGACCACCCTAGGCTGAGTAGACCCCGTTCCAGTCCTCATACCACTTTTCAAATTACGTGGCAGAGCCGGGAATCGAACCCAGGACCTCCGGGGCGGCAGCTAACTATGCTGACCGCTACGCTACGGAGGCGACATGGTTTATAAAAACGCCAGAAAACACTCATGAAATCGTTAATTCCAAGACAAAATATGTTATGCAGTTATACTAAGCCAGTTGTTTACCTTCTGTAGATTTAGTGCTGGGCCTGTGTAGCGTAGTGGTAGTGTCCTAGACTCATAGTCTAGTGGTACATGGATCAAATCCAATAAGGTTCATTTTTTTACTTGCTTTTTTTCTCCTTGTATTAATTGATTTATAACTACTCGCACGTTATAATGTTAAGCATATATAATAGTGTGTATTTGCAACCGAAAATGTTATATATATTCATAACACCACATTTCAACACTTGACTTCAGCGATTAAAATTCGTCATTTGTTGTTATTGTTGTTGTTGATTGTTTAGGGGCGTTGCGGCATCATGGTCTTGTATTCCCGTGTGCTTGGGTGTGTGTAGAAGTTGCCTGATAACCTGTGTCACTGTGATGTCTGTAGGCTTACTAGTGTGTGTACTTTTATACGAGGAAGGATTTGGGTAGGAAGCTGTTGTTGTTGTTTCCTTTGATATGCTTGGACATCATGGTCATTTAGCCCCGTGTACTTGGGTGAGTGTTCAATTTTGTCTGATAACCTGTGTTATTGTGATGGCTGTATTAGCGTGTGTGTGTGTATATATATAATTCAGGTGAGGATTCAATCAGCGTATAATATCCGTATAGCACGTTGTATTTCAACAAGCTACTACAACCAACATTCAACTATAGTCCTTCAATAGGACAAAGGGTTATAACTATACCCATTCATTTAAGAGAAAGTAGACTATATGTTCTTTGCTGAACATCTTGGTTTTTTTTTTTTTCATAAATGAAAATAGTCGCCTCCGTAACGTAGCGGTCAGCATGGTTAGCTGCCGCCCCGGAGGTCCTGGGTTCGATTCCCGGCTCTACCACGAAATTTGAAAAGTGGTACGAGGACTGGAACGGGGTCTACTCAGCCTCGGGTGGCCCAAATGAGTAGAGGGGGTTCGATTCCCCCTCAGCCATCCTCGAAGTGGTTTTCCGTGGTTTCCCACTTCGTCTTCGGGCAAATGCCGGGATGGTACCTTCTTCAAGACCACGGCCGCCTCCTTCCCTCTTCCTTGCCTATCCATCCTCACCATCCCTTACCTTCCCTCATGAGGCCCCTGTTCGCTTTGCAGGTGAGGCCGCCTGGGCGAGGTGCCAATCCCACCTCACCAGTTGTATCCCTTCGATTCGATGTTCCCAGCTCTAGGACACTGCCCATAGAGGCGGTAGTGGTGAGTTCCCTCGCTGAGTCCGTGGGAACCACCAACCTAGAGGGTAAATCGACTAAGTAAAAAATAAAAAAAATATAAGCGTAGGTTGACAACCCATATCGTAGTTCTTTGGATGACAATGAACGGCAAATTAGATCATATTTCTTGTTGTTTCATTTGAGAAGCTGAGACATCGTGATTTTTCAGCCCCGTGTACTTGGGGTATGTGTGTAATTTTGTTTGATAACCTGCGCCATTATGATGGCCGTATTGGTGTGTATATTTGTAACTCAGATTAAGATTGGGAAGGAGGCGGCTGTATAGCCTGAAGTTAGGAACCATACTGGCATTGTGGTGTTTGAAGCCATATTTTTAGTGTTGCCTTAGTAAACAAGAGTTTAGTGCTTTTCAGTCGGTCAACACGAATGTACCCAAAAGAGATGGGTTATGCCCTAATCCTGAAATAAATTACATGAGATTAATAAAACACTAGGATGACCAGTTTCGATCGTCAAGCGATCATCATCAGATCCATTACACTTAGGCTACAAAATCTATGTTTGAAATACAGGTGAAAATATTTACAATATGTACAATTATTTAGTTGCAGTATTGGTACTGCAACTGTCAGTGTATGCTAAATGCAGTATATATGTTAGGCGAAATGCTAAATGGTGATAGCTATCCGGAGATTGTACTTTAGAGAGATTATATGGTTGTAAACTATGGTTAAACTATAAAATTTTTGGCTAACTACTTATCTGATTGTCTTCCGTATTACAGCTACTCGCAGTTTTCGTGCTCACTGGAACTCGCTGTGCGGTCGACTGCGGTGGTTATCTTAACGACTGGTTTTTCCCCTGCCTCCTCCCCTCTGTCCCTACGTGCTGTGGGGAGTGATAGCGATGTGTTTATGTGAGGTGTTGCCAACCTAGATAAGATGTATGTTATTGAATGAGGTGGGTCCACAACTATTAAAGACCGTGGATTGGCCCTCGCCACGCGTGGAGCATAACCCATTCGAACTAAGCGTTGACGGTCTTATGAGGACGTCCCGGCACCTTTAATACTGCCGCGAATATGGGCCTTGGTTTATTGCAGAAGCAAAGTACATCGTACACCTGATCCAGATAACATTTACCTATTAAAAAAACCCTAATTTCCCCCCTTTTTTATCTAGCTTGGCTGTGTCGCTAAATTGTGTTTTGTTTCCGACAGGGTGTGTTTTTTAGTAGCGTGAAGAGGGGTGAGCTCTCCATGAACGTGTGTTCATTTAGATTGTTGGGATTGTTTCGTTTGGCTAGGTGTATCTCGATTGCTTCCTTTATGTCAAGAGCTCTGCCTTTCGATTCGTGATGGATTATTTTAAGGTCCGACTCTATGTTGGTAAAGCTGTGCCCTGCGTCACACATATGTTCGCACACGGCTGAATGTGTTCCGTATCTTATCGCATTCATATGTTCATTATAACGTGTGTCTACTCGCCTTCCACTCTGCCCGATGTAATTAGCTTGACAATCGGTGTCTTGGCACGTTATAGAATATATCCCTGACCTTGAATACGGGTCACGTTTATTTAGATTACTATTTAGGATGTGCCTAGCGGTTGTGTTTTTCGTCGTGAAAGCTATCTTTATGCCTTGTTTTTTGAATAGGTTAGTGATTTTATATGTATTCGCATTCACATAGTTGAAACGCGCAAATTTTTTCTCATTACTGTCCGGTTTGGGAATCGTTTTATCTTTATTTTTATGTTTGGCTATAATTTGATTTATTTTGCTTGGCGAGAAGTTGTTTTCCTTTGCTATTTGCATAATAGTTCTTATTTCCTTATTATAGTTGTCTTTTGACATGGGTATGTTTAAAGCTCTGTGCACCATTGAATTGAAACCCGCTAGTTTGTGCGTACTGGGGTGATTAGACTGATTGTCGATTGCATGCGAGGTTTGTGTTGCTTTCCGGAATATGGAATATGAAAGGTCGTTGTCTTTACGTTCAATAGTTATATCGAGATAATTTATTTTCCGGTCTATTTCGGATTCCTTAGTGAATTTGATAGAGTGGTGAAGGCTATTAATGGATTGTAGAATTGTTTCTTCGCTTGTTAGTTCAGTATCGTAGATGCAAATTACATCATCTACGTATCTTTTCCATATTACTATTCCCTTTGTTGAAGTCTTTTCTAAGAACGCATTTTCTAGAGCATTGATGAAGATGTCAGCGATTAACCCACTTAGTGGCGATCCCATTGCTAGGCCATCTCTCTGTGTGTATATTTTATTGTCGAATTGAAACACGTTTTGGGTGAGAACGACCCTCAGTAATCTCACAATCTCTTCAATTTCTTTTACCGAATTGTTGGATTTTAAGTTGTTTTCGATAGTGTTGATTGCTTCAATAATCGGAATATTGGTGTACATGTTAGTTACGTCGAAGGATACTAGCCTGAAGCTAGGTTTCATTTGCAGGGTGTTCAATGCTGTTACTAGTTCTGTTGTGTTCTTTACAGAGTTGTTTTTGTCGTTGGAAAGACGGCATTTTAAGATTTTTAGTAACTCTTTGCTGATTTTGTAATTAGGGGCATTCCTACAATTGACTATTGGTCTCATTGGGCATTCCTTTTTGTGTATTTTTGGTTGTCCCCTCAATGACGGTATTTTCGGGTTCATGTTTATTAGTTTTGATTTTTCGGCTTTGGTCAGTATGTATTCTGTTTCTTTTAGCGCACTTTTTATTTGTTTTTGGAATTTGTTGGTGGGGTCTTTTGTTAATTCCTTGATTTCGTTGTTGTTTAGGAATTCGACTGTTTTTTCAATGTATTCTGTTTTGTTCAAAATTACTGTAGTGTTTCCCTTATCTGCTTTTGTGATGATTAAGTCATGTTCTTTTATTTTTTGTTTCAACGACTTTATTTCTTTGGGCTGTTTGTTGTTTTGAATGTTATTGCTATCGCCCTCTCGTTTGAGGATTTTTTTGGCTTCGTTGGTGGCGAGATTTTTGGTTAATTCCCTGTCTTCTGCTGGGAGCTTGTGACTGGCTATCTCAATATCTGTGATTAACTGTTTTATATTGTGGTTCGTGTGTGCGTCTGTGCAGTTGTATTTCAAACCTTTGTCTAACATATTCATTTCACCTTGAGAAAAGGTTACGTTCGTTCTGTTGTTTACTCTGCTGTGGAAATTGAATTCATTGTTATTCGTGTGTTGTTCGTTTGATTGATGGTTCTGTGTTTCTCCTAGTTTTCTTGATTTATTTTCTAGCGTTTCATGCTTCCTCGTTGCTCTGATTTTGATGTTGTCATGTAGGTGCTCGGTGAAGCTGTCCCTAAACTCTTGTTTACTAAGGCAACACTGAAAATATGACTTTAAACACCACAATGTTCACGGCTAGTCAGGCAAATCGTGAAGCCAAGAAATTCAAATCACTCAGGCTTAAACTCATGAATTTAGACAAGTCAATTTGGTTCAACAAAAAATGTATAGAACTAAACCTCACCCCTAAATACGTACCATTTAAAACTGTACCGAACACACCAGCCACGATCATTTCAACCAAACAAGCCAAAGCGCTTTGGATAAAAAACGAATTAAGATTTGCATACATAAGAAAGCAAGAAATTAACCAACAATTATACGACATTCAATTGCAACTAATTTCTGGCACGCGGCCAAATGGGACAGCTTCACCGAGCACCTACATGACAACATCAAAATCAGAGCAACGAGGAAGCATGAAACGCTAGAAAATAAATTAAGAAAACTA
The DNA here is from genome assembly GCA_946902985.2 of Meconema thalassinum. Taxonomy (NCBI): domain Eukaryota; kingdom Metazoa; phylum Arthropoda; class Insecta; order Orthoptera; family Tettigoniidae; genus Meconema; species Meconema thalassinum. Next base: position 1,288,936,031 of record OX336388.2, on the reverse strand, counting down.
GGAGAAACACAGAACCATCAATCTAACGAACAACACACGAATAACAATGAATTCAATTTCCACAGCAGAGTAAACAACAGAACGAACGTAACCTTTTCTCAAGGTGAAATGAATATGTTAGACAAAGGTTTGAAATACAACTGCACAGACGCACACACGAACCACAATATAAAACAGTTAATCACAGATATTGAGATAGCCAGTCACAAGCTCCCAGCAGAAGACAGGGAATTAACCAAAAATCTCGCCACCAACGAAGCCAAAAAAAATCCTCAAACGAGAGGGCGATAGCAATAACATTCAAAACAACAAACAGCTCAAAGAAATAAAGTCGTTGAAACAAAAAATAAAAGAACATGACTTAATCATCACAAAAGCAGATAAGGGAAACACTACAGTAATTTTGAACAAAACAGAATACATTGAAAAAACAGTCGAATTCCTAAACAACAACGAAATCAAGGAATTAACAAAAGACCCCACCAACAAATTCCAAAAACAAATAAAAAGTGCGCTAAAAGAAACAGAATACATACTGACCAAAGCCGAAAAATCAAAACTAATAAACATGAACCCGAAAATACCGTCATTGAGGGGACAACCAAAAATACACAAAAAGGAATGCCCAATGAGACCAATAGTCAATTGTAGGAATGCCCCTAATTACAAAATCAGCAAAGAGTTACTAAAAATCTTAAAATGCCGTCTTTCCAACGACAAAAACAACTCTGTAAAGAACACAACAGAACTAGTAACAGCATTGAACACCCTACAAATGAAACCTAGCTTCAGGCTAGTATCCTTCGACGTAACTAACATGTACACCAATATTCCGATTATTGAAGCAATCAACACTATCGAAAACAACTTAAAATCCAACAATTCGGTAAAAGAAATTGAAGAGATTGTGAGATTACTGAGGGTCGTTCTCACCCAAAACGTGTTTCAATTCGACAATAAAATATACACACAGAGAGAAGGCCTAGCAATGGGATCGCCACTAAGTGGGTTAATCGCTGACATCTTCATCAATGCACTAGAAAATGCGTTCCTAGAAAAGACTTCAACAAAGGGAATAGTAATATGGAAAAGATACGTAGATGATGTAATTTGCATCTACGATACTGAACTAACAAGCGAAGAAACAATTCTACAATCCATTAATAGCCTTCACCACTCTATCAAATTCACTAAGGAATCCGAAATAGACCGGAAAATAAATTATCTCGATATAACTATTGAACGTAAAGACAACGACCTTTCATATTCCATATTCCGGAAAGCAACACAAACCTCGCATGCAATCGACAATCAGTCTAATCACCCCAGTACGCACAAACTAGCGGGTTTCAATTCAATGGTGCACAGAGCTTTAAACATACCCATGTCAAAAGACAACTATAATAAGGAAATAAGAACTATTATGCAAATAGCAAAGGAAAACAACTTCTCGCCAAGCAAAATAAATCAAATTATAGCCAAACATAAAAATAAAGATAAAACGATTCCCAAACCGGACAGTAATGAGAAAAAATTTGCGCGTTTCAACTATGTGAATGCGAATACATATAAAATCACTAACCTATTCAAAAAACAAGGCATAAAGATAGCTTTCACGACGAAAAACACAACCGCTAGGCACCTCCTAAATAGTAATCTAAATAAACGTGACCCGTATTCAAGGTCAGGGGTATATTCTATAACGTGCCAAGACACCGATTGTCAAGCTAATTACATCGGGCAGAGTGGAAGGCGAGTAGACACACGTTATAATGAACATAGGAATGCGATAAGATACGGAACACATTCAGCCGTGTGCGAACATATGTGTGACGCAGGGCACAGCTTTACCAACATAGAGTCGGACCTTAAAATAATCCATCACGAATCGAAAGGCAGAGCTCTTGACATAAAGGAAGCAATCGAGATACACCTAGCCAAACGAAACAATCCCAACAATCTAAATGAACACACGTTCATGGAGAGCTCACCCCTCTTCACGCTACTAAAAAACACACCCTGTCGGAAACAAAACACAATTTAGCGACACAGCCAAGCTAGATAAAAAAGGGGGGAAATTAGGGGTTTTTTAATAGGTAAATGTTATCTGGATCAGGTGTACGATGTACTTTGCTTCTGCAATAAACCAAGGCCCATATTCGCGGCAGTATTAAAGGTGCCGGGACGTCCTCATAAGACCGTCAACGCTTAGTTCGAATGGGTTATGCTCCACTCGTGGCGAGGGCCAATCCACGGTCTTTAATAGTTGTGGGCCCACCTCATTCAATAACATACATCTTATCTAGGTTGGCAACACCTCACATAAACACATCGCTATCACTCCCCACAGCACGTAGGGACAGGGGGGAGGAGGCAGGGGAAAAACCAGTCGTTAAGATAACCACCGCAGTCGACCGCACAGCGAGTTCCAGTGAGCACGAAAACTGCGAGTAGCTGTAATACGGAAGACAATCAGATAAGTAGTTAGCCAAAAATTTTATAGTTTAACCATAGTTTACAACCATATAATCTCTCTAAAGTACAATCTCCGGATAGCTATCACCATTTAGCATTTCGCCTAACATATATACTGCATTTAGCATACACTGACAGTTGCAGTACCAATACTGCAACTAAATAATTGTACATATTGTAAATATTTTCACCTGTATTTCAAACATAGATTTTGTAGCCTAAGTGTAATGGATCTGATGATGATCGCTTGACGATCGAAACTGGTCATCCTAGTGTTTTATTAATCTCATGTAATTTATTTCAGGATTAGGGCATAACCCATCTCTTTTGGGTACATTCGTGTTGACCGACTGAAAATCACTAAACTCTTGCTTTCTTAACCATACTGGCAATTGCCTCGAGTGGAATTGGGAAACCACAGAAAACTGGGAATCGAAATCACCTCTTCTCAGTTTGGCCTCACGAGGCTGAGTATGTCTATAGATCATTCCAGTCCTCGGACCAAAATAAAATTTCCTGGCAGAGTCTGGAATCGAACCCATATCTCAGGTACGACAATTAAGAGTGCTAGCCGCGACACAACGAGGTGAGACTCTTAGAAGACAAGGGATCTAAGTGATATAATATTGCATTTGGAAAACCACGAATGTATGTTTCAAGGGTCATTTTCTCACGTTTCTTGTCCATCACTTGTGCCCCTTGTCTTCTAAGCACCTTATTTTTTTGAATATATTAAAACACGGTAAGTTATTCTTAGTTGGAATATAACCTATAAGAATTTCAATAATATTGTGTTAAGCGCTTGTTCCAGTTTATTCCTGAAATAGTCACTAAACATTCAACTCGTACATTTGAAATCCCCTAGTTTATTTCAACTCTCATGCTTCAAGAACAATCGAACTTTCCAATATTTAACACAACCAACGTAAGCCGAATTCCTACCCTCTTACATCAATACAGAAAGCTGTGAATACAGCAACAACAGAATTGAAAAATGGTATAAAAATTTGCATTTAATTCGATGTTTAAACATTTTAAATGGGAACGAACAGTAAGATTCTTATCTGAGAGATTTAATGTGATGAGATGAAGTAGCTAGTAATTTCCATACACTCTCATGACTGTGAAGTGGCACACTGAACTCCCATTACAGTTCTGCCATTTTGGGTGGGGTACGCGCAATAATTGCTTGCGAGGTTCTTAATATGCATGCGCTACATTCCTTGCAATCCATCAAGATGTTTCTCATTTGTTGACTGGCCCGTCTAATGATAGGCCGGGACACAGCTGATGACAAGGCTCGGCAGGTAAATGAACTGATGATGTTGTTGTTGTTGATGATGATGATGAGAGTCGTGGCTAGGGAGAAATTGTGCACCCCTTTCCATCTGTCCTACAATCCTTGCACATTCCCAGAATTATAAATATTTGATAAATATATACTTTTAAACGTAAGAACTGAAAATAAGACGTCCACCGGAACTTGAATCCAAAGACCACAATTCGTCTCCCTTCATCCTACTTTCAATTTTTGGAAACGATAATCCCACTATTTTTTAGCCTACTTTCGATTTTTGCAAAAAAATGAAAGTAGACTTATGAGATCAACACAGGGCGAAAAAAAATTGTGTGTGTGTGTGTGTGTGTGTGTGTGTGTGAGTCTGTATGTGAGTCTGTGTGTGAGTCTGCCCCCCCCCCCTATCAATTCGAACACGGTGAAACAGAATTGAATGAAATTTGGTGCAGAGGTAGCCCCAGCAAAGGGCACCTAAGTGTCATGTTTTATATCGTCACCATCTTGACGGAAACGTAATGGCAGCCACCCAAATGTTCAGAGCTTAAATCAAATTACGACTAACCTAATCATCCGATCTATGCCAAATTTTTCAACAACACCCCTTTATGTGGAGAGCCTCCCTTGACCAAATTACAAGGTTATCAGCTCAATAGTTTGCGGATGGCGGCCATGTTGGTGTGCAAATCTATTCCCCATATTAATTCAGACACGGTGAAACCGAATGGAACGAAATTTGGTACAGAAGTAGCACTACCAGAGGGCACCTCAGTGTTATGATTTATATTACCACCATCTTGACGGAAACTTAATGGTGGCCACCCAAATGTTCAATGCTTAAATCAAATTATGACTAAGCTAATCATCCGATCTATGCCAAATTTTGCAACAACACACCTTTATGTGGGGAGCCGTCCTTGACCAAATTACAAGTTTATCAGCTCAATAGTTTGCGGATGGTGGCCATGTATGTGTTCAAATCGAAAATAAGACGTCCACCGGAACTTGAATCCAAAGACCATAATTCGTCTCCCTTCATCCTACTTTCAATTTTTGGAAACGATAATCCCACTATTTTTAGCCTACTTTCGATTTTTGCAAAAAATGAAAGTAGACTTATGAGATCAACACAGGGCGAAAAATTGTGTGTGTGTGTGTGAGTCTGTATGTGTGTCTGTGTGAGAGTCTGTGTATTCTGAATGTCTGTCCCCCCGCCCGCTTCCCCCCCCCCCCTATCAATTCGAACACGGTGAAACCGAATTGAATGAAATTTGGTGCAGAGGTAGCCCCAGCAAAGGGCACCTCAGTGTCATGTTTTATATCGCCACCATCTTGACGGAAACGTAATGGCGGCCACCCAAATGTTCAGAGCTTAAATCAAATTACGACTAACCTAATCATCCGATCTATGCCAAATTTTTCAACAACACCCCTTTATGTGGAGAGCCTCCCTTGACCAAATTACAAGGTTATCAGCTCAATAGTTTGCGGATGGTGGCCATGTTGGGGTGCAAATCTATTCCCCATATTAATTCAGACACGGTGAAACCGAATGGAACGAAATTTGGTACAGAAGTAGAACTAGCAGAGGGCACCTCAGTGTTATTTTTTATATCGCCGCCATCTTTACGGAAACGTAATGGCGGCCACGCAAATGTTCAAAGCTTAAATCAAATTACGACTAACCTAATCATCCGATCTATGTCAAATTTTGCAACAACACACCCTTTTATGGGGAGCATTTTGAACCAAACTACAAGGTCATCAGCCTAATAGTTTGCGGATGGCGGCCATGTATGTGTTCAAATCGATTCCCTCCATCTATTCAAACATGATGAATCCAAATTGAACTAAATTCGGTACAGAGGTAACACTAGCAAAGGACACCTCAGTGTCATGTTTTATTTCGCCGCCATCTTGACGGAAACGTAATGGCGGCCACCCAAATATTTAAAGCTTAAATCAAATTTCATCCAACCTAATCATCTGATCTCTACCAAATTTTGCAACAGCATACCTTTATGTGAAAAGCGTTCTTTGACCAAGCTACAAGGTCGTCAGTCCAATAGTTTTCTTATGGCGGCCATATATGTGTACAAATCGATTCCCCCTATCAATTCAAACACGGTAAAACCGAATTGAACGAAATTAGGTACGGAGGTAGCACTAGCAAAGGGCACCTCAGCGTCATGTTTTATATTGCAGCCATCTTGATGGAAACGGAATGGTGGCCACCCAAATGGTAAAAGCTTAAATCAAATTATGACCAACCTAATTATTTGATATCTACCATATTTTGCAACCACATACCTTTTTGTGGGAAGCCCAATAGTTTGCAGATAGCGGCCATGTATGTGTGCAAATCGATTCATCATATCAATTTAAACACGGTGAAAACGAATTGAATGAAATTTTGTACAGAGGTAGTACTAGCAAAGGGCACCTCATATTCATTTTTAGCCTACTTTTCACATTTTGCAAAAATGAGGAAAAAGTAGACTTATGAGATCGGGCAAATGTGTGTCTGTTTGTCTGTCTGTCTGTCTGTCAGTCCTTCTGTCTGTCTGGCTGGCTGTGTGTGTGTCCCCCCCTATCAACTCCTAAACGGCTGCAGCAATCGAAACAAAATTTGGTAGGAGTAAAGATCTATACCTGAATATCTCACGGTCATATTTGAAAATGATGTCAGTGCTACCAACTGCTAAAATATCGCAATTGAAATTTGAGCTCCATGTTGGATATCTTGGAAAGTATGAATGGGAGCTATTTCAAAATTGGCACACGTACAGATCATAATATTTCAGTTTAATTTCCAGGAGGCCAAACATGGCAGTGTTGCCAAAATGATTATAAGCCTCCTGATAGGTCCAATTTTTAAATGCATGTAACTTCTACACTATCAAGCGGAATTCAACCAAATTTCGTATGTTGTATGTGTACATAACCAGATATGACTGAGCGTATTCTTAAGACCTACCAGGGCTGCCAATTGTTAATAAATGCTCCTAATTTATTTTATCCAAATACCAATATATCAGAAAGTATGCAAGCCGACAGCTTTAAACAATGCACACGTATAGTACCTGACATTCTATATTAATTTGGAGTAACTTATATACGTCAGTGCTACCAACATGATTCTTACCTGCTGACAGGTCCAACTTTAAATACATGTAACATCCATACTATCATTTGGATTTCAACCAAATTTCGTATGTGCTATGTGTACCATAACAGATATGACTATGCGTATTCTAAGGAGCAACCAGGGCTGCCAACTGTTAATATGTGCTGTCCCTATTTTTGTTACCCTAATATCAATATATCAGAAAGTATGCAAGCCAATAGCTCTAAACTTTGCATACGTATAGTACCTGGCATTCTAGACGAATTTGGAGTAACTAATATACGTCAGTGCTGCCAACATGATTCTAAGCCTGCTGATAGGTCCAATTTTAAAATGCATGTAACTTCTATACTAACTAATGGATTTCATTCAAAATTGGCACAACAATAGATCATATTATTTCAGATTATTTCTGACCAATACATGCATGACATTGTTGCCAACATGATTTTACGCGCGCTGTTAGATCCAATGTTTAACTGCATGTAACGTCCATGCTATCCAGTGGACTTCAACCAAATTTTGTATTTAGTACCGTAAGAGACGGAACTAAGAATATATTCAGTCATCAGGGCTGCCAACTGCAGTGCTCTATTAGGATACATTATGCCAGGTATACAGTATTTCGAACTAATTGGAAATTTCGATATTAGCAACTTAATTTCGTCATTATTCTAGATAGGTTCATATTCTGTAGAATAATCATTGGCATGAAAAGTAGGCTGTATAGTTCTTAACGGAACTTCTTGTTATTATCCGTATAACACGTTGTATTTCTACAAGCTACTACAACCAACATACAGTTATACTCCTTGAAAAGGGCAAAGAGTTATAACAATAACCATGCATTTACTGAACATCTTGTTTAGAAATGGGGTGTCGCTGTCACGCTAATGTTGAGGTTAAGCGTGCTTGTGGAAGTACGGTTTGTTGGCAAGTGAGAAATCTATTATATTGGTAGATTTCCGGACCCATGAAAAATAAGATTTCGGGATAAGAAAAGAGGGGTCATGAAATGCGCTGAAATGAAACACTCCTTAGCCCTTGGATGCCCTGGGTAGTCGGTAAAGAACAAAAATTCACCAAGGGAGGCCGATAGGAGAGATGAGGGAGAGAGAGCGGCACAAATAAGTGGAAGCAATGTCAGGATCAGCTAAAGCCTCGTGGTCACCAACCAAGTTCCACTAATCGCGACCTCTTGGTGTAGCGGCTAGTATTCTTGGCTGTCGCACCGGAGGTCCAGGTTCGATTCCCGGCTCCACCAGTAAATGTAATTCAGGTCTGAGGGCTGGGACGGGATACACTCAGCATTGTGAGGAAAATTTGTGAATACATGGGTTTGATGCCTACCTCTGCCATCCTGGAAGTACTCGGAGCTGAAAAAAAACAATGATTTCCAAGGCCATAAGGAAACATCACTTCACATTCCCGGAGACGAACGTCACTAAAATTAAAGCAGTCTACTAATTCCAGGTCTACTTGAAAGTTAAGACGCGTGTACCGAACCAACTATCCACGTGCTGCTCTGGGTGGCAGTCGGACTAATAATACAAGAGACCATATCCGTGTACTTTCCATACCACCCACGTCTACATACGATAGGGTTCTCCTTTCAGCACCCAAGCAAGAATCGTGCAGCTGAGGTTCGTTCGTGATTACAGAGCATACAAATTATACTGTGGAGGCATCTAGTTCATTAGCCATGTAAATATGATGCGGCAATAAATAATGATTTATGATAGGCAGTCAACAATAATAATCTTATCCGAAAACGGGATACCCTACGCTTTCATCTCTTTATGTACATGTTTTTCTATAGGTCTTTAAGGTGATGAATTACTGTATTGTTTGAAATCGAGCTGATACTGCTATTACCGGATACATCATACTCGTCTAACAAGAATGTGAAACAGTCCGACAGAGAGAATCTGTGAGAATGAAGAATAGACTCTCAAATTTATTCCAAGTTTACACCCCCATTGTTGGTTTTAGTTAGTATTAATATTCAATGTAATACACATCCATTAAGGTAAGGTAAACAATATTATCCAATAAAATATCTAAATTAGCCTTCTCCAGTTTTCGCACGACGATATTCTTGTTATTTATTCTATGCTCGTGCCGTCCCACAATTCAAGTTTTCAAGGTAAGTTACTGAACTTACTACATCCACGTGGTATTCAATTCATGTACGGTATGTATTAGGGCTGCACAGATTTATTTGAAATGTTCGAATACGAATATTATATTCGAACATACGAATGGTTCGACTTTTCGAATTATTCGCATATTTCTATGTTTCTATTTCAGGTTCAAACTTTTGTTCACAGGTAGCTCTGTGTGTAGCGTTGTGAGAATTAAGCGTCCCCCTATTAGCCCAGAAATTTTAGTCTGAAAACGGTCAAAACCTTGAAAAAATTTTAGTAAAGCTGAAATTTGGTACAGTTGTCCTATTTGAAGTTCTTAACAACATATTAAAAGTCCCCGGTCTTCCCGTGTCGGCTTCCTGGATTTCCAGCCGTTTGAACTCCTGGAATGCTGGAGAAGTAGTTGGTGTCGCTGGAATGCGCATTGTAAGCGAACGATTTGGCTTACATTGCTCTAACGTGGCTTAAATTAAAGGGTAAAAAATAAGCTATAAGTTAATTTATGGGTTAGCATGTTAGCGATACTTCCGGTCTAACAGGAAACGAAGACATGCCACGATTTTTTTTTTAAAGTGCCACTTCTTCTTTTTTTGGCATTTGTTGGCAAGCTATCACGACTATCGCAGACAAGTCTTGTATAAAAGTTGTTGGCGACAAAATAAGCTTTCATTTGATGTATTCATAATTTTTTTTTTTTTTCGTGTAGCCTCCTGAGAGGCCGAGTGCAGGTCTTTCTAGTCGACGCCCGTGGGCGACCTGCGCGTCAGGATGAGAGATGGAATGGATGAAGGTGAATGAAACTGGGCAAGGATCTGGAAGGAAGCGGCCGTGGCCTGTCAGAAGGTACTATGAACAATAGTCTTAAATGGCTGTATACTGCCAGCCTCACGGCCACTAACTTCTTCTTGCACTTGACCACGATGATTACAAATATGCTTTGAAAAGTATTTTTCATTCACGGCACTGTTCTCCGTGACGTAACTTGGATAAGACGACCTACAAAGGAACTCGACAGAAACACACGACACCATCACAGAGAAATTTAGTAAAAGATGCCTACAGGTCTATGGACACCAGTGGAGGAGTGATGAAAACGGACTCACTAAGAAAATTTTGAACATCATTAAAGACCAGTTGGATGAGAGAAACACAGGAAGATCTGGAATGATTCAAAATCTCTGAAGACGATATTAAGGACAGAAATCAATTCAGAAATTAAATCAGAAACAATTCATAATTGATGTGCAAGTAATAGTTGCCGAGCTACAGAGATTTAAACAATGGCGCGCGACCTGAATCAGCCCGTGTTTGCGTTGTTTCTCAGCGGCCAACTGACGCGTTCGCCCGCAGCAATGATGCATCGAATTGGCGGAGCTTCTTGTTTTCTTTTGTTTCTAAATTTTAAACAATTGGTCGTTGGCCGATGTGTGTTATGCCATATAAGTGTTATTTATTGTGTTGCCATAAAAATGAGTTTTGAAGACTGCATTTTGTGTAAGAAGCCACTCGACGACACGATGGACGTTGTTTGTGTGTGAGTTTCTTTTAAGGTTTGACTTCGTTAATTAATGCAAGTGAACAACGATGTGACGGTCTTGATGATCAATTAAGACAGTATTTTGAAGATTCAAAGGAGCTGATTATTAATAGTTCATGCAGGTAAGTTGTTGGTATTTAATTGATATTCGTTACCGTACCTTTAAAATGCAGACTCATGACAACACTGCACCAGCTAATATGGCCATAGAACAGGCTCTTATGCTGCCTATGAAATCACGTGGAGGTTTAACAAGAGGACGAGTAGTGGACGATTGCGCGCTGGCTCACTTTGTCTCGGCGTTTCCACTGTGCATCCCGATCTGTGAAGCTGTAGAAAATTTGTCTGGTATGAAGACAAAATCCTCGGAACAGCACGTTGAGTTGAGAGACTCGCGGCGGAAGCTGGAAAACCGCCACGCAGAAGTGTTTCGCTCGTGGGTAGAAGATCGCTCTCCGTGGGATTTAAATAAAGAAAGCCTTCAATCGCTTTCCACTGGCGTAGTTGCAGACAACAGCATCAACTGCGACAAGGCTCGAGAAGTTGGTGAAGAAGCAATACAACAAATGGTGGGGAAACGTTTTGAGGGTCTCAAGCTCGCAAGAAAAAGCCGCGTAGTCCCTTGTCAGCTGTTGGGTGCCAACTAAAAATTCATGATGATATCGACCCGGTCAACCAACACCAACTTTTCATGCAAATCATATGTGTGATGAAATCGGAAGCGGATATCGTGGAGTTCTTGAAGTACGAGCTTGCACCGACGCCTCCAGCTCTCTTCGATATCCTTCGAGAAAAACAGCCAAGTCAGCACTACAACACCTTTTCAAATCTTCAGAAGCCCCCAAAGATTTTGAAGAACAACGCAAAGTAGTCGTTGATGGAGGTCTGCTTTTGCATACCGTTGTATGGCCAAGACCTGCAACTTTAGGTGACATAATCCAGTCCTACAAGTTGTACATAAGCAAGCACTATCCTTTAAACGTTACCATTGTGTTTGACAACTACGGTCAGACTCCAAGCACGAAGAACCAGGAGCAGGCACGCCGTGCGGGGAAGCGGAAGTCCATAGACATCGTCTTCGATTCCAACACAATGGTTTCCACTTCCCAGGCAGACTTTCTTAAGTAGCACCAAAAACAAGGGACGGTTCATCTCTACGTTGACAAAGAGCTTAGAAATTCTGGAGTTGCTGTTCGTCAGACGACAGGGGACGCTGATACACTAATTGTCGACGTAGCGTTGTCTCTAGATGCCGAAGATCATGCTGTTGCTGTTATAGCGTCAGACACTGCATGTTTTTGGCAAAAGCAAGAGAGAACAACAACATCCATTTTTACAGTCCTGGAAACTCAAAATCTCTTGGAAAGATCTTCCCTATCACAAACATTCAGGAAGATATCGGCGAGATGAAAAGTTGCGTGCTATTTGCACATACCGTGAGCGGATGTGACACAACTTCGGCTATTTTTAACAAAGGGAAGAAGCGTCCAAGGGGCATTCTCAAAAACAACGAAGATCTTCGGAAAACTGTCGAAGTTTTCAATCAGTCTGGCGCATCCAAGGAAGATATCAAGATAGCTGGAGAAAAAATTGTTCTGGAGTTGTTCAACGGAAAAGGCTTCAATTCTCTAAATGAGCTTGGTGTGCATCTGTATGGAAGGAAGTTTAGTTTTAATATTTTCTTTGTAAAAATAAGGTGTAACGGTACAACATGTATACATACAGATTCAGTAAGGTATCTGCAGTAATTTCTAACAAAAATTATTTGAATTATTTGATAAATAATACATTATAAACTGTATTAGTTTTAAGCAGAAATATTTATTATTGGAATTAAACACAATGTGTACAGAATTATTACATAACAGATACCATTGACATTCGTCCTTTGCATAGTGAGAGATTGGCATTGTTCTTTGTGTACATTCAAATAGGTGATACTGTGTGCAGGATTGGTTGCAGAGTTCACAGCCGCATTGACTGTCGGCGTTATGGTAACCTTTTCTGTTGCAGATTTTATGGTGGAAGCCGTGTATTGCTCCTCGGGTGTAGAGGTGTCGTAGTTAATAGCTGGCTGATCTCCATTCCTTCTCCGTCATGGCTAGGGTGTGGTAGAAATTGGGGTCTATTTCTGCTGATTCCTGGGCTCTTTCATCCAGGAACTTGATGCATGCTTGTGTTTGAATCAGGTTGTGTTTTAATATTAGGTCTTCTATAAATGTTCTTGTTTCCACCAGTTGATAAACTAATCTGGTTGGGGCGTACTTCGATACGGTACGGTACGGTATCTGGCTTTAACTCTTTGATGTTTTTGTAGTTCAAGTGTGGCCAAATTATTTCAATTGCGTATGAAGCTATTGGGGCGATTTTCAGATTGAACAGTAAAATTGATGTTTCTAGTGAAAGGCTATGAAGTCTTTTGAATTCCATTGTGGCTTTTATTGCGGAGATTGATCTTTCATCAACATGTCTTATGAAGGTGAATCCGGTGACCTGCAGAGTTACCCCTAAATATTGGTACGCCTTCGCTATGCCTAAAGTGTGGTTCCCACATGTGAAGGCATCCTTCGAGGATATTCGTCCGCCTTTGCGAAACTTCATATCTACTCCGATATTCGCACTACTTTTTACTTAAGATATTTTCTCTCCTTAAAATGGCATTAAAATAATAATTGATGATCGCCAAGTCACAAATGGTTACATAGTTTACATATTAAAACATTAATTTTGTTTTCCTAGCTCAATAAAGCACTAAAAAACGCTCCGAGAGCACCTTATAGAATGAAGAGATGTCGATGGGGGGGGGGGGGTACACAAAAAACGAAATTGAATTATTTTCACTATTAGCAGATGTACAAAAAGGGTGATTTTCATTAAAAACACTCAAAAAAATGAAAAAAATAATTTTTTGGGGGGGAGGGGATTTTTGGAGAGGGGTGGGTTTAAGCGTGAAATATTATGAAAAGGGGGGAAGCACTTCATTTATCATAGAGAAAGGAAGCTCCTGTCGGATCTAACAATGCAAAATCAGAGCGCGTCCCGGTCGCAGTGTCTGTGTAACGCAGACGAAGAAGAGAATGACGTAACAATCTTTTGTTTACACCACTATAGCTCGGCAACTATTATTCGGACATCAATTATGAATACATCAAATGAAAGATTATTTTGTCGCCAACAACTTTTATAGAAGACTTGTCTGTGATATTCGTGATAGTTTGCCAACAAACGACAAAAAACTAAAAACGTGGCGTTTTTAGCCTACTTTCGATTTTTGCAAAAAATGAAAGTAGACTTATGAGATCAACACAGGGCGAAAAAAGTGTGTCTGTCTGTGTGTGTGTATGTGTGTGTGTGAGTCTGTGTGTGTGTGTGTATGTGTGTGTGTGAGTCTGTGTGTGTGTGTGTGTCTGTGTGTGTGTGAGTGTGTGTACTCTGAATGTCTGTCCCCCCCTATCAATTCGAACACGGTGAAACCGAATTGAACGAAATGTGGTACAGAGGTAGCACTAGTAAAGGACACCTCAGTGTCATACTTTATATCGCCGCCATCTTTACCAAAACAGAATGGCGGCCACTCAAATGTTCAAAACGTAAAATCAAATTACGGCTAAACTAATCATCCGATCTCTACCAAATTCGGTGACAACATACCTTTATATAGGACGCGTCTTTCACCCAAAATTCAAGGTCATCGGCCATGCCATTTCAGGATGGCGGCCGTGTGAATTATGCAACCATTTTAATAAATAGCTTAAGACCCACCAATTCCGATTATCGAGCCTAGGGGGGTTTAAGCTATCCTGAAGGTCGTGATCCGTTATTTATTATAATTTAATATTATAATATTATACAGTATGAGTGGCTTAAAAGAGCTGAGCTGTTGGTGTCACACGACAAGATGGCAGCTGTCCTCATGTGCCTGTCTTATATTTCAGTAGTTTTAGTATGTTGCATGTGATATACCGTACTGATACAATAATATAAACTTTGTATGAAATGATCTTTAATGAAGATGTACTGCAGTGAAGAAATCGTTTATTTAAAGTCATTATTTGCCAACAGTTTGTATCTAATATGTCAGTTAAGAACACCTGACGTCATGGATACGGTTAGCTCTGTGCTAGCATGTTAGCCTGACACGCAGTTGACTGGGGATCGAGTACTGCTACAGTTAGTTTTTTTTTTTTTTTTTCTTGAATTCTTTTACAAATGATGTGCACGAGCTTTTTCCACAGATACTGAATAAAATGTCATTTAGCTCAAAGGAGAGGATAAAGTATACACTCGTATATTAATAAAATCACAGTCCCAGCATCGCACATAAACAGAAGCCATTAGGAAAAGGAGAATAGAAGAACTACCCAACCACAGCCTTCTTAATGTCTCTGTACGGTGCTGTCCTCTTGTGGGTTATGTGGGTAATATTGTTCCAAACATAACGCTGTGTAAATGCCTGAGCTGGCCTCCTGAAGTATGGCAATTTTGTAATACTGGTAGTTCAACTATTAGCCACGATCGCGCTCCGAATACCTT
Organism: Meconema thalassinum; assembly: GCA_946902985.2. NCBI lineage: Eukaryota > Metazoa > Arthropoda > Insecta > Orthoptera > Tettigoniidae > Meconema > Meconema thalassinum. Next base: position 1,288,920,918 of record OX336388.2, on the reverse strand, counting down.
TAAACACTGCCAGCTGGATCGCCTCCCTCTTGGCTACTTTAAACTGCCTACTCATTCAACACCCTTAGGCCACTGCCATCGTAGTACATTACGATGGCAGTGCATAGGCGTACAAGATAAAGATTAATTCACTGATAGGTCGCAGCACCACCTACTGTGATTGGGGCGGAAGATTCTTAATTTTGCAGGCTGGCTTAATATAGAGATTAACGGACGTGAATGCATTACAATAAGTTAGTAGTTTTGTTATTCAATCATCATAAAGTATATAATATTGATTTTGACACTTACTGGCTTATTATCAATATAAAAGAAAACAAACAATACATTGTGGTAGGGGTGATTGTGTTAGGGATGAGGACAAAGAGTCATAAAGAGTCATAAAGATACCCATACATTTAGGAGAAAGTAGGCTATATGTTCTTTGCTGAACATCTTGTTTTTTTTCAAAACATTCGCGGCATTTGTCCGTTTCCTGTTAGACCGGAAGTATCGCTAACATGCCAAACCATGAATTAACTTATAGCTTATTTTTTCTCCTTTAATTTAAGCCATGTTAGAGCACTGTAAGCCAAATCGTTCGCTTACAATGCGCATTCCAGCGACACCACCTACTTCTCCAGAATTCCAGGAGTTCAAACGGCTGGAAATCCAGGAAGCCGACACGGGAAGACCGGGGACTTTTAATATGTTGTTAAGAACATCAAATAGAACAACTGTACCAAATTTCAGCTTTACTAATTTTTTTTTTTTTTTCAAGGTTAAAACCTAAAATTCCTGGGCTATATAGCTCAGTACACAAAGCAGGAGGTCACGGGTTAGTGGCCTTAATTTAGGCTCCATCCCGGCATTCGCATGGAGTAGAAGTGTAAAACCATGGAAATACTCGAACTCGCCTCTTCTCTGTTTTGCCACACGAGGCTGAGTGTACCTCGTTCCAGCCCTCAGACCATAATTAAATTTCTTGGCAGAGCCGGGGACCAAACCCGGACCTCCGGGGCGATAACCAAGAACGCTACCCGTGTTCCACCAGGAGGTGGAGGATTTGGGATTAAACCGGTGGTCTTGGGATCATACATAAAACGAACGCTCTACAGAGTGATCCATGAAAAATCTTTATCCAGTGTAAAAAATTCTACCTAAAATACAAATTCTGAATGCATGCGATGCGTGGCGTGAAGCTGGCAGTTGAAAGTTCGTGCTAGTTTGGATAACCCTGGGAGTTAACGAGACATCATCTCCAGTGGGATTCTATTAACTAAGCCATGCGCTGTCATAGATTGGTTATATTTTAGTAAAATATTTGTTAACACAGTTTATGATGATTGCCAGGCATGGGCAGTAACATAAATATGAGAACTACAGGTAGGAGAGGAGAGGCAGACTCCGTGATACTCAGTAGGCTATCTAGTCTGCCACGCCTCAACATGGGAATATTCTGGCAGAAAATGAAAGTACTGTAGCTCCCCTGCCAGACGGAAAGAGTTCGATTCCCGCTCTACAACAGTGGATTTATGTATGTATAGTTTTGAAGCCATTCTTCCAGAATCGCGTGTACAAACTGCCAGTTGTAGCTCTTCAGTCGGTCAACATAAATTTGCCCAACGACTGGGCGGGATACAATGTGTATAATACATGAATAATTAGTAAATAACACTCCGGAAAATGGCATATATTTGTTATAATAATAATAATAATAATAATAATAATAATAATAATAATAATAATAATAATATCGTATGGCCTCGGGTGCCTGGTGCAAGCTTTGTTAATTGACACCCAGAGGGTAGCTTGCATGTCGAATTTCGTCGTTCCTTTGAACGCTATGAAAGTCAAGGAGGTTAGATATCTAAACTCCTTGACACTACAGCGCTATCAAGTAGAGAATAGAGGAACTTTGTGTTGGCGGAAAATCCCGAGATTAATTTTGCCATTGAACACGGCCTACTGAATTCAAATGGGTTCTTTAACATGCCAACAACGTATGACATGAGTGTCGTGATTTTTGTCGCCTTCAAAAATCACTTACCATGGCCAGGGGCGAACCTGCAATCTTGGGGTTGGTAGTCCGACACTATAACCACTCACTCACCGTGGCAAGCCATATATTAGTTATGATCACTGTTATAATGTTTTAGTTATGATCACTATTATAATGGGGCAATTTTAGGATTACGCGCTTCGACCTTCAAGCGGTCATCGTCAGATACTGAACACTGTGTTGAGGTTTAAATTTATATAAAATATTATCTAACTACAATAAGTGTAGTGCGTTTAGTTGGTGTTTATATTACGATTCGCAGTTTCAATCTCGTTATTAGCCTACTTTTCATATTTTGCAAAAATGAGGAAAAAGTAGACTTATGAGATCGGGCAAATGTGTGTGTGTCTGTCTGTCTGTCTGTCTGCCCTTCTGTCTGTCTGTCTGTCTGTCTGGCTGTGTGTGTGTGTGTCCCATCAACTCCTAAGCGGCTGCAGCAATCGAAACAAAATTTGGTAGGAGTAAATATCAATACCTGAATATCTCACGGCCATATTTGAAAATGATATCAGTGCTACCAACTGCTGAAAAATCACAATTGAAATTTGAGCTCCATGTTGGATATCTTGGAAGGTATGAATGGGAGCTATTACAAAATTGGCACACGTATAGATAATAATATTGCAGTTTAATTTCCAGGAGGCCATACATGGCAGTGTTGCCAAAATGATTATAAGCCTACTGATAAGTCAAAATTTTAAATACATATAACTGCTATACTATCAATAGGATTTCAACCAAATTTCGTATGTGCTATGTGTTCATAAACAGATATGACTGAGCGTATTGTTAAGAGCCGCCAGGGCCGCCAACTGTTAATAAATGCTCTCATTTTTTTTAAATCCAAATACCCATATATCAGAAAGTATGCAAGCCGACAGCTTTAAACTATGCACACGTATAGTACCTGACATTCTATATTAATTTGGGGTAACTTATTTACGTCAGTGCTACCAACATGATTCTAAGCCTGCTGAGAGGTCCAACTTTAAATACATGTAACTTATATACTATAATTTGAATTTCAACCAAATTTCGTGTGTGCTACGTGTACCATAACAGATATTACTATGCCGATTCTTAAGAGTAACCAGGGCTGCCAATTGTTAATAAATACTGTCTCTATTTTAGTTACCCTAATATCAATATATCAGAAAGTATGCAAGCCAATAAATAGCTCTAAACTTTGCACACGAATAGTACCTGGCATTCTAGATTAATTTGGAGTAACTAATATACGCCTACGCTAGTGCTGCCAACATGATTCTAAGCCTGCTGATAGGTCCAATTTTAAAATGCATGTAACTTCTATACTAACTAATGGAAGTCATTCAAAATTGACACAACAATAGATTATATTATTTCAGATTATTTCTGACCAATACATGTATGTCATTGTTGCCAACATGATTTTACGCGCGCTGTTAGATCCAATGTTTAACTGCATGTAACGTCCATGCTATCCATTGGACTTCAACCAAATTTTGTATTCTGTGCTTTAAGAGATGGAACTAACAATATATTCAGTCACCAGGGCTGCCAACTGTAGTTCTCTATTAGGCTACATTATGCCAGGTATACAGTATTTCAAACTAATTAGAAATTTCGATATTACCAACTTAATTTCGTCATTATTCTAGATAGATCCATATAGATTAATCATTGGCATGAATCTTAAATTTTAAGAAAAGTAGGTTCTTTAGTTCGTCACGGAACTTCTTGTTTTTGTATTTATTTTGTATTATATAAGGTTAGTTTGCTTTATAAGGGTTTGTGAATTACGTATGAGTATTACGCACGTGTATACTTAAAGTTTTATTGACAATTAATAACAATAATAATAATAATGTTATTTGTGTTACGTCCCTTTTAACAACTACGGCTTTTAGAGACACTGGTGTGCCGGAATTCTGCCCCAAAGGGTTCTTTAACGTGCCAGTAAATCTACTGACACGGCTCCTTCACTTCTACGCACCCTCAAATGCCAGCTGACTGCGCAACCTGGGACACAGCAGGCGAGATCGCTAACACTGAGCCACGCCAATTGATAATTAAAACTCGTTATAACAATGTATCACATACAAAATTCTATTAGGCCTATATTATGTTATTTCAAAGACAATATCTTGTTCAAAAAAATCGTCTGATAGTACTGCTTTTCGAAACAATTAAAAATAAAGTACTGTAGGAGGAAGAATTACCAGCGCCGATTAACAAAATTGTGTCAATGACAAATTGTACATAGGCCTACTTATTAAATACTACCCAGACAAAACATTAATTTAAATCAGTTTATATTTTGCATTGTTCTAATGCACGCAGGTTATCGACCACTTTATTGAAATGTACGAATGTCCAGTAAAAGATGGAGAGTGGCTCAGTTTTTGCTCTCGAACATATGGGGTCCTTACTGAAGTAATGTTGACTAACCCACTAGCTACAGTGTATGCCTCGGAAACTGTTATAAAGGGGAATAGAGGCCAAACTCTGGAAGTACGGGCACATTCTCGAAATATTCTCGACAGAATCAGTCAGTCTGTCCTACGAGTACTTGATGCCAAAGAGAGGGTTTTGATGACAGCAGACTGTTCATTTACACAATTCTTTTTCCGCAAATTCAGAAGAACTGGTAGCAGAGAATATTTCATTTTAATAGGGAAAGTGAATGGTATAAGACCCAGGTGAGACCTCCAACGAAATGGTTGTTCAGATGACGAAGCAGACAGGAGACTCCTTAAAAGGCAAATACAGTATACCTCGCCCAGGAAGAGAACAACCATAGTCAAATATTATTGTTGTTGCTATTGATTCTCTAGGCGTTTTCCGACATCGTGGCCATGTAGTCCCGTGTACTTGGTGGTGTGTGTAGAAGTCATCTGGTAACCTGTGATGCATGTACTAGTGTGTGTAGGTTACTCGTAATTGAGGTAGGATTTGGGTAGGAAGTGGCCGTGGTCTTAAGTTAGGTACTGTACCCGAAATTACCTACCATCAGCTTGTTGAAATCCCACGAAGATCACTGGATCGTAGAACCTGAAAATTCCGGCTAGAAAAGCCCCAGATACTACCAACAAGTGACAGGGATAATAGGGCACAGGTTAATCTAACCAAGGAAACGTTAAGAAAAACCATGGCTAATTAAAAGAACAGCTCAAAAGAACACGATAATTACGAAAAGACGTAACCTCAGGTGTTTGGAACACCATGAAATACCTAGCAATGGCCTTCTTAACGTGACCTCAAATCACTTCTATAAATCATCACACTCGAAGAATTAAAATGAACTGAAGAAATGTTATTCAGAAAAGCCGACACAGTAAGAAGTACTGTGCCCTCAGATCAAAGTCTGAGAAAAACGACGGATACCCTAATGAAATGTTAGGATTAAAACACAAGGAATGCAGCTCACAGTCATCACTGGGAAAACTGCATCCTGATAAATTCACAAATATGTTACACAAATGGATTCAAATGACACATACAACAGAGATCCAAAAACACTCCTGTTGGATCAAACATCAGAATGTTTCGAATTCATAGGTGGTTTTTACCTATACATATACAAATAATGACCCTTAAATAGATTCCTGTACATATTTACAGTTGTATTGCAACACCTCTGTGAGTGTTATATGGGAAGTACTTATGATTTGCACACCCTCCATGAGTGTAATATACGTTGTAGTTTCATTATACCGTAATTCAGTATTAATGGTGTCACTCAGACCCAATAACTTTCGTTTATAGAAGTAGAAAATTCACTTAGTATCAACAGCAATCTTCAAATCAATAAGTTGGGAAGACTACGTAACTTAGTAAGCATTGTGGTGAAAATGAAAATCCACAGCCTGCTTCCAGTCTCCGACCGGGTCAGGAATGAAATTAATGAAGCCCCCATCTAGCGGCGAGGATATGAACTGTGCCGGCTGCCGAGGCCTGACGCACTCCTCTGGGGCAAGTAAGCATTGTGATATTTTCCAAAATAGGATAGTGAAAATCCTTTAATCAAACCATTAATTATTCATGCGTTGAAGTGCATGCCTCCATATAACACAATATTCCCATGAATTCCACTACTGTGATGCTTCAATCAGCATAAGTCACACTTGACTACATATATACTATCCATTCACACATGGATTTCATTAATACCACATGATATTCATTTAATTTTAACACACATTAATGGTGCCTCCAATCGGCCTTACCATTGTGTAAATGTACTCCACTGAGCATTTATTACCATAATAAACTTCATTATCAATTATACTTGTGATTATTTATCACCTACACTGGTGAACGACGAATTTCAATGCTTATATAAATTTATAGCTTCACTTTGCATATGGAATTGCGTTATTGGAATTATACAGTATCATTAAAATCCATATAAAATGTTGAAAATGTTATCACTTATTTATTTAAATCATTATTAGAATTATCAACTATGCTATACGTTAGTTTTATAATAGTCACAAATCTCGTGAAAGATATGCCTACACATCTATTAATCTGGGATTTTCGTTGATAAAAAAGATGAATGTTTTCTCAAAATACTATCAGTCAGTAGATTATGCGTTCAAAATGCGTGAAAATTCCATCAAGAGTTGATTTCAATAAGCTTTACAATATAAAACAATCATGTGTCAAAAACGTGAAGTTCGATGAAGGAGCAAATTTTATCAAGCTAAATTTAGGAATAATCCTACTCTAATGAATTCTAGAAAATATGCAAAGTTCCTACACCATCGACCAAGGTAATCATAACAATTAGCGCCGTAATAGTCGATTAGAAAACCTTACTAGTTTCTACTGTCCACCAGAATAAGAAATATTTCCTAGCAGATGCAAAATATCCTATTATCACACAAGAATAAGCTTTCAGTAAGCTCTAAACTTCCTATAAAATCGTCGTAAATGTTCAGAACACAACTCTCAAGCGAAAAACAATTATGAAGAGCACTATAAATGTAGATCGAGCGAAATATGAGATTGCGAAAATCATGTCGTGAATAGACATCAGTTAGTGTTCACAGCATTATCAAAAATTACGACGAATAAATAAAGTATTCTCCTATCACGATCCTCTTCTCTACGTTAACGAAATTCCCATATTAAATTACTAAAAGTTATTTTAAACGTGCAATAACACACTGAAAAAGGATGCATTCCTTATGGGAATCTAAATCCAGTCGAGAATAGAATCAATAATGAGTAGAACGTCATGCCTAAACTCTATACCTCGACTATGCTAATAAAAAGGAAATGAAAAATGACTGCAAATGAAACGTTACTACTAGTAATAGAGCTGGATGTCCTGTGCCTTCTCGCCTGTCGTAGATGGAATAGAAAGCAATGATATGCTTTCCATAATGTATCTCCTTCACACATGGAAATGGCCTGGATTCTCCTGGTCCGTGAGAATCGAACCCTGGAACCCCAGTCTCCAACCCACTCGTTCCACATGGTCATCTGGATAACGCCAGCTGCTGCTACCACTCCACGTATTGTCCATCTCGATGCAGAAAGAGCGCTCGTCATACCGTAGTAATTCGACATTCGCGTCCAACCGAAACGAAAGTTCCATTTCATCACGATTATTTCACAGAGTGAATACATGTTTGACTGAAATCAGCTGTTATTATGACACTCGATTTCGCGTTAGACAATGGCGGTAGTCGTCCATTAGAGATGTTCATTGCGCCGCTCACATCGTAGTATTCATGTCTACTGTGCTTAACCTGCCATGGTTACAAAATACAGCACATTTGTACCTTTCCTCCCGACATCTTGTCATAAAACATGTCGTGAAAATAAGAGGAATAATATATAATGTTCATCAAACGAAGTTGCATAACTATGTGCTTGTGTCCGTATTGTGACCGTTTGACGGATGTCCCACGTCCACATAAGCGCACATCTAAATAACAGCAGACCATAAGACTCAAAAACATCTCGGGGTAAATATGAGCAAACAACCAACGTTGTAATTTAAAACGAAAAAAACTTGGCTGTTATCCAGATGCACACTACAGCAATGATAGAAAGGAGTTAAGTTTCAAGTACTCATGAATGACCCCAGTTTTCTGTAAGATAAAATTTATCAGGTCAATTTATTCATTTAACCATCCTAAACTAATACAGTCTTTCTTTCCGCAGGGAGATAGCTAAACACCCTCCTGAAATAAAATACATCCTATCGCTCCCCCTGGGACCCTGCTCTAATTCCCAATTCAATTAAAGGCAATTATTAAACGTCAAAAATCAAAAAGTTAAATAAATTATTCAAGTATTCTTCCAATATTAGTGAATTTATAGTTTATCACTGTAGCATGTGTTATCCTAAACACCATTAACACATTCATGATGTGCAGACAATTAATAGTCCAGTCTGACATTAATTAGAAAATTATTTACAAATCACAACAGTATTATATTTCCAAAATTTCGTCAAAATTATTTTTATGTTCATTATCAAATCTTGTAACATGTCAGGAATAAAAATTCCGAAATATATATTCTTGTTATTTAACAAGCCATCAAAACTTTTAAGCTTAAGAACAATCTTATTCTTCCTTTATCTGATTATAAATCAGCTATCTCAAAATCGAAAATTTCCACACATGGAATTTAATCCAACAACCTTGTTTATTTAATATAATTTCTCATAAATAAATAAATTTATTATCTTGCTAAACTTGGGTGCAACTCGCTATTATCATGTAAATATCGAATTTTATATTAATTATGGATCAGTTATAACCACTAACTAATTCATCTGAAATCGAGGTCAGCATTCCCTGAATGCCCCATATCACTAAGCATTAAATAGGCTTCACATCATTTATCTCATCATCATACGGAAAGCTTCAAAAATATTAATCGTTCTGCAAGATCAAAATCATTCAGTAGAATATTTGCAAAGGTTAGAGCAAAAAGAAAGTAGAATATGGAATTCTACTGATGACATTATCTGGTCGAAGGCGTGGGGTTGCTACACTGGCTAAACCCTTCCTTTTGAGTAACGTAACACGAGGATTCATCCTCCACAATCATTAACATATTTCACATACAACACCATATAATCATAATCTACTATTTTCATATTTCTAAATTCCATTGAGCCTCATTGCTATAATTAATGGATTAGAATAAATACTGTGGGATAAGTACACGCATGCCTTTGCCTTCCCAATTCAACTCAACAACCATGCCAGATAAATCATAGTTATTAAGAAATTTTTTCCTCACATATTCATATTGTCTTCAAATTGTCATCTTACAAACGTTCCCCTATTTGACACAACTGCTCTACACCGCAACGTTCCTTTCCGAAAATATTATCATCTCTTAGAGAAATCCAAATTGCATTATTTATCAAAACTTCATTACCTCTGTCTATAATCTGATCCAAAATTCGATTATGTGAACTCCACAGAATGGTTCACTATCACCCATAAATGTATTATTATTATTAAATAATTCAACAAGTCAAATATAATCAACTTCCAAGTTTACGATCCAATCAGATCTTCAGAATCATTATAATCATCCATCATGATTCAATCAAGTCTCATCAAAAGTATTACCATTATCAATTATTATTGTTATTATTATTATTAGAGAAAGCCTAATCGCATGAAAAATCGAACTGATTCGATGACGATTGAGTATCTAATCTCCTATAATATTACTAAGATCAAATCACCTAGATCAATAATTAACGTAATTATCATCGCAAGTATCTATCCAACAACGATATCCTTGAATCAAATATGCGACAAAAGAAAAAATATGTACAGGACTGTACACCAAGAAAATTAATGAAATGATTAGCTAACTATAGAAGCATGGATGCCTTCGAAAGTATGTCATCATCCAAACGATAAACCGTACCGTGGATAAGCTAGTTTTTCTGGCACAAAATAAAGCCTAGAAATCCATAAGAAGGATCCAGACATTATGCTCTTGCAAAATTCAAAAATACATGCTGATATCAAACGATGACTCCTAAAATGGTTGAATGAAATAGTCTACAGTCTACAAATAACGTGTACTAACAACTAAGTATTAAAGATGATGTTCACTTCCCTTGACATTGGTCTGCAAAGATGAATCTCACGGCTGTGCCACGCCACGGCCTCGCCATGCCGTGCGCTCGAACATGTGCATGCGGTAAGCACACATGTCTCCTTGGCTCCTTGCCACGATCCAAAATTCCAGACATCTTCCTCCATCGCACCACCAATACGATTTAAAACTCCATAATGACGTTTCGGTTCATGGCAGTATTATTCAAAAGTTCATCACGACGATCCACTACCATGATTTCCTGTGCGTAATGCATTAACACTATGGCTTGTGCCATGAAAAATCTCGTAATCTAAGCTGTTGTAGTTGACTATTGTCACCCGGTAATTTACCGTTCCGAAATCAGTCAGTGTTACAAGTATGACTGTACACGACAACTTTGCTCGCATTCTACTGATATTATCACAGTACACTGACGAACCTTGCTTACCATATTTTCCAATTAGAGCTAAATTAAATCATCTGGTTGAAGATATGATCCGTATAGTAATCAGATCAAGTGCGTAGGCTAGCTAATTGTGAGATTGGATATTAGTCCAGCGCAGTCTTGAACACACAAAGACTGGCCCCACCTACAAAAATGCTATCAGTGGACAACACTGAAACAGTGTTTCCTCGTAGGCTCTTTCTTGACATGAGGTCTGGTACTCGTAATTCAGTTTAGAATGAGCACATGAAGACGAATTCGGTACTCTACTGCTCTCTTCAACAGGTGTGCCCAGCGAGGTCTCCTCTCTCGCTATCCCATGCGCATCACAGCTCACGCATCTGACGTAACGTCTCGCTATACAGGGCTACACACAAACTTCTCCTGGCGCTCTCTTCAAAACATCCTCAGAATATAACAGAGAAAAACAACTCTCATATCCTCGCTATGAGCTCCCTCAAAATGGGCACAGTATAAAATCACTGTTTCAAAAACCAATGTTCAACGCGTGAATCACAATACACTTATACAGCTCAAAATGCAATGCATGCTTGTTGTAGCAAAGTCTAAGTTCATACGTGAACTTCCGTAGAATTAGCTTGTATGCATATTACAAGTTCCACACTGCATAGTGTTTGAAATAATCACAGATGTGTGATAAAATGTCAGAATTCATCGCTACTGGACTCTGTGTATAATTCTAAGTCTTCGCACACGCTCGAAACGAACTTGTACATCCGATACGTGATATAGCGTTTGCATGTAGTAAATAATCGAGGCGAACTATCTATTTCAGAGACATAATATAATCTTTTCTGCTCTGGCAATCATTGCTTCCGTGAAGGGTGATCTACCCCCACTCTCACGCTGCGTAGATCATTAATCGATGTCATTGGCGCATGGCAAAATGACTTACATATACCCTAAGGTTTATATATGAAAATATCTCTTCATAAACATCATACTCTATTAAATCATCTTATACAATGCTAAAAAGCATATAGGCCTATAAAGGTCTCTTTTCTTCTTACAATACGTAAAATAATCTCCTGGTGGTCGGTCAATACACCGGATCAATACATATCACATGTTCATGACGTCAGAACTCCGAACTGAGCCTCGGGCGTTCTCGGCATGGCTCGGAAGTTACATAGCGGTATCTCTCTCAGCTGCTATGAATCTCCCAACGGCCAAGCGCCGTGCTGCGTTCAAAACAAAACTCGCGCTGAAATACAGTACAATCCGTGCATGAGAATAACGGTACAGTAATGCCCCCGTAATTGAATTATGTAGAGACCATGGTGGCTATATTTGAAATTATAATGAGAGTTATGGTTGTCATAGTTATGACGTGGGTAGTCATGACGTAAGCACGGATGACGCGAATGTTATGCCAGCAGGCTACTTGAGCTGAGATTCTCAGTGACGTCAGCATTTAGTCGAGAATGTTCCAAGATTTACGACGCAGTCGCAGGAAACGAGGAATTCCGCTGAGGAAGAAACTATGCTATTGGAGGAGAAGCATGAACCAATCAACGATAGTTTAAAGGAAGACGGAGATTGCTAAAACTATGGTATTTTTATTACTTTTGGAATGCAGAATTGTGGAAACCCATTTGCAGTAAAAGCATTGATTTGGAATTTTGGTGAAATTTATTTTCAGTTTTTGAATTTTGAAAATCCGTCATGTATTAACGAAGTTGGAAGTTTTAGCGATGACGTAGTACCACGCTTTGGAAGGGATGGTAACGCCCCTCGTGAAGTTAATAAAAGGGCTTGCGCAGAAGAGAGGAGCCCCTTTCGTTCTCTGATCATTCTGAGATTTCATTCTCAGAGCATCGAAGTATAATTGTGAAAGTTCTTTTCTTATACATTCATTATAGTGAGACGTCGAAGTGAACAGCAGTGAAAAGAATCGTCTTTATAACGCGTGGCGAGGCCACTATATTAACGAGATCCAAGTCAAACTAGGTGAAGTTGAAACGGACCTTAGAAAGCTTCTACAAGTTTAGCTTCGAACAGTTAGCGGTCTCCGATAAGCTAATTGTATTGTGCTGTGCTTCATAAAGGAATAGAGAAAAGCTGAACAATTTCGACCGATTAGTTCGAAAGATATTATCAGTTTTATACGACTGAGAAAAGTGATTATCTCGCCACAAGAGAAGCACTTTTGTATAAGCCAGAATCAACGCAACGGCTGACGCTGCGAGTGGAATAGAAAGACTTCAGATTGCTTGGTTACACAACGATACAGTATAATGGAGCAATTGAATACGGCAGTTTGTTCTTCTAACACTACAACCGAAGAGCAGATGGAAGGCTAAGGCGCTTATTGCAATTGGGACATACTTCAACGGAGTAAGATAGCGACATGGAACTTCGCTAATTGCTATTCCACACAAACGAACATGCGGTGAATACCATCTACACCCATGTTTCGTAATTAACGGCTGAATACCATCGAACAGCCATAGAAACAATTTCATACTCTGAATATGAATAATTTCTTCGGAAATTTCCACAAAACTTCATGGCGATTGTCTACTGGAACTTCAGGGAATTTTTCAAGAGAGGTCAGGGATATCCCGACGCACAAAGAAGATTATTGCCGGAAGGATGTCTATTCGTCTTCGAGGAGCAGAGCGATTGCCGGAGAAGGAAGCAGTTCGATTCTCCGAGGGTGCTATTTCCTATTTCGAGGATGGAGCTCGACTTTAACGTGGTGAAATGGATCCATCAGCAGTCTTCTTTGGGGAATTTTCCTCTGGAACGTCAATCGGCAGATAAGGTAGTCGTGAACGTTTATTGTATTTGAGTTTACTAATGATGTTTGAGCAACCATTTTTCCCATATTTTTATCCTCATGTATTTTTGCCCTATTTTCTTGTTGAGATTCTTATTCTCAGTACACCTTGATGAGTTTTGCATTTTTCGACGATTTATTAAGACATTGTTATGTCATGGGCATAGTTAACGATTTTGGATCAGTTGAGACTGATATTTAGAATTTTCAGTAATTAATATTTTTTGTAGTCACGATTTGACTGTAAGTTAATGATTTTTATGGCAGATTTAAATTCAGACAGCGTGTCACTTTATTAAAGTAATTCTACCCCAGTTTAATTACTTTGACCAATTTTCTGTCATCATCAAGAAGGAAGAACATTTAAATGATTTTAGAGCGTTAAAATCTCTTACATTGTCGACGATCTTGGAAATACTAGTCGTTCTTTGAATTGATTGCAACACAGACATTTATCGTCAGTTATGAATGAACATTGCATTATAGACACTTTTGTGAAAGAGTAACTTTAATAATGAATTATTGAATGCATTAAAGTCAAGTACTTTTGTTAGGAGTTTTTCTCAATTAGAGATTTATATAACGATGTTTGCATTCCCCAGTCTAATTGGATTCTATTCGACTACTTTGCATTTTTAGTCGCACTTTATTTGAAGATAGTATTTTTATACTACTTTTTTTTAAAGATGTTAATCTTAAATTTTGATAGACCAGACAGGCGTATATAAGCGTATTCACTATTAAATTTGTTTGTGATTGGCAAATTTTGACTTCAGTTCGGTTCATGAATGAAATCCACGAAGGTTAAATAGAAAAACAGTGTTGAAACAATTAATGATTATTAAAATTTTTAAGTGGAACTATGAATGTATAATCGCTAGTGCAGCGCGTGTTGAAAGTCGCTGAGATATAATGCCCTTGAATATGAAGGAAGTTCCCACAGGAATAAATGTTAAAGAATTATTTGTGGAAGTTTTGTAAGTTATGTGGAAGTTTAATACCATATAGATTAATATATGATGATTTTGGGCATATTTTTAATGCAGTTTGTGCATTAACTTGTTAGCGAAGGATTTTCCGCTGGAGTAAGATTGTAATAGTTCGTTGAAAATTAATCAAGTGATTTACTGTTAGAATTAACACGAGTTTTGAAAGAATTTGAGATAAGATTTTGAATGAAGGTTGCCGTCACAAATCATTATTAAAACCTTTATTAAACCTGATTGTGACATTAACATGTATAACTAACCTTCATTGGTCGATTATATTAATCACGATTATGAAAATTACAAACCGAATGAACATGTGGTCAATGTATTTATTAAATTAATAATTTAAACAATTTAAATGTTACTATTGTAAATAATTGCTGTAAATATTTTTGAAAATAATATGGAACGAGAGTGATGTTAAAGGCGTGCTTATAATATTTTTATTGTCTTTGACAAATATTATAAACAATTTCTAATTGTTATAAATAATTTATGTGATTTTGTTATAAACATTTAAGAGTTAATTAAACATTTGGATTGAACTTAACAAGTTTATGGAATTAACATAATGATCCAATAGGATGTGAGCAAAATACTTGAAAGATTTGCGTAAATATAATGTGAGTTGTCTTGTAGACAGTTAAAAGCTTGAGAGAGCAAGCTATATTCTTACGTAACGTAGCAGGTGAGAAGGGAGTCCATTCAACCAGTATGCAACAGGTTCGAGGTTAGCTCGCAGCTGGGCCAACACCTGGTTATCAGAGTGAGGTCGTACACACTTCGGCCTTGCGACTATAAATACCATTCTCATGTTTTTTAAAAGGAAACCAAATGCTCTATATATGTCACACCCTGACGTCCTTTTCCAATCCCATAGTGTTATGAATATTACGTTATTTGGAGCTCTTGGGAGCTAAAATGTTTTATATCATGTTGTATGATAATTTTTGCAAGTCCTACTGAAGACATAGTCAGATTGACTTGGGCTACTGATAGCCACGTTTATTTTGTTGTGTTAGTAAAATCATACCCTTTATTAGAAATAAAGCTTTTGTACAGTTCAAAGTTCTCGTCTTCGTCTTGGCTCATTTTTAAATGTCATGGTGGAGGTTATTGTGTGAACAGACTTTTAGTGATCCTGTTGTCAACTCAAACCCCGAGATAATTAAGAGGTAAGTAACGGTAAGTATGAACCCCCGTCTATTTTGGTGTGTTCCACAATGATTTCCTGTGAATTTCTGTGCTCTTATCTCGATAGTATCTGTCAGTGCCATTTTCATTGATGTAACTGTGCCGGTGCAATTGATAATTGGCAATCCGATTGAGGGGGCGGATATCTGACAGCCTACTATCCAGGTAAACGGGGACAGAAAGATTGGCGCACCTAAAACGTTGGGGCTCGATTCAACAAAACTGGATTACCAGGTTGAACGCCAGAAAGAGTGGCAAACCTAAAACGTAGGGTTCGATTAGACTCAAATAAAGAGGTTGATTCTTTGTTAGATGTCTAGGCCAATTGTAGTATTTAAGAGTGTGATTATATAGGAATTAAATGTTGTATTGTATTAGGAAAATTACACTCAGAAAAGATCAGATCTTATACAACTTGAGAAAGGTTAAATAGGCTGGAAACTTAGAAAAATCGCCTATGATCTGGAATCTTATTTTATTTGACCGGCTTATGACATTTTAGTCATATTAAAGATAAAATTAAATTATTTGGATTGTAAATGTAATTTATTTGTGTTAGGATATTTTAAAATGAGCCAGAGAAATTTGAACATGTGCTTGAGTTTGTTTCAACATGAAGTATCTTCGAAGGTTAATTATAAGGTAGTTATAAGTTAGATTTAAGACAGAAAATTGATCAAAATTATATATGGTGAAAAGTGTTGCTCAAATGTTGTTATTTTGCTCTTTTGATGTATGTCCCTACAGCAATCCATTTTTGAATAATATTGTAATGGCAGATGAAAGTTTGAGGTTGATGCTAGAGGAGATGTCTGCTAACTTGAAAGCTAGCATGAACAATAGTATGAAGCAGATGCTGAATGAAAGCATGAAGGAGAATAATAGTAATTTGTCTGCTAATTTGAATAGTAGTATGAAGGAGATGGAAGCTAGGAATACTAGTCGAATGGAGGAGAATGCTAGTAATTTGTCTGCTAATTTGAATGCAAGAATGGAGGAGAATGCTAGTAATTTGAAAGCTAGTATGGATGAAAGTTTGAAGGGTATTCTAACTAGTGCTGCTAATTTGGAGGATAATATGTCGCGTTTACAGATTAATACCCAAGGAATTGAGAGTACTGTAAGTGACATGCGTACAGACGTGTCTAATGTCCATAAAGATGTGTCTATTGTGCATAAAAGTGTTGATGATGTTAAAAATGATGTGTCTAAGGTACAGAAAGACCTTACAATGTTAAATCTAGATGTAGCTAATGTCCGAGGGGATATTTCTTGTGCTAGAGCCGAAGTAGTTGTTGTCAAAAACGATGTAGCGACTGTCCAAGACAAGGTCGAGGAAGTCCAAAAAGAAATTCAAAAAGCTAGAACTGATGTATCCAATGTTCAGGTAGACATTAATAACATTCATGCGGATATAACTGAGGTGCAAAGTGACATAACTAAGATTCAGGTAGAGGTCAACACAGTTTTCGTAGATATTACTAAAGTCCAAACTGATGTAAATAAAGTCAGGGAAGAAATCGAAAACTCAAAAACTCTTTGTACGCGTAATATAACTGCATTAGCGACTAGGTTAGTCGATGAATCAGTTAGAACAACAACGTCTTTAGCAGAGTTGAAGTATGATGTAGAGGTCATGAGAACCCAGGTATTAGACCACAATAGAGTATTAAAAGAGGATATCGAAGTAGACATAGCCGAAATGTTAACAGCAAACGTAGCGGTATGGAAAGACGAGTGGAATAAGTCAAGTGGGGAACATGTAACCCAAATTCAGGAAAGGATTGAAAGAAAACTTGCCAGTACGCAGATAGAAATTAACAATGAAGTAGTACAGATTAGGAAAGATTTAAGCGTCAGGATAAACTCGTTATCCGAAAAACAAGTTGACGATAGAACACAACTAGATCAGGATATGCAAACTTTAAAATCTACATTAGAGGAACAGATGTATAAAGTTGTCTCGGATGTAAATGAAACGACGAGTAAACTGAAAAATTTGAAGTTAGGAGAGGCTAGTTTAATGGAAAACTACAAAGAAGAGATTATCAAGAAAGTCTTAACAGAAATCACCGACAAGGATACAGAAGGCTTAGCTTGTGAATTGAATAGGAATTATGCTAGAAGACATAACCTAGAGCCAGAAGAAAGAGACGTGACTCCTGAAGAACGTGTATCCAGATTCAGAGAGGAAGATGACGAGAGGAATATGGAACCTGAGTGGAATTATCGAGATAGTGGGAAAAACTATCCGGATTCATATCCGAGGAACGTGACGGTCATTAGGAATTTCGAGGACAAACCACAAAAATTCAGTAACACTGATAGTTTGACACCTATAGAGTATGTAAGGAATCTCAAAGATTATTTCATCGAAGCTCACATTCCCAGAGAAAGAGAGATGAAGATAGTAGAGAGATATCTGATTGGAGGACCCCTTGAATGGTTTCGCGCATTTAGATACACATTCAGTAACTTTGACGAGTTTGCAGAGGCATTAATCAAGCGATTTTGGTCCATAGATGCGCAGAATTCGTTAAGAGCGGAGGTGTATTCAAGAAAATACTCAGGTACTCTTCCAACGAGGTACGCTGATTTCTTTACGAGTCAGTTGTCCCGCTTGAGATTTTTGCAACCCCCATTGTCCACGGAACAACTAATAGATGCGATTTCTCGTATGCTGCCAGTTGAGGTGAGGAGACTTATAATTTCGTCCAACATCAGGGATTTATCCAGCATGGATGAGTTACTGAGAAGGTTAGACTACACAAGCCCAATGCCTAACGTAGTCCAGAAAGGTCAAAGGCAGGAGTTTAAAGAAATCAATACGGTATATATGGACCAAGTCCAACAAACTGACAAGCCAGAGCAGGAGAAAACTGATAATGTAGGTCCTCACAGGAATAATCAGTTTAGAAATTACAGATCACAAGGTTACCGACCGTATCAACAAAGAATAGGTTGGAACTACAACCGAGGAAACTACAATGGAAGAGGCAGATATTACAACAATAATGGGTATAACCGTAACTATAATAGGAATAACCAAAACCAAAATAGAAACCAGAATACTCAAAGTCAGGTTATGACACCCGATCAGTATCAGCAAAGAGAGAAGGAAAGCCAGCAATACTTAAAAGAATTAAGGGATAAAGAAGCTGACAATCAAAAGAAAAGGCAGGATGTTGTAATCGATCCTGGGCCTTCTACGAGCCAGCAGAATTTTGAGGTCGGTAACACACACAAAAAAAAACGCCGATTTCTCAACGTCAGTGAGAACCTGTAAATACATTGCCACACCACACCTGATTACGATTAATGAGATATACGAAGTTACCGATGAAGATTTACTAGAAGAGAGGGGTATTGTTAAAGAGGAAAGACCATGTGCATTACCTATTATTGCTGTACGGATAGATGGACAGCAGTACAAAGCCCTGATGGATACTGGTGCTATTATTTCCATCATTTCAGAGGAATGTTATCAAAGTCTGCTAAGAGGAGAGAACATGACAGTTCTACCTGTTTCTACCGTCAAAGTGAGAGGGATATTCCAAGATAAGGCAGTGAAATGCAAGATTCAAGTGTTATTGAACTTTGAGATCAATGGAAGGAATTATGAACAGATCTTCATTGTGGTGAGCAAGATCAATTTTGATATGGTGCTTGGAATCGATTTTATATCGAAGGTCGGAGCTATTATTGACATGAAGAACAGAAGTATTAGCTTTAATGATGGGTACATAATCACAGAAGAGATAGAAGAACAGGACGTGAAAAACAGTCTGGAAATAGACCTTAGGGAAGAAATTTTGAATACAATAATTAATGAAATGGAAAATTTAGAAGAAATACCCAGTAGAAAAACTGAAGGATTTGAAGAAATTCAGGGGGAATTTGAGGATCTGATAAAGGAATTCCAAGATATTTTCGATGAAAAGCCTGGATTGATTAAGGATTATAAATATAAGATAAGGCTGACAGATGAAACCCCTTACCAGAAGAGAATATACCCCATTCCTGAGAAATACTATCAAGAAGTACGAGGGTTAATCAGAAAAATGGAGGTAGACGGGATTATTAGGAAACAGGCGTCGTCTTATATAAACCCCATCACAGTAGTAAAGAAAGGTAATGGTCAAATACGTCTTTGTCTCGATGCCAGGACCATCAACTTGAAGATTCTTCCAGAAAATGACAGACCACCCAAGATTAGAGATCTGCTTCGGAAATTCAAAGGAAGAGCTTGTTTCAGCGTTCTTGACTTGACGTCTTCTTTTTATCAAGTTCAATTAGAAGAGGATAGTATGCAGTACACTGGATTCCTATTTGACCAGACGTCATGGGTATTTGCCAGAATGCCTTTTGGAATGGTTAACAGTGGACCAGCACTTATTCGAGCACTTGATAGTAAGCTCACTGACGAAGTGAAAGAAAATGTAATCTGCTACATTGACGATTTAATCGTATCTTCACCCAGCGCTGCAGAACATTTAGTGCACTTGAGAAAGTTGTTCGAGAATTTAAGGGAGGCCAACATCAAGGTGAACTTTGGAAAATGTCAATTCTTGAAGAAAGAGATAAATTATTTGGGGCATACTATTGATAAAGATGGATATCATCCAAACATGAAAAAAGTAGATGCGATCACGAGATTTCCAAAGCCAACTAAGGTAAAACAAGTCAGAGAATTTGTAGGTGCATACCAATTTATTAGCAGCCACTGTCCAAGATACTCGGAAATTATGGCTCCTCTGTATGACTTACTCAAGAAGAACAACAGATGGAAATGGAGTACCGCTGCAGACGAGGCTTTTGAGAAAGCAAAAGAGATGCTCAGAAATAATGTGAAACTGGAGTACCCAGACTTTGAAAAGGTGTTCTATATTGAGTCTGATGCATCAAGAATAGGCATTAGTGCAGTCTTATACCAGAAAGACGAGGCAGGCAACAAGCACTACATTGCGTTCACTAGTCGGAAGTTGAAAAAGCACGAGGAAAACTACTTCACGACAGAGCTTGAAGCGTTAGCTTTTGTGACAGCTTTACAAGCCTGGAAGAAAATCCTGCTGGGACATAAGGTCATCATTATTACTGACCATAAAGCACTACAGTTTATGTTGCAAACTGACATGTCAAGTGATAGATTGACACGTTGGGCTTTGTTCACCCAACAGTTTAACGCTACTATCGTCCACCAGCCTGGGAAAGATAACTTACTGGCTGATGCTCTATCACGTAACCCTATTAAAAATGTGCAGATACACCATGTACAATTGGAGCAAGAAGATGAAGAAACCGTTAGGAGGTTAGCCCGAATCGGTGTGTCACAGAAGAGACACGCTCCAATAAGGAAAATGTACAGGTTCCTCAAGGGTTACATGGACAATACAGATGTTGACTATGAAGCTACACGGAGAATTTCACGACACTTTGTCTTGAGTGGAGACATCGTATGCAAGTATGCTGACCCTGCGCATACAAAACTCCGTATAGTCGTGCCACCTAAACTTGTGGTCAATTTAGTGTGGGTAGCTCATCACGCAACTGGACATGCCGGTTTAGATAAAACTCTTAATACACTTAAAGAGAGATTTATCTGGACTAACATGCGTTCCAGCATTGCCAAGGTCATTAGATCCTGTGACAAATGTCAAAGAGCAAAGTATGCTTCTGCTTTACTAAAGGGAAAACCGAAGGCGATGATTCCTTCTAAGCCAAACGAACTCATGGCGACGGATATATTTGGCCCCTGTACGAAGGGATACCAGGGTAACCAGTACCTGTTGGTGACCGTGGATGTTTTCTCAAAATTTGTTACAATGAGTCCCATGCAGAAAGCTAACACGAGGAACGTAGTAAGCAGACTGGAAAATGCTGTATTTCCTAAAGCTGGTATACCGGAATATCTACTGTCAGATCATGGAACACAGTTTACGTCCGTGGAATTTGCAGCGGATATGGAAAGGCTTGGCATTAAGCACTTATTTTCAAGCGTGCGTTACCCTGAATCGAATTCCTCAGAAAGATATATGGCTGAATTTTCGAAATTCTGTCGAATTTTCTGTCCAAATGATCATTCTGGTTGGGTGAGATTTGTACCCCTTATTGAGGAATGTCTGAACTCTACAGTGCAGGAGAGCACAGGAGAAGTGCCAATGCGACTTCATCTAGGAAGAAACCCAGAAAGGCCGTGGGATAATCTTTTCAACCACATACCAAGAGATCCCGACATAGGAAGACAGCAGAGGATTGACAAGGCAAAGGAACAACTCCAGAAAGCAGCAGAAAAACGATTGAAGAGAGTAGCTGGAAAACGTTTTGGTACACCCTTTCAAGTTGGAAATCTTGTATTATTACGCAGACCTGTCAAGGCTGATATGTCCAAGAAAATCTACCCCAAATTTGGATTAGTGTTCCTGGGGCCGTTTAGGATTACGAACGCTTATGGAAACAACTGTTATGAACTCTACGATGATGAAAATAATGTCGTTTACGGCAAGTTCAATGCTGGAAATTTAAAAAGATACTATCCTAGAGTAAGCCAGTAATAATTCAATTTCGTGTTCAAGAGAATTGAGATACTTGTAACATTGAGTTTAAAAACAATTTGCAACTGTTTTTAAAACGTGGTGGGAGGAGAATGCCCCCGTAATTGAATTATGTAGAGACCATGGTGGCTATATTTGAAATTATAATGAGAGTTATGGTTGTCATAGTTATGACGTGGGTAGTCATGACGTAAGCACGGATGACGCGAATGTTATGCCAGCAGGCTACTTGAGCTGAGATTCTCAGTGACGTCAGCATTTAGTCGAGAATGTTCCAAGATTTACGACGCCGTCGCAGGAAACGAGGAATTCCGCTGAGGAAGAAACTATGCTATTGGAGGAGAAGCATGAACCAATCAACGATAGTTTAAAGGAAGACGGAGATTGCTAAAACTATGGTATTTTTATTACTTTTGGAATGCAGAATTGTGGAAACCCATTTGCAGTAAAAGCATTGATTTGGAATTTTGGTGAAATTTATTTTCAGTTTTTGAATTTTGAAAATCCGTCATGTATTAACGAAGTTGGAAGTTTTAGCGATGACGTAGTACCACGCTTTGGAAGGGATGGTAACGCCCCTCGTGAAGTTAATAAAAGGGCTTGCGCAGAAGAGAGGAGCCCCTTTCGTTCTCTGATCATTCTGAGATTTCATTCTCAGAGCATCGAAGTATAATTGTGAAAGTTCTTTTCTTATACATTCATTATAGTGAGACGTCGAAGTGAACAGCAGTGAAAAGAATCGTCTTTATAACGCGTGGCGAGGCCACTATATTAACGAGATCCAAGTCAAACTAGGTGAAGTTGAAACGGACCTTAGAAAGCTTCTACAAGTTTAGCTTCGAACAGTTAGCGGTCTCCGATAAGCTAATTGTATTGTGCTGTGCTTCATAAAGGAATAGAGAAAAGCTGAACAATTTCGACCGATTAGTTCGAAAGATATTATCAGTTTTATACGACTGAGAAAAGTGATTATCTCGCCACAAGAGAAGCCCTTTTGTATAAGCCAGAATCAACGCAACGGCTGACGCTGCGAGTGGAATAGAAAGACTTCAGATTGCTTGGTTACACAACGATACAGTATAATGGAGCAATTGAATACGGCAGTTTGTTCTTCTAACACTACAACCGAAGAGCAGATGGAAGGCTAAGGCGCTTATTGCAATTGGGACATACTTCAACGGAGTAAGATAGCGACATGGAACTTCGCTAATTGCTATTCCACACAAACGAACATGCGGTGAATACCATCTACACCCATGTTTCGTAATTAACGGCTGAATACCATCGAACAGCCATAGAAACAATTTCATACTCTGAATATGAATAATTTCTTCGGAAATTTCCACAAAACTTCATGGCGATTGTCTACTGGAACTTCAGGGAATTTTTCAAGAGAGGTCAGGGATATCCCGACGCACAAAGAAGATTATTGCCGGAAGGATGTCTATTCGTCTTCGAGGAGCAGAGCGATTGCCGGAGAAGGAAGCAGTTCGATTCTCCGAGGGTGCTATTTCCTATTTCGAGGATGGAGCTCGACTTTAACGTGGTGAAATGGATCCATCAGCAGTCTTCTTTGGGGAATTTTCCTCTGGAACGTCAATCGGCAGATAAGGTAGTCGTGAACGTTTATTGTATTTGAGTTTACTAATGATGTTTGAGCAACCATTTTTCCCATATTTTTATCCTCATGTATTTTTGCCCTATTTTCTTGTTGAGATTCTTATTCTCAGTACACCTTGATGAGTTTTGCATTTTTCGACGATTTATTAAGACATTGTTATGTCATGGGCATAGTTAACGATTTTGGATCAGTTGAGACTGATATTTAGAATTTTCAGTAATTAATATTTTTTGTAGTCACGATTTGACTGTAAGTTAATGATTTTTATGGCAGATTTAAATTCAGACAGCGTGTCACTTTATTAAAGTAATTCTACCCCAGTTTAATTACTTTGACCAATTTTCTGTCATCATCATGAAGGAAGAACATTTAAATGATTTTAGAGCGTTAAAATCTCTTACATTGTCGACGATCTTGGAAATACTAGTCGTTCTTTGAATTGATTGCAACACAGACATTTATCGTCAGTTATGAATGAACATTGCATTATAGACACTTTTGTGAAAGAGTAACTTTAATAATGAATTATTGAATGCATTAAAGTCAAGTACTTTTGTTAGGAGTTTTTCTCAATTAGAGATTTATATAACGATGTTTGCATTCCCCAGTCTAATTGGATTCTATTCGACTACTTTGCATTTTTAGTCGCACTTTATTTGAAGATAGTATTTTTATACTACATTTTTTTTTAAGATGTTAATCTTAAATTTTGATAGACCAGACAGGCGTATATAAGCGTATTCACTATTAAATTTGTTTGTGATTGGCAAATTTTGACTTCAGTTCGGTTCATGAATGAAATCCACGAAGGTTAAATAGAAAAACAGTGTTGAAACAATTAATGATTATTAAAATTTTTAAGTGGAACTATGAATGTATAATCGCTAGTGCAGCGCGTGTTGAAAGTCGCTGAGATATAATGCCCTTGAATATGAAGGAAGTTCCCACAGGAATAAATGTTAAAGAATTATTTGTGGAAGTTTTGTAAGTTATGTGGAAGTTTAATACCATATAGATTAATATATGATGATTTTGGGCATATTTTTAATGCAGTTTGTGCATTAACTTGTTAGCGAAGGATTTTCCGCTGGAGTAAGATTGTAATAGTTCGTTGAAAATTAATCAAGTGATTTACTGTTAGAATTAACACGAGTTTTGAAAGAATTTGAGATAAGATTTTGAATGAAGGTTGCCGTCACAAATCATTATTAAAACCTTTATTAAACCTGATTGTGACATTAACATGTATAACTAACCTTCATTGGTCGATTATATTAATCACGATTATGAAAATTACAAACCGAATGAACATGTGGTCAATGTATTTATTAAATTAATAATTTAAACAATTTAAATGTTACTATTGTAAATAATTGCTGTAAATATTTTTGAAAATAATATGGAACGAGAGTGATGTTAAAGGCGTGCTTATAATATTTTTATTGTCTTTGACAAATATTATAAACAATTTCTAATTGTTATAAATAATTTATGTGATTTTGTTATAAACATTTAAGAGTTAATTAAACATTTGGATTGAACTTAACAAGTTTATGGAATTAACATAATGATCCAATAGGATGTGAGCAAAATACTTGAAAGATTTGCGTAAATATAATGTGAGTTGTCTTGTAGACAGTTAAAAGCTTGAGAGAGCAAGCTATATTCTTACGTAACGTAGCAGGTGAGAAGGGAGTCCATTCAACCAGTATGCAACAGGTTCGAGGTTAGCTCGCAGCTGGGCCAACACCTGGTTATCAGAGTGAGGTCGTACACACTTCGGCCTTGCGACTATAAATACCATTCTCATGTTTTTTAAAAGGAAACCAAATGCTCTATATATGTCACACCCTGACGTCCTTTTCCAATCCCATAGTGTTATGAATATTACGTTATTTGGAGCTCTTGGGAGCTAAAATGTTTTATATCATGTTGTATGATAATTTTTGCAAGTCCTACTGAGGACGTAGTCAGATTGACTTGGGCTACTGATAGCCACGTTTATTTTGTTGTGTTAGTAAAATCATACCCTTATTAGAAATAAAGCTTTTGTACAGTTCAAAGTTCTCGTCTTCGTCTTGGCTCATTTTTAAATGTCATGGTGGAGGTTATTGTGTGAACAGACTTTTAGTGATCCTGTTGTCAACTCAAACCCCGAGATAATTAAGAGGTAAGTAACGGTAAGTATGAACCCCCGTCTATTTTGGTGTGTTCCACAATGATTTCCTGTGAATTTCTGTGCTCTTATCTCGATAGTATCTGTCAGTGCCATTTTCATTGATGTAACTGTGCCGGTGCAATTGATAATTGGCAATCCGATTGAGGGGGCGGATATCTGACAGCCTACTATCCAGGTAAACGGGGACAGTACCATACCTGAATTTGCCTGGAATAGAAGTAGGAAACCACAGAGAATCACTTCCAGAATGGCTGAGGTAGGAATCGAACCAGCTTCCGACAAATTTTAATATGGGGTATGTAAACATTGGTAGTACCACTAATACACCCCCGCGAGGGATAAGATCGGAACGAGGTGTATTCAGTCTAGTGGGAATGGCTGAGAAGAGGTACCGTATGGTAGTTTCGAATCGCACTATTAGCCACCCGTAAATTGGTTTCGTACTTCAGCTCCAGACGCCCAATCTAATACCACGACATCTCCTTCCCCATCCTATCACAATAATAAGAACACATACAAAGCCAACAGAATAACACAATAATTACAGTAGGCCTACATATATTCTACACAAACATGGGGCTGACAACCGCGTTGTCCCAAGTTCTTTCAGAAGCTTCTTTCTGGTGCATACCAGAATACATTCAAAAATCTGGTTGCTTCGGATAAAACGAATGAGATTGAAGTAATTAGGAATTACAGTAGCCTATGTAGTATACGAGACTAATAATATTAATATTGTATGTCTCCGTATTATTATTCCCGTTTCTACGAAATCAGGGATGAGGTGAGTTGAATTTCTATTTTGCGGATGGTTTTTACAGCCGACAGTCCTTCAAGAGGCCAACCTCATCAAAGAAGTTAATGATAAATGAAATGAATGAAGATGAAACTGAAGTTGGAAGGGAGCGGTCATAGCGTATAAGAAGGTACCATACCAGTATTAGCCTGGAGTTGAAAATAGAAAACCATTTCGAGGACGACCAATCCCTTTTAGCTCGCATGTGTACCATAGCCAGTAATAATAATAAATTATTCCAAATTAAAAGAAACACTGATTTTACTGAAAGAATGTTCGTATTCTTTTGCTTTACATAATATGCTGGTTATAAATAAAACAATTGAAATCGTTCGCGTTTAACATAGTCTACTACTATACATATACGCAGCTTCGGTGGCGTAGTTGGTAGCATGCTGAACTGCTGTGCCCAAGATAGCGGGTTCAAACCCGGACGAAGTCATCCGATTTTTTAAGAGCGTTAAAAATCCTTCAGTATGCCTTCCTTCGGAGGGGAAGTAAAGCTGGCGGTCCCATGTCATAGATTTACGGCATGTAAAAGATCCTTCCACAGACTAAACTTGTGTGAAGCTAAATTGTTAGGTTAGATTTCGTCGGAACGCTCTATCAAAGTTCCAACGTTCACCACTAGGTATCATTGATATCTGGTAGCGAAAGTTGGAACTATTTGAAATTGAACGGAACTTGTAGCTCACCCTACATGTGTCCGCTGGAAGCAGCTACAGACTCAGGCGAGCCGAACATGTCCCCGGACACTCCCGGCACTAAAAGCCATACGATAAATAAATAAAATTCTAACTATACCTATGCATTAATTTATTTTGGACGATAAAATGTATTACGCCGTGTACAAAGATGTAATACATTAATTTCCCATACGACATAAAATATGATTAAATTATGCGTAATTTATGTAAAAATATCAAGCAAATTACGCGACCAACCCTGTCCTCAGAATGGAGGTAGGCCTACTTGAAAGAACAGGGCAATTATTTGTATAGTCTATCTGCCTGTACTGCGACAGTGTTTGGGTAATGCAGTGTACTTGGTCACGTAATGTGGAACATATGTGAGCATCTGCTGCTCTTTACACATAGTGACAGCAGTTAGGACCTTTCATTGAGGGATAATGAACTGCCTGTCTGCTTAGTTATCACCTCGGACGAAGCTTGGATCGTCGCCTCGAAAGCACCGCCTTGGTTAGGTGGTTAGAAACACCCAAACTAAGGTACCCTACTACGCTTAGTACTTATTAGCCTTTTAGGATACGATTGCCGGTGGCCGAGGTGGGAAATATTCATTGTTTACTAGTGTCATGCTTAGTTGATAGGTACAGTCGCGTAGAAAGGACATAACTCACGTCCAGTAGCCTTTCATAGTTTTCCTAGTAACTTCGGTGGCGAAGTCGGTAGCAGACTGAACTGCTATTCCCAAGATTGCGGGTTCAAACCCGGCCGAGTCGTCGGATTTTTTGAGAGAGTTAAAATCCTTCAGTATGCCTTCCTTCGGAGGGGAAGTAAAGCCGGCGGGCCCATGTCATAGATTTATGGCATGAAAAAGAACCTACCACTACAATTGGTAGTGTGTAGCTAAATTTGAAGGTTATTTGGCTAGAAACGCTCTATCAAGTTCCAACGTTCGCCGCTGGGTGTCAGTGGCGTCTGGTAGCCAAAGTTCGAACTATTTGGAATTGAACTTGCCCAGCTTCATTCTTCTTCATTCATTAAATCTCAGCCTCATGCGACGGTACTTGTAGCTCATCCCATGGGTGTCCGCATAGAAGCAGCTACAAACTCTGGCGTGCCGAACATGTCCTTGGACACTCCCGGCACTAACAGCCATACGCTAAATAATAAATAATCGTTTTACTCTCCATGGTGCCATGAACTCATGGTTTAACTGTGCTGTTCAAACGCGCCATTCTTGTTTCGCCCGTTATTATTAATTTTTCCGTTCACAATTCACGATATAACTTCTGTCTAACGCAAGTAGCGCGCGCAATGCTGCTTGACTTGTGTATAGACTGCACTCTGTCATCACTGTGTCCCCCTGCTCGTCCCGCAAGGCTCCTGATGCTATTATCAACAAACGCTGGCGCAGCCAAGTTCAGCGGCACTCGTATCTTGAAAGGCTTCTAGCTACAAAGCCTACCGCGGTGCTTTCCGTGGATCCTACCAGCTCCAGAACTGGTAACTTGGAGTACGATACGATGTATGAATTTTGTTTTAGATATTTTATTTCAAAGCATATCCTGTGTTTAAATTCGGTCGTGTAATTCAATACTTGCCGGCAAATTATTTGTAACCGGTTCTATCCTTAAAGTCTATTTTAGTGTAATGAAATACTGGAAATTTATCTGAAAAACGGTATCAGCACTGACGAGGCTCTAAAATGCCCACTACTCGAACACCACCCATACCTCAGTGACTTATGTAAATCACAGCCGTAAATGAGACTGAAAAGTCGGTGAAAAGCCACAGTTTTACTCAAGAATGTGTCAACAAATGGAAAGAATACTGCATACATCAAGAGATGACAACAGGAGAATGAATAGGTGCAAGTACTAGCTAAATAAATCTTTGTTATTATGGCCTATTTATTTTTATACGGCGTTTTGAAGGGGAGATTATCAGTCGCTAGTATATACTGTAGTTACTCAAAAGAATGATTAAAGAGTTCCGACGCACAGTGGGGTAAGAGTGCCTCAAATGCGGCATTAATTCAAAAACTGAAATTGGTCGTATGATGATATTTTTGGTATAACAGAACACTAGAAGACTTGCTCGACCATGTTGAAGCACGTTGTGACCGTGACCACACTGCGTCTCGCTTGGGGAGCCCACAGTAGTTGAGATATTGCAGAGCAGATAAGTCGTGTTTTCGAAATTTTTTCATTGTTTCGCCATGGAACCTTCGTGTTCACGTATGTAATGATATTTTAGTTGTTATATAGTAATATTTGTGTGTCAGAAAAATCGTTCTTTTAAATATCTGCTTATATTTACCATCTTGAGATATAAGAAAGTGAATAGCTAGGCCTATGTTCCGAGGCAGTCCGGGCATGCTTTGTTGATTTTTTCTAGTGGTTGTGGCCTCTACAGGGTGTCCGAGAAGTCCCAGTACCCCTTCGTCAAAACATTATACTGTACAATGGAGTACTTGTATATAAAAACTATGTATCCAGGGGATCTGTATGTGCACCATGATGTTTTACACAGAGTTATAACCGTATCCAAGTTCTCAGTGGCATCTTGCGGAACATCTCAGGAGTTATGTTCCGAATGGCTTCCTCCACACTTTGGCGCAATTCTTTATTAGTCGTGTGCCGACGTTGAGCCACATGGGACTTGATTATTCGCCATAAAGAGTTGTCTGGCATGGTAAGGTCCGGGCTTCGTGGTTGCCATTTCAATTGGGCTGGAGATGTTGGTGAGTCACGGTCAATCCAGCTGCCTTCAAAATGTTCATCAAGAAACTCGCGCACCTGAATAGCAAAATCCTGCTGTAACCACACATGATCCATGATTCCCTTGTCTTGAAGCTGAGGTACTAACCTAGATTGTAATATATGCAAATAAGATTTTCCATTCACGTACCCATCAAAACAATACCGTATGTGCTCGTTCTGGCATCCACACACACGCTACTAATCACTTCTCAACAGAGTAGCTACCGACAGTAGTGGCTACGCTGGCTAAAGTGCAGCGTTAGGTCATGTGGCCAAGTTCTCTACTGACTCGGTAGACGCGTGGGTTCGAACCCCACCGTCGGCCGTCCTTGAAATGGTTTTTCGTGGTTTCCCATTTTCAACACCAGGCAAATGCTGGAACGGTCCCTTCTGACAGGCCACGGCCGCTTCCTTCCACATCCTTGCCCAGATTCATTCATCTTCATACATTCCATCTCTCACCCCGACGCGCAGGTCGCCCACGGGCGTCAACTAGAAAGACCTGCACTCGGCCTTTCAGGAGGTCACACGACAAAAAAAAACACAGAGTAGCTGTGTCCGCTCACGTCGGCCATGGCTTCACAACTGAAATGAGTCTGACATCAACGCTTTTGAGAGCATCAACGCAGGGATACCAATAAAACAACTATTTAATTCGCCAATTAAACAAACGCAATATTGTCCAAGTCATTATATAACAAAATAATAATATGAAACTAGGGGTACGGGGACTTGTATATTGTAGATCAGTTTAGTTTTGCTGCTACTTTTTGCCCCCTTTTTGTAAATGACAATAAAATCAAGAACAGAGAAATTCGGAGGGCGTCAAATAAAATCTTGTCTGGGTTTATTTCAGGTACCAGCTCAAATAAAATGTTCATCACAAGAAGAAAACTTCTGGAAATCATGAAACATTTAGAGTTTTTGCCTATAGCACGGCAGGATATTTCGTTCAGAAATACCCATGGTGCAACATGTCTCCTACACTGCATAAATATTTGATACATGGACCTGAAATAGTATCGTCCGCATTGCTTCCTATAGGACAGTAAACAGAGGAAGCACAGGAAGCACGTAATAAGGACTTTAAAAATTGCCGAAAAATTATTCCAGAAAATGTAATCGACAGAAAGCAAATGCCGATATTTTAAATTACTTTTTGGGTGAGTTCTGATCCACTTATCACCAGCAAGAGGAATCTTCCACAAAAAAAAACTTCAAGGCCTCCCGAAAGAAGCATTAGATTTATTAAAATCTCCATTCATATCTACAATGAGTCCAGGAGTCGGGATGATGATGATGAAGGGAGTGATGGTAGTAATTGAGACAACTGTACTTTCACTAGTTCTGAGGAATCATGTGAATTAAGTTGCTTTCTGCATTTCCATAATAATTATTTTGCTACAGTTATAATTTTTACAATGTTTTACAACTATTATATTAATAAACAAATATAAAATGAACTGTATTTTCTCTTTTCGTAAGACAGAAACATGCCTTTGATAATGATATATAACTTATAAATCCTATTAAGTAAAATTAGAATTAATGCCACATTTGAGGCACTCTTGCCCCCACTGTGCGATGTTTCAAAACTTGAGTACGACGAAACAACAAAGAAATGATTAAAGAGTTCCGACGTTTCAAAACTTGAGTACGACTAATAAACAAAGAAATTACAAGAAAGGAGGAAAAATTAAAATCTCCTTTAGCTTGTTTACATAATACCCTCAGAGTTGGAAGACAACGAGAATTGAAAGCGAGGAGTCTCGTACAAGTGATAATAAGGTCGGTCTCTCCTCGGGTCCGCTCGTCCCACAAGTTGTTGCAGGAAATAAATTATGATTTTAATCAGTATAGGACTGACATCTAATGTTCTGTCTGTTTCAGTCTCATTATATGGAAGCTATTGATGTGTGGGTGATGCCATTCGGTGCACAGCTAGTGCCTGTGAATACTGTGAAATCTACCATAGGGTCAGTGCTGCTACAATGGCTCATTGAGGGAAGTAAACTGCCAACAGGCCTCGTGCACACACTGATGTGCTGCTGTAACGGACGTTCCGATAAACTGTTGCAAGATGACGCGATCTGCTGAGTGATTGGTATACTCGTACATTCAGAACGTGTGAGCATTTATTCGTTATTTTACACAGTAAAGATGTCAAAACGTTGTGGAGTGTTGCATTAATAGATATTAACACACAGATTAATGTTCTACATAGTTTTCATTCACGAGCTCATGAAGAGGATTTGAAATGACAGTGGATATTGTCGGTGAATCGCAAGGAGTAAGTTTAAATTATGCAGGATTAGCTTACCTCTAACTAGGTTTGTTGATTGTAAATGTTAATTTAGACTTTCAGGTAACATTTAAGCTCACGAAAACTCTAGGTCATTCTTTGGGGGAAAGTTACCCATTGGC
Organism: Meconema thalassinum; assembly: GCA_946902985.2. NCBI lineage: Eukaryota > Metazoa > Arthropoda > Insecta > Orthoptera > Tettigoniidae > Meconema > Meconema thalassinum. The sequence continues at coordinate 1,288,888,354 of OX336388.2, read as the reverse complement.
GAAAATATCCTTGCGTACCGTACCTACGTCGAACTGCTTCTGAACCCCAATTTCAAAGCTCAACAGCTCACCCCACTCGCAAAACATTTAAATATTTTGATATTTCTATGGATCTTGAGGACATCACCTTTACTGGTGTCAAGTTTTTAGTTTCTAGTATACCTGGAAGGGTTTAATTAATTCATGTCTGTTTTCAATTTTGTCTTTGCTATACATTGATGATGATGTTATCCGCTCAGTCTAATCCGACCATCGGCGATTCTGTGAATTATCACTCTCCAAGTTGTTCTGTGCCACACTGCATTCGTTAGTTGTTCCAGGGTGAGGCTAGAGCCTGTTTTAATGGTGTCTAACAAACGTGTCCTCTGGCGACCTGGTCTTCTGGTACCGCTGATCATTCCTAGCATGATTGCTGTGTCTAATGCATCTGATCGCATAACGTGGCCAAAGTATGCTAGCTGCAACTTCATAGTCTTACCGACCAATGACATGTGGGGCTTGATGCGATCTAATACTACCAATTGGTGACTTTTCTAGTCCATGGTATTCTTAAGAGTATACATTACCTCCTTAATATCTCAGACATTTTCCTCAACACATTCTCGGGGTTGATGTTTAATGTTAGTATGGACATTCAGGAAATATTTGAGTCCACATAAACTAGAGGTCATCGCTTTGGAAAAAAAAAAGTTTGTTTAAGAAATCGTTGCGCTTGCGTACTTAAATCGTTCTTCTCTTGAGTCACCATTTCAAACCCCTGTAGCTCCACCCAACCGAAATAATTAGGCTATTTTAGACTTTTCTAGATATCTTGAGAGTATCAACTTAACTGGTACCTAGTTTCATCCTTCTATATCTCATCCACGGATCTGTGAAGTAGGTTTGCGCATGACGTCACACGGAGGAAGTGATGGGCGGAGCTTGGCAGCCCAACCATTGCGAGAGTTGGTTGAAGCCAAGGTCACGCCACCCTCCTGCGCTAATTATTCAGTGGCATCGCGCCTCATTGGACCAGTCAGCCGAGTCACTCCTGTGCGCAGACTACGTGTTTTCACATTGGCACTTCGCAGATTGCTTGGACGGAGTGTAGGATATCTGGAAATGCCTCATTAATACATGTTTATTTTCAGAATTTACCCACATAGAGTATAATACACACACTGCTCCACATCGATCATGGTATTACTCGAGATCTTATTATAAGTTTGGCTACTCGTAGCGCGGCGGGGCATTCTTCCCTTCAACGCACGGAGCCTAAAAGTTGAGCTCTGCGCGGATAAACAAAACGTTATCCGCATCCGCCTCGCATGCACACGACTGATATTCGAATCCACATCCGCCCCGCATCCGCATCCACCCCGCATCCGCACTACTTTTTTTCCGCATTCGCACGTTTTTTATCCGAATCTACTGACATTACAATACTAATTTTAATTAGATTAAGAAAAATTACTCACGCAACACATTTAGACATTTGAGGAAAAAGTCGTTCCCTTAGGCTTTGTATGTCAAGTGCTATGTTTAAAATGAATGTTAAACAGCCAGTATTGCAACCCTTTCCTGTTCGAAGTGTTCATTATGCTTAATGACATAATTTGAAGGAGATTAGCTTAAATCATCATCTTGCATTTATCATGAAAAAGAAAACGGAAAAATATGATATGTCATAAATATCCAGGTCCTAGTGATGATATTCAACAAGTTCGGATTGTATTCTAAAAATTATCCGCAAATTTTCTCCAAACATTATCCGCTATCCGCACAGCCATGCAAACTACAGTATATCCGCATGGCGGAAACTTTTGCGGATATCCGCGGGTTTATCTGAGGATATCCGCATCCGCGCAGGGCTTTACCTATAGGCCGCAAATATTGCTAGCATGCGCTCCCAAACGGAGATTCGTGTATTTAATGTCAGAGGAGTTTGAAGTTTATGTGTCTACGAGAGGAAATAAAATGGACGTGATATAATTTTGCGTGGTTTTAAAATTACAGCACAGATTGTGCATTATAAAATTGAGAAAATGGTGCCAGGATATTACGTATAAAAATTTGAAAATTCTGTGCATAATGGTATTGTGCGGGTTTTACTTTCGTATAATCATAGATAATAATAAGTTATTTTTTTCAGTGTTGCCTTTTAAAATCTTCAGGCAACACGTGTTGACCGACTGAAGAGCATTTTAGTGTACACCGATCCGCATAATCATAACAAGCGACATTTTAATAGTAGCCTGATAGTTGTTACTGCTACTTCATTTAGAAAAATGATACAACTTGATCATCAGCCCCGTGTATTTGAGTGTGTACGGAATGTAAATAATAATTATAGTACCGTAACAAAAATAATAATAATAATAATAATAATAATAATAATAATAATGTTATTGGTTTCACGTCCCTTTCAATTACAATGGCCTTTAGAGACGCCAGGGTGCCAGAATGATGACCCGAAGGGGATCTTTAACGTGTCAGCGCGCCAGGAGAAGTCAGCTGGGTTTGAAGTTTATGGGCCTTCCGGTGCACCGTGTAACGCGCATTCCAAAAACATCAAGTCGGCCATTACCTGCTTCACTCACTGAACATATTGTTTTCTTTTATACGGTACTTTGTGCTCCGTTAAAAATAAACACAAAGCCTTGTGAGAATATTAACAGTAGAGGAAAACAATACATACGTTAGCAACAGCAACTGCCGATATATTTAGGTCAGGAATAGAGTCAGCGCATGCGCACAACCGAAACCCCCGCTCCCCGTCACAGCGTATCGAAGTGACTTCTCCTGGCGCGCAGACAACGTTGACATGGATCTCTCGTGTTTGCGCAACTTCAAATGCAAACTGACAGCGCCAGGATTCGATCCTGCAAACTTGGGAACAACAGGCGAGAACGATACCGCTGCGCCATACAGCCAGTCGAAATGTTCGGAATTTGTATGATAACCTGTGTCTCTGTGGTAACTATAGTAGTGTTTGTAACTGTAATTATGAGGTTCAAGGATTGGGGTAGATGGCGTGGGACTTGAAATAGGATACCATTCCGATATTTTACCTGAGGGGAGTGTGGGGAAAACCCGTCTGTCTGCGTAGGGATCTACGCTGCTGAATTGAAAATTTAAAAAAACATTTAAAATCAAAAAAAAAAAAGTTGAAAAACATCCTATTTTGAACCTTTAGACTTTAAACATTAGAGATGGAACCCCCTCTCGTCACGGCTAAGAATGAGAAGAGAAACAATGATCCTTGAAGGAACATCACCACATCTCCAGGAATGTTCGCCTTTACACGCTGGCAGCAGCCGCCAAGTCTGCGTGCCGACCACAGTTTTTATTTCACACTATGTAACCTTTTTCCCCGCCCGTACTCCCTTATATTTCTAGACAACAAAATTTATGTACACAAAATCTTCCTAACTCATTCATGTCCCTTTTGTCTTTCCCGAAAAATTTACGAACACGCGAATGTCAATACTTCCCAAAACAAAAGAATACAAAAAACTAATCAAGTGAAAAAACATGCCAGTGTGAAGATGGTGGGGAGTTGTTCTATTGTCCATCTATGGGAAATCATCCCAAATGACCTAGCCTATAAGCCATTCAAAAAACTGATTTGAGGTGAACTTGAGAATCTTACAAGGGATGAAACGTGTGTAGAATGCCGTTGTGTCCGACAGACCGATATCATAAATAAGACCAGTCCATGTTTTCACTTGTTAGACACAATGTAAGAATTCGCATTAATGCTCGGGTCGGCAAATCAATATCAGGCACAAGGAACCTCAATAATAGAAAACAAATACATTCTACATCCTCTACTTCATTGCCACAAAAAATCTACCTTAACAGGCTAAAGGAGTTTTCATCTACAGAAGGCTCATGCTTCTATTAGGTAGCCCAAGGACAACGGAAAGATCACGGAACATCATGCAGTATAATGAATATGAGTCAATGGAAGTGAAATAGGTAAGCAGAAAATTCTAGTTTTTATTTCCTTTTGTAAGTTTCAAAAGATAGTGAAATCAATTTTAAGAGCATGCAGTTAATAGTACACATTTCACTCCCACGGCCATTCGCGGTAGAGTGTCCGGTTCATGATCCCAATTCGATTCTCGGCCGAGAAAGTGGATGTTTCAAGGGCATATAAAGTACACGGCACTCCTATTCGTACGATGTCGCTTCGTAAAAGACCTGCCGTAACGCATTTAATGACAAGAGAAACAAATCTGAGCACAGGTCTTCCAACAGCGTTCCGGTTTGTTTGCTAGATAGCAGTGGAGTATACCGCCTAGAAGGCTCCAGCTCAAAAAACAGTTAGCTCAGGCCATATTATTATTATTATTATCATCATCATTATTATTACACAGAGAATCACAATTTGTAATAAGCACTGTAATATATGGCGAATTTCAAAGAATTTGATATTCCAAAAGAAGGTACAGGCAAGGTACAGTCATGGTATTTACAAGGAAGAAGGAGTATATAAATCCTAAATATTGTATTGGAGAAACATCACTCGAAATTGTACCGTCGATAAATGATTTAGGAATTATTTATGACAGCAAATTAACCTTTAATAACCGTATTGCAAATATAATTAGTTCGGCCAACAAGATGCTTGGTTTTGTCATTAGAAACTCCAAATTATTTACTAAAACTGGAGTAATTGTTAAGTTGTATGAAAGTTTAGTTCGAAGCAAGTTAGAATATTCAGCAGTAATCTGGGATCCCTTTTATAAAGATCAAATTCATCACATTGAGATTGTGCAAAATAAATTTCTAAGATACATGTATTATAAGACGTTCAATGTATTTTGTCCATTTGATACTTAGACTCAGTTTTTACGAAATTTGTTCAATTTCAAGTCCTTGAAAAGTAGAAGGTCGTTAAGTTCTTTGCAACTGCTGAGGAAAATTTTAACTGGAAAAGTTGACTGCCAAGAATTATTTCAATTCATCACTTTTCATGTGCCACAAGTAAGAAAGATCTCGACAGCAAGCACTCTTTCACATCCCAAGATCTAAAAGTGTTCACCATTCTAATTCGCCTTTAGTTAAAATATTATCATTTTATAATTCAATTGATGTTCAAGTAGATTTATTCGCTGGCGCTAACTTATTCAATAAACAAGTAAAAGCAGCTGTTCCTTGAATACTGGGTACTCTTTTCTCCTTTATTTTTGTATATTCTTTTTTTCTACTTTGTACAGTTTTGTTTTCATTTTATGGTTTATATTTTCACGATCTCCTTTGTAGTATTTATGTTCTGTTCTTCATTTGAGTAATTTGTGTAATTTGTATAATCTGTTTTCCCGATTTTTCATTGATACATGTTGTTGTTTAATCAGATAATGTCAAGAAAGAAAGTATTTGGGCTGGTGGCTGTGTTCCTTCATATTGATAAATACATAAATAAATAAATGCTAAGTCTGTAATGGCAATTAAACAATCAGCCAAGTGTCTGCCGAATTACTAAATAATACAGGGTTTGAGTCATCAGCACCACTGGGCAACCAGTAGTTCTAACTCCTACAATAATATTAACAAGGTCATTTAAAATCACTAGTGCTTAAAATGTTATGTTAAAACTTTTCATATGTTATTGTTTCAGTTAAGTACGAGGCTACAATGGGCAGAAAGCATCACGTATACAGTGAAGGCGGGCGGGCGCAGGCAGTATGGTATAGCCTTCTTATACATGTTCGAAGTGTATTGCACCCTGTGATGTCCTGTCCTATAGGGATAAAGCTTTTACTTGAGAACAGTATAACTACGGGGCGGACACCATTACGAGACGCATACAATAATAATAATTATGTATTTTCGTGAAGTTTCTTTTCTTTGTCACTGGCTCCTCCCCGTCTCCTGGAAACCACTGTACTCTTTAATTAGTCGTTTATTTTTCTCCCTATCTGCTATGTCGTCTTCTTGCACCTCTATATTGGCTAGGTCCCTTCTCACTTCTCGAAACCATTTGGGCTCTCTCTTTCTCTTCCTAAAAATTCGAAAATTCCTTTTGTCAGTCCGTTACCATCTATTCTCAGGTGGTGACCATAGAACTGTAATCTCTTCTTCTTCATCAGTTCAACCACGCCTTCAGTTTTCTGGTACAACTCTTTGTTTGGTCTTAGTCTTCTCTCTCCATCTTTCATCTTTGGGCCCAGGATTTTCCTAAGCAATTTTCTCTCATTCTTCCTGACAGTTTCAATCATGTCCAACGTTTCTGTTGCATATAGACATTCGGGTTTGACGTCAGTGACTAGGTGTCTTAGTTTAGCCCCGGAGTATAGCACTTTATTGTTGTAAGTGTCCTTCGTCAATTCGTAAGCCATTTCCATTTTTCTTATCAGGTCTTTGATAGCTTCTTTTTCTGATCCATTCTTCTGTATTATTTCGCTCAAGTACTTAAAGCTTCTAACTCTCTTAATCTGGCCCTCACTCAGCTGCAATTGAGATAATAATAATAATAATAATAATAATAATAATAATAATAATAATAATAATAATAATAATAGAAAATGAAACTTATTGTTTGTATTGGAATCATACTAACTGACCGAGCGGACAGTGTGCCATAACAAGCCAGATATTGTTGTCGTCAATAAGAAGGTTAAGGAAGCCATCCTGGTTGATGCAGCAGTTCCAAATAGCAACAACTTAAAAGCAAAGCACGACGAAAAGATATCCAAATATAAAGACCTAGTAGAGTCTATCAGTAAGCAATGGAAGATTGGAAATGTGAAGATCATACCAATTGTTATATCAATCACTGGCGTTGTACCAAGGAGTCTACTGCAGGGGTTGAAAGAACTTGATGTTGACACCAATTTATACACGTCAATGCAAAAAGCAGTCATCATTGCGACAACTGGATTACCGGAAGCTAGAAAATTCATGGACTAGTGTAAACAGTTTTTTAAAGGTGGTGATTATGCTAGGATTACTTGTTATCTGTATAGTTGCCAACTGTCAGATATTGTTCTGAGAATGAATTCATAATAATAATAATCATATTCAAAGAATGGACAATGAAAGACTTACTAAAAGGATATTTAATCCTTAGTAAAATAAAACAAAACAATATTGGAATGCTGTCGTAAGAAATTAGAAACCCCAATGGACGCCGAATTGGCAGGAGAATAGCTAATAGAAGTAGAAGACTTCTGTTACTTAGAAAGCAAAATAACCAGTGATGGATGAAGCAAAGAGGATATAAAAAGTAGGTTAGCACAGGCGAGGAAGACATTTCTTCAGAAAAGGAATCTGTTGACATCGAATATAGACTTAGGTATTAGTCAATTTTGATAGCCACTGTCTGGAGCGAGGGACTCTATGGAAGTGAAACTTGGACTGCTGTAGCAGCAGAAAAGAGGAGAATTGAAGCGTTTTAAATGTGGTATTAAAGGAAATTGATGAAGAAAAGATTGCTAAACAAATGAAGAGGTATTAAGGCAATTGGGAGAGGAGAAATGTTTGTGGCGACTGCTAATGAAGAGAAGAATAGGTTGCTAGGACACGTAATAAGACACCCAGGAATAGCAAACTTAGTTTTGGAAGGAAAGGTCGAGGATAAGCTCAGGACAGGGAAGCATGGAGGTCTGCATCAAACCAGTCAAAACGCTGAAGACTCAGACAACAACAAAAGTCAAGAACAACTGGTTAATCAAAATTGAAAATGACCTTCAAGTAATTAACATAAAAAACAAAATTTTATGAGACAATTTGTAATAAAATGTAATCGTTCTCTTTGACTGTATATCTCTTCTTAGTATAAAACTAAGTCCCCCATTCTCGGATGTTACGGGTAAACTCGAGAACCACTGGATGGATTTTGATGCGGTTTTCACCATTCTGTAAAAGATATCTCGAGGACGATTTCTGTAAAAAACAAAAAAATATGATCAAAGGAAGCCGAGCAGTAAAGATTTCAGTGAGGAAAAAAAACGAAAAAAGAAAACTGGCGTCCGAGCGCTTTGTAAGCTTACTCTGGGCAAACCGTTAAAAATATCTAAATGCTATGAGTGTAAGAATTGTTCAGCATGAAAAGTTCTACAAAAAAAGTCCGCGAGAGCATATGTCTATCTTCAATACATCGCCCACTATAAGTGTTTTTATGTTTTAATGTCTTCCAACCATGTCCATTCAACTACTGAGGCGACAGTTTACGAGCTAGCTAAGAGCGAGTCTATCATCCCTGTTACAGCCTAGCTAGCGGGCGAACCTATTTCCCCAGATACTGCCAGCAGCAAACCATCGAGTCGTGTTGAGTTAAGACTTCTGAGAAGGGTGGTTGTGTTTGGAGTTTCCCTGGAAGTGCAACTCGGAGTTTCTTCATTACGCCAGTCAAGTTAAGATTGGACGGAAGGGGGATTTGAGTTTCATTCACCTCGCCATTCCCTGGAAGTGCAACTCTCATTTCGCCCGTGAACTTTCCGTTCTCAAAATTCACAGACAATTTAAGATTGGACGGAAGGGGGATTATATTACTGTATATTAAATTATACTGATTGGCGTATAATCTCTTCTTAGTATAAAACAAAGTCCCCGATTCTTGGATGTCACGGGTAATCTCGAGAACCACTGGATGGATTTTGATGTGGTTTTCACCATTCTGTAAAGGATATCTCCAGGAAGGATTTTTGTAGAAAATAATGTATTTATGATCATAGGAAGCCAAACAGTAATGATTTCAGTAAAAATGTTCAAAGAAAAACCTGGCGTCTGTGCGCTTATAAAGCTTACGCTGGGCAAACCGTTAAAAATATCAATATACTATGAGTGTAAGAATTGTTTAGCATGAAAAGTTCTACAAAAAATGCCGGAAGGACATCTCTCTATCTTCAATACATCGCCTACTATAAGTGTTTTTCGATTGGACGGAAGGGGGATTTGAGTTTCATGCACCTCGCCATTCTTAAATTACGTCTGACAGAATTCGTTGCGCATACATCTTCATGATTATATAATTAATACAGTAGTCCAGTCAGTGATTTTAACCCATCATGCTGAGACGTAAAACGGATATAGGTCGTAGTTCATTGACATCGAAAATAAGGGCGCTTATCACGTAATGCATTCATAACTGTTCCCGGGCGAAGCCGGGGCGAGTTGCTAGTATATCTATATATAGATAATATAGTTTTGGGCGCCAGTTTACAAGGTTAGGACTTGTAAAAGATTAAACAAATATTTGGTAGAGCACAGCATTACTCTCCCTTCTCGAGGCATGGTGTGACATAACCACCAACCAGAATCATTAGACTTGAGGTACTTTATACCGTAATATACAACTTCCACATATGGTGAAGACATACAAGTGGTAGTAATTGGATCCATAATAAAAGAGTTGACTGTAGCTCTGACATAAATGAGAAAACACTTTCAATTTATATCAGCAAACAATCACTCCCTGGGAAAATGGCTCTGATTTGGGCAAACTCCCTTTCTGGTTGTTACTTCACAATGCACATTATTGTACAGCATCCCAGGGGTATGCACCCCTTGGAGACCATCCCCCCAACATCTGGCTAAATCCCCTAAAATGGCAACCCTTGGAAAGCCGGGGCAACATCCATTAATACTGTAAGGACAGCTTGCTACTCCATAAAGCAGCTCAAGCCTTACGTAATCATTACACTCAGCGACATAGTACTAACTGGGCCAATACATTGCTGACAGGAGGGCGTCAGAAGGTATAAGAAGACGTCCTAATGAGGTCAAACTCTCTCTCCATTGTCAGTGCTCCATCAAGACGGCCGAAGCTACGCTGGTGTCAATCGAGGTGAGTCAGTCAATCGTGTTCAGAGTTCCTATTTATGTAACCTACAACCCACAACTTGTATCACATTATAAACATAATTTCATTCCCTACAAGGGACTCACACAAAGAATATCACAGACCAATAAAACACTTGGTCCACACTCTACACTAGCATTACTGTTATACGCCTCTTTACATCCCAACGCCCTTCCTTACTCCCGTCACAGTCAGACGTGACACACCGTAGTAATAACGCCAACTCAGACGTCATTGTATTCCTCACAGCGGCTCGCGTGCTCAAGTGAAGCGCGTGCCACCCGGCTGATACGAGCAGAGTCGATTACATAACAAGCAGTCAGCTGAGCGACTAGTACAGCGACCCTTTGCAGTGGGTCCCATCCCCTCGAACACTACCACATTATTTATAGGAACGCCCCCTAGTTCCTAGCACACCACAACACACTACACTGGTCAGCTTGCCCTGTCAAGGGGAGCTACCCTTCTTTAGGCATAACCTCATAAATTAGTACAGCAACTCTCCCTTTTAGATCCACCCCCAAATAAGGGATCTAAAACACTGGTGGAGGCGGGGTACTACGCATAGAGAAAAGGGACTCAATCAACGAGCCCTCGTAGTTAAAACGACCCCTTCCGTACCGCAAAAAGCCAAGCAAATAGTGAGAAAATTTTTCCCCCAGACAAAAAGCACCATTTTTTTTTTGAGTGCTCCAAACTAGCTACACAGGGGAAATTCTTAACAAACCAACCCCCCAGCCCCATACAGAATCAGAGACATATAAGAATACACTGTCAAACACGCACAGATTTTTTTTTAATTATTATTATTCTTATTGTAGGCCCATACACTTCAGTCAGCATGGCACCTCAGGCAGAGATTGCAAGCCATAGAGCCAATAGGGGTACGACAACAATACTTACACTACTACTCACCCTCATCGTCACCGGGATCCTCACAAGTGCCTTAAAACAAGCCCCAAGAGGGGCGAGGGTAAAGATTACCCCCGGCGTACATTGGAAACACATACGGGGGCAAACGGTTTACCAGGCCAATATACCCATCACCTATGACGTACCGGTAAAACAGGAATACGTACCGGTACCGTCGCCTACACTAAATGATGGCCACAAATCCCAAATATACTCACTATGGGAGGCCATCGAACAGGCACTCAACATACACGGTGATACAGAAAAACTCCGAGGGACATCCACCCCTGTGCAGACCATGCGGGGGAGGGACAAAAGAGAACTAACATTTATAGGAAACTTTTTACAATACTGCTGCGGCGTCGCTACAGAAGAGGACAGTAAAACATTACGAATGACGCAGCAGCAAATCGCGAGCTATACAGACAACTTAGGTAAAATGATCCACGCGAACCACAAGGACTTAACCGAGACTACACTTAAGCTAAACAATTGGACACATACGGTACACGACTCTATCGCCACAATCACGAAACAAATACAAGCACTTGCGAACGCAACCCGAGCAAACAAAGAGGCGCAAGACACTATACTGGCTTCCACGGCCCAGATGGCTATGGGGAATGCCATAAGTATTTACAATGCCATCATGAGCATGCACAGACAACAAGATTTAATGGCATGCAGACAACACAAGATACCCGAAAACACCATACACACAAGCACCCTGCGAGAGGATCTAACTAACCTCCAACACAAGCTCGCGAAACACAATTACCAACTAGCCACTTCCATAGAACAGATAAGCTGGTATTACACGAAGCCAATATGCTCGTGCATATACCATGCTAACAGGTTACACATTAAAATCAACATACCTATAGTCGAGGAAAGTGCACGGTGGAAGCTATTCGAGTACATTCCTATACCGTACAAGTGGCTAGGGGGCACATGCACACTCATACACGAGCCGACGCTGCTGGCGGTTAATGGCCACGACATTCGGGTACTAACAGGGAATGCGCTACATGACTGCATTACACAGATCAATGCGCTCTGCTACATACCCCGGTTTCAAGAGGTGACCACAATCCAGCCCGCTTGTGCAGTCCACCTTTACAATAACGCGCCGACTGATAAAATACTGGAATCCTGCGCATATAGATGCGACGAAGGATCGCAAAGAGCCCTTATCACACAAATTGATATGGACAAGTTTATTGTAACAAATCCTACGGCGGAAATGGGTACCCAATGCCCAGAAGGAAGGGATGCTAAACCCACTTTGTGCCACGGTCGTCGAAGCCAAGACCTGCAGGGAGACTTTCTGAGAAGGGCGGGAGAAATAGCTCACTCCGCGCCGGCCTCGGGAGCTATCCCTAGAGACGACCCCATTATGACTAGACTTCTAGTTCAATTTAAATTTATGTAGGCACGGCTTCCATAGCGGGAAGCAAAACTCCTATGCGTTGGAGCAAAGCATACTACGGCGGCCCATAGAGGCAAATTTATATATCAATGCGAAAATGCATACTACGGCGGCCCATAGAGGCAACTTTATATATCAATGCGAAAATGCATACTACGGCGGCCCATAGAGGCAACTTTATATATCAATGCGAAAATGCATACTACGGCGGCCCATAGAGGCAAATATCACTGCGAAAGCAGATTGCGACGGCCGATTAAGGCGAAGACAATATTATGCCATTGGACCACACTGTCCAATGCCCACATAAATGGCGACGCAACGGGCAACCAGAGGGCATTTAGAGAGGGGCATTGCGCGCCCCTCACAGGAGCCAAGTGGGCGGCTCACCTACGTCAAATAGGAACAGCACACGGTTATGAACACGAAAGTTACAGCGGGCGAAACGGTTAGCTTAGTGGCACCGTAAGGCGCCTGCGAATAGGTTAGTACTAGTATTAAGACCTAGAATAGATGTCGACAATAGTATTAAAACGGAGGGGACTACGAGGCATTGTTGGGTTCCGGTCCCGACAATGTACTACAAGGGCGCCCCCGCGAGAGAAATCAAGCGGCCAGCCTCCATCTAAATCTTAGTACTTAAGTCATAGTGCCATGTTAAGGTCACTTAGATGTAAGCAAATTTACTGACAGCTGTTGCTAATAATAGCACAGCACATTTCGGCTTTAGAATAAGGTCCACTCGGCATGTAAATACAGAATAGTTTTACAGTTAAGTAATTTTATCAATAAGTTAAATAAGTAAGGTAAGACATAAGGTAACATAAACCTACATTTAAGGCATTTTTTTAAATATATATAGATCACCGTAGAATATATCGGCACTCGGTGACTATAAATCCGTTACCGAGGTAAGCCCGACAATACTTAGGATAAACTAGATTAAGATAGGAATAATCAAAGTGGAATATATCGGCACCCGGTAACCACAATTCCGCTACCGGGGTAAGACCAACTACATATTATTTACGGCATTACGGCACCGTATAGGGTAAGCCCGGCCTTGCAGCTAAGTAACATTAATCATGTTTTTTTTTTCAGTAAAAGACCAGCTTCAACCAGTACTAATATGTTTTTTTTCTAAACCTCGCCATTTTTTTTTCACAGGCATCGTCACCAGATACAGAAAACTGGTGACAGGAATTTCACTGCCATATAGCAGTGGCATATTATTTACAGCATGCCATGATGTGTACTATTTTTTTTTATTTTTTTCAACTTGCACTAATCCCGACACACTCGCAAACACTCACCACATTTTTCTTTTTCAGCTACACACTCTAAAATAAATCTGCACAGCAGGACTGGTGCCTGTGGGGTACCAGGCTTACTGGCAGATCAACTCAATTAAAACACATAAAGCGTCAAAATGTGACGCAGATTACGACAATGAGGGCGCAACCGGTTTGTGGCAGTGACTCTCATTGTCAAGTGTGAAAGCATTCACCCACAGAGGATGCTTCACAGGTTAGGTATTAAGCACACATACAAGCGGTACGACCACTATACCGTACCAAGAAGTGGCCGTACAGAATCAGCCGTGAGACGGCAAGAGTACGTACAGACGGGTAGCGTGCACGCGAGGTACCTCATGAAAACTATAATTATAAGGGATTAGCGCGATTAAGTAGACATAAGGTCATTGTAAATTATAATTTTTCAGGATAAACTGTATACCATTATTCCACTAGACATAAGGTCATTGTAATTTATAAGTTTTTCAGGATAAGCTTTATACAACTATACACTATATATATTTTTGTTTGTTCACCAAAATGCCAATGTCCATCATGTGTATGATTTGTTTTCTTTCATTTTTCCTTCTTCTAACTTCCCCATTTGTCAGGGTGTTCCGTTTTTCCCACACAAATAAATACTTTTGAATATTTCCCTTAAATTATACCCTGGAACACCCATTTTTCTATTTTCTTCTACCTTTCTTATTGCAGGGAGCATTTTTTCCCTAAGATGGGGCGGACGACGCAATCATCCGTTCGGCCCTGGGTTTTTCCTCCCTGCACAAATATGTGACACGTCACCATCAGAAACCATGTTTTTTTTTTTAAACTAGCAATATGCCAGCAAATGCAAGGGCAATTTTTTTTTTTACATATCGAATTTATTTTAATGTTCAATTTTTCTCAAAATGTCAATTTTTTCCCAATGTTAATCAAGTCTTTCGCAAATGTCAATTTTTTTGTTTGTTTTTTCACAATGTCAATGTATACATATATATGTAAATCCCATAACCCTCCCCTCTGAACACGGGCTCACCTCACACCCACACTTCGATACGACGCCACCAGGAGATACGAGAGGGTTTTCCAGGACCACTACGTCAACATCCCAACTTCCAGTTCCGTTCCCGTTCGCGAAAACGCGAACAAATGAAGGAAGACTCTTGTACAGCATCCCAGGGGTATGCACCCCTTGGAGACCATCCCCCCAACATCTGGCTAAATCCCCTAAAATGGCAACCCTTGGAAAGCCGGGGCAACATCCATTAATACTGTAAGGACAGCTTGCTACTCCATAAAGCAGCTCAAGCCTTACGTAATCATTACACTCAGCGACATAGTACTAACTGGGCCAATACATTGCTGACAGGAGGGCGTCAGAAGGTATAAGAAGACGTCCTAATGAGGTCAAACTCTCTCTCCATTGTCAGTGCTCCATCAAGACGGCCGAAGCTACGCTGGTGTCAATCGAGGTGAGTCAGTCAATCGTGTTCAGAGTTCCTATTTATGTAACCTACAACCCACAACTTGTATCACATTATAAACATAATTTCATTCCCTACAAGGGACTCACACAAAGAATATCACAGACCAATAAAACACTTGGTCCACACTCTACACTAGCATTACTGTTATACGCCTCTTTACATCCCAACGCCCTTCCTTACTCCCGTCACAGTCAGACGTGACACACCGTAGTAATAACGCCAACTCAGACGTCATTGTATTCCTCACAGCGGCTCGCGTGCTCAAGTGAAGCGCGTGCCACCCGGCTGATACGAGCAGAGTCGATTACATAACAAGCAGTCAGCTGAGCGACTAGTACAGCGACCCTTTGCAGTGGGTCCCATCCCCTCGAACACTACCACATTATTTATAGGAACGCCCCCTAGTTCCTAGCACACCACAACACACTACACTGGTCAGCTTGCCCTGTCAAGGGGAGCTACCCTTCTTTAGGCACAACCTCATAAATTAGTACAGCAACTCTCCCTTTTAGATCCACCCCCAAATAAGGGATCTAAAACATTATTTTCATGATTCTAATCGCTTCTGCGTTTAGCATTCCTATTTTGATCCTGCTCCTTACATAATTTCTAGCAGCTCAATTCCGATCTCTCCATACACATTAGTTTTCTTTGACTGTCGCAACAGTCCAAATCTGAATTCCTTCACGGATAATCTACCTTTTATTTAATGTTATATCTCTTCTCCCCGAATAAACAATTAGAGTAGGTCTCTTTGCTTTTCTTGACGATCTAGTTCTTTAGTTCACCAAATCACCACCAAAACAAATCCAAAGCCACAGCAGCCATCTTGCACGTTACATATTTAAAATCTGTTTAGATCTACGTTTCACCACAATAACTGCTTGAGAAAATTTAAAAAAAAAGATCACTCAGAGGACAGTTTTCTTACCATAGACTTCTGTAAGCTCCTGGATTTCTTCAAACATTTACGACATTACTATTGTGGATTCCGGCCTTCTTTAATATAATTGCAAAGTCCTTTGTTACTAGCAGTAACAGGTAAACACAAAATATCCCAGTGATTTGTTCAAGCACAACGATATTTTTAGGATTATTTGTGGAGGTGATATGCAGTGGGATATTATACAGCAGTATTACTATTGTCCAAACAATTAATGTATTCATCATTTATTTCTAAAGCGTTACATCAACACGGGTTTGGCAGTGTAGCTGCTTACAAACACTTCGGCACTTTGTGGAGAAATATAAGAATTAAAATTTAAAAACCAATTACATACAAATCCATATTACAATTCAATTGTAATATACAGTAACATGAAATAATAATCTCAAACCCTGCTTATTTGGTGTTCCGTTTGCCAACATTTAGAGATCAATAATACTGGAATAACCTTTGCACAACACTCAATGAAAAATAAAAAACAACATTAAATTGAGTTCAGGCATTATACATTCTGAAATAATGAAGTTAATTAATATTTCATATATTTTGAATCAGGGAAGTCAATGCAATAACGTCTAATCGCTTCGTTCAGTGTCAAGGAGTATACAACCATGTTGTAAAAATCACACATAACTTGTTTCACTATTAAGTGTAACATGTCTTCTCCATCAAATCTCAACAAGATCACACGACATAAAAAATAAAAATACAAAACAATCATTTGGTACAAATTACATCAATGGAATATCCACATCCAATACGCTTCCTTCCAGTCAAGGAAAATTCACTAAATCTGCCAATGAACACGGGCAATAATACACTGTACTACTATGACTATTTTTCTGCAGTGATCTAGCATTCAAAAATAAATACCAGTGATATAGTACCTAATAAACACGAAGGTTAATACGATTCTTTCAAAGTGGAATATTAACATTCCAAACTGTCACAGTGCATTCAGAAACAGTCATCACCTAATTACAGCACTTTCCTATGAAGCTAGAAGTGAGTGTTCAAACTAATATTTTGCTTCAGTCAGTGATGCGCCGTATCTCAGGTCTGATATGGTTCACCTTATAACAGACACAAATAAAAATGTATTCCGCTACGCCAACTGAAGGATGACTAAGCTTCATCTGGGCCGGAGTTAGCAGGCAAATCAAATCTCAGCACCTATGAAACATAAGAGAAACGAAGGTTTGAATACGTCACTAATCAAAATATGCACAATAAATTGTGTCCTAACACAATACATCCCTGGGTTAATTAGTTAGTTATTGTAGTTTTAAGGGGCGGAACTACGAGGTCATCTGCCCCTACATCGATGGTTCATTGTCATGTCATAACTGTGGTCAACATTTGTTGTTGTTTTTGTTTCTTTTAAGAGGCATGGACATCGTGGTCATTTAGCCCCGTGTACTTGGATGAGTATGGAATTTTGTCTACCTGTGTTATTGTGATGGCTGTATTAGTGTGTGTATTTGTACTTCAGATGAGGATTGGGAAGGAGGCAACCATGGTCTGACGTTAGGGACAATTCTGGCATTCGCAAGGAGTAGAAGTGGGAGACCAAATAATGAAATGAAAATCCACAGCCTGCTTCCAGTCTCCGACCGGGTCAGGAATGGAATGAATGAAGCCCCCATCTAGCGGCGAGGATATGAACTGTGCCGGCTGCCGAGGCCTGACGCACTCCTCCGGGGCAATGATTAAATGAATGACAGATGAAATGAAATGATAGTGGAGAGTGTTGCTGGAATGAACTTTGGACGGGGAAAACCGGAGTGCCCGGAGAAAAACCTGTCTGCCTCCGTTTTGTCCAGCACAGATCTCACATGGAGTGACCGGGATTTGAACCACAAATCCAGCGGTGAGAGGCCGGCGTGCTGCCGCCTAAGCCACGGAGGCTTCCGGAGAGCAAATAATAATAATAATAATAATAATAATAATAATGATAATAACAACAATAATAATAATAATAATAGTGTTATTGGTTTTACGTCCGTTTAAACAACTGAGGCTTTTAGAGTCGCCGGGATGCCGAAATTTTGCCCTGAAGGGGATCTTTAACGTGCCAGTAAATCTACTGACACGGCTCCCTCGCATTTGCGCACCCTCAAATACCAACTAGCTGCGCCAGGATTCGATCCTGCAACCTTGGGAACAGCAGGCGAGAAAGTTGCCGTTGAGCCACGCAGCCAGTAAAGTGGGAAACCGCTTCCTGAATGGTATATGACTGAGGTGGGAATCTAACCCACCTCTTCTCAGTGTTGCCTGACGAGGCTGAGTATACCTCGTTCCAGCCCCTAGACCAGAATTAAATTTCATGGCAGAGCCTAGAATCGAACCCGGATCTTCGGGGCGACCGCCAAGAATGCTAGCCGCTACACCACGAGGTGGTCATACGAAAGAAGAAATTCTAGGGTTACATTTCGCTACAGATTAGGAAGTTCGGGAGTTTTCAGGAAAAACACAAGAAGCGCTCAACCTTGGACAGATGAAAGAAGGAAAGAACACAATGAATGGATGAAGAAATTTTGGATAAGCCAAAAAATAGAACAAGGAGACGAAAGTATGAGAATGATTTTGGCTATATGGACTACGTAAAATAACAATGACAGAATAATAATAATAATAATAATAGTGTAATAATAATAATAATAATAATAATAATAATAATAATAATCTCCGGGTGAGGACTACTCGAGAGGGGGTTAACATCACAGAAGTGTCAAAGAGGATATCTGATAATTTGCGGATCGGAGCGTGGAATAGGTAGGTAGTGGAAGGTTAGAAAACTTAGAAAAGGAAATGGATACGTTGCGGTCGGATTTGGTTGGGATTAGTGAAATGCGCTGACAGGAGGATCAGGACTTTTGGTCAGGAGACTATAGAATCATTAGCACTAAATCAAACAATGGCCAAGCAGGGGTTGATCTCATATTGACTAGGAAACTTGGAGAGCGGGTAGACTATTATGAGCAATATACTGAACGGATTAGTGTACCTAAAATCAATACAAAACCTACGTGCACCACAGTCATACAAGTCTATATGCCTCTATATGCCTACCAGTCAAGCTGATGATGAAGATGCCGAAAAGTTGTACGAAGAAATAGATGAAGTTCTGAGTTATGTCAAAGGTGATGAAAATGTTGTAATAATGGGAGATTGGAATGATGTGGTAGAAAAAGGAAGAGAAGGGAAAATAGTAGGAGAATTCGGATTAGGTGAAAGGAATGATCGAGGAAGCAGGCTGATGGAATTCTGCACTGAGCATGAGTTGGTCATAGCTAACACCTTATTCAAAAACCACAATAGAAGAATATACACATGGATCAGACCAGGTGATACAAGGCGGTACGATATCAACTTAATTATGGTCAAGCAGAGATTTCGAAACCAAATGTTGGATTGCAAAACATATCCCGGTGCTGACATAAACCCTGACCACAATCTGGTTGTTATGAAATGCAGACTAGAGTAAGAAGGACGTGCCTATACTGCCCATGTTAAATTGGAAGATTCCTGGTGCAGGTTTCACAAAGTATTTTTATGCTAGACACCTGAAACTTTCAGGGCTTATTTATTAATGCTTTATCTACAATAATACTTTTGCATTTTGGAAATTGAGTGGATTGCTTTTTATGATATTTTTAAATATGTAACTTTTTAACACAAATATTTTGAAAATAATATGCATTAGAAATCTACTATTTCATTTATGCCCAATTTCACACGTATTTCTATTGTTCAATGAGATATAATTACACAAGGAAAGTTTCATGCATTTTGGTTCACTAGTATCCGGGAAATGTGTACCCAAAGTCAAAACAATGCAGTCCTGAGAAAAATTGGAGTTAACTGATTTGTCTTACCTCAGTGATAAATCTAGAACATTCCCGCTCTTGCAACACTCTAGCCATCGCTATATTTCCATCATTAAATGATATAGCATCATTTAGCCCTACCTTAAGTGTATCAGCCCCAACAATCACAGTCTTAGGAATTCTAGCCCACAGGACATGGTTGAATGCCTCATTGGGATTCTGCGTATTCCCATACAGGCATTTCTTCAACAGGTCCGGTTGAGCTACATCTCTTAAATTGGTTTTATTACATCCATTACTAATTAGTGCATCTCTACCAACTGTGAAAAAACATACCTTCATGTGAGAAGTGTCTGGCCATCAGTCAAACAATTTCAAGATGGCGGCCATGCAAATTGCAAGTTTCATAATGCCGAAGAATCAATTTTCACAATCACTTACAGCTGCAATGTTCACAGTACTTGGCATTCTGATAGTTTTAAATAAAGACCATCTACTATCAACGTTATGATGAAATAGGCTAAAATACCACACGCAGCCACCAACTTGAAATTATAAAATATAAAAATAACTAACTATCAACACTTAAGAGCTACAGTAACAAACATTAGTGACAAGGTAGGACCGTATATGTGGCCTATAATGGCCAAGGCAAACAATCAAACTCCCCATTCATTCAATATGGCGGCTGTGTGAAACCGCTTAGAAATGAAACAAACTCAATGTTATCAGTGCTACCAACATGAAGATTGCGCCTTTCTCAACAAGAGGAGAGAGTGTTCAGTTATCTAGCTTTCATAGTTTAACTGTAGGAAACATTTACATTAGCCTCTGAGCTATACAATGCTCATTTTTTACTTTCCTTCACTTTTTTCAACAGAATTCTGTTCATAAGAGAGCAATCAACCCAAAACGCTGAAAATTCCATTTTCGAATTTTTCGCCAATTACCTACGTCCTTCTTACCTAAGTTGAAGAAATTGAAGAAAAGTCAAAATCCAAAAAGGTGGACAATAGACAGACTGAAAGAGAAGGACGTGAACAAACGAATCAAGAAGAGTATAATAAAGGAAGAAGTAATGAAAAACTTTACAATTGCAGACAAATTGGCGCTTTTGAATAATGAAATAACAAAATCCGCAGAAGAAACTTTGGTAGGAAAGAAAGACAAGGTAGAAAACCGTGAATCGCGCAGGATATACTAGAATTAATGGACGAAAGGCGGAAGCACAAGAATGAAAGAAAAGAAAGGGAAAAAGCAGAATACAGACGTCTGAGAAATAAGGTTAACAAGAAGTGCAAGGAAGCAAAAGAAGAATGGTTGAAAGAGAAATGTGCAGGTATAGAAAATTGTCTGAAATTAGGAAAGGTAGATACAGCTTATCGAAGGATTAATAGTACCTTTGGGGAAAGGAAGACTGTTTTAATATTAAGGACTCAGATGGAAAACAGATTAGGAAGAAAAGGTTGAGAGATCGAAAGCTTACATACGGTGTTTGTAGAAGGAAAAGAAGAGGAAATTGATGAGGATGAGAAAGGAGATTTAATATTGAGATCAGAATTTGACCGAGCATTGGAAGACTCAAGCAGGAACAACACACCAGGTAGACTATAGGTGATATACCGATTCAGTAGCTAAGCTGCATAGGCGATGAAGGTCTGATCAGGTTATTTCACTTTGTGTGTAGGATTTATGAGACAGGTCAGATACCCTGTGATTTCAAGAAGAATGTTATCATCCCTATACCACCGACAGCAGTGGCTACGCTGGCTAAAGCGCAGCGTTAGGTCATGGGGCCAAGCTCTCTGCTGACTCGGTAGACGTGGGTTCGAGCCCCATCTTCGGCCGTCCTTGAAATGGTTTTCCGTGGTTTCCCCATTTTCAACACCAGGCAAATGCTGGAACGGTCCCTTCTGATAGGCCACGGCCGCTTCCTTCCACATCCTTGCCCAAATTCATTCATCTTCATCCGTCCTTCCATCTCTCATCCCGACGCACAGGTCGCCCACGGGCGTCGACTAAAAAGATCTGCACTCGGCCTCTCAGGAGGCCACACGACAAAAAAATAACAATCCCTATACCGAAAAAAAACAGGAGCTGACAGATGTGAAGATTACCGTACAATCAGCTTGATCACTCATGCTTCAAAGATCCTGTCAAGAATAATTTACAAGAGGATGGAAAGACAGATAGATACAGAGTTGGGTGAAGGAAGATCAGTTTGGCTTCAGGAGAAACGTAGGAACAAGGGACGCTGTGCTATGTCTTAGGCTGATTTTGGAAGCTAGAATAAGGAAGGATAAGAGAATGTTCATGGCATTTGTAGACTTAGAAAAGGCTTTTAATAACGTTGATCGGAGTAAGTTGTTTGACATTTTGAAAACGATTGAAATAAAGAACAGGGATAGGACGGTGCTCTACAATCTATACAGAAACCAGACAGCAGTTGTTCGAGCGGAAGGACATGAGAGAGAAGCTGGTATTCATAAAGGTGTAAGGCAAGGCTGCAACTTATCACCCATACTTTTCAATCTATACATTGAACAAGCAATGAAGGAAATTGGGAAGAAAAAAAAGTAGGAGTAAAGATTCAAGGAGAATTATTTCAACTCTGAGATTTGCTGATGATATTGTCATCTTAGCCGACACACCAGAGGATTAGAATGAGTTTTTAAATGGTATGGATTGTCTTGAGGAAAGAATTCATGATGAAAATTAATAAATGTAAAACAAACAAAATATATTGGAATATATCAGAAACCCCTATGGATGTCGAATTGGCAGGTGAAAGCTAAAGGAAGTAGGTGACTTCTGTTACTTAGGAAGCAAAATAACCAGTGATGGACGAAGCAAAGAGGATATAAAAAGTAGGTTAGCACAGGTAAGGAAAGCATTTCTACAGAAAAGGAATCTGTCGACATCGAATATTAGGAATTAGGTATTAGGAAGTCATTTTTGAAGGCCTTTGTCTGGAGCGCGGCACTCTACGGACGTGAAACGTGGACTGTTAGAGCAGCTGAAAAGAGGAGAATTGATGCGCTTGAAATGTGGTGTTACAGGAGAATGATGATCAGATGGTTAGATAGGGTTACGCATGAAGAGGTGTTAAAACGAGTGGGAGAGGAGAGATGTTTCTGGCGACTGCTAATGAAGAGAAGAGATAGGTTAGTAGGACTCATACTAAGACACCCAGGAATAGCAAACTTACTATAGTTATAGAAGGAAGGGTTGAGGATAAGGACTGTAGGGGCAGACTAAGGTTAGAATATGTTAAACAGATTGCCTCGGATGTAGGGTGTGGTAGCTATGTAGAGATGAAACGATTAGCTCAGGACAGGGAAGCATGTAGGGCTGCATCAAACCAGACGAAAGACTGAAGACTCAAACAATAATAATAATAATAATAATAATAATAATAACAATCATATGGTTTCGGCTACCTTTTGAGTTGGAGCCATCTAGGCGATCTAATCACCAATTTCGACGTTCCGTTTTGCGGTGCCAACTGACAGAGTAACCAAGACTCTATTTGGGCAACCTGTGGCTAAGATTATCTCTTGTAATCACCAAACGTGATATTAGAGAACATTTACCAGCCAGCGTGCGATGGATTTTTCCCATCCTTGAAAAATCTGACTCCTTCGGGAGGGAATTGAACCAACTATCTAGGGATCGTGAGGCAGACTGACTACTACCGATCCACCGAGATAACATTCCATAATTTCCTTGATGTAGCAAGATCCACTCCCAGTTTCAGGTTGCGCTAATGGTAGTATCTGGAAAAGCACGGGAGTATGCCAACAGCATAGGCCTAACAATATATTCTGGATAGTCAGTGCCATTATCTTTCCTACGACAATTTATGGTAGTGAAACCTGGACACTGAAAGAAAAATAGGTTACTAGCGTAAGATCGAAGCCTTTGAATTATGGTGTTGGAGGAGGCCATGCCATGGGTCCCAAAAATCACCAATAAAGTTGCATTTGATAGTGTTCGATCAAGATGGCATTAGAGGACAAATTTACAAACCGGCAGCTTTCTTATTTCTACGTGTGGTTATTTAGAAACATCGATACGTTCGGGGGAGTCTTTTTGCACTGGCTTGACACAACCCTAGCCAATACCAAAATGTAAATGCACGAATTAACATTAACAAGGCCTATATCAAACTCCATCTCTAGTGGATACTGTCGTATCTGCTAGTGCTGGTCCCAAGCCCGAATAAAGGAGGAGGGTGAATGACTGGTAATCTAGCCTTAGACGCTGTGCTTATGTCGATCAGGTGCATCCACAAAATCCTAAGAAATACTTTACCTGCCAGATGGTCAGTGATATCAGCAAACCCCACCCTTAACGGGGAGGATTAAGGCGTCCTAAAACGAGGCTATGGTGGTCCGCCAGGTTGAGGGTTGGGCATAGGGGTAACTCCCCTAGCTCGTAAAATGAGATGAATGGAGGCAGGTGATTAGGAGGCCAAGGACCTACATGGTATGTAGTGCCAGTAAGTAAGTAAGTAAGTAAGTAAGTAAGTAAGTAAGTAAGTAAGTAAGTAAGCAAGCAAGCAAGCAAGCAAGTAAGTAAGTAAGTAAGGAAGGAAGCAAGTAACAAAGTACGTAAGGTGGAGAGCCATGTTCCACAGTTTCAGTCAGGCTGCCCCAACTGAATATATTAACTCATCAAATGGTTAAACCCAAGGTACACCTACCCGTTGAATGACGCGAAGAGGATTGCCAACACTCGAGGCACTGCCCTCCCGTGGAAGGGCAGAAGGCGGACGTCAGGCACTTGCTGGAGGGGGCGGCACGGAGCCGGGAATAGGGGTGCCCAGCAGGGTCGTGGTGGGCGCTGCAGCTCCAATGACTGGAACCTGAGGCCCCGAGCCGGTCGTGGAGGTGGCAGTGGCGGAGTTAGTCGAGGGTACAGGTCCGCTCTGGGGCGGCTGGCGAGGAATAGAACTCGGTGGTGGCGCGTATGGACAGCCCATGAACTGGTCAGAGATGCGACCTCCCTCTCGGAGACCACTCAAGAAGGCGCCGTGCACAGTGGCGGGGTAGTTCCTAATGGTGTGTTCTCCTAAAACAACAAGCAAAACATACATGCGCATTAGATGACATCTAACGAATTTACTCCTTTTCCATACATTTCGAGTATCTGGTTACTGATAGTTAAAATGGTTTGTTATATTCCCGAACAAAAAAATAAAAAATTAGTCATACGTGGTTAAACAGAATAAAAATGAATTACCATTGCAAACTCCTAAGGTGGGTGTGTTAAACACGTTGGAATGAGTGTGTAAATAATGTAGTCTAAACAAATTTCATGTAAAATGAATATTATTTCAACCCAAAATACAAGTGTCCCATAAAATACTTGTTTATAGTAACGAGTACGTTTAAGAAAACTACACAAAGTATTATGGCTGTCCACTTGACTTTTAGAGCTCAGCGGTAGGAGAGGGCTGTAGAACGGTGCGGGGAGCGAACGCGCGTGACAATAGGTTCTCACAATCAGACACAGACACGCTCAGCGGGGAAATGGGATGGGGAAGTGCAGAGCTAACTGCCGGTAACTGTGCTTAGTGGATTTCTAAATCCGCGAAGGACAGACTATTGGACCGAAGGAGAGCATTTTAAAGGATCAGAAGAATGCCTCTCGTAATCTCACTCAATGTTATGCTTGTCAAGTACAATAGGCACATCACCTACCCTACCTTTATTGTTTCCTGGAATGGTTAAAATAAAATAATTATAAATAAATGCTTCAATTTTCTAACACCAAAAGCTTATTTATATTTTTATTTTAGCATGCGTCCCTTGACTCAAATTTACCAAGTCGGGTTGGCTTGTCTAAGGATATGTTTGCGGCGGGGGTTAAAATTGATCAACCTTTACTTATGACTCCTCAATTCTAACTGGTAATGTTCAACTGTGAAACAACTTATCATTCACGGGCGAAAGCGTCTTCAGATCCAACGAGAGCAATGATTGGGATGTTGATTAATCTTCATGCTACACATCTCAGAGGATTCCAGCAACGAAACATACGTTCACTGGCCGAGTCGTACATTTCGTCAAATTGACCACATTTACCTAACTTAAAATTGTTGAACCTATCGAATGATCAGCAAATCACGTGGCTTTAATATGATGAGGCATCCACCCACATCCACTCTTCCTCCAGCCACGTAAACTGAAATGTTCGTAATATGCATCCATCGGCGAAAACTGATAACTACAATATAACCAACCCTTCTCCCCTTATCAATCAAATTTTCCAAAGGGCCATTCTCAGTCATTTTACAGTTACCGTATCTGAGGTGTCTACGTGCCAAATGGAGGAGATAAGAAGAGCCACTTGTAATGTCCCTATTTACTGTAAATTTGTTTACGGCCGGTTAACCAAAAAAAAAGTTTTCCTTTTCAAAGAAAAATGCATTTATGCATAGTCTACGTTTCTATGTTAATACGAAACACGTTTACTATCAAATACTCTAGGAATAGCAATCTATAGATCCAGATCGTAATTCCTACGGTTCCGTCTTATCGGCAGGTGTCTCAGACCAGCGCATCGATTTACGGAAGCAGAGATCAGTAAAACGAAACTAAACAAACTTCAAACACACATTTTCAGCATTCTTGGACAACATTTTAGTGAGAAAAGAGGAAGGTAAACGTTTGCAAAGTTTCTCATACTAAAACAGACACAACTAGTGTAAGATATGGTTTTCTTTTTTTAAATCATGCTACTACGATCGATATATATATATATTTATTTACTGTTAATTATTCTCAATATTTTCAATGGGTGGAAAAGAGTGACTTATATCATGGCGGGCAACGAAAAATGTATACAGTTGATTTTAAAAAAGAATTCATAAACCATGTTTTTCTTTGATTGTTGATTTGATATACAGTATGGCCAGAGATCGTCATGTTTGCATTAAATGAAGAACAAAAGTTACTTGTTCATCATCCAAAACACAGCTGGATTGTAGAATAATGAATGTTTCCGGCTAAATGAACAATCAAATTCACGCCAACAAGCTTTTCGGGATTGTACACAGTAGTCTACGATCGTGTTATGGATAAAACAAACTAGCTTTAATGGGTAGAGTGAAAACTTACCTTCATCTCGAGGCTTTGTAGGATAAATAAAGGCATCCTATCTATTTTAGGCTGTTCCATAACACGTCTCTGCTTATAGTATAAAATAATGCACACGAAACAAGACGTAGAAAAATATAAGTGTATTAATAAAACTAATTAACAATAAATAACAAATAACATCCAAATATTCTTTCTCATTTACGCCACTGAAGTTCTCATGACTCCATACATTCACACTAATATTCCTGGTTACAATATGTAAAGACTCTGCCATTTACGAAATCATAAAATAATAAAACAATTTATTTAAAATCTAATGAGTCTTGCATTCCATCTAAAAACGTTTAACATTCCAAATCGTGATTTTTACTACCAAAAATGGATGATTCTTGTGTTGCATTCGGCCATTTTTACACCTCACCTTACCCCTCACCCCTATATATTTACCCCCAAAGATCGTTCACTTTAGACGATGCCAGAAATGAATTCAGCGACCTCGAAAACGGTATATTGCCAACTTTTAATAAAATCCCAGCACTATTAACGAAGTTATTAATTTTTTCCACCTAGAATTGGGATTCGACACACTGTGCGACGTTGGTAAACGTTATCTAATCCTGTGCGTCGTTCCGCCTACTTCCGAATTCTATGTCGTAGATCTATTCACACTCAGGAGTTCTCAACAACTCTACTAATACACAACAATGCTTCAACTTCTTCTTACAGCAGTACTTCAGTACAATAATACAGCAATACCCTCGTATTTCACAATCATCTATATACGTCATGAATCCATCGTATATTCAATACACACAACTTCAATGACAACTCCTCAATTGTTCCCAACAATTGTTCAATAGTACTTGCTTTACTGCCTTCTAGCATTTATTTTATCGTTGTTCCAATTGACTGCTTACATGTTAACAGCAATATCTGTTCTAATGACACACTTATCGTTCTCAAAACGATTATAATTAAAGATCTTAGAGGTTTACTAAACGTTGTTACTCTGATAACAATGTCAAGTCTCTATACATTTAATAAAAATATGAACATGTTTCTCCATACTGTTCATTATTACAAAATACACGGCTGCAATACAACGCTGACAAATAACGTAGAGTTACATTTGTGTTTAACTAACAACTCGTGTTATTTCAGTGTCCAATGAGTATCAATCACGACTGGATGAGATTCTATCTAACTTTCCCTAATGTAGGATCTTTCAAGGAGATATGTCTCAATTAATTTACATTTAATGAAGGGCAAAGCCTTCCTTCAACTCAATATAGGGTTGTCAACGACCGAATGTATCTTCATTATATTCAAAGAATGTTCATAAGTACTTGACTTCACGTCGTAATCATAACGAATATAAGTTGCCAGATCGACGAATTGTTCATAGTAATGGGTGATGTTTCACAGTATATCACGCGTAGATCTCTTCTCCTAACTAAAATTCTTCATACAATAAGAATGCCCAATTCATTTTACTCACAAATGAATTTACTAAAATATCAAAGACAAAATTGTCTGAAATCTTGAATTAAAATCAAAAATCGTCGAATAATAACTTCTTAAAGTTTCTCCAAGTGGAAAATAAAATTCTCAAACAAATTGACTTCAGTTCAGAAACTGAATCGTTAAAATTTTCAAGTATAGATGACTAATGACCATCATCCTATACCATCTTGTAGAATAAATTTGATAAACATCGAAGGGAAAATACATGAATTAAATATGGGGAATTGTTGCTCACAAATGCTGTCATAATACTCAAACTACAAAATAATGTAAAACATTTCTACCTTGACTTGTAGACAATTGAAGTTCATATCAGATATTCGAAAATACCTGGCTGTATCATCTTCCCAGGTATGAATTGTCGAAACCAAATCCGTTCCACGCCAGTGGACACACAGCGACCTCGGGGATAGAAGGATTTCCTCCCCGACAAACACTCGTCTCCTCCAGACATCGAACCTCGTCTCTCGAACATGGACTCGAACTCTCGAACAATCACCGGGCCTGGTATCTGGTATCTTCTGTCTTTCCGTTGATGACTCTTCATTTGCCGACATTATTCGAAAGTTCCCCATCATTATCGAGCAATGAATCCGATCTAGTGTCTACGTTACAAATAAAACTTGTAAGTTGTACGTCGAATCACTAACGTAGATGTTAATGTTCATTTGGTTGGTCAATGAAAGACTGTACTTGCTCATAGACGAGAATAAATGTACATGAAAGTACATTAAATGTACTGGATGGAAGTGTACATAATGTTTCATGTTGTCTCGGCATTGTAGACATCCTATCATATTTTCGTTGTTAATTAACGTTGTTCCATGTTGTCAATCACAACTCTGTATCGGCATACCCCAATCGCACAAAAGTCTTAGCCCTTCATCTCACTCATTATCAATGTGTTATAAAACAATTTCTCTTGATAAATGTTTGTAGCCATCATAATGTTCAAATAATACAAAGTCTCAATGTTCATATAGTATCACTGTGTTACTCACTTATTTCCGTAACGTGGACTTGACTATGCTGTATGCTCGCCACACTAAAAGTGTTTCATCTTGCTGAGATACGCAACTTTCTCTGACAGATATAAATCGTCCTAAAACTGTCTAATTATTCAACGTATTCACTTCAAAT
Organism: Meconema thalassinum; assembly: GCA_946902985.2. NCBI lineage: Eukaryota > Metazoa > Arthropoda > Insecta > Orthoptera > Tettigoniidae > Meconema > Meconema thalassinum. The sequence continues at coordinate 1,288,858,892 of OX336388.2, read as the reverse complement.
CTTCATACACCGTTGCTATGTATCTAAATGTATATACACTGGATACAATTTCCTTTCTCTAAACTCGAACACTTGATCGCTATAGAGTATAGACTAATATTGCCTTCGCTCAACTTCACTTATTTTGGTTAGCGAGGCTTCTACTATAAGCTAGCCGTGATCGGCGCTGTTCCTCGAGTAAGGTCTGACCATACTCGGCTGAAGTTTACGGGAATCAACTGTCCCGGATAACACGTCTTGTATCTTCGAAGTCTCCCAGAATAAGAACGCTTCTTCAAGCCGTCCCTACTCCAGCTCGCCTTAATGTCGACGCCATTGTTGGTCCCACGCAGTTAGTGGCGCGCACTTGTAATAATGCTTATTACAGTGAATTTCTTCCCTTTTGCGACATTTAAAGTATTACTAATAACTTCTCTTAATTTTCTTGATAATTTCAACGGAATAAAATTGTTACATAGGGCTTAAATGGAATAGTTAATCACATTAACTAGGTAAAATCCATATCTGCTTCCAGAAACCCTTCTCTTATTAGCTGTGGGCATATATCCAATGATATATTTTATAACAATTAAATGGTAATATTTCGTGGTATTGCCTTGTTGCTGGGCACTTTTCAATCTATATGAAAGATTGTCTGTTTTTTATGAATTTCCACGGAAATTTTGGTTATTAACGCGTTTCAGACTGGTTTATGACGGTTGCGCGCAAGAAAAAAAAATTGTTTGTCTGTTAGTCTGTCTGTGAACAACTTTGCACGCGCATCACTCGAGAACGGCTGAGTGGATCAACGTAAAATTTGGTACATATGTCCATCAGAGGCACGAAAGTAATCATTGATGTAACTCTTCTCCGTACCTCCCATAAAAAGGGGCCTACCCCCTTAAAATACATGCTGAAATGGGCTTAGAAAGACGAGACAAAGCTCATTTTCAGCGTCTCAATGTGAGGAACAAAACTCGGAAGCCCTACGGGCCCCGAAAACCACATTTTAAGGTCCTAAAACAAACAGTTTTTGAGATATTCCGAGAAAACGAATTTCATTTAATAAACTAATGAAAGATTGCAAGCCGTTAACCATGGCAACACAATCTCAGGAGTCCGTCTATTTCGGTAAGACGCAATGCAATTCCATTTATTACATTATTGTGAAAGTTTGCAAACGGCTATCAGGTTATCACGGAACCAACATAAGCTGTAAAATTCATCAATACATATATAATGCGCTTAAAGGTTTCAAGGGGGTACTCTAGAATTTTTTCACGCGATTTACACGTGCGGGTGTGGTACTGAAGGTCTATTATATCCCTATCCCTATATTATTAAATTATTATTATGATTATTATTATATTATGGCGTACAAGGACAAGAAAAAGCTCATTTTCAGCCCCTCGGTGGCTACTACGTCTTAAGGCTCTAAAACCACGTTTCTGACATATTCTCAGAAAACTAATTTCATTTAGTAAACTAATAAATAAATAGATGACGAGTACAGAAGAACACCAAATCAGGAGCTATATATAGATATACTGAGATAATCACAGATATGGCCAGGAAGAGACGTCTGGCCTTCCTCGGACATGTCTCAAGGATGAACCCAACAAGAGTTCTCAACTACCGGGGGAATAGAAAGAGCGTGACACCGTCGCTAACAGTTGTCAACAAGGATATGCAAGAACTGAAGATAATGAAAAGTGATATTAGAAGCCGATCACATCACAGAAAGATACTTAAACAGAAGAGTTTTCAGGACAGACCACCCTGTAAGAAAACCGGCTTCATCTGGACAAAAGAGAGAAAGGAGAAACATAGCCAGAAAATGCGCGAATATTGGGCAAACATCAAGTCGCTCGCCAAGCTGAAAAGTTGAACGTTGTGGTCCTTAGCTGGCCCATCCGAAAGAAGAACAAGAAGAAACTAATGAAGTAATACAAGCCGGTACCCATGACAACAGTATCACAAGAGGTGACATCCAACTTTCCATCTATTTCTGTAAGAAGCAATGCCACTCAATTTATTAAATTTCTGTGCAAGTTTGCAAATGGCTATAAGGTTATCGTGGAATCAAACATAGACTGTAAAATTCAACAATGCGATAAAGGGGGTCAAGGGGTTCCCTAGAATTTTTACACGTGACTTGCACATGCGATATGTTGTACAGAAGGTCTATTATATATCCAAACAGCAAGATTATTTTCAAAATTTCCTGGATTGGAATAGTGATTTTTGCAGCTTTTGGGCATTTGGGCCATTGGAGGCTAAAAATCCCGAATTTTCATGCACCACAAGCCTTTATAATTATTTTATTAAAGGGGTCTTCCTGGCGATGGGGACTTTCCACAACGGTGAGGGTCAGTTTTTATTTGACATATATTGCGTTTCGTCTACGAGGTATTCAATATTATTTTCACGTCGGGAAGTACACATCAGGTGAATTTAGTTTGAGAGCACATTTTAAGTAATCATATTTTTGTCGACAAACGGGATCATCGTAAAGATGATTTTGTTTGATACTGTGTGGTTGGTATATCTTTATGTTTATGTACGCCTATAATTCATGTTCGGGTGCTTGGAGCATCGTAAAATTAGGTATTGTAACCATGAGTCAATACACCAATCATTTAGAAAACTCTTCAACGTACTTCTCATAGAAGGGTGGGTATAAGGAACAACTTTTCAAAATACATGCTAAAATAGGCGAAAAATAAAAATTATCCTAGAAGGACGACCAAAGCATATGTTGCGCTTCTCAATGTGACACAAAACTAGGGAGTCTATAAAGGGTCTCCGAAAACCACACTTTATGGTCCTTAAATTAACAATGTCTGCGATATTCCCAGAAAACTAACTTCGTTCTGATAAACTTATGAAGGAATAATAATAATAATAATAATAATAATAATAATAATATCGTATGGCCTCGGGTGCCGGGTGCAAGCTTTGTTATATGACACTCACAGGGTAGCTTGCATGTCGAATTTCGTTGTTCCTTGACTATGAAAGTCAAGGAGGTTAGATGTTAGATATCTAAGCTCCTTGAACACTATAGCGCTTTATAGTAGAGAAATGAGGTACTTTGTGTTGGTGTTAATTTTGCCATTATGAACTCGGCCTACTGAATTCAAATGGGTTCTTTAACATGCCAACAACGTATGACATGCGTATCGTATTTTTGCCGCCTTTCAAAAAAAATCACTTACCACGGCCAGGAGCGAACCTGCAATCTTGGGGTTAGTAGACCGACACGATATCCACTCACCCACCGTGGCAAGCTTATGAAGGAATGGCAAGCCCCTAACCATTGCAACAGTAGCTCAATTGATAACGTCTGGTTATTACTACCGAAGACCGTTCGAAGAGCGGGTACTTCTGCTAGTGAATATATTCTTGAGCGCCTCAAATCACGTGACTGGTTTCTCCCACTGCCTCCGTCGCTAACAAAGCTCGCCTGAGCCAATTTCCAGTATTTATATTTCAATGTTAAACTGTATCATGGGGCTCGAAAAATATCATCATTTTCATCATGTAGCATTCAAAATTAGGGCGCAGTACCAATTATTCATTACCGAAAATCTTTCAAACATAATACGTATTGCAATATGAAACAAAAACATTCTTGGGGTACCAAAAAAATATTCATACACACCACACATGAGACTTTATACAGTATACCAACGCAATTAATATTTGGGATAGACTACCAACCGTTTGCATTTATAATGGGCTCAAGAACTCCTTGGCATGGATTTAACAAGCTTGTTCGTGAAGTTTGGTGTAATTTCAGTCGAACATTTTCGCAAATTTTCTAGTTGCGTTTAGGAGGAACACTTTAATTTCCGGATTTTGTTTTCGAAATGGGCCCATAAATTTTCAATGGGGTTAACGTCTGTAGATAGCGGTGGCGTAGGAAATACTTTTCGGACGTTGTACAACAGCCACTCTCGCGTTATTCTTGCTGTATGCTTTGGGTCGTTGTCATGTTGAAATAAATAGGTGTCTTATATGCCTAATTTCACAACACTCCTAGACAAATTACCCCGGAGCACTTTGATGTAGCCCTGAGCATTCACGTTACGTTATATAACTTCCAGTTCACCAACTCCTGCAGCTCCATCCCTTGACGTGGCCTCCTTCATGCTTCACTCTTGGTAGTACATTTTTGCTTTCCAGTTCTGTATTTTGTCTTCTCCAAACGAATTGTCGACCATCAGATCCAAAAATGTTAAATTTACTTTCGTCCGAAAATAAGATAGTATTCCAGAAGTCTTGTCTCATGTTTATATATTCCTTAGCGAATGCCAACCTCTTCCCTCGGTTTATCTCACTTATAAAAGGCTTCTTTCGCGCTGCTCTGCCGTTAATGCCTGCTTCAAGGATCCGATTCCGGATAGTTTGAGGTGTAACAATTTTCCCGGATCGTGGAGCAAGCTGTTTCCCTACTTCAGGTGCACTAATTATAGGGTTATCTACAGTAAGGCTTCACAAACCAACTGGCGAGATTCACGTTGCGAAATACCCTTGGTCGTCCCTGTCACTTTGCATTATCGGTCAATCCCGTCTCGAACTTGTTAATACAGTAATATACTGGACAGTCGCATGAGATCGGTTCATCAGCTTCCCAATCTTCCGATAGCTGAACCCTTGTTTAAATATTGAAACGTTGTGGTCTTTGCAGAAGGCACTCAACTCTTGTGATTTCCGACCCATTTTGTACCACTATCAGACGTAAAGTAAACAGTCTCATCCACGAACACTACGTGAATCTACCAACACTAACCTTGTCGTCACGCCCTAAAACGGAGTAAGGGCGTGTAACAGTCCAATGATTACAAACATTGGACGCGTATGAAAACTTTCTTTGCCTACAAATATGCCTTTTGTTCCGTTATTAACTAATGTGTTCACGTTACTAGAATATGTTTGTGTGTAATATACTGCCATAAGGTCCTTAAACAAACCTATGGAATACCAAAATGCTGCAAGACAAATTATTGACACCAACAAGGTAAAATATAGTGTATGAATCCTTTTTTTTTTTTTACCCACTGTATGTGAGGCGGATGTGGACCGTGTGTCGCCTATTGAGAAGGCCCGTCCTAGAAGGTTGAAATGGGAATTCATTTCCACCTTGTGCCTCTTCAGCTCACATTCGTCCTTTTTTGGAACTACAGTGTTTAATTAGATTGAAATGTAATACCAATTATTTTTGTTGTTGTTGTTGATTCATTTGGGGGATTTGCGACACCATGGTCATGTAACTCTTGGATTTGGGTGTGTGTGGATTTTGTCTGATAATCTGTGTCCTTGCTATAGCTGTATTCATGTGCGCACCTGTATCAGGGGCTAGGATTTGGAAGGAGGCAGCCGCCTTAAGTTAGGAACCATCCCGACTTTTGCCTTCAGTAGAAATGGGAAAACCACTAGGGCAGCTGAGGTGGGAATCGAACCCGCCTCTTCTCAGTTTTGTCTCGTGAGGCTGAGTGTACCCCGTTCCAGCCCGCAGACCAAAATTTAATTTGTTAGTAGTGCGGGAAATCTAACACTAACAGTTCTTATATATTTGGCATTCAGTTATACATACCAAAGGATGTGAACAAAAGTTCGAACTAAACATGCCATTTTACAGAGATTATTTCCAGGTAAAAATTGTGCTTTTTAAGAGGCAGAAGCCTTGAGTAGATTTGGAGGTCAAGCGAAGCTACACTTCAATAAGAAAATTCCAGGAATACCGCACCGGACCAGCAGAGTAGAGCAGAGCAGAGCAGAGCAGAGCGGTCGTACTCAAGGTTAATAATATTCTCCCCGGCCTAAACTCGAGCTTGAGCGGTCCTCCCATCATTGTGGTACGTAGGTTTGGTAAAGCGCTAAAGAGATGTAAATGAGTTGAGTCTGTTGGACAGCAAGCTGATGGATGAAGGCGAGCAGCACTTGTCGGGCCCAGCCCGTCATGCATCACTTGGGCATCGCGCCATCTGGCCGGCTCAACAGCCCACAATAGTCAAATAGCTGCATTTCACTTCTTATCGAATACAACTTGAGGCACGTGGCATTACTGGACACTTCCGTTTTTCAGTACATGATGTTGTTTCATTAAGGGCTTGGTCGTCGTGGTCATTTAGCACCCTATATTTGGGTGTGTTAATTTAGCTGATATAATCTGTGCCAATGGGGTAGTCTACGGTATCTGTATTAGTGGATGTTTTTTAACTGAGACTAGGAATGAGAAGGAGATGTCGTGGCCTTAAGTTATGAACCATCCCGGCATTTGCCTGAGGTAGAAATGGGAAACCACGGAAAGTCACTTCTAGGATGGGGGAGGAGGGAATCGAACCCACCTCTTCTCAGTTTTGCTTCAATAGGCTGAGTGAACACCCGTTCCAGCCCTCAGACCAGGATTAAAGTTCATGGCAGAGACGGGAATCGAACCAGGCCCTTTGGGATGGCAGCCAAGAATGCTAGGTCTAGTCGCTACACCACGAGGTGACCGCTGACTTGATCGACCAGGTCGATGTTTCCAAGACCGTAGGCTAGACCTCGTTATACTGTATATTGTGTCTTTTAATCTCGTCAACATCGGGTCGTAATTTGTGCCTGTAGGCTACTACAAAATTAAAACTCAATCACAGATCAGATCATCTATTGATCTATTAGACTTCTAAAAGACCATCTCTGTTATATCTTCATGTTGTGCTATGAATCCGGCAGCGACAAGGTACCGTATGACAGTTATGACTTGCTATGTCTCTCCCAAATGCATTCAGGCGGAGAATAATCGAGACGCATAGTGTAAACCATGCTTGGCGTATCCAGACAATGTGGGCAATAATGCCCCCACTCCCACCCAAAAAATAAAAAACAGCTTCAATATCTCTCTCTCTCTATATATATAAATGAAAGTTTGTCTGTTTTTTCTGAATTTCTACGGAAAGTGGCATTATTTATGTGTTTCAGACTGTTTTATGACAGATGCGCGCAGGGGCGTGGTGGCTCAGCGGTCTAGCTGTATGTCTCTCACCAAGGCGGTCCGGGTTCGATTCCCGGTCAATGCATGTGAGATTTTCGAAGTGAAATGCCATGTCCTGTGGTTCGGATTCCACGTAAAAAGGAGGTCCCGTGGCTCATAATCACAAGATTCACGGTCACGTGAAACTACAATCTTCCTTTACAGATGCGCGCGAAAATAAAATGTTTGTCTGTCTGCGGACAAAGTGGTTGTTCCCTTATAACTCGAGAACGGCTGGGTGGATCAACGTAAAATTTGGTACGGATATCCTTCAGAGGCAAGACACTAATCAGTGATGTAACTCTTCTCTGTACCTCTCATAAAAGGGGGCCTACCCCTTAAATATTTGCTGAAATAGGCGTAGAAGGGCGAGACAAAGCTCATTTTCAGCCCCTCAATGTGAGAAACGAGACTCGGGGGCCTAAAACCAACAGATTTTGAGATATTTCCAGAAAACTAATTTAATTTAATACAATAATGAAATAATGCAAGCCGGTAACCATGGCAACGGAATCTCACAGGTCCATCTATTGCTGTAAGACGCAATACAAATTATATTTATTACATCACTGAGATAGTTTGCAAACGGCTACAAGGTTATAACGGAAACAAATTAAGCTGTAACATTCATCAATGTCATATAATGCGCTTAAGGGGGTCAAGGGGTACTCTAGATTTTTTTCACGCGATTTACACGTGCGGGTGTGGTACGGAAGGTCTATTATATCCCTATCCCTATATTGTTATATTATTATTATTATTATTATTATACTACGGCCTACAACGGCGAGACAAAGCTTATCAGAAACAAAACTCGGTGCCCCTAAATAGCCGTAAAGGGTCCACGAAAACTACATTTTAAGGCTCTAAAACCAACAGTTTCTGAGATATTCCCAGAAAACTAATTTCATTTAATAAACTGATGAAGGAATGCAAGCCAGTAACCATGACAACAGTATCTCAAAAGGTGACATCCAACTTTCCATCTATTTTTTCAAGAAGTAAAGCCACTCCATTTATTAAATTTCTGTGAATGTTTGCAAATGGCTATAAGGTTATTACGGAATCAACTAAAACTGTAAAATTCATCAATACGCTTAAGGGGGTCAAGGGGTACCCTAGATTTTTTTCACACGACTTAAATGTGCGTTATGGCGTACAGAAGGTCTATTATATCTCCAAAAAGAAACATTATTTTCAAAAATTCCTGAATTGAAATAGGGTTTTTTTTTTCTTTTCTTTTAGGAATTTGGGCCATTGGAGGCTAAAATTCTGAATTTTCATGCACCACAAGCCTTTATAATTTATTAAAGGGGTCTTCCTCTGGATGGGGACTTGACACAACAGTGAAGGTCAGTTTTATTTGACGTGTATTGCGTTTCGTCTACGAGGTTTTAAATTTTATTTTCAAGTCAGGAAGTAGGCCTACACGTTAGGTAAATTTAGTTTCAGAGCATATTTTAACTAATCATTTTTCTTTGTCGACAAACAGGTTCCATTGCAACAGTAGCTCAATTGATTACGTCTGGTTATTAATACCGAAGACCGTTCGAAGAATTGGTACTTCTGCTAGTACAGTATATAAAGCTAAACGTTGTTTTGTCTTTTATTCATCCAAATCTACACCGTTTCACCGATCTGAACCAAATTTTACGTAGGCCTACTCTACTTACCTTATGGAACCCTGCGGATAACACTGCCTACTTGAAATTTGGAGAGCCTTCTCCATTTACTATACTTTGGAACCCTGAAGGAAACACTGTCTACTTGAAATTTGGTCAGCTCTCTCCATTCCGTAGATTTAGGCCGTTTGGCACCTAAACGAAATATCGAATTTGTTGTAGAATATTTGCTTCTATTCGTTTATAAGTATGATGTGTCTGTTCAGCACCCTTTCATCATCATCATTACCATCATCATCATCATCATCATCATCATCATCGTCGTCATTATTTAGTGTACTCAACAGGCCAAGAAGACCCATGACAGAAAACACAGAATATACATTCCATTACAAAAGATATACGGTACAAAAGATATTCCATGAAATAACAATGAAGAAAAAAATCAAAATAATCAGAGGTTCTATCACGAGAGGCATGTTTCTGGTCACAATTTCAAATACTGTATTTATTGCAGATACTGTTCCACATCCTTCTATCTGTAGGAGCACCAAGTGAAACTGAAGGTTTTACATCTTCCAATGCCACCATCACTCTATCTCTCCACCTAGTCCTTGGACGGCCTATTGGGCGTTTGCCAATCAGCCGGGAGTTAAAAACTCTGTTAGGAATAGATGGTTCTGCTCTAACAGCATGCCCTAGCCACTGAAGTCGTCGTCCTTCGATGGTTCTACCAATATTTGATTTTTTAAATAGTTGACAGAGGTCTTCCTTCTGCCTTCTTTCCTATCTCCCTTCGTCCACATTGAATACGGGCTCGTATGCAGTATCTTCCTCAACACATTCCTTTCAAAGGCACAAATGCATTCCTCAAGAGTTTGTGGTGTCGCCCATGTCTCGCACAAATACAATAGTACCGGTTTTACTAGAGCCATATAAAGGTCGATTTTTCTATTTTGTGAAATCAGACGTGACTTAACTAGATTGTTAAGGTTATAGACGACACGATTTGCATTCATAATCCTCGGTTGTATCTCCTTCTCAATCTCACTTATTCTGGATAGTATTGATCCCAGATACTTGAACTTCTCAACCCGTTCAAAATTATGTTCGTCAATATGGATGGTATCAGGGAAATTTTGTCGGTCTGAGATAACCATATATTTGGTTTTATCGCCATTGACCACCAATCCCGCTTTCCTAGCTTCTGCCATAAATCTGCCAAATCTGCAAATGCCAAAATAGTGTCCATTCCAATCAGGTCCATCTGTCTGTTGCCACCCGTTTCACGTCTCACCTTTTCCAGGGCAATATTAAGGGTCTCCTTGTATTAGTATGTTCCGAACAATGAATGGTTCTGACAGATTATTAGCAAACCGGACTTGACAGCTTGACTCAGAATAACATGTTTCAATAAGCCTGATGTATTTTAGTGGAATAAATAATTCCTGCATTATTTTCTTCTGCACCCTTTCCATTAATTCATTGAATAAATAAATAAATCAATCAATCATTACTTTGAGTGTTCTCTGACCATGGAGTTTAAGGAGACTTTGAGAATTTATGGTCATTACACCGGGTGAAGTCGGGCAACACTGCTAGTGTACTATATTTTAGCCTTCCATATAAAGGGTTATTAATTATCAAAATGAGAACTAATGTGTTTAAGGCTCCCAAACGCCCGTAGAAAATTCAAAAGGCTACACATTCATGTACAGATAAACCAAAGACAAAGCATAATCCAATCACAATAAAGAATTTACAATTTTCGGGCACTACAGTATAGCACTCAATGCGACTAAAAATAACAGTTCACTAAAATAAGAAACCCGGTAAAATGAGATGTATTAAATATGCTAACTGTTATAAGAAGAACCCATGTCCGAATATAAGGCTAAATTCAGCATGCATATATTGGAATTTCTTGGATCAATGAGGGATTTGAGATCTATCAATACAATAACTAAAGGAGTAACTGGTGACGCATTTATTTTCCGACAACAGTTGGTAAGCTATAGAAAATTATTCGCTATTTTTAAATACTGGAAGACCCTAGAAAGTAATAACTGTAATTCAACTGGGGTTAAGTACAGAATGCATTGTGTTCCCATGTAAACAAACCTTATGATAATTGTGAAATAGGACCCACACCACTCTTGGCTTTGTTTACGGTTTTACATTTCACATTTCTGCTTATACGGCCAATAATTAGCAAACACAATACGGGGAAAAATATTGCCAAATCAGCACTGATTACGACTCGTATTTTCAGTTATTTCGCATGATAAATCTGCTATATCGACCAAAAATCACCAAAAAACAAAAAATAAATAAATTAACACTATGCCAATTTTCTAAATAATTGTGAGTTTATGAAGTACCTACGGAATGATAAGGGCTTCGTCATATCTAATAGCTTTTCTAATTGACGATTTAATCGAAATACTTTCATTTCTTATCCTGAATTGACTCCTGATTTTTCTTTTTTCACGGCAACTCTATTTGCTTGCAGGCTCCATTCTATAAAGAACCTTTATTTGGTCACCATCTCAAGATAGTATTGCATTTGTCTACCCCTTATTAATCCCGTTTCCAACGGGGTCAGGGATGAGATGAGATGATATTCTATGTGGCGGATCGTTTTTCCTGACACCAACCTCATGAGAGGAGTTAATGAGAGATGAATAAAAGGGGGCAAGTTCAATTTCAAGTAGTTCCAACTATGTCTGCCAGACACTGACCTACATACTAAATGTATTGGGGTCCTAATATTAATCAACGAAATATCTTATGAAAAAGTTAAAAACAAGTCTGTAACAAATACGTCTTCCCAGCGGCGAACGTTGGAACTTGAAAAAGCGTTTCTACAAATTTAGCTACACAGAACCAATTGTAGTAGCCATAAATCTATGACATGGTCCCGCTAGCATTACTTCCCCTCCGAAGAAAGGCATTCTGAAGGATTTTAACGCTCTTGAAAATCTGACGACATCGTCCGATCTTGGCATAGCAGTTCAGCATGCTACCGACTACGCCACCGAAGTCGCTTCAAGATAGTAGCCTATTGCATAGGGACATAAAAATAATTTTTTTCGAAATAATGAATTCCATTTTAAAGACATAGGATATTTAGACTAATTTATAGGAATATACAATAACAATTACCGTACAAACTCGTATTTATACATAACGTGTCATTTTTGCAATATAATTTTCATTAACATTAGAATTAACGCCAACATTTGTTACAGATCTGTTTTTAACTATTTGTATAATATATTTCGGTGATTAATATTAGAACCCCAATAAATATAATCTAGTATGTAGGTCAGTTTTAATATTAATCATTTTTAGGTTTTAACTCTCTTCATCGGAGATTCTATTTTCTTGCTTAATATTTTATTATCATTATTTTATTATATTCTACTATTAATTAGAATTAATTGATTCCATGTTTTGATTTTAAAACTCAAGCGAAATGTTAACAACAAAGCTTTGCTCACAATTACTTATAGTAAACCACCGAAACTGGTACAGTTTATTAATTATTTTATATTAATTTAATTCTTATTATTGACTACGGTGTAATAAATGTATTAAATACCAATTGGTATTCATTTAGAATACCTGAGCCTCCATGGCCCAGGCGGCAGCACGCCGGCCTCTCACCGCTGGCTCCGTGGTTCAAATCCCGGTCGCTCCATGTGAGATTTGTGCTGGACAAAGTGGAGGCAGACAGGTTTTTCTCCGGGTACTCCGGTTTTCCCAGTCACAATTTCATTCCAGCAACACTCTCCACTCAATTCATTTCATCTATCATTAATTTAATCCTTGCCCCAGGGGAGTGCGACAGGCTTCATCAGCCGGCACAGTTCATATCCTTGCCGCTAGATGGGGGCTTCATTCATTCCATTCCCTGACCCGGTCGGTCGACTGGAAGCAGGCTGTGGATTTTTTATTCATTTAGATTACCTTCAGAATTCACTGTAGGATGCACCTGTTACTACCCTGGGACCAAAGGAGGGTTGCCACCGAGTAACCCATAAATGCAATTACTTTAAAAAAATACCATCTATATATTTAAAACACTAAGCTGATTTTTGTTCCCGCGAGATTGAGATAACGTCTTAACTGATTGACTTCGTAATGCATTCTAACGAGAGCTCTTGCCATGAAGTTTTGCAGAGTGTCTTTAAAAGGATAATATATGCTAGGGTATAGTTTTCAATTACTAAAGAAAAATGCAAAATTCTTGGCCCTAGCACATGCGCAGAATCAGCTTGGTTCATGACAGATATGGCGGATGTCCAGCACGTTTTATTGTGATAGTTATTTTTAAGAATATAAAGGAGGGGAAGATTAATTATGCAAGGCGTATCACTCTTTTCCTTTTCGCTTCCTTTTGGACAATATATCATTTTCATACCTTATTTTATCTCATGGGGAAGCCTCCAAGGCTTAGGTGGCAGCACGCCGGCCTCTCACCGCTGGGTCATTGGTTCAAATCCCGTACACTCCATGTGAGATTTGTGCCAGCAGTATGTTGCAATGTCAAGAGTGCAACTTTGTAACGCCCTAAAAGTTGCAATAGTGCCAAAAAGTAATCCTACAAAGAATGTAAAGTACATAGGAAACTTCTTCAGTACATATTTTGACCATTGTCCGTCATGTTTTGACGGGTTTCAACTAGTTTTACATTAAAATAGTAATAGGTCTTCCTTCTACAGCCATTAAGTTGTAAAGGGTGAGACATTTAGACAAATACAGTACTGGGCTACATGGACTGACGATATGGGTTGTGATGATACAGCGCTTAAGCTGCTTGCCTCCTAACAAAGTGGACAAGATTCGATTCACGGTTAATGCATGTCAGATTATCAAGGTGAAATGTTATGTCCGGTGGTTCGGATTCCACGTAAATGAAGGTCGTGGTTTATGATCATGAGATAAACGGACACGCGAAACAAGTTTCCTTCATACTGAGGATAGAAATCATACCTGAAAAATACGATTTTTAAATGATTCCTAGCTCGGAAGTGGAGCCAAAATCTCCTAATTCTAACCTATGCGTTTTCCGCCTCCACAAGGATGGCCGGCACTTATGGAGTTTAGGTGGTACGGATATGTGTTGTCGAAATATGATTTTTTACATCAATTATGGGTAAATCGAGGGTGCTGATCACGAATATAGCCTACTATTAGTTTTGCAAACACACCTATTCCCCTCACAGGTACTTCATAAATTCGAATTTGCGGCGTTTAACCCGGAAAGTTACGGTATTGTATACAGACGTTCCTTACATTGGCTGTGTGAAAAGTCACACCTAACGACCTTGAGGGTTGAGGGTTCGATTCCCCTCACAGGTACTAAGTCATAAATTCGAATTTGCGAAGAATGACCCGGAATGGTACGGTATTGCGTTGATATAAATTGTATGAAAACGTTTCTTAAATCGGATATGCGAAAAGTCACCCGTAGCGCCCTTGAGGGTCAAGAGTTCGAACCCCTCCCAGGTACTGTCATAAATTTGAAGAAACGTCTCAATACTATGTTTATGAACACAACCTTCCGGGTTACACACCGCAAATTCGAATTTATGACAGTACATGGGAGGGGAATCGAACCCTCGTCCCTCAAGGGCGTTAGGTGTGGGTGCAAAACTAATAGTATAATCGTGATCAGCACCCTCGATTAACCCATAATTGATGTAAAAAATCACATTTCGAGAAAAAAATATCCGAACCCCCTAAACTCCATTAAGTGCCGGACGGGGCATGTCATGAAAATCCAATTATTCTAAAAGATACAATACCGGTACTCTGGGAAGTACGTTTACATGTTTAATTGCCCGTATCTTTAAAATGACACGCATTTCGTGGAATTAGATACATTTTGGCTAAACTAATGATAAACCATGAATACGATTTTAACAGACGCAGCCTCATGAACTTCAACCAAGATAGCCTTCAAAGGAGCTGAGATATCCGTCTTGAACCTGTCAACGCCAGGACTCGAGACGCCTTACTCTATATTCAGGTCCTTTGGTCACGATACATGTATTCATTGCAGACAATATTTCAAGGCAGTTGTATTCAATGGTGGAGACAAGGAGATATGTCAGCGCAGTGTGATCTCCTTTTCACGCCCACGCACACCTGGTGACACCTTCATTAGGGCTCTGTGATCTATGATGTGTGGCCTGACATCATCCATAAATGTAGGAAACAAGTTCGCATTGCTCACACCGACTACAGAGTGATCCATATAAATTTGAACCATTTTAATGAGCCATAACATTTGAACAAATAATGCGACACATGTGCAACTTTGGGAGATGAAAATACACAATGCATGGTTGGTTCCTCAGTTTAGGGGCTGCGACAACGCGATCATGTAGCCCCGTGTACTTTGGGTGTGTGTAGAATCTGTCTGATAACCGGTGTTAATTGTGATGACTGTATTAGTGTGTGTTATCTGTTTTTTAATTCAAGTAAGGACTGCAGACTTTGAATTTTTAAATAGTTCCTACTTTTGCCGCCAAACGCCACTGCAATCGGCTCATGGCAACGAACGTAGAAACCTAAGAGCGTTGTTTACATTCTTAACCTATATAATTTAGCTTCACACAGGTGTAATTGGTGGACGGTTCTTTAACAT
Source organism: Meconema thalassinum (assembly GCA_946902985.2). Lineage (NCBI taxonomy): Eukaryota > Metazoa > Arthropoda > Insecta > Orthoptera > Tettigoniidae > Meconema > Meconema thalassinum. Next base: position 1,288,843,612 of record OX336388.2, on the reverse strand, counting down.
GACATAAATCTATGACATGGGACCGCCGGCTTTACTTCTCCTCCGAAGGAAGGCATACTGAGGGATTTTTAACGCTCTTAAGAAATCCGATGACTTCGGCCGGGTTTGAACCCGCGATCTTGAGCATAGAAGCTCAGCATGCTACCAACTACGCCACCGAAGCCGCTACACAATGCATACATACCGTACATAAGAAAAGTCCAACGAGGTTAGACCAGGTGATCGGAGGAGGGGGGAGGGGGCACTTTTCTTTAAGATTATTCGGTCACCAAAGAAACTCGTTACAATAACATGTTGGGAGATACCTCACAGTAAATGTTGGAAGTTCCCTCCCCACCAGCATCCATACTCAACGGTACTCGTTTCACCATATTCTATGATGTTTGTGAAGTGTATGATTTTTATTTCGTGTCTAATGACCTCGCGGAGTTCATCAGTTGTCCGAGGTATATTTTTGTACACTCTGCCTCTAAGATACCCCCATAAGGAAAAGTACGGCGAGGTTAGTTCGTGTGATCGGGAAGGGGCACAAAATTTGTTGACATTATTCGGTCACCAAAGAAACTGGTTAAAAGTTGCGTGGAAGCGTTAGACGTATGACACGTTGGTCTATCTTGTTGAAAATGACCTTCAGTCAGTTCGACGTCATCCATCTGCTCAACAGATGCTGGACAAAGGAGCACATGCGCAGAAACAATCAACAAACTTGCCAATGGGCAGTGGTACTGATTCTCCCAGAGCCACTGAGATCGTTAAAAACAAATTTCCCGTTTCTACGAGCTTCCACAGGGAAATGATGACCCATTAAAGTGGTTCAGGTTGACATGGACCACTCAAGAAGGCCTCTGACCCATGGTCCATGCTCTGACCTAAAATGCGCATTGCCAAACCACGTGATCCACAGTCAGTAGTGTTGAGTCTTGTGACTGTGAATGCGATAGATTTCCTTACCTCGCTGCGTTAACCCTCATAAGAACCACTTCACAAAGAGCAACTCAAAAGAAACTGTAATAGCCTGGATACCAGGAAGCTGGGAAGTCTAAGCTACTGATGTTACCTGTTCTCTACGCGTGGTTTATGCAGCTTCGAGTAGCGGCTACGTAATAGTCGTGAAAATGTCTGATTCTAGTAGTGAAGAAGACATTATCGTCAATTATTACAGTAGACTCTCGACTACCCGGCCTAATGTGGCGGTAGGTCAAGCCGGATAGGCCGGAGTTCTATATTCTATCTTCCGATCCAAGCCGTACCATCATGCTAACCTTTCAACATCGTTTTTCTTACTTTCAATCCACTTCCACTACTTTGGGCAGTGCTTGCCACGGTGAGTGAGTGGTCAACGTGCCGGTCTACTAACCCCAAGCTTGCAGGTTCGCTCCTGGCCGCGGTAAGTGATTTTTTTTTGAAAGGCGGCAAAAATTACGACACCATGTCGTACGATGTTGGCATGTCAAAGAACCCATTTGAATTCAGTAGGCCGTGTTCATAATGGCAAAATTAATCTCGGGAGTTTCCACCAACACAAAGTTCCTCATTTCTCTACTAGAAAGCGCTATAGTGTTCAAGAAGCTTAGATATCTAACCTCCTTGACTTTCATAGTGCTTCAAGGAACAACGAAATTCGACATGCAAGCTACCCTTTGGGTGTCAAATAACAAAGCTTGCACCCGGCACGCAAGGCCATACGATATTATTATTATTATTACTTTGGGCAGTACACCAATTTTCAATTTCTGCCCGATTTTTTCTTCCAGTCTCCAACTGTACTTTTTCCTACCCCTAACTCCAAAGCAATAATTTTGGCCGTTACCCCAGAATATAGTCGCTTTATAGCACGTAGACTAGCTTCTCATCTATAGTCACTAAAACTTCGTATCGTTTATCACCAATTCCGCTATCTTTCATTACGTGACTATCCGGCCTACGTAATACTGTACCGTACCAATACTTTTCCAAAGCGTTAACAAGCGGGCTCCTGCTAGAACCCTATGTGGTATTTCAAAATATTTTATGCATATCTTGTACTTCTGGCACATGTGGAGCCACATAATTATAAGGTACATTACAGTATAGTCACGAACCGGATAGCCGAGAGTCTACTGTACTATTATAATCACTACAGAAGGAGACGTAGAAGAAGATTCTGGATTCATCCATATATGGTATTGAAAGAAACATCAATTGTAGATTATATTCGTCGCTGCAAAAGAATTGTAAGAAACGGACTCAAATTTCGTGCATTCTACAGAATGTAATTGTGCAGCACACGAATTTCGGGTTAAAAACCTGTTCGGGTTCTCCCATTGCGTTTGATTAGTGGTAAATAAGAAACTGGAGTAGCGGGAGACCAGCACGCTGGGTCGCGGATAGTCGGGTCGGGTCGGTTCGGTCTGCCAGTCTGTCTGACCCCAGTTGCGCCGTCTGAGTGGTGCAATTGAAACACAGTACACAACCGACGTTGTCTGGCCGCCCAGTTTCCTGGTATCCAGGCTACGACAGTTTCTTTGGAGTTGCTCCGTGTGGGCCTTATAAGTGTTAACGCATTGTGGTAAGGAAATCAATCGCATCCACGGTCACAAGACTGCACACGGATCATGTGGTTTGGCAATGTGTATTTTAGGTCAGAGTAGATGTTGAAGTCATAGATTTCAAGTCATATTGCTATTTGACAATATCAGAAGGGAATTGCAACAAGCAGTTTACCTAGCATAATAATTGGATTAAAATTATGTAGAACACGTACTGTACCATTGACAAGAAAATAAAAATAAACATACAAAATGTTATATTCACAATATGATCAGTGGTCCCTACTAGCCTTTCAAGTGGTGAAATAAGCTAGAGATTCACTAGTAATCAGAAGGAGAGAGTAAGGAGATTTCCAAGTTTAATCATCTGTCTTTCAGTCTCAAATACCAAAATGACGGATGAATATATAGTACTATATTCCTACAACAGTAATGGCCACAAATCAGTTCACTGGGCGCTGCTCCTACTCGCACAGAAAAGTGAGCTGAGAGTTAGCGTGGAAGGAACCTTGCACTCAAGGTGGCTAAAAGACATCGGTACAGAACGCGACCTACAGTAGTAGAGCTATTACTGGGTTTAAGACGCGCCCTCATTAGGAATGTGTAGCGCATTACGAACGTTTTAACGTTGCAAGAATTCTTACGTTTTAATTATACATATGTGCCCTTTCCTATAGACTAAATTAAATACCTTCAATAAGATGTATTTTGTTATACTCTGCAATAAAATGTGTAAACATTAACCATTATGACTAGGGCTCAGTTTTTATGCAAATAAATATTTTTTTATGTAATTACATATTTTAAGCATTTCTTTCTATAAATGCATAAATTCCTGCTTTTCACTTATTAGAACATAAAAAGACATAATATTTACATTTTTTTAAAATCTGTACTTTCAGTTTATTGCATTTTTGTTCTGTGTTACATTAACGGGGAAGAACCTGCGAGCTATCTAATCTTCATGCAGAGCGTATGTCAGCTTGCAACTGTATTATTCTTAACTTGTCGTCCCGTGCCACTCACTGTGGAAGCCGGGGATTTCCTTGTCCATAGCCATATTGCCCCATGTGCTAGACCCCCCCCCAGCTACCTGGAACCAGTGTCACTCACATGCAGTTCATTTCTGGCACTGTGAAGTGTAAGGCAGTTCAACGATGCCTAAAGTAAAAACAACTACAAGTTATCGTCTATTGCAGAATTTGAAGATAATTTTACTTCTGATGGGAGCGTTCTGTTCTGCCAACCATGTGGGAAAGCAATCAAGACTGAAGACTGAACAGCGATCTTAAGTTACACAACACCTCAAGGGCAAGAAACATGTTGCCGCCGTTTCGCGCTTTCAGAAGAAGTGTTTCGCGATAATCGTCGGTCATTTGTGATGGACAACCTGAAGATGTATCCCGTTGTGTATTGTAATGCTTCAGCAGTCAGTGAGATATAAAATAAATTGCATTCGTAAGTGCTGCATATTGTTTATATTCACATTAATGAAATAATTATAATTAAATATTTTTACTTCTTTGCCACATATTTCAGGTATTTTAATACATAAAAAATAAATATTTTCCCGATTTTTAGCACCTAAAATTCGGAGCCCTAATTATGACAATGGTAATAATTAATATCCGTGTTGAGTGATAGTACAGGGCGCCCGAGAATGTTCTCCGCAGTGGGTACGTGCAGCTGTGAGTGGTTGACTCATGAGTTTAGTTGGCTCCACTGCACTGTGTCCTTCAAAGCGGGACTTCCCCGTGTGAGCTGTTGGCGTGTATCGCGATAAGCGCGCTAGCCTGCAAGTCTTCAGTGTGTATTACAGTCAGCGAGCGATCAGATAGATTATTGGAAGAGTGCAACAGTATACAGGCGGTAATGTTTACTACTGAAGAGAGAGTTTTATTTTTGGTGGAATACGTTTTTCGCGAAGGCGATCGGTTTACAGAAAATGTAAAATTAAGATTTCAGGCGCGGATCCTAATTCAAAGTGTCCAAACCGTGATACCGTTCGGGATTTGGTAAGTAAATTTCGTGTGACTGGCTCAGTTCACGATGTACCGGGAACAGGCAGGCCTAGCTTTTAACAGACGAAAAACTTGATGAAATTTCCGATATAATGCTGCGTAGTCCAAGTAAATCAACACGAAAATTAACTCAACAAACAGGAATCTCTATGTCGACAGCACATAAAGCTGTAAGAGACAAGCTTCAGTTGTTCCCTTTTAAAGTTACCGTGGTCCATGAATTAAAACAAATTGATTACGGAAAAAGAGTGATGTACTGTGAATGGTTCCAGCATCTGTTATGAATGACTGTGGTGAGTACAAAGTTTATTTATTTGTAAACTGTCGCCTCAGTAGTTGAATGGACATGGTTGGAAGAAATTAAAACGTAAAAACACTTTTAGTGGGCGATGTATTGAAGATAGACATATGCTCTCGCGGACTTTTATGTAGAACTTTTCGTGCTGAACAATTCTTACACTCATAGTATTTAGATGTTTTTAACGGTTTGCCCAGCGTAAGCTTACAAAGCGCTCGGACGCCAGGTTTTTTTAATCGACTTTTCCACTAAAATCGTTACTGCTCGGCTTCCTTTGATCATAAATAAATTATTTTCTACAGAAATCATCCTCGATATATCCTTTACAGAATGGTGAAAACCGCATCAAAATCCATCCAGTGGTTCTCGAGTTTATCCGTAACCTCCAAGAATCGGGGACTTGGATACTAAGTAGAGATGATGCAAGCGGCAGCCGTGCTACCAACGTAACTGCTGTAGCTAGCTCTCGCAGACGCATGTAGGCGCTGCGGAGAACATTCCCGGACTTACTGTACTATCTTATTAAAAACCGCCTTGTCAAACATCGAAGAATGTGGTTTAATCCATGCTTAAACGTACATGTTTCGGTGTTCAATGACACCTTCGTCAGCGTGTATTGAATTAAAATAATCTTAAAACTAAGTTTACAAAGATAAAAGAGAAAATGGATATCCGTACAACACACTACCGGTATTAGAATTGTAAATAAAAAGAAAGCTCACAAAAGGAATTTAAAAACATATGAATCCAACTAGTAAGAGTAGCCATTTAGGTTGATTTGTAGTCACATTACGTCCGATCGTGATATAACTCGAAGATACATCATATAGCAGCGACGTCCGATTCACTGTAATCGAACCATTCATATGGTTTTTTAAATTCTTTTTGTGAGCTTTCTTTTTAGCCTATTTTCAATTTTGAAAAAATAGGCTTATGAGATCACCTTTTGTCCGTGTGTGTGTGTGTGTGTGTGTGTGTGTGTGTGTGTGATTCGTGTGTGTGTCCCCCCCTAATAAAATCTAAACGGCAGGAGCGATTTCAATGAAACTCGGAAAGTTCATAGCACTATTCCCGGCGACCTCGACCATGCCCTTCAAATTTTGTTACGACTCACCAATCCAACATGGCGGCTGTGCGAAATATTTCACCAGCATTCAATATCTACGAAACTATTACCGATATTACCCTGACATTTTCTATGGTGATAGAGGGAACTACTATAAGTTCACTTATGTGACTTTTGAAAACCTGGTAACTACAAAACCAACATGGAGGCCAAGCGAATTTGCGACTTTTAAATAGACGTTTCTCGTGATTTGACCAACTAAACGCAATGAAACTTGGTACAGTGTATGTTTATATACATTGTAATGCACCGACATCTAACTTCGTTCAATTGTTTACATAATCACAAGATGGCGGATGTGCGAAATATTTCACCGGCATTCTATATCTCTGAAACTATTAGCGGTATCTCCCTAAAATTTTGTACGGAGATAAAGGGCACTACTGGAAGTCCATCTATAAGACTTTCAAAAACCGGTTAACTACAAAACGAACATGGCGGCCAAGCGAATTTGAACATTTTAAATAGACCTTTCTCGCGATTTAATGTTCCAAGCGCACTGAAACCTGGTACAGGAAATATTTATACACATTGTAATCCACTGGTATCTAATTTAGTTCAATTGTTTACATAACCTCAAGATGGCGGCAGTGCGAATTTTAAAATTAAGTTTTTATTTCTTGTGATGTAGTCATGCGATCGAAGTGAAAGTTTGAATAATGAACCTACGCAATAATTTTCCTTTAATGGTACATGACTCTATGGCCTATACATTTAACAATCCAACATGGCGACCATCCGAAATATTTAGGCGATACTGAATATCTACGAATCTATTTTAGCAATCAAACTGCATTTTTATGTTCATAGGGGCTGTGAACTTAAGTTCACCTATAGGACTTTAAATAACCTGGTGATCACAAATCCAACATGGCGGTGACGCGAATTATATATATTCACATGAACGTTTCTCGCAATTTAACCATCCGAGTGCAGTGAATCTTGGTACAGTAAATCATTATACGAATGTTAATCCACTGGCATCTAATTTATTTCAATTGTTTCCATAACCTCAAGATGGCAGCTGTGAAAAATTTTAAAATCTCCTTGGTTTTTTCTTGTGTCCTAATTATGCGATTGAAGTTTGAATACTACACGTTCACAATAATCTGCATGTAACAGTACATATATAAAATCCAACATGGCGACCATCCGAAATATTTAGTCGGTTCTTAATATCTACGAATCTATTACAGCAATCAAACAGAAATTGTGTATGTTGATAGTGGCAATTAACATAAGTAGGATATATGAAAATAGGCTGTATAGTTCTTCACGGAACTACTTGTTATTTAAATACCTAAGTGTGTTGTAAGGATATCCATTTTCTCTTTTATCTTTGTAAAATTAGTTTTAAGATTATTTAAATTCAATACATGCTGACGAAGGTGTCATTGAACACCGAAACATGTACATTTAAGCAGTGATTAAACCACATTCTTTAGTGTTTGACAAGGCGGTTTTGAATAAGATAGGACTCTGCAAGGCACTCGCTCGTCGCTCTCTCAAGGCTCCTCATTTGGCCACTACAGGCTTAAAAATTAGTGAATTTTAGAACACTGTTTGAAAATTATAAACCACATTGGTCCCTAACATTTCTCATTATTCAACTACCGGTAGTTCCACAATCGGTCTGCTAAATCGAAAATTCTCGTACTACACACTAAGTTAAATATTGCACTGTATATTGCAAAATGTTTAACAATAAACAAAATAATAATGTTATGGGTTTTACATCCCTTTTAACTGCTGAGGCTTTTAGAGACGCCGCGCCGGGGTGCCGGAATTTTGCCCCGAAGGGGATCTTGAACGTGCCAGTAAATCTACTGACACGGCTCCCTCACATTTAAGCACTCTCAAATGCCAACTGACTGCGTCGGGATTCAATCCCACTATCTTGGACTCAGCGAGCGAGAACGTTACCGCTGTGCCATGCAGCCAGTCATAACAATAAATAATGCGTGTGTGTCACTGATCTCTATACATGGATGGCTGGTAGCTAAGGCAGCAGTAAGCCGAATAGACGATGACAGGTATAGCAAGATGGCAGCGAGCGCATGGTGCAATATTGCGAATCCGGCTCTATGATTGGTTACTGGTAGTTAGATGTTATACATGTATTTATACTGGCAGTAAATATTTTGTATTTCTTGTAGTTGTAAAATGGGTTGAATTTGGTTATTTAAAACGTAAAATCTTAGTTTTAAGTACCGATTTGGTGACCCATCACCCCAGGCAAGGCGGTAATACCTTTACTTCTCAGGCAGATAAGTCACTTAGCCGTAATTTTGGAGTTATTGTGAAGTTAGGTATACATATGCGGTGGTGCTGAAGCAGACGTGATCGGGCTAGGCTATTGCGTTTTTAATTTGATCACATTTCAGGGTTTTTCGGTTCTGGGTGCGAATAGTTCACTTGATAGTTGTAAAACGGTGGGGAGAGTATATTTAGAGTAGGTTTTTAGTTGTGTTAAGTTTTATGTGGAGCTGAGGAGTGAAATTGGTTTGGCTTAAAGTGCATTTTTGGCTTTGATCTACTTCCCGTTATTATTAAGTTTATTGTGCTGCTAGCGTGATTAAAAACTGTAGTATTTGATGTAGAGTGCTGGGATTACTTGGGGGAAGTGTTGGTAATTTCATGGAAACAGGAATTCATTACCAAGCACCGATTACAATATGTCGAATCTGGGCCTGTATAGTGAGCTACGTTGATAGGTACATCATTTGAAGAATGCATAATTTCGTGGCATATATATACAATTTACAAGAATGTTTCCAGAAATTGATTTTCACTCGTTACTCGATTACTGATCGCTAATTGCGTGTACTCAGCACCTAAGTTGATATTTGTCAGCCGTCATTATACATTCAATTTTATTGCTATTCCGGAGATTTACTGACCTCGGAATGACGTGTCAGTGATCCCAATACCCTTATGCTATGAGTGAACATATCTCTATATTTTTATTTGTACCAAGGCACCATTAATTACGATTTAAAATTGACTAGATTATCATTGCTTCCCCATAAAGAGAGATCGAGAATGGGTATGCCAACAAGGCGGACCGCGCGCTCAACCTGGCGTACTTTCTCGTGCAGCGGAGAGCTGCCATCAGCGATCCATGTATAGCGATCAGTGGTGTGTGTATATCTAGGATAATTTTCTACCATTTACCACAGTTTACGTTTACCACAACTGCCTCAAAGAATGCAAAAATATATTTTGGTCGTCTAAAGATAAAATTTAAATGTCTTTCAGTCAGTCAAAACGATTGTATCCAAAGTGTAATGGGTCTTATAACATGAGATAAATTTATGCACGTATAAAATGATCTCATGTATTTTTTAGACGTAGGGAATAACAACCATTACAATTTGGGTCCAATCGTGTTGACAGACTGCAAACATTTTCATTTACTAAGGCTACACTAGAAAATATCTTCCGACATGATAGTAATCGTCCAGAAAAGAGAGCAAGTGTCAGTGTTTACTCCTAGTGGCAACCACTCTCCAAGAAGAGATAGCCTAACAGTGTAACCACAGCAGAAATATTGAAAACAAGTACCGTGCCTGTTTCTGGTACCCATAACAATATTGTCACAATTTATTTATTTATCGTATGACTTTTAGTGCCGGGAGTGTCCGAGGACAAGTTCGGCTCACCAGATTCTGTAGCTGCTTCAAGCGGACACCCCTAGGGTGAGCTACATGTTCCGTTCACTTTCAAGTAGTTCCAACTTTCGCTACTAGATGTCACTGATACCTAGTGGTGAACGTTGGAACTTTGATGGAGCGTTTCAACGAAATCTAACCTAGAAATTTAGCTTCACACAAGTTTAGTCTGTGGAAGGATCTTTTACATGCCATAAATCTATGACATGGGACCGCCAGCTTTACTTCCCTCCGAAGGAAGGCATACTGAAGGATTTTTAACGCTCTTAAAAAATCGGACGACTTCGTCCGGGTTTGAACCCGCTATCTTGGGCACAGCAGTTCAGCATGCTACCAACTACGCCACCGAAGCCACTATTATCACAATACTCTTTGCTAAGTGCGTTGTTTGGGAGGGTGAGAACGGATATTTTCATGCCATGGCATGCGTTTCACTACATAGAGACTGTGAACTATTAGAAAGCAATGAATTAGCTTACCTGCGAAGAAGAGTCTCGGGGGCGGCTGGTTGGCACTCTGGGTGTTGGTACCATTGGGGGGCGGCTGCTGCATGCCTGTTGGCTGCGGTGTGACGGGAGCGGCCAGGATATCATAGTCACTTCCTGACGATCCAACTGCCACGAAGGAATAGGAACCTCGGGACCAGGGATCAGCCCGCCAACGTGTCACTACTGTTTCCTTAGGCTGAAAAAAGAAAAGTTGTACAGTGAGGGCCTACCCTATAGAAAGAGCTTTGCCGGGCCTTGTGGCGGGCGGAGAGTGATTAGTCTCCGCCAGTTGACTAGAATTTGCCGATAACACAAGAGCAGGACCCTTAACCCCGAATGCTAGCATTGCATTTATTACATACGGAGCTGGCAAGATACCTTAGTTGAGATAATTCCGACTTGTGGTAAAGTGCTGTAGGCTATATCGTATCCCGTGAACATGGTTAGGTATGGAACAAAACATAGAATTTTCATAGTGGGAACTAATCTTTTCGATAAGAAGTCTTCCAGTAAACGTGTTCGTAAGATTCAGCGCCGTGCGATTTTTACTTGTGGGAGAACCTCAAGCAAAATGTACACTGAAACAATCTGCCTACTCTGGAGGCTCTCGAGAACGAAATAACTGAGTAATTGGTTCCCCAAAAGTCTGAAATGTTTAGAAATGTTCCAGAGTTAAAGGGCATCATCGGATGAATGAACGCAGGTATGGTCCATTTTAAAATCATTAACACCGCCTCTGACTTCAAGAATGGTATAAGTGGGCCGTTCCTTCTTGACCGGTACATATTACGTGCGCAGTGGTGTCCCCACGCACAGTGAGCCTTCATAACTTTGTGATCTATGCAAGTAAAGTGCGCAATGTGTCCTCGGCAGCACTTGTGCATATTCAGTGTTGTTGTTGTTTGTTTGTTTTTTGTCGTGTGGTCTCCTCAGAGACCGAGTGCAGGTCTTTCTATTCGACGCCCGTGGGCAACCTGCGCGTCGGGATAAGAGATGGAATTGATGAATGTGAATGAAATTGGAGAAGGATGTGGAAGGAAGCGGCCGTGGCCTGTCAGAAGGTACCGTCCCAGCATTTGCCTGGTGTTGAAAATGGGGAAACCACGGAAAACCATTTCAAGGACGGCCGACGATGGGGCTCGAACCCACGCGTCTACCGAGTCAGCAGAGAGCTTGGCCCCATGACCTAACTCTGCACTTTAGCCAGCGTAGCCACTACTGTCGGTATATTCAGTGGTCTCAGAATTCTACTCAGGCTTTAAGAAGAATTCTCACGCGCTTACGACCAGCCACGAATTACCGGCCTTCTATATCCTCGCGGTTCGGGGGCTTGGTGCGTGTCTACTCAGGAGGCAGTAACCTACATGACGCTATGTGAAGTTTGCACCCAGTGGACAAGGTTCTTGAATAAACATTTCTTCTACGGACACTCATGATCCCTAAAAGTCTGTTACGAATTTTTGAACTAACTCTTTTTATCTACGGACATTATTGACCCTTACAAATTTCAGTATTGAATAAACTGCAAGTAGGCTACTGTATAATGGATTTCTTTAATTGGTAGTAACTTAGGCCTATCTCAATAAACAAAGCACAGGTAAGTCTTCTGTCTAAATATTTTGCAATTTCAGCTAAAAGTTTGTATCTGGCCTGGATGAGGTGTAGAGTGACAAACAATAACTATGTACAAGTTGTTCGGGGTTGTAGGAAGTGGTCTAGGCAGGATGTTAGCTCCCGGCGCTTCACCGTAAACCGCGTTCGGCATTATCAAGGGTTCGCTCCTTTCGTTAGTCAGCAGGTCGTGAACTAACATTCTGCCTGGACCACTTCCTACAAGCCCGGACAACTTGTACATACTGTATGTAGTTATAAACGCCGGCCGTGAAATCTCAAGCTGGTATATGACCAAATAGACCCTCAGTTTCATTTCTGTCTGCTGTTTGTTACTGATTGGTGTCAAAGGCAACAAAATTCGTACTTAAGTAGAAGGTATCCTTACAATAAAACTAGGCTACAAATTATTTATGTAATACAAAAAGATGAGGGAATTACGAGGAAGCCTCAAATTCCGGCAGTAATGTAATGGCGCAATCTCGTGACAAGGTCAGGTGTTACAGGGGCCTGGTGATTCGCTCACTTCCGCTATTCTGAGAATATCACGAGAGGAGGTTACTTTTCTGACGTGAATATGTCACAACAAACTTCTAATGCAATTGTGTCTCAATCAAACCAATAAGACGCCGCAAGATATATTGAACCCTTATCATTGTGTCCAATAATAATGTTTCATATTAATAAAAACGATGGAAATACTAAATACATGATATGATGGATATTTGAGTAATATTGATGTAGCAAGAAATCTGGACTTGGTAAGACATGCTACGTGCTGGCTGGAAATGACCAATAGTTTCACAACCAATGTTATTCTTGGATTTCTGAGAAAATCAGATATGACGCTGTGGCGTACGTGACCATAAAAGGCCACAATGCTGCGTACAAGGCAAGGAGTGAGAGAGAGGAGAATAGTCGTGACGTGAAAATAAGGGCGGGATTTGTAAGGTCAGAACTCCGAAGCCAACTTATCTGACCAATAAGAAAACATGACGCCAGAACATAGCGTCAGTGTGTTTTGCGCGGCAATCGGATATAAAAAGATCTAGCGATCGGTTTGCATGTTCGACGGCAGATTCGCGACCTGTGAGAAAATACAAGAATTTTGAGAGGTCACACATAATTATAGGCCCATTACTTAAAATATTGAGGAGCTGTTTTTCTCCCACCATTGAAACTTTAGGCTTTCTGTATATATACAAATGTCTGAGATGAAACGGGACACTCCTAATTATTCTTCGACAGTCATTTAAGACGTCCTTAAGACGATATGGTTTTAAAATTATAGTTGTGTGTCGGCAACGAAGTTGGAAATTTTCATAAATTGTGAGATGGCAATTAGCCATAGAATAGGGAAAGTCGACGATTCTGCATAGGACTATCTGAGGAAATAAAATACTTAGAACGCAGATAGAACAGTTTAAAAACTTTGATTTAATTGTGTTTTAACAGCAGCAAAATGTCGACCATGGAGAGAAGACAGCAAGCTTCATCCTCCATTACCATCAGTGTTATGGGCTAACGGCCTAATGATGGGAATTGACGAGGCGGGAGGCCTCTGGAAAGCAGTTTAAGTGATGAGTATTAAAAAATTGATTTATTGATTTTGGACGAGGGAATCGCGAGAGATGTGTGGAACTTTGTATAGATTTTATTTGTGTGGTTTAATTTAAATTTCAGGGTTTGATTTCTTAACTGACATGCGTGTAGTAAATTTTGGCATTGCGTGACAATTATGTTGTACAGTAATTTTTGTAATTTAAATGTGGTCCTTATGTTACGTAATTCTTATAGCGAAACGGCCGCATCGATTAACGTATCTATAAAAAGTGTAGCCATGAATGAGAACCTAGGAACGACAATGATAAATGGACTGATTTAATGATATGTTAAACTAATTACTACGTGGGGGGAATATTTGCATTTTGTTGCTTTGATAACTCGGGCTAGGACTGATCCTGTTATTTATTCTTTATTGTCATTTGGACATGTTGTGTGTCATTATCTGAGAGGTGTGCTGATTAATGCTACGACGTGATCTTCGAGAAATGTGCCACGTATTTTTGGGTGTAAGTGATGATGATGAGGAGAGGTAAAGCCTGTCCATGACTGCGATATCATTCCGGCAAACTAGTTATCCGTGGGGATAAGTTTGACCTGGGAATGTATTCTTAAAAATCCCTGAGAGGATGTTTTGAGATAATGTGTTATTTATTTGTACGCGTTTAACAGGTGGCGATTAGCAAAGGTGCTGTACGCTGGCTATGGGCCAGAATCTATATTTAGCATGGCACTAATTACTACTTGGGGGAAGAAATCAGCCACTCTCTCGGTGATGCGATAACAGGCCCGGTTGTCTCCAGCTCGTTATGACACGTTATGTTTGCTTTAAAGCCTAATGAGTTAAGGTTATTTTATTTGGTTTAATTTGGGAAGTTGCCATGTTGTCGATCCAAGTTTCTTTTATCATTACTACGACTTATTTGTTCATTGTTTTAAAACGCCAAACTTTCCGGCGTAAAAATTAAAAGTTGTATTTTGTTGTTGTTGGTTCTTATTTTCAAGGCCATTGTATTCATATAAATATAATTTGGCAACCGGCCAAACTTGTTCATGTCATGTTATGCTATCCTAGTGTTTAAGGTATAAGACGGTAATTCCGCAGCCCTTATTTTAAATAATACACACGTGTATTTGGTTGTGGTAATCTAAGGTTAGAGCATGTCAGTAGTGTATATAAATATGTAATTGTTGTTCCCACATTTCCGTAATTCGTCCTTCGCAGTACGGAGTCCGTTCCCGAACCAACTGTTTTGGTCGGAAACGAGCGCCCGTCAAAATGCTCATTACTTGAACTAGTCTTAAAACCCGTGTCGCTCATAAATATTAAATTTTTGTACTATTTTATTTGTTTGTTATATTTGGATCTTGTGATCCGTTTTCTTTTGTTACTTTGACTTAAGTGACATTGCAGTCACAATGTTTGTTGACAGCTGTCATGCCATGTCGTCATGGTACGTCAGGCTGGTCAGTGTTAGATCTGTTCACGCGAGTGAACAATAAAAGGGTGGTTATAGTTTTCCTTTTTATGTTTGATTCAGTTAATAAATTTCATTTGTTAGTAGATCCTGTTGTTTTTCTTGGCTTTATAATAATAATAAGTTAACCTTATGAACCCTGGAAGTTATGTTGATAGCAAAACCTCTAAATCACATTCACAAGAATCCATTACGACCCCGAAATTTTGAATCTTGTCTACATGCTATTTTCCAAAGGGTTTATAAGAGTTACTTTGGCTTCCGAACGTTTGGCATTTGTGTTTTAGAGTAAAAAAATAGATCACCGGCATGTGATAAGTTTATTAACGTAAGTTAGGCGAAGATAATACCGCCAAATGTTTGAAAATATAAAGTCATGGAGTTTGCAATAAAGTAAATGTGGAACAAGTTAAGTGTTTGAACTTTGATTAAAATTAGAACAAACTGTTCCAGGCGCCCAATAAAATTAAATTAGCTTTGTGTAGAAAAGCCAAACTCAAAGAATTATTTGACAGGAAGGTTAGACCTTAAAAACTAATTAATACTCTATTAATTGGTTAAAATTTGTAAGTAAAGTAAGGTCAGGAAGATTATAACTGAATCAAAGGGTTAAAATTAAATGGAATAATAAGTAAATTATACTCAGTGATGCTATAGTTTGTGGGAGTAATTTAAAGTAAATGAACTGAGTATGTAAAGGGTTAATGTGTGTATATTTAATATATGTGAGCGCGCGTATCCAGGGCTCCGCCCTTATGTCATTTCCCTATGTCTCAAATATATTATTGTTGTGATGGCAACTCTGGGAGAAATCCGCGAAGTGATTGAATTAGCATCCGCTCGTACGCGAGAACAACTTAGTGAGATGAGAAAGGACATAACCAATGAAATACAGACACAGTTAGCGGCAAATAGTGAAGAAACGCAGACACAGTTAGCGGCAAATAGTGTAGAAATGCAGACACAGTTAGCGGCGAATAGTGAAGAAACGCAGACACAGTTAGCGGCTATAAATAAACAATCGGCAGAAACGCAGACACAGTTAGCGGCAAATAATGTAGAAATGCAGAAACAGTTAGCGGCAAATAGTGTAGAAATGCAGACACAGTTAGCGGCAAATAATGTAGAAATACAGACACAGTTAAACACAAAACTATCTGAAGTTAACGAGAATATAAATCAGAAAATCGCTACACAAAACATTCTGGTTAGTGAACAATTACATAGGCAGTCTGAGAAAAACAATGAAATGTTAAACGCACAAGACGAAAGGAACACTCAAAATCTAGCTGCGCTAACGGTAGAAATCAAAGAGCACACAAAAGAACAGCTAATCCAATTAGCAAAGGACGTTAGCACTAACAATACCAAACAATTAGGAATAATAAAAGGTATCGAAGATTCGTTTAAAAAGGAAATAAAAGGAATGGATGAGACTGTTATGGCAAAACTAGCACAAATCGAGCAAGCGTGTTTGACCAGCTCATCTGAAATCAAAGAAGCACACACAAACTTAGAAAAAAGGTTTGAGAATATCGAACGAGGGACACAGGGTATGCAAGATCAGATAATTACAGTAGATAACAATATCACGGGCTTAGTGACGGAACTCAACAAATTAGAAATACAATCAATTAAGAAATGGAAAAAGTTAGAAATTGACCAGGAAGAAATTAAACAAACATTAGAACAGAACAACATTTCTCTGGGAGAAAGGATAGATAAACTTGAAGATAATCAGGAGGCTAATCAACAGGAAGTCGAAAAACGCTTTGTTAAATTGAAGGATACTATTAGGAAAGATTGGACCAAGATGAGCGCTGATTCGAAAGATGAACGGCTCGCAGTAAGCAAGAAGCTAGGGGAAAATAACGCGAAAATACAGGCGTTAGAAGAAAATATGAAGTTAAGATTTCAAATTCAAGAGGACCGCATGATAAAATCGGAGTTGCAGTCACTTGGACATAATACGATGTTTGCGACACTAATGGAAAAGGGGAAAGGGGAGAATGCGGAAAGAGAGCACACAATAGACAGCCACGAGCTTGGGCAAAGTCCAAGAACGGTAGACACGCAAGCATTCCAGAATTATGAGGGTCGTAGCTCGACACCTCAAAACACACAACTTCCCACGCAAGTTATACAAGTCATCCGTGGAAACGAATTTAAACCGAATAAGTTTTTACCAGAGAGCGGAGGGACACCTAAAGCTTTCTTAAGGGAACTGACAGAATATTTTTCGGACCAAAATGTTAGCTCAACGCGACAATTAAGAATGGTTGAAAAATTTTTGGCGGGCTCAGCACTTACCTGGTATCTTGGATTTAAGAACACATTTAAATCAATGGAAGGTTTCCACAAGGCCTTCCTAAGCAAATACTGGAGTGGGTCGTATCAACAAAGCTTGCGAATGGACTTATACTCGCGCAAATACCATTCCACGCATCAGACGAAATATGCAGATTTTTTCGCCATGCAACTTGTCAAATTTCAGGATCTTGATAATCCCCCGAGCGAAATGGAGCTAATAACTACTATAGGAAAGCAGATGCCTATTAGCGTTCAGCAATTCTTGGTGGCGGCAAATATTACGACCGTGGTCCAGGCAGAAGAGGTATTAAGGAAGATAGATGAAACCACTAATTATATCAACCCGAGAGAGAAGAGACAGATAGAGTTAGTTAATGCAGTCGAAATAGTCAAGACACCGAACAAAAACACGAGGTCGCAAGCTACAAACACTGGGGATAACCAAAGACGGCAGAGCACCGAAGAATATGAGCCGAGATCTCAACCGAGATACGAAAATAGGGACAGAAACCATAACAATCAGGAAGGAACTAACCGCTACCGGAACACAAACAATCAGCAGTGGCGAGATAATAGGAGATACCAAACGTCATACAATAGGAATAATAATAACGCACCTTACAATCGAGGATGGCGTGGAGGACACTATAATCAACAATATAGGCCCAGAGACAATAGGCGTTACAACCAGCAACATAACGCACAAGATAACCAGCGGTTTAACGAGCAATCGGATCCAAGGGATGATCAGAGAAATTGGAACGAGAGACACGCTGAGTCACAACAGTACCTAGAAGAACTACATAACATACAGGGAAACAATAAGAATAAATGGGAACGAGCGATGGAACACAGAGCAAATCCGGACACCCACACTAACGGGGCGGAAGGTATGCTAATGCAGCAGGAAAGACAGGACGGGTGGCACCAAGACCAGGGCGAGGGTCAAGGCGCGAAAAAAAAAGTTTAATTGAAGGGAAAGGAGACAGCCTCAGAAGCGAATGGTGTGATGGTCGTGATGGTTGGGTGACAGCGCACATTACAGAGTGGATTGCGATGCCTGAAGATTGCTTGGAAGAAATCGTGAGGCCACAAAACGAACAATTAAAGCAATTACCAATAATATATGCTAGGATTGATGGATTGAAGGTCAAATGCTTAGTTGATACAGGAAGTCAGGTCAGCCTGGTATCTGAGGCCTTGATCAAAGAAATAGGACGGAATCATAAAGTTCCAATGATACCGGTCCCGCAAATTAAAGTACGGGGTATAATTCCTGAACGATCGGTTACTTGTAAGCAGCAGGCATATCTCGAATTAGAAATTCTGGAACACACCTTCGCTCAAACTTTCATAGTTATGACGAAAATGAACTTCAATATCATTCTAGGGGCAAACTTCATCTGCGAATATCAGGCCGTCATAGATCTACACAAAAACACCATAAGCTTCAAAAACATCGAAGGGATGACGAACATAGGACTGCATATGGACGAGATAACATCTGGCAAGGAGGCGCATACTTGGATGTTACAGGCAATTAGTGAAGAAGGGGCCGAGATCACGCAGCAGGCTATTTTAAACAAGACGGACAAGGAAATAATTGAGGCATATAGCAAGGACACCACTACAGCTGTAATTGAACTTAATGAAGAGGAAGAAACGCGAGATATCTGGGCATTGTTGGCTGAAGAGGACGACAGCAATAATGAATTTGAAGAGCTACTACAGGAGCGGCTTAAGGAAGTCAAACTAGGGGTTACGGAAAAGAAGCAACTTGAAGATATTTTAAGAAAACACCAACAGGTTTTTGATACAGTACCGGGCAAGATTCTCAACTTTAAATATTCCATGCAGGTAGATGATTGGTCACCATTCAGAAGTAGGTTGTATCCGATTCCGGAAAAACATCATTCACAAGTTAAAGAAATTATTGACGGAATGTTACATGCAGGCGTAATAAAAAAGATGCCCACACCTTTTTTAAATGCAATTTTGGCCGTTATCAAACCAAACGGATCTATACGGCTATGTCTCGACGCAAGAATGCTCAACCTTCGATTGTTGCCGGAATACGATAAGGCACCCATAATTAGAGACGTCCTCAAGGGATTTAAAGGAAAGAGCATCTATTCAAGTGTGGACTTAACGAGCTCCTTTCACCATATCGAATTGGACGAGAAGTCGCAATTGTTAACAGGCTTCTTGTTCGACAATCAGACGTATACATTTGGAAGAATGCCGTTCGGCGTGAAAACAGCTGGCTGTGCCCTAATTCGAGCATTAGACCGAAACCTTACTGAGGAGGTTAAGGAGATGACGACTAGGTACATAGATGATATTTTATTGGCTTCCGACAACATCAATGAACACATGGAAAACTTAGATAAACTGTTAGAAAATTTACGCACCACAAATTTCAAAATAAACCTAAAGAAATCCCACTTCTTTAGGGATGAAATTTTATATCTAGGCCACATTATCGATCAGGACGGCGTCAGACCAAACCCTGCCAAAATTGATGCAATCAAACATTTCCCCATTCCTACAAGAATAAAACATGTCCGTGCCTTCCTTGGTGTAACGGGGTTTTTCAAAGAAAACTGTCCCGGGTACACGGAAACTGTAGCCCCTATGCAAGAACTACTAAAGAAAAATAATAAATGGTCTTGGAATGACGAATGCAACCAATCTTTCCAAGCTACTAAATTATTGTTACAAAATTGTATCAAACTGGGATACCCAGATTTCGGCCTAAAGTTTGTAATTCAGGCAGACGCTTCGATTATTGGGGTCGGAGCAATGTTGTATCAGGAAGATCCAAGCAACCTACAGAAAAGATCTTATCTTGCCTTTGTAAGCCGTAAGTTACGGAAACACGAACGGAATTACACTGTTACAGAGTTGGAGCTCCTAGCTATTCTTCACGCCCTTCAAAAATGGAGAAAACTAGTATTTGGGTATCAAATTATTATCAGGACAGATCATAAGGCCCTCACATTTCTTTTTAAAACTAACATGGTTAGTGAACGTATCACCAGATGGTCGATCTACATTCAACAGTTCGATATAGAAATTGAACACTGCCCTGGAAAACTAAACATCATCCCTGACGCTCTCAGCAGAAACCCGGAAGAAGACGTGGAAGAAGAGGCCTTGGTTCAACACATAGAACTGACACCTAAGGATCACGAGTTCTTGAATGAATTAAAGGAATTAAAGAAAGAGCAAGAAGGTGAGCCCTGGATGCGGCAAATGATCATGTATTTTAAGGGAGAACTTCAGCCTGGATCTGCAGCTCATCGTGAGGCCCGGAGCAAAGAAGGAAAATATCAATATGTGAACAATCTGTTACACAAATTCATTAATGAGGAGCATACCAAAATGCGCATCTTGTTACCAGCTTCATTACAACGTGGTTTGACCTGGCATGTCCATGAAAGCCTAGGCCATATCGGAATAGACAAGGCAGAAGCGACCATGGCTGAAACTTTCACATGGCCACGCATGCGAACTACCATATGCGAAGTGGTTAAGACTTGTGACGCTTGCCAACGCACTAAGCCTAACAACTATTTAATGAAGCAATACCCGAAACCAATATTACCCCAGAAACCATTGGAAATAGTGGCGATCGACACATTTGGTCCAATTCCGAAGGGAAGGAGAGGGTGCAGGCATCTACTTGTGTGTCTGGACGTATTTTCCAAATTCGTGGTTCTATGCCCTATCCAGAAAACCACCACTAAACAGATTCTAAGTAGAATAATACACAAGGTGATACCAACTCTTGGTAAGCCTGAGTTTATATTATCGGATCATGGCGCATATTTCACTAGTGCCCAGTTTAAGAAAGGAATGGCAGATTTGAATATAAAACACGTTCTCTCATCAATAAGACATCCCCAAGGAAATTCTAGCGAACGCGTAATCCGTGATATTTCTAAGTTCTTCCGGGTATTTATTCCCAAGGAACATTACAAATGGGTAGACCGAGTGAGTGACATTGAGATATGTATGAATTCCACTCGTCATGAATCTACAGGGCAAATTCCCATGGTTTTACACCATAACCAGTTTCCAGTGAGATCTTGGAACACTATAGTAACATGTCCTAACGACCCAGTACCAACACACGATCTACGGATCCAGAACACCATTGTGCATATGAGAAGGCAGGCGGACCGTAGATTAAGAAGAGTACGCGGAAAGAAGTTTCATCGGGAGTTGATCGAAGGGGAATTGGTCTTGATTAAGAAGCCACCGATATCTGATCCAGCGAACAAGATACTAAACAAATTTTGTGAAAGGTATGTGGGACCGTTCAGCATCGTGAGGAATTTAGGTAACAACGCCTACAGAGTCCGAGAGGTGAGCACAGGAAACATGGCAGTATATAATATCTCAAATTTAAAATTGTATCATCAGAGAGAGCCATACGAACCGAGAAATAATGTTACTGCAGCAAATTAAACATTCGCGTGATAACATACAACAAAAGATACGGGGGTACCCTACTGGTGAAAGCGCTCGAAAGACGGCTCTGACGTGTTTACAAGTTCAGGCGGAAGTCGTTAATGAATATGTTGATGTTTTGAAAGAGTGAGAGGGGAGACGAGTAGCAAGGAAAGAGGCCGGAGGGCATAAGTATACAGGAATTTCCTAATGAGTTTGGAACGAGACGGCTACTGAAACAGACAGAGGCGGACAGTCATTATATTTGAGGGTGACCAGCAACTTCAAATTTGAGTCAGAAAAGTAGGGGATGTGAAATTCGACTTCATTTGAGTTCGAATTTCATCAACTAGGGGTCAGATGAACCCTTATCATTGTGTCCAATAATAATGTTTCATATTAATAAAAACGATGGAAATACTAAATACATGATATGATGGATATTTGAGTAATATTGATGTAGCAAGAAATCTGGACTTGGTAAGACATGCTACGTGCTGGCTGGAAATGACCAATAGTTTCACAACCAATGTTATTCTTGGATTTCTGAGAAAATCAGATATGACGCTGTGGCGTACGTGACCATAAAAGGCCACAATGCTGCGTACAAGGCAAGGAGTGAGAGAGAGGAGAATAGTCGTGACGTGAAAATAAGGGCGGGATTTGTAAGGTCAGAACTCCGAAGCCAACTTATCTGACCAATAAGAAAACATGACGCCAGAACATAGCGTCAGTGTGTTTTGCGCGGCAATCGGATATAAAAAGATCTAGCGATCGGTTTGCATGTTCGACGGCAGATTCGCGACCTGTGAGAAAATACAAGAATTTTGAGAGGTCACACATAATTATAGGCCCATTACTTAAAATATTGAGGAGCTGTTTTTCTCCCACCATTGAAACTTTAGGCTTTCTGTATATATACAAATGTCTGAGATGAAACGGGACACTCCTAATTATTCTTCGACAGTCATTTAAGACGTCCTTAAGACGATATGGTTTTAAAATTATAGTTGTGTGTCGGCAACGAAGTTGGAAATTTTCATAAATTGTGAGATGGCAATTAGCCATAGAATAGGGAAAGTCGACGATTCTGCATAGGACTATCTGAGGAAATAAAATACTTAGAACGCAGATAGAACAGTTTAAAAACTTTGATTTAATTGTGTTTTAACAGCAGCAAAATGTCGACCATGGAGAGAAGACAGCAAGCTTCATCCTCCATTACCATCAGTGTTATGGGCTAACGGCCTAATGATGGGAATTGACGAGGCGGGAGGCCTCTGGAAAGCAGTTTAAGTGATGAGTATTAAAAAATTGATTTATTGATTTTGGACGAGGGAATCGCGAGAGATGTGTGGAACTTTGTATAGATTTTATTTGTGTGGTTTAATTTAAATTTCAGGGTTTGATTTCTTAACTGACATGCGTGTAGTAAATTTTGGCATTGCGTGACAATTATGTTGTACAGTAATTTTTGTAATTTAAATGTGGTCCTTATGTTACGTAATTCTTATAGCGAAACGGCCGCATCGATTAACGTATCTATAAAAAGTGTAGCCATGAATGAGAACCTAGGAACGACAATGATAAATGGACTGATTTAATGATATGTTAAACTAATTACTACGTGGGGGGAATATTTGCATTTTGTTGCTTTGATAACTCGGGCTAGGACTGATCCTGTTATTTATTCTTTATTGTCATTTGGACATGTTGTGTGTCATTATCTGAGAGGTGTGCTGATTAATGCTACGACGTGATCTTCGAGAAATGTGCCACGTATTTTTGGGTGTAAGTGATGATGATGAGGAGAGGTAAAGCCTGTCCATGACTGCGATATCATTCCGGCAAACTAGTTATCCGTGGGGATAAGTTTGACCTGGGAATGTATTCTTAAAAATCCCTGAGAGGATGTTTTGAGATAATGTGTTATTTATTTGTACGCGTTTAACAGGTGGCGATTAGCAAAGGTGCTGTACGCTGGCTATGGGCCAGAATCTATATTTAGCATGGCACTAATTACTACTTGGGGGAAGAAATCAGCCACTCTCTCGGTGATGCGATAACAGGCCCGGTTGTCTCCAGCTCGTTATGACACGTTATGTTTGCTTTAAAGCCTAATGAGTTAAGGTTATTTTATTTGGTTTAATTTGGGAAGTTGCCATGTTGTCGATCCAAGTTTCTTTTATCATTACTACGACTTATTTGTTCATTGTTTTAAAACGCCAAACTTTCCGGCGTAAAAATTAAAAGTTGTATTTTGTTGTTGTTGGCTCTTATTTTCAAGGCCATTGTATTCATATAAATATAATTTGGCAACCGGCCAAACTTGTTCATGTCATGTTATGCTATCCTAGTGTTTAAGGTATAAGACGGTAATTCCGCAGCCCTTATTTTAAATAATACACACGTGTATTTGGTTGTGGTAATCTAAGGTTAGAGCATGTCAGTAGTGTATATAAATATGTAATTGTTGTTCCCACATTTCCGTAATTCGTCCTTCGCAGTACGGAGTCCGTTCCCGAACCAACTGTTTTGGTCGGAAACGAGCGCCCGTCAAAATGCTCATTACTTGAACTAGTCTTAAAACCCGTGTCGCTCATAAATATTAAATTTTTGTACTATTTTATTTGTTTGTTATATTTGGATCTTGTGATCCGTTTTCTTTTGTTACTTTGACTTAAGTGACATTGCAGTCACAATGTTTGTTGACAGCTGTCATGCCATGTCGTCATGGTACGTCAGGCTGGTCAGTGTTAGATCTGTTCACGCGAGTGAACAATAAAAGGGTGGTTATAGTTTTCATTTTTATGTTTGATTCAGTTAATAAATTTCATTTGTTAGTAGATCCTGTTGTTTTTCTTGGCTTTATAATAATAATAAGTTAACCTTATGAACCCTGGAAGTTATGTTGATAGCAAAACCTCTAAATCACATTCACAAGAATCCATTACGACCCCGAAATTTTGAATCTTGTCTACATGCTATTTTCCAAAGGGTTTAATATATCATTCACAACGCACGGACCATATTGTGATCCTATACGCACGCTACGGAAACTCTGTCTTCAGCCAAGGGTAGAGATGATAGATTCTCTTCAAGAGCTATTCCAGTTGTTATTTTTCTCGACTAAGGATGACCTAATATTGATTTCTTGTTACAGATTCCGATATTATTACGTATCCGGTATTTGATTCCTCACGTCCACTATTAGCAATTCAAAGGAGAAGGCTGACCTCCATTTTTGTGTCATAGGATATTTCCATTTTCGGTGACGGGATATGACCTCATAAGCCACCTTTCTTTACTCTATGAACACGTCAACGACGGTCAATTAAAACTAGTTTACTATACGTTAATGGCATGAATGTGGACCTGGGTGCAACACAGGCCCAAGCGACAATATTCTAACGGATATAAACCACATCCAATTTCTCCAGTTTTCCAGTCTCTTTATCCTTGTAATTTACCGGCCACGGTAGCCAAGAGTGCTAACGCGCTAACTCGTGCCTCGCTGGCATCGGGAGAGCGTGGATTCGAATCCCGCCTCGGCCATCCTGAAAATGGCTTTCGTGGTTTCCCATTTTCACCATGAGGCGAATTCCTGGACGATTCCTTTCAATAGGGCTACGGCCGAATTACTTCCAAAATCCCTTCTCTGCCCGTCCAGAAAATAAAATAAATGTCCAAAATAAATTAATAATCTTGTAATTTCAACTGCAGACCTGTAGAACAGTATTATAAGATTAGTAAATTGGAACCTTGACAGAGGAGGGTATGTTTGATGTTTGACAGAACCATTGGTTGAACAACTATTACAGGGTCTACAGGAAATCATGCAACAAATTCTCTTTCCTCAACCCCAATCTCTGAGCTTTGGGATGCAGTATCATTGTTTCCTCGGCAACTGTGATACTTCCAAGTCAATGAAATTAAACGCATAGCGCCGCGTTTCAGTTTTGAGTCCGTCCTTTTACGTGTGGTTCGTGCAACGATACGAGCATGATTTGTCAGAGGAATGCCACACAAACAATAAAAAAAAAATGCGATTCTATCTGTTGCAAAGCAATGAAGCTGCGTCAAGCAGAATAACATTTTTGATAACAAACCTGTAAAAACTACAGAAGCACATTCCATACAACAAAATACAAATATTTTGCAACATTTACTTGGCAAATAGACGCCCATTTCTCATAAACAAAATAATATACCATTCCTGTAACCGACACATACAGTACATTGCCACAATCCAAACATAACATTCCACTACATCAGCTCTACACATTTGTAAAAGAGAGCAACCATGATAAATATTTTCGGCGATATTTTTATATATCTGTAGCCTAACAATGTTAAAAAAAGGATGTTACAACTAGGTGTTTCTTGTCCCGTACATCAATCGGTATTCCTAAATGAGCGAACCGGGAACGAGGGATAACAGTAAACTCCTATAGAAATGTAATGAACTACAGCCATTCAAGATTTAAAATATCGCCGAACACATTAATTTGCTCTCTTATAATTGTTAAAACAACAATTATCATCATCATCATCATCTTTATCCAATGTTCACGGTTCCGCCAAACGAAAAATTCTGGTCTGAGGGCTGCAACGGGGTACACTCAGCCTCGTGAGGCAAAATTGAGAAGAAGTGGGATCGATTCCTACCTCAGCCATACTGAAAGTGGTTTTCTGTGGTTTCCCACTTTTACTCGATCTCCGGGGCGACAGCCAAGAATGCTAGCCGCCACACCACGAGGTGGTCACGGAAAACCACTCTAGGTATTGCAATATTGGTATGCACGAGGTGGGAATCGAACCCAGCTCTTCTCAGTTTTGCCTCACGAGACCGAGTGTACCCCGCTCCAGTCCTCAGATTAGAAAGACATTTTCTTGGCAGAATCGAGAAACGAACCGGACTTCCACAGAGCGTAATATGACGTATTTCAGGGAAACATATTAACGACTTTCGAATTATGTTCCGTGTTTAAAACGGGCACTTTTGTCGCGTTAGATCTTTCTACTGCAATTCGAAGAAAACAACACCTGCACCAAATTTCATAAAGTTTTATTTTTATTTTTTATTTATTTTTTATTTGCTTTTACTGATCGAGATAGAAATCTGATTGAGATACTAAAACAGATAGTTTCTATTGTACTCTTAAAGGGAAATACAAATTTGGAATGCTGGCACTAAATACGAAGAAAAGAAAACCTTGATAAGAGTAGACTTCAGGTCTTTTATGCCGGTAAAATGTTCAAGTACCGGTATAGAAATGGCACAAGAAGACTGATTGATGAATAGAGAGTATCTTCCCTTTGAGCGGTTATAACTGTTACGTGAGACCGTAGTCAGAATTTCGAGATAACGGTCATCTCAACGATATCCAGGAAGCCACTCCACAGTGCACTCTTGGCGGTCACCGTGGAGGCACAGGTTCGATTCCCGGCTCTGCCAAGAAATTAAATCTGGTCGGAGGGTTGGAACGAGGCACACTCAGCCTCGTGAGGTAAAACTGAGAAGAGACGGGTTCGATTCCCACCTCAGCCATCCTGGAAGTTTCCACTTCTACTCAAGGTGAATGTCGGGTTGGTTCCTAACTGAAGGCCACGGCCGCCTCCTTCCCAATCCTCATCTGAATTACAACTACACACACTAATACAGTCATCTCAATAACACATGTTATCATACAAATTCCACGCTCATACCCAAGTACACGGGGCTACATTATTACGATATCGCAAGGCCCCTAAATGAATCAACAACAACAACTCCACAGTGGCCATTTCATCTAAGTCTTCGACATAAGTCTTGGTGGGGCCGATGTGTGAAGCAGGCTAATGCACGAAAAGCAGGAGATCCGGATTCGAATTCCGACTGAGTTCTCGTTTTCAAGTCTTACTCAAGGGTTAACATACATTTTTTTAAAAGATGTTAAAATACTCTTCTTGTATCCAGGCCTTCAAACCACAAACGAATAATTTTGGGCAATACCACATTGGCCCATACCGGTCCACTTAAAGCAAACAACTTGGGAGTTCACGTGAAGTGAAACAGTAGGATCGTGACTACATCCTTCTGAATACCAATTTCATGCAAGATTTATTCTTGGCACGTAATACTATTTTCACATGGTCGGGTCTCTCTCTTCCCGTAGAATAGGGGACAGATGACCATTTAATTTACGACTCTTGTGGTCTCATTGTCGGCATCCTTGTTCTTCCTTTTGCATATGGGTTTACAGCCAACATCAGGTATGGGAAGAAGCGTTTGAAACGCGCGTAACCTTTTCACTTTGAGACATAACCTGCGGTAAATCAGTTCCACTTGCTTTGAGTAAACTACACGTCACGAGTGTTTCGATCGTAGATTTATCTACCGCCCGAGAGGCGAGTCTCGTCTACAGGTCAATTCGGTTTACGATCACCAATAAAGTCGAGTACATGTGCAGCCTCACGTTACAAGGCCATGCCATGGGCTGGCAAGGCATGGCGTTGCGTTGTGTTCATGCCCAGTGGCCGGAACAAGGGAGGGCGTGGGATCGACTCCTGCGACCATCCATTTTTCACGGCAATAATTGTTTCTAATGAAGCATTTCGGAAAAATTGAGGGCATTTTACTTCATGTTCTATGGTTAATTTCATATTCCGAGTGACATTGGGAGAGTTGCTTTGTGGCCTATGCAAGATCTGCGCTGCTCAGCCACGGATCGAACACCTCCTCTGGCAGCAGTGAAGCTGGCGTTGCCATGGTTACGGTTTTCTATCAGTTTCCCACACTAGGAATAATTTTCTGGAAATGTCCCGGAAACTCTTTTGTTTCATGGCCTTAAAATGTGGTTTTCGGGGTTCCTATGGCACTTGCCAAGTATCTTTTTCTCATTCGAAGGTAGAGAGAAACACCACTAGATTTCTATATTAGTAGCCAATGTATGAAATTGACAATGGCGATGACGATGAAACTTATTTAATCCCTTTTAATTATTATAACATACAATGCGCACAAATGTGCATACATAAAGACTGATATCCTATGTACAATGTTTGATACATTTAGCTCTAGTCTTTGCTATAGTCAATGATTGACTTTGTCCTCTTACGACATTTAGTTAGGTGGTATTTTTCACAATGTTCGTTGCATAGTACGCATACACATGCATTGTTTGGTTCGTGAAATTTGTCATTTCTACATATCTTGTGGTGATAGCCGTGCACTGAAAGTCTGGTTAGCACCGATCGCAGTTCTTGGTTCGCTTTTGCCCATCTCCTGTCAATCATGGCGTCTGTAGCGTAAAAGTCTTCGGGTATTTCTTTTGTTTTTTGTTTCCTTAGCTCTATTAATTGAGATACTTGCTTGGTGTGAGGTAGGAGCAGCTTGAGTTTCAGGTCCTCTATGTAGAACGGTTCCCTTGCCAGTTCATATACCAGTCTGGACTTGGTCGTTCTCGCTACTCCAAGTGCTCTCTTCAAATATCTCGATTTGATTTTCTCAAGGTTGGTAAGGTCCGTTAGGTTTAGTCTTTCCCATATTAGTTCAATGCCGTATGTTATAACTGGAGATATTTTGGCATGAAATAGCGCAATGGCTGTTTGTCGAGAGAGTTTGGTGATGTTTTTGATTTCAAACATTCCTCTGATGGCGGCAGCAGCTCTTTCTTGTATATGGACCCTAAACGAGTTGCATGTGGTCTGGAGTGTCATCCCTAGGTATTTAAAGGTATTAACTTTTTTGATGTCGTTATCTCCGAGTTTTACCTCGTCATTTGTTGCTAGTTTTCCTCCTTTCCGAAATACCATGTGGACCGTCTTACTGTGGTTAATTAACATTTCGTTTTCTTGCGCCCAAGTGTGGAGAGCATCCAAGGTGTCTTGTAGTTCCGATATGTCAGATGAACCCAGGGCCATCTGCGTACATATATAATGACACTGTTTTGGTGTTTTCAATTATTTTAGTGATATCTGCTGTGGCGATGTTGAACAGTATAGGGCTCATTGGGGCCCCATGTAGTACGCCGTTTGTTTGCGTGATTTCCTTTGAAGTTGCCTCTCCGTCTTGTATTACGACTTTGTTGTGGGTCAGTATGTTTCTTATTGCTATTGTGATCTCATTCTTTCCGCCAAGGTCTTCGAGTTTGTTTAGAAGTCTTTTTCTTTCCAGTAGATCGAAGGCTTTGGTGTAGTCAATAAATACAGTGTGGAATTTGCCTTTGGGTATTCTTAGGGCTTGGTAGATGTCGTTCATTAGATTTCCTATGGCCTGTATAGTGGATCTCCCTTTTCTGAGGCCGAATTGTTGTTCGGGTATTTTCGGATCTATTGTTGCGGACAGCCTGTTGGTTAGTAGTTTTGTATAGATTTTGAAGATGTTGTTTTCTAAAGCTATACCCCTATATGCGTTTGGATCAGTTGTTTCTCCTTTTCCTTTGTAGAGTACTTTGATAGTAGATTTTCGCCACTCGTCAGGTATCTCACCTGAGGCCAGGCACTTGTTGAATAGGTCTGTCCATATCTCTGCAAGAATTTCTGTCGACGTTTTCAGTATTTCGTTGCATATTCCGTCGGGGCCTACTGCCTTCCTATCTTTAGATTCTTTTATTGCTGTTTTTACTTCGTTTATTGTGAATAATGTGATCTCTTTACTGTCTCTTGGAGGGCCTGTTTCATGAGATGTGTTTCCTTCGGTTTTATTCAGGATCCTTGAAAAATGTTCCTCCCATGTTTCCATTTGAACTTCTCCAGATGTTCTGTTGTATCTTCTTTTTAGAGCGATAAATGGGTCTTTTTGTGCTTCTTCTGCTTCTTGTAGAGCTTGCATTTCGATGAAATTCGCTTGTTTGTCTTTTAGTAGTTGTTTGTAGGATTTTCTCCTTTTGGAGTATTCTTCTAATAGGTCTTTTGAGAGAGAGGTTTTCGCTTGGTGTAGTGCCTCTAGCGTGGTTTTTCTTTGCTGGTAACATTCTGTGTCAAACCATGGTTTCCCCTTTCGTTGTTTGTTTGGTATTGTTGCTGCGGCTAGGGCTTCTTGTATTGTGGACATAGCGAGGTTGATGTTATTACCTTGTAGGTATTGTCCTGTCAGTTTCAGCGCTCGTGTGTTGCTCGCTAGCACATCTGTGTCCAGTTTTCTGAGGGGCTTATGCATATTCGGCATTGTTGGTCTGTGTCCCGTGGTTAGTATGAGGCTTGTGAGGATTGGGACGTGTTTGGTCAGTGGGGTTGAAGACGTCTTCCAGATTCCTTGTTGCATTGTGACGCAGATATCCTTTCCTCGGTAAAAGACCAGGTCGATCGTGCTAGCTCCGTTGTGCGCGATGTAAGTTATTTCACTCGGATTGTTGATCAGGTTGTATCCTTCTCCTTGTAGTATGTCAAGGAATGTTGTTGTTTTTTTTGTTTGGTTTATCTGTTCTGCAGTTAAAGTCGCCTGCAACTATTACATGTTTTTCTGTCTTTGTTTGTGCTATTGCAGATGTTATCTGTTCCACTGTGTCAACAGAGGATGTTCCATAGGTGATGTACATACCTATTATGGTTAGTTTGTTTGTTTGTTTTCACAATGACTTTGTTGTCGTCCTTTATTGTCTCTTTGATCCTTCCTATGGTGGGTTTTATCATGATGAAGACACCTCCCTCTGGCCTACCTCTGTCTTTTGATTTGGCATAGGCGTGTATTGATTTATATCCTTGTAGTTCAAAAGATCCTGTCAGGAAGGTTTCTATAGTTATTATCACGTCTTTGCCTATCCATATTTCTTCAGGTGCTGAGCTGAAGGTACCCTTTAGTCCTTCTACGTTCCACAGTAACAGATTCAGTGGTGTGTTGGTTTCTGTTTGGTGTCCATCCTTGGTAGTTGGTGTGTTTATTTTCTGCCTTTTCAGTTCTTCTGCGTTTTGTGGTTTCGTCCTGTCAGATTCTTGCACCTTCAGGTCTGTCTCTCCGAAAAATATATTTCTTTACTAGTACTCCCGCCGGCCAGGCTTCTGCTTTGTAGACGTTCTCTAGTGATTCGTAGGGAATTCCTAGTTTAAATGCCTTTAGTCGTCCCCTGATCTATAACTCTTCGCATTCAATGTCTCCCTTAACTCCTTTGTTCTGTATGAAATCCTTTAATTTCTGCGCTGTGGTGGATTCGTAGAGCCTGCCTATGTAGAGCCAAGACATGCGTGAGCCCGCTTTCAGTTCAGTGGATTGAGTCATATTTCCGATGATTTGTAGTCTTTGACGTCCTCTCTATCCAGCTTCCGTTGAGATGTCGTTTAAGGCTGTGTTGTTCGTTTGCAGTTCTAGTTCTTCTGTGTTGGAATTGTCTTGTCTGACTTTCTGGTTTTCTGCGATATTCTGTCCATATTGGTTTCGTTTCCTAAGTCGTCCCCTCTCTATTACTGTGCTCCATGCCTGTGCTGGTTCTGTAGCCTCGTTGGGGTGATCTAGATCGTGTTGTATCTGTGGTCTTGTTCGGCTTTGTTGTAGGTTTCCTTGTTCTTGTAGGGGATTTTTGTCTTCTGTTGCTTCCTCAGTTTCCACTTTGTTTGTATTACCAGGTTGTGTGTTGTTGGAGTTTTCGTGATTAGCTTTCTTTCTGCCACTCCGTTCGTACGCTATTGTCCCTTGTGGTTCACACTGAACATTATGATTATAGAGAGTATTCTGACTATTTTGTGTGTTGTCTGTCGCTTCTTTGGGATTTCGTGTTGCGGCATTTGTGATGGTTGTCGTAACTAGACTTAAGCTTTGGTTAATTTTCTCCTCTATTATTCCTTCTAGCTTATGTGAAATAAAATTCGTAATGTAACACATTTTTCTTTTGATGCCCGCTATGTCATCTATTTCAGCGGTTGTGCTCTGGTGTTGCGTAGGTAACGTCATCTGCAGTGAGATAGTTGGCTCTTGTAAGTTAGGCTTAAGACCGACAGATGTCGGTGAGCGTTGTCTGTCTCTAGTTTGTTGCTTCATGATGTCAGCAAATGGTTCTACTTGTACCGCATGGGGGTTGTCTTCTCCTTGCATGACGGCTGTTTGGATGTCCGTAACCTCGTTACGAGGATTCTCATTGACATGCGGCGGTTCTTGCGAATTATGGATTTGACCGCCAGATGCATGGCCAGATGTCAGCGAACGTTGTCTGTCCCTAGTGTGTTGCTGCATGGGGTCATCAGAGTGCGCTAGTTGTACCGCAAGGGAATAGTCTTCTCCATGCTTGTCCGCTGGTTGGATTTCTCTAACCTCATTACGAGAAATTTCATTCACATGCACAATCTCATTTCCAATATTCTTATTGTAAAGAGAGGTTTTCATTTCTAAGAAACTTGTCTTAATGACACTTACTACTTGTAGTAAGTCTTCTTTTACCTCTTTTTTAAAAATAACCTCCTACTTCCGCGATATTCTGTAAGGTTTTTAGAGCACATTCGACTCGCACATCAATCTCGTCCGCCATGTTGTTAATATTACCTAGGCCTAGGTTAATAATGCATAATAAGATTAAAATAAGCTTCTTAAATATTCAGTTATATTAGCGAAGTTTCAGGATTAATCTACAGTATTAGGCCTATAAGCAACAAGCAGCAGAGAGCCGTCGTACCCACCTACTTAACAATTTCAACACAATTGTTTATCAGAAAAAAAAAAACACGCACAACATTTAAGATCAAGTATAAAATTCACAATGAACGATGCTGAAATTAATTAAAATTCCCACAGCGTCCCACAATGACGTCATTGTATAACCAAAATGCAGATTAAAAATAACTCTTAGTGTCTCGTATATTTCCACCCAGATTGTAATTAAAATACTCAGACCGTAGATAGGCCTATAGAGTACGGACGGTAAGTGTTGGGACTTCAAGGTCGCTGTACAGTATAAGTGGCGAGAAGCCGGAGCCCTGGAGACGAAACCCCTCCCTTAACTGCGCCGAGCTCAAGTCGATCGCATGCACAGATTTCCAGAATTAACACTCGATGTCGACAGCACGGTGGACGACGAGTGACTGCTGTAGCTGTTCCCCCACCAGTGAAACGTGGCTGGGAACCTGCCTGCGCAGAGCGATCAGCTTGACCTTGAAGCCTCACCACAAACCATCCGTACTCTACACATCTAGTCCCAAGTCTAGTATTTAGCAAACCGCATTGTGGGGTTTGAAGCCATTTTTCAGTGTTGCCTAAGTAAACAAAAGTTTGGTGCTTTTCAGTCGGTCAACACGAATGTACCCAAAAAGAGCTGGGTTATGCCCTAATCCTGAAATGAATAAATTACATTTATTCATCTCATGTAATTTATTTCAGGATTAGGGCATAACCCAGCTCTTTTTGGGTCCATTCGTGTTGACCGACTGAAAAGCACCAAACTTTTGTTTAGCAAACCAGTTAACTGCTATTTCGAAATAATGGCTAAATATAAAAGCAAACAATTTCAAAACATACGAAAAAAAATCTCCTGAGACTATCTTCAACTGATCGTAATTTTTAAACTGTCAAACGATTCAAAATTTTAACGTGTAAAATAAAAATTATATTAGATTATTTATTATAATGGGTGCGCTTTTCCAATAATTTTGGTAGTACTTGGATTTAAAGACATAATGTCGCTGGATAGAACATGTAAACTTTGGTTAAGAACTATGAAAAAATGTTGCAGGATTTTAAAAAAACTATTTCTACCAGGGTTGGCCAGCAGAATAGTTCAAACCGAAAATGGCCCAACGAACGTTGAGGAACACTGCACTAATGTAAGCTACATTGACTAAAATAGATACACAGAATATGACATATTCTACCTGAGGCACAGCGTTGTTGCCGAAGATGCCTTTCAAGACAGCGATACAGCGTCCCACAATGACGTCATCGCTGACATTCTCCATGATGGCGGCGGCTTCTCCAGCGACGAGAGCAAGTAGAACAGGTGCACGATAGAGGTTCCAGAAGAGGAACAGTTCGCCTGTAAATTTAGAATCATAAGATCAGATTATAGCTTCTGCACAGCAAAACACCAATGAAAAGAATGTTCATAAGAGAAAGATCCTCAAATGCCAACCGTTTGCGCCAGGATTCGATCCCTTAACCTTGAGCACATCAGACAAGAACATTCCTGCTGCAACAAGCAGTCGATATAAAACAACAGTAGATATCATCAAGAGCAACAAAACAATATCCGGAAATCGCAATTTGAATTCCCGCATGCGTCGAGCATTTTAGCTCTTTACCTTCCAAAATCCCAATAACGTTTGTCACACTTATACAGTATATCAACTAATTGAATTGCTTTGACACCTGATAATACTTAAAATGTTATCTTCTTCATTGATGTAACATGTTTTCGGTCCGTCAGTGGGGCCTTCGTCAGCTTTGGTTGCCAAAAGTGGCCAAAAGTCGCGGGAAGGGTAGTCCCATGAGCAAATGTTCCATGTATGACTCCTGAGCGTTTCTGCTAGCTGCGGCGGAGCAGAGCAGTCTGTCACAAACACGAGTGTAGTGAAGTTGGCAAGACGTCGCAAGTTAACAGACTTTGCACGTGGGATGATTATCGACGCACGGCGCATGAGTCATATCATTTCGGAGATTACACACGAATTCGGGTTTCAGAGGTCAACAGTGTCGAGGGTGGATCTTCAATATCGCAGAGATAATGTTACCATCCGCGTAAACCGCCGCAAGGGACGACCACAGGTGCTTAACGAACGGACATGACGTCGCCTCAGCAGAACCATACGGGGCGATCGAAGGGCTACTGTGAGTCAGATCACCACCCAGTTGAATGTTGGGAGTCAGGAACATATTTCTTGTCGAGTCGATGCCTCGCCGTATTGCTGCCGTTTTGAGGGCTCACGGAGAGCAACTCGTTATGAACATCATATTCCGTGCCTTCCCATGACATTTGGCCACTATGTATATTGTATTTGATGAAATTTATTTATTTATTTATTTATTTATCTATTTATCTATTTATTTATCGTATGGCTTTTAGTGCCGGGAGTGTCCGAGAACATGTTCGGCTCGCCTGAGTCTGTAGCTGCTTCCAGCGGACACCGTAAAGGGTGAGCTACAAGTTCCGTTCAATTTCATGTAGTTCCAACTTTCGCCACCAGATATCAATGATACCTAGTGGTGAACGTTGGAACTTTGATAGAGCGTTCTGACGAAATCTAACCTAACAAATTTTGCTTTACACAAGTTTAGTCTGTGAAAGGATCATTTACATGCCATAAATCTATGACATGGGACCGCCGGCTTTACTTCCCCTCCGAAGGAAGGCATACTGAAGGATTTTTAACGCTCTTAAAAAATCCGACGACTTCGGCCGGGTTTAAACCCGCTATCTTGGGCACAGCAGTTCAGCATGCTACCAACTACGCCACCGAAGCCGCTTATTTGATGAAATGAATGACAGCATAACTTAACATTACTTGGAAATGAACGTCCTTGCAATTTTAATTAGGAAATTTATTTCAGGTAGGCCTATTCAAATCCAGAAAGCAAATTGTATAAAGGTGTTATTCAATATATACATTTGGTATACTGATTTCCAAGTAATACCTAACGATTTGGATAATGCAGACGTCCTGTTTTAGGGAACTGTTACTAGAGAAGTCTTACATTCGATTTCAAGTTGTTGATAAATTTCGTTTATTCTTCTTTATAGTTCTGATTTCATAATGTGTTAAATTTAATTTAAGTTTGTTGTGAATTCCTTATAGTATTTGTCGTCTCCTGTGATCGCTATTATTATATTAGTTGATGAAATAATTTGGAATTGTCTTTAAGTGTTGAATTGTATTAATAATATCGCTTGCCCTCAATTTAAGTAGTGATTAGCTTGCACTTAAATAATTCGCATTTCCAAAGATTCGCCTTGAAACCCCTTCCTTACTGGCCACTGCCACTTTATTTCAGGGGTTGGGGCATCGTTATCAGCCCTGTGTACTTGAATGTGAGTGGAATTTGTCTTATAACTTGCGTTATTGTGATGACCTGACGAATGGATCAGTATGTGTAAGTACATAATTATTAAGTTCTAGGATTATTCAATTGTGTGGGTTTTGCGTGAGCATAACTACTGAGGGTCTGGAGAGTCAAGGGTGCTGGAAGTCTGCAATAATGAAGAACTTTTTACACGTAAGTAAAACTTCTGACACGGGCTATCCCGAAATATACACACAGCCAGGGTGAAAAACACATTCAAGATAACGACGATCAATGCAGGGATTCAAAACTAGTTTCTTTGTGGAAGTGCTTCAAACCACAGAGCTATGCAGGTGGTTCTACCAAGTATCGATATATGAATTATCTGCTATAGAACATTACGAAATTCAATTAACTACTATAATCAATCGAACTAATTGCAAAACGAGAACGAACTTCGTACTTGAGTCACAAAGATGTGCAGGGAGAAATCTGCTCTGATGTGTTTTGTAGTGATTGATATAAACTAGCAAATTCCACACACACACTCAAGTACACGGAGCTACATGGCCACGTATAAACTAGCAAATTCCACACACACTCAAGTACACGGAGCTACATGGCCACGATGTCGCAAAACGCCTAAATAAATCAACAACAACAGCTTATCAGGTCGTGTCATATAGATGAAAGGTAGAGATTTAAAATTGTCGACGCATGCGGAACTCAAACATCGCGACCTGTGAATTTGGCGGTCGTTGCATTATCACTCAGCTCAGTAACAGAGCTCCGGACCAAATCCGGAGGTCGCGGAAAACCACAGAGGGGGACATTGTCTTGGCAAGGGTACATCTGTGTCGTTAGCCTATGACGATATTGACTCAAATTACACACACATACATATGCACGGGCTATATTATCACGATGTTACAAAGCCCCTAAATAAAATCAACAACAACTTATTGGTATAGTCTAACGACACAGATGTACTCTTGTCCAGATGGTGTCTCCACTCTACCTCAGTGGTAGAGTATAAGGACAGTCAAGGCCAAAGTTTTGTATTATTTATACTACACACGGCGTAAGTTGAAAGCCCAGTATCCTTTTGACAAAGAGTGTACGAACTTCACCACTATATTGCTAACAAAGCTTAGAGAAATGAAAACAGTAGTAATTTTCAGAACGGGATACCAAAATTTTGAGATTTACAGTGCTTCAGCACAAGCTGGCTGTTCCCTATTGTGTGTGGTGACACCTGCTCGATCTAACAGGCCAATATCCGCAAGGAGAGAGCCCTCTGTGAACGGGACGGACAAAGATTGTAACATCAAAATTCATAGCTCCTGAAACCTTCCCGATAAAGTTTCAATCTATTTCCACGCACACACCCGACCGCCCCGTTCACAAGCAAAAACCAACTTAACATTCAAGACTGCATATGGGCGTGGGTTGAGCTGAAAGAGGAGCGTAGCCCGCAGTTGTACTCATAGACTCGAGCAGGGGATCGGCTCTTGTAGAATACAATTACAGCCCAGCTGTGCTTGAATTTGGCCTCTTTGGGGGACACATTTTAGGCGATAATAGGACTATCTTACATATAAAAGATGGAATGTTTTGGTATTCATGGCCAGTGTAATTAAATAGGCAGGCGAGAGCGTAACAACTGTGCGAACGGCTCCGCTGACATAAGTAACCATATACTTAATAGAATTCAAGTGCATGCTCTCTTTTTATTTTATTAATTATGTTGTGTTGTTCTAATTTGTATACACGTGCGTCGTGCATACAAAACAAACACCGTGGCACTACACGTGCCTACACGTGCACAATACTCATACGTAATTCACAAAACCATATAAAACAAACTAACCTTATGACGAGATTCAATCTGCGAATCGTAATACAGGGCGCCAGGAAATGTTCTCCGCAGTGGCTACGTGCAGCTGCGAGAGGTTGCGTCATCAGTTTAGTTGGCAGCACAGTGTCCTTGATAGGGTGAAGGCCACATGTGTGGGCTGTCGAAATCGTCAGTGCGTATAGTTAGATTATTGAAGGACTGCAACTGTATGTTATGAATGGCTGTGGTGAGTATACAGTTTACTGTCTGTTTGGTATGATACAAGCGACAGCCGTGCTGCCAACTTAACTGGTGACGTAATCTCTCGGAGCAACTTGTAGGCACTGCGGAGAACATTCCCTGGCGCCCTGAATAAACTCCAACTAAACGCACTACACTTATTGTAGTTCGATAATATTTGTACTTATATAAATTTAAACCTCAACACAGTGTTCAGGACCTGATCATGGCCACTTGAAGGTCGAAATGGGTAATCCTCAAATTGCCCCATTAAAATAGTGATCATAACTAATACATGTAATGTTTTCCAGGAGTGTTATTTAGAATACTTATTATTCATGTATTATATACATTGTACTCTGTCCAGTCATTAGGCAAATTCATGTTGACCGACTGAATAGTTACGACTGACAGTTTATTTATTTATGTATTTATTTATCGTATGGCTTTTAGTGCCGGGAGTGTCCGAGGACATGTTCGGCTCGCCAGAGGCTGTAGCTGCTTCAAGCGGACACCCCTAGGGTGAGCTACACGTTCCGTTCAATTTCAAGTAGTTACAACTTTCGCTACCAGATGTCAATGATACCTAGTGGTGAACGTTGGAACTTTGATAGAGCGTTACAACGAAATCTAACCTAGAAATTTAGCTCCACACAAGTTTAGTCTGTGGAAGGATCTTTAACATGCCATAAATCTATGACATTGGACCGCCGGCTTTACTTCCCCTCCGAAGGAAGGCATACTGAAGGATTTTAACGCTCTTAAAAATCCGACGACTTCGGCCGGGCGGTGTGTATACGCAACACTGAAAGAATGGCTTCAAATTTTACATTATAAATATAAGGGAGTTTTCTTGAAATGTCCAGGTAGGCTTGGCCTGCGGAGCCGCACCTGTCAGGGGGGTTGTACTTGTAGCAAAACAATGATGTGAAGAGGTTGTGAAAACTCGGCTTGTACACACACTTAGGCTGCTCTATGTTTCATTTAAATCCGCAGAACTTCACCGTCTGTAGAATTCACCCATGTAATTTAGGGAACAAATTACATCACAGACGTTTTCTTTAGCGTTCTGATCAAGATTTGTGCTAAAATTAAGTCAGATCAAGAGATTCTTATTTTCTTGAGGTTAGTCACACACGGGTATGCAGCAGGGTTAGGGTATCCCAGAATTACTCAGCCCGGAGTTGAGAATCCTGAAACAACTCCAAACATGACAGCAGTAAAAATTTCTCAAACAGGGTGATATTACTCACCTCGACTGGCCGTGGTGCTCCCCACGTGTCCGAACAGGTTTGCATTGGGGTCCCAAAAGATGCGTTCGAAGCACAGCACGACCTTATTAAGGTTACCGAAGCCCAGGCGTTGGATGGCTGCAACTTTCCAGTCTGGTAGTGGAGGGGAGAAGGTCACAGTGTTGGGCATCCCTTGATTGTTGGTGCAGGTGGATTGTTTGAGCACACCCAATGGCAGGGTACACAGAGCCACATCACCTGCGACAAGACGAAGGAAAGTCAATTTAACAACTCCGTGTTGAATTCAAAACTGATGGCGTTCACTATCTTGTGCTGGTATTGTGGACCTGATATTTGCCTAACATTAGTCGAAGACATTTAATTTTATTAATTTATAGTATTGTGAAAAGCCTCCGTGGCTTAGGCGGCAGCACGCCGGTCTCTCACCGCTGGGTACGTGGTTCAAATCCCGGTCACTTCATGTGAGATCTGTGATGGACACAACGGAAGCAGACAGGTTTTTCTCCGGGTACACCGGTTATCCGTGTCAAAATTTCATTCCAGCAACACTCTCCACTATCATTTCATTTCATCTGTCATTCATTTAATCATTGCCCCAGAGGAGTGCATCAGGCCTCGGCAGCCGGCACAGTTTATATCCTCGCCGCTAGATGGGGGCTTCATTAATTCCATTCCTGACCCGGTCGGAGACTGGAGGCAGGCTGTGGATTTTAATTTCAATTTATAGTATTGTGCACGCACGAATTCATGATAAATTCATAATTTTACGTGCATAGTACACGATGTTGGAAAAAAAAATCAAAACAACAGTGTAGCATGCTCGCACAATTATCGTAGACCTCCACAGTCAAAAGTCAGTTGAGATTGAAACCTCCAATGCCGTCAGATAACACAGAACCTAATAATAATAATAATAATAATAATAATAATAATAATAATAATAATAAGTAACAACCTAGTTTGGACTCATCGAACACCTTCTGTAGTATGCAATACTATGACACGCCATATTGAAATAAATAAATATATAAATAAATAATAGGGGATGTAGGAATTGTTGATTTGATGGGCAGGTCCACACTTTCTTAAATGGGTACCAAGGAAGGTCAACAGGAAAGATGTAGCCTAAAACAGGAGCTTGGCACATGTAAGTGGAAATAACGTAGATATTAACTCAGGGGCCCGTAGTTGCCAACCCAGAGCCCCTAGACTAGAGGTCCAGTACAGCTTTGCCCATAGCCATTAAAACAGAGCCGAAGTATGACATTCTATAGCAGTCACTGATTGGATGAAGATAGCGCAGCAGAGCAGCTGCTGATGAGAGGATGAGAAACTGGCGTGGCGGCGCGAACACGATAGTGAGAGCACGCTAATGAAAAGAAATTGGAAGAGGCAGGTCCCAGTGATAGCAGATAAGCAGAGAATGCGAAAAGACGGAGTACCAGGAGGACGGGAGTGAAGAACACACTTCACGAGATAAACCAAAGACAAATGTTGAACGGAGTTCTGAAAGGATGAGTTCATTTCAAGAGGCGACAAATAGCAGTTACTTCACACAGAGCATAGCAACAATCAAGATGAACTAAACCCGACTGCGAAGAAACAAGTGACGTGTGGGTATTTCACTTATTACTAGGAATCCGACGGGTCAAATATATATTAAGTATTGTAGTTTTAAAGGGGTGGAACAGCGAGGTCATCTGCCCCCCGAGCCTTGGGCGCTTTCACTACCGTTAACGACATTATTGGGAAGGGGCCAATAACCTGAATGTTAGGCCCCTTAAAACAATTTTCAACATCGTCATCATCAGCAGCATCATGATTGGGTAACTAGGCCAATGTCGTTTTTGTTTCATTTAGGGGCTTGGACATCCTGGTCATTTCAGCTCCGTGGTGTTGGCTGTGTGTGCATACATTGTGTACGTAGGCCTAATGAAATGAAAATCCACAGCCTGCTTCCAGTCTCCGACCGGGTCAGGAATGGAATGAATGAAGCCCCCATCTAGCGGCGAGGATATGAACTGTGCCGGCTGCCGAGGCCTGACGCACTCCTCTGGGGCCCTGATTAAATGAATGACAGATGAAATGAAATGATAGTGGAGAGTGTTGCTGGAATGAAATTTTGACAGGGAAAACCGGAGTACCCGGAGAAAAACCTGTCTGCCTCCGTTTTGTCCAGCACAGATCTCCTATGGAGTGACCGGGATTTGAACCACGGACCCAGCGGTGAGAGGCCGGCGTGCTGCCGCCTAAGCCACGGAGGCTTCACGTAGGCCTAATAATAATAATTATTATTATTATTATAAATATTGTTATATTTTATGCTAACCTGTGTTATTGTGGTGTCTCTATTAGTAATTGAGGCGAGGATTGGGATGGAGGCCGGAACCATCCCGACATTCGTATGGAGTAGAAATGGGAAACCACGGAAATTACTTCTAGGATAACCGAGGTGTAAATTGATCCAGCTCTTCCTCAGGATCGCCTTACGAAGCTGAGCATACACCGATCCAGGCTTCAGACCAGAATTAAGTATCTTGGCAGAGGCGTAAATCGAATCCGGACCTCCGACACGACAGCCAAAACTGCTTGCAGCAGGTAACTATGACGTGCCTTTACTTTTATATAAGTTGACTATTGTATAAGTGTGGGTAGAATTTTATTTTAAACAAAGCGATTCTTTAGCAAGACGTAAGATTTCTACATGTTATTTTTCGTATCAGGATGAAGCTTCCAGGTAAAAATTTCTACAGAATTATAATTTTGCAATCTATAAATCTAAATCTCTAACTATATACTTACCAGCCTTGATTAGCCGTCGTTGAAAAATTCATAGAATAAAGATTGCATTTCTCATCCCATGACAGAAAAACGGAGGACAGCCTTGTCGCCCTAAATCGCCAACAATGGACTAAATTTCATTAACCCGATGTTCCGTGAAGAATCAAGTACTGACTAACATTGGATTCTATAGCAAGAAACCAATGTTAGCACACCCGTTACCAAAAAAAAAAAAAAAAAAAAAACCAGTTGAGTTAAACAGCTATGAAGAGAATCAAATTCCTAGCGGGATACAGAGTTGAGGTAGCGTGCGTACGAACTCACTCCACGGTCCGTGCAAAGTGATTTCTTTTATGCTTGATTAAGACACATGCATGTTAG
Organism: Meconema thalassinum; assembly: GCA_946902985.2. Lineage (NCBI taxonomy): Eukaryota > Metazoa > Arthropoda > Insecta > Orthoptera > Tettigoniidae > Meconema > Meconema thalassinum. The sequence continues at coordinate 1,288,800,675 of OX336388.2, read as the reverse complement.
AAGGATGCGCGGGAGTGGTGAAGGGGCGTGCTTCAAGAAACCATGTCTGAGCCTACGTGCTCTATGTTTCGCCTTATTTAGACGACGGTTTCTTCGATCAATACATTGAGTGGCCAAAAGTCGCGGTAAGGGTAGTCCCATGAGCAAATGTGCCGTGTATGATTCCTGAGCGTTGCGGCTATCTGCGGTGGAGCAGAGCAGTCTGTCACAGATACGAGTGTAGTTAAGCTGGCAACACGTCGCGAGTTAACAGACTTTGAACGTGGGATGATCATCGGTGGTCGGCACATGGGTCATAGCATTTCGGAGATTACACGCGAATTCACGTTTCCGAGGTCAACAGTGTCGAGGGTGGATCTTCAATATTGCAGAGATAATGTTACCATCTGCGTAAACCGCCGCACGGGACAACCACAGGTGTTTAACGAACGGACAACGCGTCGCCTCAGCAGAACCATACGGGGCGATCGAAGGGCTACTGTGAGTCAGAATACCGTCCAGTTGAATGTTGGGCGTCAGGAACATATTTCTTGTGGAGTCGATGCCTCGCCGCATTGCTGCCGTTTTGAGGGCTTGCTGCTGCTAATCTGTTTTGAAGCCGCTGGCTGCGAGCGAAGCGAGCAGACCAGCGGCGCTAGGGGACCAGGTACCGTTGCGTCTGCGGAGGAGTAACTCGTTATTAACATCATATTCCGTGCCTTCCCATGACTTTTGGTCATTAAGTGTATTTCGCCTTATTTCGGGGAGGGTTTGTTCGATCAATATGTTATTTGGCTTGAATTTTCATACTTTACCTTATTCTACAATACCTTTTCCATACATTTACAAAATCAAACCACTCATTTGAACAAAAGAGCGAAAAACAATTAAGAGCTCCCTCTTGACCCTTTCAACCTTTCGGACTAACTTAAATAATTGTCAGCCTACAATCATTCTACTTAGATATTAATTTTAATCCATCCCCTCAAGTAGTTTTGACGGCAACCCATAAGAAACAACAAACTAACAAAAATAATAATAAAAGGAGGGTATATTTGATAATTATTATACACCTCATCTAGACTAAGTTTAACCCGAAAATTCAGACTAGGCAGTGAAAAAGCTTACTTTATGTAGAGAGATATAGAGATAAATAAAATATTCCAGTTAACATAATTAAGGCTAGCCATCAACCTACAAATAAACACACACATCAAAAAAAGTTTTGCATCACCTCGGTTCCCAGATCTCCGGCATATAGACGTTGACTGTGTATATTGTATCCAAGATACAGTCCCTTTGACTGTTCATAGATGTCACTAAAACTGCTCAAAGATGTAAACAACCATGCATGAGCAGGGCCTATTAGACGGAGGGGGTACGACAGCCGATCAGTTCCAGTCATTCCACCAGGACGAAGGTACGCTGCTCATGTTGTCTGTAGTTCTACCATGCCTAGAAGGTCAATACCGCAGTTCGATCGCGTCCGCATTGTTACTTTGTGTCAAGAAGGGCTCTCAACAAGGGAAGTTTCCAGGCGTCTCAGAGTGAACCAAAGCGATGTTGATCGGACATGGAGGAGGTACAGAGATACAGGAACTGTTGATGACAGGCCTCGCTCAGGCCGCCCAAGGGCTACTACTGTAGTGGATGACCGCTACTTACGGATTGCCGCTCGGAGGAACCCTGACAGCAATGCCACCATGTTGAATAATGCGTTTCGTTCAGCCACAGGACGTCGTGTTTCAACTCAAACTGTGCGCAATAGGCTGCATGATGCGCAACTTCACTCCCGACGTCCATGGCGAGGTCCAGCTTTGCAACCCCGACACCATGCAGCGCGGTACAGATGGGCCCAACAACATGCTGAATGGACCCCACGGAATTGGCATCACGTTCTCTTCACCGATGAGTGTCGCATATGCCTTCAACCAGACAATCGTCGGAGACGTGTTTGGAGGCACCCTGGTCAGGCTGAACGTCTTAGACACACTGTCCAGCGAGTGCAGCAAGGTGGTGGTTCCCTGATGTTTTGGGGTGGCATTATGTGGGGCCGACGTACGCCACTGGTGGTCATGGAAGGCTCCGAAACGGCTTTACGATACCTGAATGACATCCTCCGACCCATAGTGCAACCATATCGGCAGAATATTGGAGAGGCGTTTGTCTTCATGGACGACAATTCTCGACCTCATCGTGCACATCTTGTGAATGCGTTCCTTCAAGATAACGACATCGCTCGACTACAGTGGCCAGCATGTTCGCCAGACATGAACCCTATCGAACATGCCTGGGATATGTTGAAAAGGGCTGTTTATGGACGTCTTGACCCACCAACCACTCTGAGAGATTTACGCCGAATTGTCGTTGAGGAGTGGGACAATTTGGACCAACAGTGTCTTGATGAACTTGTGGATAGTATGCCACGGCGAATACAGGCATGCATCAATGCAAGAGGACGTGCTACTGGGTATTAGAGGTAGTGGTGTGTACTGCAATCTGGACCACAAATGCTGAAAGTCTAGCTGTATGATGGTACAACATGCAATGTGTGGGTCTCATGAGCAATAAAACGAGCTGAAATGTTGTTTGTGTTGATCTCTATTCCCTTTGTATTTAACGGTTCCGGAACTCTTGGAACCGAGGTGATGCAAAACTTTTTTTGATGTGTGTATAAGAAAATCTAAACCTAAAAAGAGGTGACTAGACAGTGGTTCTTTTCTGCGCCCTCGATATAAATTTACGTTTGGCCCCAAAGAGTCTCTTCATAATTGTAAAATTACTCCGGGTGGCTATTTGATAAATTAAATTGAGAACTAGGAATCTAGAATCTAATGCCAAAATCTAGCATGATCGTAGAGTTTTCCTCGGTGCGGTTTTAAAAAACATTGCATAATCTTGGCGATAAATATGTCGCTGGATTTAGTGATGCAGATTCATTTAGGGACTTGGGTCATCGTGGTATTTAGCCAACTGTACTTGGGTGTGTGTATTTTTGATTGACACTACGATTGGGAAGGAAGTGGCCGTAGCATTACATTTGGAACCATCCTGGAGTAGAAGTGGGAAACCGCGAAAGACCACTTCAAGGATGACTGGTATGAGGATCGAACTCACCTTTTCTCTGTTCTGGCTCACGAGGCAGAAATAATTTGTTTGGCAGAGCTGGGAATCGAATCCAGGATCTATGGGTCCGTGGTAGAATTACTTGCCACGAGACCACAGAAGGCGGCAGATTTAGTTATTAATTTGTTGAACTGGCATCACAGTCAGCCAGTACGTGTGTGAGGGTTACGCCTGACGAAGTGGTAGTCCAGTAGAGTTAATGAGCCTGTCTCAACAGAAGAAGCTCTTATAACATAGTTTCGATTTCCCTTTCTTGTAGCATCATTAACATAATAAATAATTTCAAGTTTCCCTTTGGTGGCCCGACCAGCAAACTGGGATAAAGACCCTCATTTGTCACAAGTTACACCACGCTTTTGGGTAGATTTCTTCAGTATTCCTCTTCTTACTATTTCTTAGTCCACACGGCAGTTCTTTTATTTCCCTCTTCCAGTTCATGTTATGAGGAAGAGAAGGGATCTTTCACTTCTTCAGTTTATCTAGCAGACACAGGCATTCACTTAAACAACAGCTGTTAATTATGGCACATCGGTGAAATGGCGATCGAGATATTTGTATACTGGCGGAAAGAACGTTATGCAGCAGCAACGAGAAATGTACAACTACCTCCTCACGGAAGTCGTAAAAACCTCCTTGGCAAGTAGAAACCTCACTTGATTAGAATTATAAAATAAACTTGACTGAACAGCCCATTGAAGGCCTACAACGTGGCCGCTACTCAGCCATATGGCCTGCAGATTACGAAGTGACGTGTTTAACCCAGCTCTCTTAACCGGGGTAGCTGGCCCTAAGATAAGATAGCTACCCAATTGTCCTCACGAGGCTAAGTGCACCCCGTTCCAGTACTCATGACAGTTTTAAAAATCCCTGACGGATCCGTATATCGAACTGGGGACCTTCTAGATAAGACGCATTGGTACTGCAAGGGAAAATTATTACCCGTGGGAGCGTGGGAGATATATTTTCTGTAAGCCTACGTAACATGTTTTATTGCTGATTCATTTTAGGAACTCGGGATATCTTGGGCAATAGCCCCATGTACTTTGAATTGGATAGCATGTGTTCTTGCGACAACTAACGTAATATGCACAGGTACATCCTCAACGCATTGGAGAAGGAACCAATCGACATGGGACCTAAACTAAGCGAAAAGCCTTTAAACAACGATGTTGTAAAACAACAGCCAAAACCAACAACCAAAAACATTTCTGAAATATGTTGTTCTGATATAGCCTATTGAAACATGAAAATGTTTCCTGTGTTTAAATCGACCTAGACAATTCTAACAAATTATTTTATGCCTGAAGCACAGGATTCCAAAGCTTTAATAATAATTGTATATTTTGGGAAGTTCGAAGTGTTCTTCATCCTTTCCTCTTTTTAACGAAAGCATTTGTATTTATGGCGAAGAATATTTCAAAAAATGCCGCAGCAGAACGAATGCTTGGAATCTGTTGTTAGCTTTGCTAGTATTGATGATTAGTACAAGAAGAGCAGTCCAGGGCAACATGACAGGTCCTCAAGGTTTAGATTCCGGTCTCCAGACTAACGACGTTTCTCTCATGTCGCGCCTGCTGAATAATTTCGCCGCTCTCCTGCCAGCCAAGGATTCAACATCATCGTTCTTTTCAGGTGAGAGGTCGGAGAAAATCATATTTAGTATCCAATGAAATGACAAGCATTCTTACGAATTTAAGAAAGATGATAATGTTAATGGTTTTACGTCCCCTTTAACTATTGTGGATTTTAGAGACGCTTGCATTTAAAACAGACAAACATATCTTGTATAATAACTAAGTTTCCCTATTTTAAAAATATTGAACAAAATTAACTTATGTTTATTACTTTTTTGAAATAATTTTACATTATTTACATTTTACAACCCTTCTATTACTTTTCTACATAGTCACCATTTTAGTCCAAACATTTTTTCGTGACACAAATTTTTCCATCAGTCTCATCCCCAGTAACAAGTCGTTTGAAGAGCAGATCTCCCTCTTTCTGGTGCATTTCCAGATTCTTGGCTGTCACCGCGGAGGCCAGGGTTCAATTCCCGGCTCTGCCAACAAATTTAATTCGGGAACGGGGTACACTCAGTCTCGTTAGGCGGGTTCGATTCCCATCCCAACTAGCCTGGAAGTGAATTTCCGTGGTTTCCCACTTATATTCCAGGCGAAGGCCGGGATGGTTCTTAAATTAAGGCCACGGCCGCCTCCTTTCCATTCCTCATCTGAATTACAACTACACACACTAATAGAGACATCACAGTGGCATAGGATATCAAACAAATTTCACACACACGGGGATAATGACCCCGATGTCGCAAATCCCCATAATAAATCAACAACAGCATTTCCGGACACTTTCTGGCCGAATCCATCCGTTGCTTCTTGCGGGACATTACTCAGCAATCGTGGCACGTACCTTGCACAGACCTTGCGGTAGAGAAGAAAGTTTACCAGGGTCTTTACGATGGATGAGCATTGAATTTCAATCCCAGGAGGTAGTCGCATTAGCTTGAGTCAAATCGGAAGTGAACAGCTGACTACGAGCACAGGACCCGATCTGGTACAAAACTGGTTTGGACACAGATAGTGACTATGTAGATTATTAGCCTAATTCAACATTTCAATAATGACTTACACTTTAATCCGCCAGGGGAGCCACTCCGCTATCCACCGTAAGGTTTATTACGGAAACTACAGGGTCTTTATATTTGCTTGTCAAAGACATTCTCGCTCGACCTTGGCCACCAGTCCCCAGCCAATAGCCGGCTGTTATACAGGTTGGCGCGCGCGGGCTCCGGCCGTATTCCCACGCTCTTCCTGCGGTAGACATGTGTGCTCCGAGCTAAGTGGGTGTTTTATAAAGCTACTGTGTACTGTACAGTATTGTATAGTATAGTATTGAAAAGTGTTTTATTGTGATTGTGTATAGTGATGTAATGCCTTATGTGAAATGTTCGTTACGCGAACGTGTATATCTGCACAATACGTACATAATAATAATAATAATAATAATAATAATAATAATAATAATAATAATAATAATAATAATATCGTATGGCCTCGGATGCCGGGTGCAAGCTTTGTTAATTGACACCCGAAGGGTAGCTTGCATGTCAAATTTCGTCGTTCCTTTTGAACGCTATGAAAGTCAAGGAGGTTTGATATCTAAACTCCTTGACACTACAGCGCTTTCAAGTAGAGAATGGAGGAACTTTGTGTTGGCGGAAAATCCCGAGATTAATTTTGCCATTGAACACGGCCTACTGAATTCAAATGGGTTCTTTAACATGCCAACAACGTATGACATGAGTATCGTGATTTTTGTCGCCTTCAAAAATCACTTACCATGGCCAGGGGCGAACCTGCAATCTTGGGGTTGGTAGTCCGACACTATAACCACTCACCCACCGTGGCAAGCTAAAGCAAGATAAAGTGCAGGAAATCGTCACTAGAACAAGACAACATTACAGAGTGAAATTTCCATGGAGACCCATTCCTATAAATCGGACAAAAACAACTGGCTAAGAGATTCAAACATACAGGTTCAGTAAACAATAAAAATAGACGTAAAGGTCGTTATTTCCTTACTTAGGCTAAGCTAAATTAACCTAAGTAACCGGAAACTTCATAAGGAGATGCCGATTATGTTTGGCAGAGGATGGGGAACATTTTCAGCATCTACTGTAAACATGGTGAGTGAAAATGCATGATACTGATTTTAAGCACCGTATTCTTCCGTACATATGCGCGCGCGGTAGCCGGCAACTGAGCCGTCACTGGCGGAGCGCGTGAGCGAGAATGTCCTTTGCAAGCAAATATGAAGACCCTGTATATACAATTCAACATTTGATGACTCCAAGTGACAGCAAAACCGACTTAATTAAAGTAAGTTACCATAGGATTATCTTTCCTTCCTGATATCCCACATGTATTGAGGGGTTGGATCTCACCTCCATTGTAATTGTACGTTACGAGGGGCACATGCTCTCTATGTTTCGGCACTTATAACAGCAAACACCACCACTGTAGTCTCGTCTCCTGATAAAGTAACGAAAGAAAGGAGTTTTAACAATTCTCACGTTGTTTTGAAAACCACTCCTTGCACAATTGGATATATCTCTCTGGAAAGGAAATAGGGCATAACTCTCAAGAGCGTGGCGTGTTACCTTTCTCACCAGGGCAGCGCATTGCAGCCGCCACATTAGCTTAAGAAATATGAGAGGAATGAGATGGACTGGACCTCCGTGACTGCTATTTGGCTCGATACCCGGCAGTAAGGGGTCCACCAATCACTGGAAGAGCACAAAGACTGCCGCAACTACTACAAGAACTGAGGCGACACGCCGCTAGCTACCAAACTATTTTAACCCCTATGTTGCCTGTCCGTTTGAAGCCTTCCGCCGTCATCTCTCTGCCACAGTTTGTAGCCCATGTCTTCGCTTAGTTAGGCTCCAAGAATGTTATTTAAATGTTCAGGTGCACAATGCAAATGTCTACACATTACCACTCATTGGCTGGGAGTGGAAAAAAAAGTCAGAACAAGCACGTATGGGGTGAAGTATTTCGGTATGTATCCACTTCTCTTTAATGCCCGGCGATTAGTTAGCTGGAGGAGTACGTCGCTGGATGCTGTAAGCATCCTAAACCTTCTTCATTGTTACCTGGAGTTGGCTGGAATTCCTTCCAGAGATAATTGGCTATTACATTTACTCAGCTGAACGTGGTGCTACATTTTTATGTTTTTCAGTGTTGTCAGCCCAGTTTCCAGAAACTGTTCATGACTGACTTAAAATTCCTGATTTCACGTTGATTAGACGTTAGAAGCCAAGGAGGATGAAAAAAGTTTAAAACTACTCTGAAATGAAAACCAGCATACGAAATCTAGTTTTTAACTCGCTACCATTACTGTGCATAAGTCCAAGACTTTAGGGGAGACTTTGATAACTCCGCAGTACTTGAAATATACTTTTTCTGCAGAGATACCTCAGCGCAAGAGACGAGTTCATCTCACCAGTAGTGCTGTGTAAACTATTTAATTTCTCTTGGCGATGAATTTCGAAAGGACTGTACTACCATCTAGTAGTAAAATTGTGAAAAACTGTATTGTACGTTACCTTGTTTGTGAATTAATGTATTTATAAAATCTCATGTATTTCTGTGATGCATTTACGCGGTAGTGGTAGAAGTGAAGCATATTATTAGACTTATCATATTGCGGATTTAAGGTATCGCGGATTGAGCCACTAAACCCCTGGCACTACAGCCCATGAAGGGTCTAATCCTACCAAGCGACCAATGCCCAGCTATTTGGCCGGCAGATATTGGGGTGACGCGTGGTCAGCACATCGGGTCCCCTCAGCTGTTAATCTTGGGTTTCGTGACCGGGGCACTGCTCTTGTCCTCACGAGGCTGAGTACACCCGGTTCCAGCCCTCACGTCAGTTTCTAAAATCCCCGACGGAGCCAGGAATCGAACCCGGGGCTTCCGGGTGAGAGGCACTACTCCAACGCCACAAGGCTGGCATTTAGCCACTAGCATCAACCAAAATTCCCTAAAAAGTTATTACATCAAAATTCTTTAAGTATTAAATGATTTAGACAACCCATGTCAGATGAAATTTCAAGAAATGAATTTGTCACATTTATGCAGTAATTCAATTTCTATGTTATTAGCCCACTTTTCACATTTCGCAAAAATGAGGAAAAAGTAGACTTATGAGATCGGGCAAATGTGTGTCTGTCTGTCTGTCTGTCCATCTATCTGTGCCCCCCCCCCCCCCCATCAACTCCTAAACGGCTGGAGCAATCGAAACAAAATTTGGTAGGAGTAAAGATCTATACCTGAATATCTCACGGCCATATTTGAAAATGATGTCAGTGCTCCCAACTGCCAAAAAATCGCAATTGAAATTTGAGCTCCATGTTGGATATCTTGGAAGGTATGAATGGGAGCTATTTCAAAATTGGCACACTTATAGATAATAATATTGCAGTTTAATTTCCAGGAGGCCATACATGGCAGTGTTGCCAAAATTATTATAAGCCTGCTGATAGGTCCAATTTTTAAATGCATATAACTTCTACACTATCAATTGGAATTCAACCAAATTTCGTATGTTGTATGTGTACATAACCAGATATGACTGAAGCATATTCTTAAGACCCACCAGGGCTGCCAACTGTTAATAAATGCTCTTAATTTCTTTTATCCAAATACCAATATATCAGAAAGTATGCAAGCCGACAGTTTTAAACTATGCACACGTATAGTACCTGACATTCTATATTAATTTGGAGTTGTTGTTGTCGTGTGGCCTCCTCAGAGGCCGAGTGCAGGTCTTTCTATTCGACACCCGTGGGCGACCTGCGCGTCGGGATGAGAGATGGAATGGATGAAGATGAATGAAACTGGGCAAGGATGTGGAAGGAATCGGCCGTGGCCTATCAGAAAGTACCGTCCCAGCATTTGCCTGGTGTTGAAAATGGGAAACCACGGAAAACCATTTCAAGGACGGCCGACGGTGGGGCTCGAACCCACGCGTCTACCGAGTTAGCAGAGAGCTTGGCCCCATGACCTAACGCTGCGCTTTAGCCAGCTGAGCCACTGCCGTCGGTAATTTGGAGTAACTTATATACGTCAGTGCTACCAACATGATTCTAAGCCTGCTGAGAGGTGCAACTTTAAATACATGTAACTTCCATACTATCAATTGGATTACAACCCAATTTTTTGTGTGCTATGTGTACCATAACATATATGAATATGCCGATTCTTAAGAGTACCCAGGGCTGCCAACTGTTAATAAATACTGTCTCTATTTTTGTTACCCTAATATCAATATATCAGGAAGTATGCAAGCCAATAGCTCTAAACTTTGCACACGTATAGTACCTGGCATTCTAAATTAATTTGGAGTAACTAATATAGGCCTACGCCAGTGCTGCCAACATGATTCTAAGCCTGCTGATAGGTCCAATTTTAAAATGCATGTAACTTCTATACTAACTAATGGATTTCATTCAAAATTGGCACAACAATAGATCATATTATTACGGATTATTTCTGACCATTACATGAATGACATTGTTGCCAACATGATTTTACGCGTGCTGTTAGATCCAATGTTTAACTGCATGTAACGTCCATGCTATTCATTGGACTTCAACCAAATTTAGTATTCTGTACCTTGAGAGATGGAACTAAGAATATATTCAGTCACCAGGGCTGCCAACTGTAGTCCTCTATTAGGCTACATTATGCCAGGTATACAGTATTTCGAACTAATTAGAAATTTCGATATTATCAACTTAATTTCGTCATTATTCTAGATAGATTCATATAGATTTATCATTGGCATGAGTCTTAAATTTTAAGAAAAGTAGGCTCTTTAGTTCGTCACGGAACATCTTGTTAGCCTATTTTCAATTTTGAAAAAATAGGCTTATGAGATCACCTTTTGTCCGTGTGTGTGTGCGCGCGCGCTCATGTGTGTGTGTGTGTGTGTGTGTCTAATAAAACCTAAACGGCTGGAGCGATTTCAGTGAAACTCGGTAAGTTCATGGCATTATTCCCGGTGACCTCGACCGTGCCCTTCAAATCTTGTTACGTCTCACCAATCCAACATGGCGGCTGTGCGAAATATTTCACTAGCATTCAATATCTCCGAAACTATTACCGATATCGCCCTGAAATTGTGTACTGTGATAAAAGGCACTACTAAAAGTTCACCAATGAGACTTTCAAAAACCTGGTGACTACAAAACCAACATGGCGGCAAAGCGAAGTTGAGACTTTTAAATAGATTTTTCTCGCGATTTAACTATCCAAACGTAATGAAACTTGGTACAGCAAATATTTATACACATTGCAATGCACTGGAGTCTAATTTAGTTCAATTGTTTACATAACCTCAAAATGGCGGCTGTGCGAAATATTTCACTGACATTCTATATCTCCGAAACTATTACAGATATCACCCTGCAAATTTGTACGATGATAAAGGGTACTGATACAAGTTTACCTATGTATATTTCATAAGCCTGTCAAGTAAAAAACGAACATGGCGACCAAGCGAATTTGAAATATTTTAATAGACTTTTCTCGTGAGTTAACTCTCTGAGCGCAGTGAAATGTGGTACCGGTACAGTAAATGATTTTGCAGATTGTAATGCACTGCCATCTAATTTAATTCAATTGTTTACATAACCTCAAGATGGCGGCTGTGCGAAAGTTTAAAATTAAGTTCTTATTTCTTGTGCCGTAATCATGCGATCGAAGTGAAAGTTTGAATAATGAACCTAGGCATAAATTGTCCTTGAATGGTACATAACTCTATGGCCTATACGTATAACAATCCTAATTGGCGAGGTTCCGAAATATTTAGACGGTTCTCAATATCTATGAATCTTTTACAGCAACCAAACTGAATTTTTTTATGTTCATAGAGACTATGAACATGTGTTCGCCTAAAGGACATTCAATAACCTGGTGAGCACAAATCCAATATGGCGGCGACGCGAAGTATAAATATTTAAATGGACGTTTCTCGCGAATTAACTATCCGAGTGCCGTGAAACGTTGCACGTTAAATGCTTATACAAATGTTGATCCACTAGCATCTAATTTATTTCGATTGTTTGCATAATCACAAGATGGCTGCTGTGCGTAATTTTAAAATCTCGTTTTTACTTCTTGTGTTCTAATCATGCGATTGAAGTTTGAATACCACACGTACACAATAATCTTAATGTAATAGTACAAAAATAAAAATCCAACCTGGCGACCATCTGAAATATATAGACGGTTCGCAATATCTACGAATCTGTTACAGCAATTAAACTGAAATTTTGTATGCTGATAGAGGCAATTAACATGAGCAGGATATATGAAAATAGGCTGTATAGTTCTTCACGGAACTACTTGTTTTTTCTTTGGAGCCCGTTCCCTTAATTAATCATGCTTACCATCCATCCATTAATAATGCGGTTCGAACTCAGTCTCCCCTATATATTAACGTTTATTTCTAAAGTTCTACTGGACTAATTTGAACAATCTTTATGTCTTCAAAAGCTCTTGATGAATGGATTTCACTAAGAGTTTGAAAGGACAGTTTATTCGGAAAACCCACCACTAAATTGGAAAACACTACTTTTGTAGCTACGGTACGTATAAAGGACAAGTCTTCATACGTTAACATTTATTTCTAAAAGTTTTACTGGACCGATTTGTATAATTTTTATGTTGTTTGGACGTTGTTGCTAACCAAATTCCATAATTCCATATAAAAATTTTAACACTGACAGTTTACTAGGGAATACCGCCGGATATGTGAAAAACCACAACCCGCGTATCTACCGCACCGATGTTAAAAATTCGATGTCATTCGAAAGGCTCATACTGAGTATTTAAGGAAATTTCCCAACATTAAGTGAGAAGGGAGAACGATGATAGGGACTACACCTATTCCAGCAAATCAAAATTACAACTGAAAAAGTTGTGGAAGGGTACAATCAGTACGTGTTCTTTAACTTTACATTTATAGTATTGAGGAAAAATTACACGTTGTTGTTGCTGGATTGAAACGATTCACACGTACTGTACGTGTAAATCATAAATGCACTTTATACAGTTAATGACTTTACTTACTAGTTAATCATATGTTTGAAAGCAGCAGTTTAACTGATCTTAAAACATTACCAAGTGTACCATTCAACGTTAGTCTATCTAGCCTAATATCGCCCTCTCTTACCTTTTAAGTTGGCTAGTTACTTCACAATACGTTTGCACTAAACCTTTCACACGTTTTAACAAACCAAAAAAGGTTTATTCGAAATGGATTAACCTTCTTCAAATCAAAAATCAATAAATATAATCTTACAATTTTCAAAAAAAAAACCGTGTCAAAATGCGGAGTTGTCGGGAAAAAGTATTAGTGCATAAAACTGCACCTGGTTAGGTGAAGGAATGACAGTCCCTCAAGTCCTTTTAGTGATGATTCAGAAATGCAATACCTTTGTAAGTGATGGGGTTGCTGTGGTTTCTGGAGTTGGTGGTGAGGATCTCGACCCCATGTTGTCCATACCGGATCTGACGCACTGCAGTGTTCAACTTGATGTCCAGTCCTTCCGACAGAGCCACAGGGACACATGAGTAGCCATTTCGAACTGCAACGAAGAGAAACACCTCTTATAATATTCAACAGTATCAATACTTTACATGCATCAGGAAATATAATGTGATTTCTCTATTTCGAGGTTGACAATAAATACTCCCTATTCATTTCTATTGGCTCTACATCGTAAGGTTCGGTCGAGTCAAGTAATGACAAGTTAAAATGTAATACTAATGGAGTAATTTAACGCAAGGTTTGTAACTAGAGACAGGAGTTTGGATTTATCGTCTACCGTGTTTCCAAAATAGCAATATTCTGTCATAGGACAACCATCAGGCAACTTTTCGCGTTCTAATCTACACTGAAAGAAAGAAAGAAAGCAAGAAAGAAAGAAAGAAAGAAAGAAAGAAAGAAAGAAAGAAATACATAGTTAAATAAATAAAATGCAGCATCGCTTGATCCGAAAAGTGATTTGACCCACCAACGTAGCCAAGCGGTTCAAGGCACGCTTCAAATTTAAACTGGGTATCTGACGTTCGAAACCCAGCTCTGAGCGTAGTTCGGCACATTCTTTTATTTTCATATTCAATTCAGGCAAACATCGGGATTGTGCCATAAAGAAAGGTTATTGATAGCAATCGAGTGGGTGAAACTTTATAGGGTGTTTTGGTGCCAACGCTTGCTTGCCTTGTAGTAGTACCTGCTGACAACGTTAAAAACGCTAGCAGTCATCGCGTACGACGATGTAGTTGAGTTGTACTTCTATAGATGGCAGCAAAATCGGAAAATTGGTGAGTATTCTTGTTAATGTTGTATATTTAATTAATATTTGAATATATATCAATAGTAAATACATATTGCAGTGCTTAGAAAAGAATACAATCTGTTTCGGACAATATTATACGAAGAAATTGAATTATATTGAATCACACATCGATTTTAGTAGATACATTGCGCTCGAAAACGATATTAGATACTATCGATATAATTCAAAATAAGAGCTGGTTGTTCCAACGCTTCCCGTAATTCAAACGTGATATTTCTTAATTCGATTGATAGGAAGTACCGCACTGACAAATAATACTGGTGTGTGATAAGTGCAGCTGTAATTTTGTCTTACAATTCATTTTTAATATTTAGTAGCCTACTCTTTCTATTTGTACATATCTGTGGGGTAGGCCTATGTCGTGCTATGTACCTTGTGGAAACATGGGCTGATAACCTTGAAACATCCACAACTATTCTGATACGGTAGAGCCTATGTTTTCTTCTCTACCTGATATCACAGGGGGAAGAAATCACCTATTATTAGACCAATTACTAAAATATGACCATTATAAGTCAGGGGAAAGAAAGAAAGGAATAGAAAGTAGAGGGGGGGGGATAGAATAGGGGAAAGGGTCGAGTAGGCACGGGCCGGGAGGGGAGAGGGGCCAGTAGGCCAGGTCGGGGACGGATCGCGCTCGAAAGTGCATCGTCGCGCCATCTCATATTGTCAGTTGGAACTACTTGCGCCGAGCAATAGGTTGGTGTCAAAATTTTGCATTAAGTTGCAGCTCTACTCATATATCCTCCTTGATAGCAATACGAGGTAATTTCTTTTTTCACTTGACTTAAGTTGGTGATTTATATACTGTACATATAGAGGTGGCTCAATTATCTTGAGACATTTATAACACAGTTTTGTTATTTAACTATGTATAAATCAGTCATTGCACTTAACGAGGTATTAAAATAAAGCCAGCGTAAGTAAATCCCGTAAATTATCTTGACACCTTCAAGTAGCAATATTCAGTCACATATCGTTGTTGTTGTGGTTGATAATTATTTTATGGGTTCTGCGACATCGTGGCCATTTAGCCCCGTGTACTTGTGTGTGTGTAGAATTTGATAATCTGTGCCACTGTGATGCCTGCACTAGAGTGTGTATTTGTAATTGAGGTAGGATTTGGGTAGAATACGACCGTGGCCTTACGTTTGTAAGATCCCAGCATTTTCCTGGAGTGGGAAACCAAGGAAAACCACGTCCGCGATAGCTGAGGAATGAATCAGACCCGCCTGTTCTCAGTTTTGACTCACGAGGCTGAGTGAACCCCGCTCCAGCCCTCAGACCAGAATTACATTTCTTGGCTGAGCCGGATATCGAACCTGGGCCTCCACTGTGACAGCCAAGAATGCTTATCCACTACACAACTAGGCGGGCCAGTCATGCAAATAGATAACCGTAAATCAATGTCACTGAATACGTAGTAACTTATAGTAGCCTATGTGTTGTAGTTCTTATTTTGTGAAATTCAGGGAATTGCGAGAATGTATGATTGATCTTACTGTTTTATGCAAGCCATTTAACACCATCAATTTATGAAAATTTACCTTAAAAAGCCCTTCAAAGTAGAGGGCGATAAGTCCGCTAACGCATTGATATTGTATATACGGTAACAATGCCCATAAATACATTTCAATACGGATAACAACCGCGACAGTCTAAAACCTAACAACTGCACAAATACTTTCCGGTTGTTATTGTTGATTGATTTTAGGGGTTTTGAGACATCATGGTCATGTAGCCCCGTGTACTAGGGTGTGTGCGTATGTGAGGAATTTGGATGATAACCTGTGTTATTGTGATGACTGTATTAGTGTGTGTATTTGTAATTTAGATTAGGATTGCGAAGAATGCGGCCGTAGTCTTGAGTTAGGAACCATCGCTGCATTTGCCTGGAGTAGAAGTGGGAAACCATGGAAATCATTTTTCACGATGGATGAGTGGCAATCGAACCCTCCTCTTCTCATTCTGCTTCACGAGGCTGAGTGTACCCCATTCCACCCCTCAGACCAGAATTGAAATTTCTTGGCAGAGTCCGGAATCGAACCCCGACCTCCAGGGCATCGAAAACACAGCAAGCAGCCCGAAGGAGGATCTTGGACGTTTCCATATTAACAGAGAAGAGCATTACGATCGACTTTACTCCGTTGTCCCCCGACAGTGAGCCGAAGTCTTTTAATGAGGGTTTTAAAAGACTACCGACACTTTAAGAAGCTATTGTAAATAGCACGAATTTCTTCTTGAATTACGTGGTAAACAATAGCTTTTCACTGAACATAATACAATGTCACATTAATCAATCACAATTTACATACTAACAGCCGCTTATATCACAACACTCAAGGAACCACCTCTCCTTTTTGTTTGTTTTTCACCACCAGATTAATACCAGGGAGACCTACATCACAAAGGAATGTTCACTAACTCAACTTTTACTGCCAATAAAATCAGACAGTGGGCAGGTAGATTTCAGTGACGAAGCTCCCGCGGGCATCCCCAAGTCGAGAAGAGAAGTCGAGGTGCCGAAGAGATCTTTATTGTGCCAGTAATTCTACAGACATGACGTTGTCGCTTTCAAACACCCTTAAATGCCAGATTAAACCCACTATTTTGGGTCTTGAAGCCCAACGCTTATCCGACTGCGCTATCTGGTGCGACTTGCTTAATTTAGGAGCTTGAGACACCTTGATCACCAGCAACGAGTACTTGGGAGTGGATTAAATTTTGTTTGACGTGTTTCTCTGATGACTTAAGTACCGGGTGAAGCTGTAAACAAGATGTTCATCAAAGAACATATAGCCTACTTTCTCCTAAATATATGGGTATACTTATAACTCTTTGTCCTTATCAAGGAGTAGATCATAATTGAATGTTCGTTGTAGTAGACTAGCTGGTACTGCAACCTAGCGGTGAATTAATATATATATATATATATATATATATATATATATATCTATCTTTTTGATTTTCTTTTCTAGAAGATTCAATGCACGCACTTCTATATAGTGTTTGGTGATCCATACCTTTTATATTCTGCCTATTTTTTTGTCTATATGATCCCTTTTGATAGTTATTTTCAGTAGATATATTTCAATGATTAGTGAGATAAAAGGAAGGCTAAGGGAGCCCACCCTGACAGAAAAGCCAGCAACCCTGTAAGCTGTGAGGGTAACACCGCAGGTTGGACGAGAGGCCAGCACCCTTTCTTCGTAAAAAAATATTCTTCCAACGCTACAAGTAAGCCTCGTAATATGATTGATAATACTAGACAACAACGGCGAATAACTGGAACATGGAATGTAAGGAGTCTATACAAGTTAGGAGCTGCAACCAGTGTGGTCAAAGAAATCCAGAAATACAAACTAGATCTAGTTGCACTGCAAGAAATCCGGTGGGAGGATTCGGGCAGCATCGATATTGATAACTCGACTATCCTATATGGAGCCTGTGAACAAGGGCATAGGTTCGGTACTGTTTTTTGTGTGAGCAAGGTCTTGGCCACTAATGTATCAGAGTTTGTGTCTATCAACCCCAGAATCTCTGTGTTAACAGTGAAAGTAAAGCATCACAAGGCGACTTTTGTGAACTGTCATGCTCCCACGGAAGAAAGTGAAAGGGAAGTGAAAGACGAGTTGTATGCGCAGCTAGAAGCAGTAGTGGATGCTATCCCAAATGGACACTTGAGGATCCTTATCGGAGACATGAATGCTAAAATTGGGAAAGAACAAGTATTCCAAGGTACAGTAGGAAGGCACTGCCTACACGAGGTAAGCAATGATAATGGTGTAAGGTTCATTAGCTTTGCTGCGTCATCAGGCTTGTTCATTTCCAGGATGTCACCAGATGGGAGAATTATAAATCAGATAGACCATGTCGCTATTGATCTACAAACCAAGAGATAGGTGTCCGATGTTAAGACGGCACGGGGTGCAGAGTGTGGAAGTGACCAGTGGTCAGAGGCCACTTACAAGTTCAATGTAAAGGAGAGATCAGGGCTAAGCTAAAGAAGGTTGAGAGATACCGTGTTGAAAAACTATAAGATGAAGCCATAAAGACAGAATATAAGCTGCAACTTAACAACCGCTTTGAAGCACTCGGTGAACTGGACGTGAGCGAAGACCATGAACAAATTTGGGAAAAGATTCAAAGCTCACTGACTGCTACAGCAAAGGAGACCCTCAAGGGAGACACAGTAGGCAAGAAGATCTGGTTTGGAAAGGAATGTGCAGATGCTCTGGAACAGAGAAATGAAGCCAGGAATAAGTGGCTGCAAGAGACAGATCTGGCGCGGGTAAAGAACGATTTGAGGAGGTTCGAAGGGCTACCCAAGCAACTCTGAGAAGGGCAAAGAGGAAATATGTCAATGACATCATCGTTGCGGCAGAAGCAGACTTCAGAGGAAACAATACCAGGGAAATGTTTCAAAAGGTGAAGTATTTTAGGAAAGGTTACCAGTCGAGACAGAAATATGTCAAAGATTCTAGTGACAAAATTCTGACCAACGATTATGATATCGCCAAGAGATGGAAGGCGTACTTCGACCAGCTTCTCAATTCTGAAGACCCTGAAATAGTATTTGAATTCCAGTCTCCAACCACAGTCGACTTGGATTATCCACCACCCACTTTGGATGAGATCAAAACCCAGATCAAACGGCTCAAGAAGAATAAAAGTCCGGGTGAAGATGGAATACAGGCCGAGATGGTCCAGGAAGGAGGAGAGAAACTAGCAGAAAAACTGCACAGGCTGATACAAGCAATCTGGATCAAAGAAGAACTACCGTCAGAATTGAAAACAGTTCTGATTTGTACAATCTATAAGAAGGGTGACAAATTGAAATGTGATAACTATCGAGGAATCGCCCTGCTTAACGTCTGCTACAAGATCTAGTCCAACTGACACATAGATAGAATTCAACCAGTGGCAGAATCAGTGCTTGGTGAATACCAGGGAGGCTTTCGGCTGGGGCGTTCCACAGTAGATAATATCTTCGTTCTCCGACAGCTCACTGAAAAACTGGGTGAATATGGTAAATAACTCCACGTGTTGTTCGTAGATTTGAAGAAGGCCTATGATAGCATACACCAAAAGAGCCTACTCAGTTGCCAAAGAGAGTTTGGAATGGTCGAGAAACTCATCAACTTGGTAGTGATCTGCCTGAGCGAAACACGCGGTAAGATAAAAATGGGAAATCGAGTGACGGAGAATTTTGAAATTTTGACGGGTCTCAGGCAAGGAGACGGTTTATCTCCTACACTGTTCAATTTTGCCTTTGAGAAGATCATACGTGAGACCTTTCGAGAGAATTTTGAAGGAATCCAAGTCGAAGGGAAGAACCTAGCATACCTTGCCTACGCAGATGATATCAGTTTACTCTGCAGCTCTCAGGAAGAGTTGAGGCAAATGACCAGAGCACTCAAGGCAGCTGCCAATAAATTTGGGCTAATCGTGAATGAAACCAAGACTGAGTACCTCAATATGACTCGCGGGCAAGGCCACGTTTTTGGGCAACTACAGTCACTCCGGGTAGGGGACCAGTCATACAAGAGGTACCATGAATTTAAGTACCTAGGATCGCTCTTCACGGAGAACTCATCATGTGAGGCAGAAATCAACGCCAGAATCCAAGCAGGAAACCGAACTCTCTACATCTTAACACAGCTTTTTCGATCCAGATGTATCTCCAGACAGTTCAAAATTCGTCTGTATAAAACTCTGATCCAACCCGTTGTACTATATGGATGTGAGACATGGAGTATCCGAAAACAGGACTTTCATAAACTACTCGTTTTTGAGAGAAAAGTTCTTCGGAAGATCTTCGGACTGGTGAGGGATGTACACACGTAGACACAATCATGAAGTAGAAGACCGGTACCATGATGCCAACATAGCTGGAACCATCAAAACCAGAAGACTGCAGTGGGCTGGACATGTAGCCCGGATGGAAGACCACCGATTGCCACGGAAGCTACTGGACTTCATCCCCACAGGAAGATGACCACCAGGTAGACCAAGGAAGCGGTGGAGTGATGGACTCCATAAAGATCTGCAACAGGCAGCGAGACGTGCGGACAGTTGGCGGATGGCAGCTATGGATAGGAGACGATGGAGAAGGAAACTTGTAGCAGCGCGCGGTCCACTGGGCCTGATCGCGTAGAAGAAGAAGAAGAAGAAGAAGAAGAAGAAGAAGAAGAAGAAGAAGAAGAAGAAGAAGAAGAAGAAGATCCTCTATGTCTAATAGCAGATTATAATTGATCCTGAAGACAGGGATATGCTTCGTTTTCTCTGGTGGGATAATGATAAGACCACCACTTTACGACATTGCAGGGTGGTTTTTGGTGTTTATTCCAGTCCCTTCATATTGGTTTCCGTACTGAACAACCTTCTGGATGACCCCTCAACTCATTTGAAGGAAGTAGCTACAAAAATGAAACTTGCATTTTATGTGGACAACTGTCTTACTGGAGTTGCTTCAAAGGAAGAAATTGGACCTTTTATTTCAAAGGCACAAGAATTGATGTTATCCGCAGGTTTCAATTTGAGGGGATGGGTGAATTCCTTTGATTGTGGTGTTGGCAAAACTGAGAATGTCTTAGGACTTCGTTGGTATTGCGACGTAGATGAACTTGGATGTAACTTCAGTCCGACTACAGGTTTAGTAACCCGAAGAGTGGTACTATCCAGCATGCAAAAAATATTTGATCTGATTGGATTTTCAGCCCTAGTAACTCTGATTCCCAAGCTCATTCTACAGAAGGCATGGCAGAAAAGTATAGGATGGGATGAGGTTTTACCAGGAGACATTTGTGAGGAATTCTATGGACTCAGCAGTTGCAATACCTACATGACTGTCGGATACCTAGAAGGATTTTCCTGAACAACACCAGCACTTTACAGGTATTTGTCGACACTAGCAAAAGAGCGTTTGGTTGTTGCATATTTCTGAGAACAGAAGACGAAAGTAAGATCAAGCTGAGTCTACTGATGGCTAAATCGAGAGTGGCGCCGCTCAAAGATCTAACACTACCCCGCCTTGAACTGATGGGAGCGCTCCTTGGAGTTAGGATGTTTCGGTTGAGCCTTCGATGCTTACACCGGAATGACATACACACAGAGTTTTGGTCTGATTCAACAGTAGTCTTGGCTTGATTTGCTAATCAAGGACTTTGGTCGGTGTTCGTAGAGAATCGGGTAAAGGAAATTCATGAGTACAGTAAGGCTAGTTCAGGGAGTCACATACCGGGCAGCCTCAATCCAGCAGCTCTCCTGTCTACAGGGTTTTCTCTAACACAACTTTGGAGATCCAGATGGTGGGAGGGTCCGTTTTGGCTTAAATGTAAGAAAGAAGAATGGGTATTTAATCGTCCTGAACCATTGTTGGAAGAAGTCGACAGGGAAAGGAGGAAAACAGTTGTAGCTGCTAAGAACACTGTTGTGGAAACGATTTTACTGCAATTAAGTTCACGATTCTTTGGATACATTAAAATCGTTAGAACCATTGCTTGGTTTTTGAGATTGAAACAAAGGAATCGTAGAGACCACATATCTACGAAAATTGATAGCGAAGAGTTTCTCCATGCTGAGAAGAAACTGTACTTCCTTATCCAGAATGAAACGCTTTATGAAGAAGAGAGAAAGGAACAATTGAAGAATCTGGAGGTGTTCACCGACGATGAAGGAATTCTACGCATGAAGTCAAGAGTCATTGATTCTGACGACACTCCTGAGTATACCCATCCAGTTGTACTTCCATAAAAACATGTGATGCTTGAAAGAATGATTGAACAATTTCATCGATTCCATAACCATGCTGGGACGCACACACTACTTGTTTTGTTGTGCCAAAGGGTTTGGATAATTAGAGGAAGAAGGACGGTGGCAGCAGTTGTTCGGAAATGCGTGATCTGTCGTCGTAACTCTGATAAGGGTTTTGAGGTACCTTTTCCTCCGTAGCCACAGGATCGAATCAAGGCATCGAGTGTTTTCCAGATCACGGGCACAGACTTGGCCGGCCCTGTGTTTCTACGAGTAGGGAAAGGGGATGAATTGTGATATTCACTTGTGCGGTTTATCGGGCTGCACATCTGGAATTGATCACTTCACCTAGTACGGTAGCATATATCCAAGCACTACGTCGATTTGTGGCAAGAAAAGGAGAGTGAATTCAAGACTCGTTGTGGTAGAACTGTTAGGCAACTCAAGAAACTAGACTTATAGTGGTTCACATTCCTGAGCTCAATGTTCAGCTATAATGTTGGAATGTTTACTTCAGTTTATGAGTGTGTGTTGCAAAACTACCTTTTGCAAGGTGGGAGAATGTGGAGAAAGTGAACAAAAGCTCATTCGAGCAGTCGACTTCCTGTAGATAAATAGACAGTGTTTTGATTTTCATAGTTTGGATTTTGTTATCTTTGAGTGTAGTATCTTTGTTGTTGTCTTTGGATGCGATGTTGAATTGTATTAATAAAATAGTGATTACCGTATATTAAAATGATTTTGTATGGTATACCTTATTTAATGTGTGTAGATAGTCCAAATCAACACTGTCTTCATCAACTACGCCTACGCATATTCTCAGCTTGGATAGAAAACACATTTCTGTTTGCCATTTAAAACACAGTCTGGTTTAAAGTGTCATTTTATTTTAACAATCGACAGATCGGCATCTCATTAGCTTATTGTTATTTATGGCAACTGTGCATCAAGACCAAGCAACTGTTTTTTATTTTATTTGAAAAGCGGCTGTTGGCTGCTCGGTGAAAGCAAGGCACCGTGCAATACAGCAAGACTAATTTCATGTCACTCGACCAATTGGATGCATATAATATTCCTTTAAACCAGAGTTTGTTTATAATGATACAGAAAAATACGTTATTTGTTTAAACTGGACGTCTTGTGATGTAGCCGACGGAGAGAGCTTATTTGGCTGACTCTAACTAGGCCTACACTCAGGGGCGGCCGGTGATATTGGATTCAAGGACGCCGCCCTCCCACCCTCCTCCCTCCTCTTCAGCCCCAATGATCTCTCTCCTCGCACCTAATGTTTTGCTATCGTGACACAATGTGTAGTTCCTCTCCTCGTCGGTAGAGCGCACCGTATACTCATGTGGAATCATCAAAAGTCGCCCGCTTTCTTATTTACGTTGCCATGACAACGCATACCTCCAGTTATCCCCCCTCTAACCCCTCACGCGCTACGTCACGAAGTGTGCAGACTCAGTCAGCTTGAGTCTGATGCCGGTCTGATGCAGCCAATGGATAGCTTCCCTCTTGGCCAAGGAGCTGCCTGCCCATTCAACGATTTATGCATACAACCTCGTTTCCAAATAAAGGCGCTAGGAAGCAGCACCCAGCATACATAATTTTTGCATTGATGTTAATGGCGAAGTTGGAATGTATTCTGAATGTTTTTATAATGTTTTACTGCTGCGTGCCCTTTTGTGAATCAGAACTGGGCAAGTTAGAATACCGGGGAATCTCATTTCATGAGATATAATCGGACAATTCATTGCAAGAGAAGTGGTTACGTGGAATTTCCAGAGAAGGTGACAAGAGAGGAAGCAAATGGTTACCTTCTGATCGCTCTGTTGCGTGTAGTCTTCATTTTCTTCCTGAGAGCTTCAGATCACATAAATTATTATCAAATTGGTTACAACTAGTGGGATATGGGTTGGCGACTATGGGACCCCAGCTGAGTTTCCTTGAGCTGAGCTCCTCTCTTATATCTTTCATGTCAACTCTTACCCCAACGTTATTAGGGTATCGGAGGCCTGGGATGTCTTTCATTCCCCTGCCTTAATTGGCTCGTCTTTTTCTTTCCTGATGCCCTAATTTTTGTAGGATCAGACCTCATTTTGTCCTTTTTTCTGCTTCTCTAAGAGGCCCTACAGGAGGTAGGATGTGTGTTGTCCCACCATGCACGGTGCACCTTAGATATCGATACACCTTCAATGATGGAGATAATTGTTGTTTAAAGGGGTGAAATATCTAGGCCATCTACCCTTAGTGGTTTAGGCGATGGTGAGAAATTATGATGAAATGAAATCTACAGCTAGGCTTCACTAATTACTGAGTTACAACTAACTTATGTACTAGAAGAAGAAAACGACAATAATAAAAGAAAGAAACAAATAAGGGAAATAAATGACGGAAAAGAAATGCCCTCTATCTTCGAAGGGCAGATGACCTTGCTGTTCATCCCCTTAAAACAAGAATAAATCTTCGAAGAATGAGTATTGAGGTACTTGGAAACTACTAGAGCTATTAAAGGCAGGTAGAAAAGGGAAAGAAGAGAGGGCCCCAAAGTCAACGCAAAAAGGGGGAAATGGATCTCGCTCTGGAACACATCACGGTCGCCAACTCCCGAGCTCAAAAGCTGAGCTCTTAAATGTGTAGCCCTATCCAGGGTGCATTACGTGTGGTGGAGCTTCAAACACCCTGCCACCTTTAGGGCCTTGTGTAGAAGGCATTAGAAGTTATGAAACTAAAAGAATAGGGCTGATCCCTCGAAGAATGAGGGTATCAGGATAGATGATATAAGGGTCAGTTACGGCAAGAAAATGAATGCCTCCCTAGACTTAAGATGCTCTAGTGCTATCAGGGTTGGAAGAGAACAAGAGTTGACTAATGGAGGTCGACAGGTAGATGACAGAGAAGAGCCCGGCACAAGTTGAAATAATAACCGCCTCGGCTCGGGTCCAATGGTCTCCAACCCAAGTCCCACTAGGCCTAGTTGTGAACCCTTGTGGTGGGGGTACACCCTCAAGGGCTCATGGCTAGAGAGCTTGTGAATTGGCGACCCTGATGGATTCCTGAGCTGGGCCCGGTTTTCTTCTTTTTCCAGTGACTGGGAGCAAATATTTTTAATACCTTTGTTATTTCTTTAAAAACAGCAGTGCCTAGTCCAAACGAAATAAGGAAATCAAGCTACAAAAATATGTGAGAAGGAAAAACACAATTCATGTATGAAATCATCTCTGTCAATTACTGGAAAGACATCACAAAAACGGTTTACATCTTAAACGGTTGAGTCCCCCCTCGGTAAAATTTACGAGCCGCCTCTGCTTACACTATTCTTAGGTGGGATGATAATGATTCCGACGATCGTTCGGGTGGAACAACGAGGTCATCTGCTCCACTCCTAGGACGAACACCCGGTGTATAGGCCCACATATACGTGCGTCTCCTATAGTTGCCCACACATTGGGCTGAAGAACATCTTTGCCAATCTGAAAGACCATCAAATTATTATTTATGATTAAATATCTGTCATTTGTACCGAGAGGTATTTTAAACCAACAGTCATTCGAGAGGTGATATAAACACCAGAATAACGTTAATAAAACTGACAGCTATAAATTAAACAGGTCATGGCTACCCTGCCATCTGTAGTTAGGTCATCATATTCTTGTTTAACTCACGGGGTTATAGGGCAATGAATTTAGTTTTCGACATGACAACCTATCCATAGTGCCTCGCAGCGTAGCCATGAGCGAGGCGTGAAATGGAAGTCTGGAGATTTACGGTTCGAACCTTAGCGCTGGCAGCAGCTATCCAGAGTGTGGTTTTCGCATTCCCTCCAGGCCAATGCCGGGTTGGTACCTCATTTCAAGTCCCGACGCATCTACCCCAATCCCCGACACTAATTACAGTTAAACAAAATATAACAGTTACTATAGAAACAACCTAAACAGACAATCACGTACACAATGCCGATGACCCAGATGTCCCTTACCTCTAAACTGAGTTTTTAACAAGAACAATCTATCAATGATATGATATACAGTAGAGTTCCGCTATTCAGAACCCCACTATTCCGAAAATCCGCTAATTCCGAACAGAGTTCAGAAAAATATTACTTTATTACTTTAAAACAGGAATCAAGAAGACGTTATTGGTGTTAAAACGTACATGTATTGTTATACTGTAAAAATAAGTTAAATAAATGCTATTAGAGAATACAGTTCAACTCTGTTGGCTAACTCTTATAAAGATAAAAATAAATAAAACATAGAGCCTAAACTTAATGAAAACGCCTGAAACCAAATTGGAATGAACCTGATTACAGTACTCTACTAACAGTGAGTGAGTCGTGTGTATGGAATGCGGGACGATAGGGATAGGTAGGGTAGGGGGTGGAGAGACAAGTCTATTTCTACAACACCGTCAATTGTCTGCGCTATGAGTAGTCGAAGGTCACTGTCCTTCCTTCCAACTTTCACTGAACCTGCTCACCGGCTGATCAATACTGTGTAGAGCCTACTCTAGCAGATGTCCCCACATTTAATCTACGCCTTAACAAATCAATACGTTCATATTATTAATGAAATCCGCCTATTCCCGTTAAACCTATTAGGGTTCGGTCCCAATTAGTTCGGAATAGCGGGACTCTATTGTATAACGGTCTTTCTCTCACTACTATCAGAAACTTAGAAGGGGATCTGAGTTGTCAGATTAAAACGTCAGTCAAAAAACCCTCAGGTTCTACGTTCAACAGCTTTGTGATTTTGCTTCGCAGCAGGAGAGTACGGATCATCAGTGTGGGGAGCATCTGCCCATACCAAGCAAGTGGACATAACTCTTAACGAGTCCACCAGTATTGTCGCTGGATGTCTGAGACATACTCCAGTGCAGAAGATCTACCCTCTCGCTGGCATTGCACCTCCAGCTATTCGACGCGAAGTGGCAGCAGAGAAAGAGAGACAAAAGCTTGAGAATCTGTCTCCCAGACATTCTACGTTCAACCACAGGTGACCGACCACTCCACGTCTAAGATCCAGGAAGAATTTTATTGAGAGAATAGTACCAAAGGGGTTTACCCCTAAAGAAGAACTGAGCAGTGGTAGTCATTTGCCTCATACCACCTGGAGGTCCTTAAACCGGATGAGAACAGGTGTGCCTAAATGTCGTAGCAACCTTATGAAGTAGGGTTATGCAGAAGATCTAAGATGTGACTGTGGAGAAATCAAAACTCCACAACACCTGCTCACGTGTCAAGATCTGAATGACACCTGCAACCAGGAAGACCTTATGTTGGCCACAGACCGAGGAATAAGAGCTGCAGAGTTCTGGAAAGGAAGAATTTAGTGTGTCTCCTGGGCACGGAAATATATATATACCATCCTAAACAAACTAAAAACTGTTAAAAAGGTACATATAATGTAGTACGACATGACCACATATTCTAAGTGCCTCGCGGAGTAGCCGTGAGCAAGCCGTGAGCAGTAAGTCCGGAGATTGAAGGTTCGATAGATACAGTGAGGGCCCTCGCTATAGAACTGGGCCTCGCAAAGGGGTCGCAATGCGTCACCGCCAGATATATAGCATGTACCGAATACAACAACGGGTCAGGAAGCCCCGGATGCTGTCATGACATCTATTACATACGTAGCTGGCAAAATACCGGTCTACCTTATTTGAGATAATTTTAAGACTTGTCTCGTATCCTGTGAACATGGTTAGGTATAGAACATAACATCGAATTTTCCTAGTGGAAATTTCTTTTCAAGAACAAGTATTACAGTAAATGTGTTCATAAGTTTCAGCGCCATGCGATTTTTACTCGTGGGGGAACCTAAAACAAAAGGTATACAGAAACAATCCGCGTACTCTGGAGGCTCTCGTGAACGAAATAACTGCACTGAAATTCATTTTGAATGAATATCAGAGTGGATGAATTACAGTGAGTGCTACTGCTTCAGCTGCTCCTAGCGCCAATGCCTTGCTCGACTCGCTGCTACACACACACACAGACACACACATACACACAGTGCCCCCCGGCCGTCACACGGCACCTGCAGGCTCCGTTCAATTGGGAAGGCTCTCAATGTATATATAGGCCTACATATACAGTCGAAAACGTAGCGACATCACTTTTAACGACGTATTAGGTATAACAACGAAATTTAACGGTCCTGTATAAATCCTATGTTTAAACACTGTAGGGTACTAAGCAATCGCTCGCACCTTCGGAGAAATGTATCGGCTATAAGTAAAGCCGTCAGCGGATAGACCCGCGGTTATCCGCAAAATATTTCGCCATGCGGATCTAGTTTGCTTGGCTGTGCGGATAGCGGGTAAGCTACTGTTAATGTTTGGAGTAAATTTGCGGATAGTTTTAGAATACAATCCGAACTTGTTGAATATCGTTACAAGGACCCGGATGTTATGGCATATCATATTTTCTTGTTAGTTTTTTTTTTTTTTTTTTTTTTCAATACAAATGTAAGATGATGATTTAAGCTAATCCCACTCAAATTATGTCATTAACCATAATTAACACTCCGAACGGAAAAGGGTTGCAATTTTGGCTGTAGAACATTCATTTTAAACATAGCAACTGACATACTGCACATAGCCTAGGCTAGGGGAACGACTTTCTCCTCAAATCTGTTGCTTTAATACTTTATGCTTTATTTAATTAAAAATATTATTGTAATGCCAGTAGATTCGGATAAACATGCGGATGCGGATGATGCACTGCGGATGCGAATACCAGTCGTGCGGATACGGGGCGGATCCGAACGTTTTGTTTACCCGCGTAGGGCTTTAGCTATAACGGCCAGTGTTGATGTTAGATTGTTACGTATGTGGGGATTGCCAATAACAATGCAACCCTTATGTATGTCTGTTAAATAGTCAAGGTAAGCATCGCTCTGAACATGACGGAAAAGAAAAGGAAAGTGTTTAATATGGAAGAAAAGTCACAATTAATTATGGCGATTTGATAATGGGGAAACAAACGTCAACATCGCGAAGGAATTGTACGTATCACACACACTCAACGATGTCTACAATTTGTGTACTGTAATTGAATTACGATTATTTGAAGGTTTAACTTTATTCTGTTCATTAGCCATGTAAGTGTGCACCCTACATTCACAGATATGACAATTTTAGCAAAAAGAAAACTGGTTTGTGCTACTATCAGCTATAACGACCGTAAATAGGCGGTCTCTTCGTAGTCGTTATAACCGATTTCAACTATATAATATATACAAATAAATGAAATAGTCAGAGGACCGTCATCTGTACATCCATTTCTTTTGAATTATTTTTGGATATGTCTCAGTGTCAGTCATTACAAGACCAAATCTGTGGTTTTCAGCTTTTCTGTATGTGTATTTATTCCATCATGACGCGGAAGCAGCTGACGACTACTACCACTACTACTAGTGACTTACTATACATCTAACTTACATACTGGAAGAGGAAATGGAGAAAAAAGGAATGCAGGAAATAAAAGACAAGGAAAAGAGGTGCTTTTAACCTTCCAATAATGAGGACTGTGAGACTTGAAAGAAAATAGAGGCGGCGGATACGATAGGGAAAGAGGAGAGGGGTCTGCCCCAAAGTCACAAGACCAAACGAAGAAAAAACTGGACCTAACTCAATTTCGCGGAATCGTCAACTCCCGAGCTCATCAGTCATAAGCCTTCGAGAGTGTACAGATATCCAGGTTTTACCATTAGTGATGGGGCTACACACACATAGTAGACTACAGTAGTGCCTCTTACAGTAGACTGGGAATACAATGTAAATAGAGGTCTGCCTCCTCCAAAAAAGGGGGCTATCAGCAAAAAAAGGTTGTTGATGATTCTATTCTGAGGTTTTGCGACATCGTGGTCATTTAGCTCCGTGTACTTGGGTGTGTGCAGAATTTGTTTGATAACCTGCGCCACTCTGATGTCTGTACTAGTGTGTGTAATTGGAAATATAAAACAAGGGCTAATTAAGGAAGGAAAGTGAAGAACACCCTAAGCCTCGGGTACACCGTCGGGGTTGATATTAGTCTCATCAAAAAGTTTTATAAACTAAATGTCGTAGGAAAATATATTTCTCGTTTCTTACATGAAGCGCATTTTTTTCTACACGAATAATAATGACAAAATAGATATAAACATTTATTTTATTTCAGAACCTAGACTTAGAAAAATAATTCCTCTTTTTTGTAACACTATGAATTCCAAAAGGACAGCACTAAGGTGGCAAGTTTCACAGTTCGTTTGCTGGAAGTCGGGGAGTGGGGACGGTAGGCTCCTCCCTTCTCTCCTCAAAAGCTATTGCTGGGAGTTGGCCCATTACAATGGTAGAAAAATAGAAGTTTCAAAAATTAACCAGTCAACGATGGGTACAAATGATTTTTATAATAATAATATTAATAATAATAAACGAAAAGCAAAGATAAAATTTGATGTTTCTCTGTGATCTGTCAGCGTGAAGAGAACTGGACGTTCTCCGATGATATTATGACTCAAGTATGCAAATAGGGCACAATAATTAGCATGTTGCACTGCTGTTTTTATGAATGAGCATTAAAGATTACAAACAAACTAATTGGAAAGAGGACCCTATAAATCTTGTCATTGTTCGTAAAGTGAATATTTAAACACATCATAATTATTTTACTGTCTTCCCAGTTAACCTTCTGTTTTATGTTCTTTTGCTTTTTGTCTTACTTTTATTTGGAAACAATCTTCGTGACAAACCACACGGCAATTTATTGCGATGTAAAAGGATCCCGTAAGAATGCACCGCACTAGAAAAAGTTATGTTTTTGAAGACAAAAGAGAGAGGAACTGAACCGAACGAGAAGTCGCCAAAGTGAAGAATGGGTATCACTAAGCTGTCTATGATGAATAGCCGGCGCTTCTTCATCACCGTTTTATTACTTGAAACTGCTGCCGCCTTCATTCCTACTGGGTGGATAGTAGCTGGCATATGAAAGGTTGATTATCAGAGAGAATACTTCGATAATTGGGCAGGACCGTATCGCTCTAAGTGATTTCTTTTTCAGAAAACGTGCTCCTGTTGCTTCAATTAGCAGTATATTAGGTGCCTGTACATATTAATACACACACGCACACTTGTAACTATATGCATATTTGGATGTTTTGTGTTTTACTGAATTTATTATTATAATAACTTTCATGTAGGATTTTCGAAACTTCGTTGGTAGCTAAGTTTTGGTATTTCTCTTTTATGTTCTGGTAGTTTATAGCACGCAATCTCCACGTCCGTGATTAGCTGTTTGAGGTTATATGTTGTGTGCTTGTCCATACAGTTATATTTCAAACCTTTGTCCAATAAATGTGTTTCCTCCATCGAGAAAACGAGGTTCGTTTTATTGATCACCCGTTTGAGGGAACTCATTAGGTTTACTTTGCTTGCTTTCCAATCCTTCTAATTTACTTTCTAAGGATTCGTGCTTTTCAACAGCTTTCGTTTTTATTATGTTACGTATATTTTCCGAGAAACTGTTCCATTGGGCTGGATGCCGCAATTGAATATCATAGAATTGTAGGGTTTATTGCCTGTTGCTTTGTTTACACGAACCTAATTTAGTTTTTAATCCATATGGTCTTCGCTTGTTTGGCTGAAATGACCGCCACCGGTGTTTTCGGATTAGGTCAGTACAAATTTCGGCGTTATGTTCAATTCTGGCCATGTTTTGTTGAAGCGAATTGTCATGTCAAATTCATGAGTTTTAGCCTCCGTGAATTTTATCTGATTGCTTCACGGTTTGCCTGACTGACAGTCGATATTGAAATATTAGAAGCTTGTTTCAGTGTTGCCTAAGTAATCTATTAGTAGAAGCTGTTCAATCGGTCAACACGAGTGTGCACAAATTAGATTGAGCGGGGAGTAACAATTGATTTCCAAGTCTGTTTTTACTTTGAGAATCGTATGTTCCAAATCATCAAGACTCTAGAAGTGCAGTGTCATCGGAATATCAAGGGTTGTGAATGACCCTGCTTCCAATATCACACCAATGTCAGAAACCTCAAGATCTTAGAACAAAGCTGCCAACATTGTTCAAGATAACTCACAACACGCCCCCTAGTACTGGAACACATGTGTCCGAAGTCGCATGACGAGGTGTTATTCACACATATGAATAATATACTAAAGAATTATGTACATGAATAATAATTTTCATTCGTCGTACTGGTTCATTTTACTAACTCCCCAGTGACCGCTCAATGGAATATGGGTAAGATGCAAAGAGACATAATGAACGTCTCGTGATACACAGTTACACCTACTGTAAATCGAGTATGATGATGGCAGTATCTCAGGGCGCACAATCAGAAAACTTGGCAGACGACACACATTAATCAAGTCAGGTGGACCATTTATAAACCTAGGATTCGTTCAAGGTAGGACATGAAGTAGAAGAAGAAGAAGAGGAGTAACTATGTTTCTGCGTAGGCGCCCTGTGTACACGTCCCTGATACCAATCCACGACACAAAGCCACAACAGCGGAAGTTCTACGAAAATTCGTATAACCTTACGACCAAAATACTAAATTAACTCTACTTATACAGTATTTTTGGTGTATGACAACTCCTTCACACACCCTGGATTACCTTCCGCGATTCCATAGCAAATTGGCCACCTCAAAATCAATACAAGAACTGTAAGGAACATGCCTGGTTGCTGCTGAAAGCTGTCGCCACAATATATCAGTCCAAGCTCTTATTGACCGAACTGCAAGAAAGCGACCTGTTAACCACAAAAGGAATATACTCCTTTCAAACTAAAGCTATGGTGTTGCAGAACCAAAACACATAATCACGGATATGTTGTATTTGTCTAATCATACAATAAATATAGTCTTCGACTTGTGTATGGTGGTCGCGCACGCTTGTGCGCTTGTATTTGTTGCCATGGTACTGTAACTAGGTGTGAAAATTTATCGACATTAAACTGTCCACGCTAATCCCAAATAGACCCCCCAGCCCAGAAATATGTTCATGACAAAACCTTATCCTCTGTACGTCAGAAAATGCCCAGGATCTTACGATACTTCGTGGAAGGCATACCCTGATGGTGAGATTTAAGCCATAACAAAATACATGAAAAACGCTAATTAATGAAAATGTTTTTTTAATATGCATAGCCATATTTTACGTAGCCTATTCCTTGGTCTGCTAGTAAAAAAGTCGTTCTGGTTTATCTAAAAGCAAGCACGATCAAACAATTATTTCACAGTGTAGTGAGGCCTCTCATGGATTTAAGATAGGAGGTCTGAATATAAACAATCTGCGGTATGCTAACGACACCACATTGGTAGCTGAAAGTAGGGGTGATTTAGGCCTATAGGACATCGTACAGAAAGCAGAAATGATGAAACTGTGTCTTAATATCCGTAAGACGAAGATCCTAACAACAGGTTTATCGCTATACGGAACTCATGGATGTTTTGTCCGTTGGTTTCTAGTGCGTAGTCCCGAAATTCGTCGGAGATTTGCACTTGACCAGGCGGCGCGGCGTTCACAGATCTTAGGTAAGATAATCAGATGCTCATGTGTTTTCATCCACACTAATGTCAGAATAATATTAAGATCCCAGTCTTCCTCACAGTAAAGTACTGTTGTGAAAGATGGACCATAAAAAGCGAGATAGGAAACATATTGATGCATTCGATCTAGGGTGCTGACGAATAATTTAACGTATACCTTGGACAGCCAAGAAAACAAACAAGTGGGGGTATTCAGAAAATGTCCCTTAAGACATTCACTGACATACTTTGAGCATATCATGAGACGATACGATTCCTTGGAAAATTATATTATGATTGGAAAGATAGAAGGAACTCGGAGACGCGGGCGATAGGCACTGAGGTGGGTCAACTCCAACAAAGACACAATGAACATCTCGCTGGAAGAGCAGAGAGGATTCGTGGAAAATAGAAACATCTGAAGATATTCCATCCATGCAGTCGACGGGAATCATCGTCTACTTAATGGTACGTGATTATGATGATGATGATGATGATGATGATGAGGGGGTGATTGTTCTGGGCAGAACACTGATATCAACTGTCCCTTGCGCTATAGTGCCAAATTGTACTTAAAATATCATGAAAAGCAAACATTGTTGTGCTGAACTCCTGGGAACAGAAAAAAAGAGTATTATAACCCATTTAAGATTTGATTGCTGCTGAGACTGGCTGCGCCAGCGTTTGTTGTTTACTGTAGCAGCTCCCCGAGGGACGACGCGGGGAACACAGCGATGACAGAATGCATTCTGCACATAAGTCAAGCAGCATTGCGCGTCACAGGAGCTCATGTCACCACAGACGATGACTGAGGCTACTGGGGCTGAGTCATATCCTACTCCCGCAACGAAGCAGGCTGACTTGTGACACAAGTAAACAAGGAATATTTCCCATCTCGATCGCCGGCAATCAATTACTCGGCAGTAGAATTATTCATCCGGAGTTTGGAAATGATACAATTAACGATCGTACTTACATTGCATGCTGAATGACTGTTCCGACAGACTTGCCACAAGCGAGACAGAGCAGCAAATGTACATAATTAACTCCCGGTTTGAGTAACACTTCAACATTACAAAACATTTTCTCGGAAACGTCGTGTATTTAAAAATATCCCTCGTTGTTGAATTATGTTTCTCACGGACTTACCTACTAATGGTCTCTGTAATTTATTAACTGTATGCAAATTCAAAGATAAAACAAATTGAATGTATGCAATACCAGGTACTATTAAAATTAACGCTTGGTAGTAATTATTTATGACACCCTCTTGGAGGAAGATTTACACCTAAAATACTGTACCTGCGCATCCTCAAACTAAATCAATAGTGCCAGCCATTATTTTGGTGGGCGTTAGAATTACGTAAAGCTAAAATCCCCGGATGAAAACAGCTTATCATCTCCTAATTCTGAAGGCCACAGTCCTGTTTGACCTATGATACTCAAGAGTTTAGGAAAATAGTAAAAACGTTCAACGTTAAAATAAGACCTTGCAATGTTCTATAGTGAAATAAAATAAACCTATGCATAAACAGTGTTTCTGAAGCAAGGAATTAAGGTTTCATACATTGTACATGAAGTAAACGGTAATATCAAATGTGAAAGAAGCGAACCGACGACCAAATGAGCCAATAATGCAGACTTACAAGGAGACGGCACCATATAGCCTATACGTTTTACTTTGCAAAGAAACATACGACAAGAAAGCACATAGGCTAAAAAGGACACGCGTGGAAGAAAAATTTGAAGTAATCTTAGAAACTTAAAATTGGCGTGCTCCTTAGGGCTGATTTTAGCACGAAAAACGTTCGTAAAGCCGATTTTAATGTAATTTTGATTAGGTACGTGAAAGTGAAAAACAAAAGCCTCGTGTACGACTTGATGAGACCGCGACCTGTGCCGTAAATACAAAAGGTTCTAAAAGCGCAGGAATGCAGCCAAGTCACTATGCAAGTCACTATGCTACGAGGTGGATACTTATTATTTTAGTATATCATAGATGGAAATTAAGTGATGGCTGGTGGTTGGTTCCTTAGTTTAGGGGCTGCGACAATGCGGTCACGAAGCCCCGTGTACTCTTTGGGTGTGTGTAGAATCTGTCTGATAACCAGTGTTAATTGTGATGGCTGTATTAGTGTGTGTTATCTGTTTTAATTCAAGTAAGGACTGCAGACAATAATTTCATGTAGTTCCTACTTTTGCTACCAAATGCTACCGTCCACGACACCTAGCTTGCGGTCTTGGCTACTAGATGGCATCGCAGTCAGCAACAGGCGGCGAACGTTGGAACCAACCTACAAATTTTGGCTTCACACAAGTGTAGTTAGTGGAAGGTTCTTTTTCATGCCATAAATCTATGACATGGGGCCGCTGGCTTTACTTCCCCTCTGAAGGAAGGCATACTGAGGAATTTTTAACGCTCTTAAAAAATCCGACGACTTCGGCCGGGTTTGAACCCGCTATCTTGGGCATAGAAGCTCAGCATGCTACCAACTACGCCACCGAAGCCGCCCAGATTCAATGAGAAGCAATAGAAGTGACACAGAGTGGAAATCTTAATTACCGACACGTTCACTCACTTCTCAATGTGTATGCAGTGGGTTAACCGACTGCGACGGGGAGCTACAGCATGCCTGGAGATCGGAGGTTCGAGTCCCAGCGCTGACAACGGCTATACTGCGTGAGGTTTCCCCAAGTTTGTTTCCACACTCCCTTAAAGCAAATGCCGGGATAGTACCTTATTTCAAGTCCCCGGGCTCCTACCCCATCGCTGTCCCTAATACTGATAAATTCATCACATAAACGCAGGTTATCGGACAAGTTGATAATAATGTTATTGGTTTTACGTCCCTTCTAACTACTGCGGCTTTTAGAGACGCCGGGGTACCTGAATTTTGCCCCGAAGGGGATCTTTAACGTGCCAGTAAATCTACTGACACGGCTCCCTCGCATTTTCGCACCCTCAAATGCCAACGGACAAGTTGAACAAGTAGGCTACAGATGGATGATGATGACCAAGATGTCCCAAGCCCTTAAATTGAATTAACAACAACAGATTCACCACTTCGTTGCGTAGCGACTAGCATTCTCAGCTGTCACTGCAGAGGCCCGGGTTCAATTCCCGTCTCTACCAAGAACTTTAATTCTGGTCTGAGGGCTGGAACGGGGTACACTCAGCCTCGTGAGGCTAAACTAAGAAGAGGCGGGTCCGATTCCTACTTCAGCCATCCTGGAAATGGTTTTCCGTAGTTTCCCACTTCAACTCCAAAAATACCGGGATGGTACCTAACGTAAGGCCATGGCCGCTTCCTACCCAAATCCTACCTAGAACACAAATGCGTACACTAGTACAGACAGCACAGTGACACAGTTTGTCAGACTTCTACACACACACACGTACACGGGGCTACATGGTCACGATGTCGCCGCAAAACCCCTTAAAGAATCAACAACAACAGGTTCAGTAGTTCACTGACTCACTAGCAGGGTCCTTGGAGAAGGACAGAGGCCAAAAACCCTGGTGCGAGTAATTCAGGCCATGAATTAGTTCCCCACATAACTTGCGTCATTTTATTCGTGTCGTGTCTTGTCTTGTACAGGAACTAAGTACAACCCTCTTCTGTTCTAGGCGTTGGCCATCTCACCTCATAATCCAGTTGTTAATTAACATCATATCTCGTTCGTTAATGTTGGCAAAAACAGTCTCCCCCACACTCCTAACTTATATTTCATTACCACCCATCTCTTTTAAAACCATTGTCAACTGCTGTTGAACATAAAGCATCCAACTTTTTAATTTTCTTCTCCTCTGCTCTCGCCTCGTTCGACAAGCTGAGTTATTTTAACGGTACAATTTATAAAGCAGACTTCTTTCCAGGCAGAGGAAATCTCCATACGAAACCAACCAAGCAACCAGCAAGCAGCCAATGTCCAATGTGCACCGCACAATATTTCAACTTTGGTTAATTGGATATTACAGCAAGGCGGGCCACAACAAGAGAAAAAGGAAAGCAACCAAGTAGTTAAAAGAAAGATAAATATCTTTTCTCTGTATATCTCGCCTCACTCATTCCTTTTTCTCCCTTCAGTCTTTAACGATGTTCTTCAACTGTTTCGGTACTTATGATGTCATCAAATATAACTTGGCACCGTATAAACAAAACGATTTGAGTGTTTTTATATTGGCAACAACTTCAAATGAATGTTACTTAAATGACCCAGGTTTAGGAAAGTGTGACAGGATATGCAGATGCGATGGTATTTTAAGGAGTCGTTACTCACAAACGGGCACAATTTAAAACAGAAGCTAGTATATCAATATGTTCACTGGCTACTGACGAGAGGATACATGTAGATTGAGATCGAAAGCTATTAACAGAACATATACATAAACTACATCGGAGGAACCATACCAATTTGAAGTATAGTTATCTACCCTGAATGCCTTAAAACTAAAACCACATTCACAATTACCACAGTCAGGGCCGGGATACCAACTTCATATCTCCGAACAACAGCTATCCAGTCTAAACGAGTCAGAGCTCAGTGATATGCATGTACAGTCAATCTGTGTATCCGTCTGTCTGGTGTGCATGTCCCCCATCCCTATCAAGTTTTAACCACCAGAACTGAAAATGAATAAAATTTGCTACAAATACAGCCCTTAACCGCACATTCTTTTATATTGCCACCGCCACCACAGCGAAAACAAAATAATGCCATATCAGAATTTTAATTGCCTCAGTCGGCTACCGAATGAACCAATCATCATACCCTTACTAGATTCAATTCACACCTACCATCAAATAGGGGCATTCGGATGCCTACGTTACAAATTCCTCAGCTAATTAATTGCAATGTGGCGGCCATATAGGCTATATATTTTAACTTACGTTAGATTTTCGCAAAAAATGAAAGTAGACTTATGAGATCTACACGGGCCAAAAGTTGTCAGTCTGTCTGTGTGTGAGTGTGAGTGTGTGTGTGTGTGTATATATCTGCCCTCCCCCCCCTTCTATCAATTCAAACAAGACGAAACCGATTTGAACTAAATTCGGTAAAGAGGTACCACTAGCAAAGGACACTTGTCATGTTTTATATCGCCGCCATCTTAACGCAAACGTAATGGCAGCCACTCAATTGTTCAAAGCTTAAATCAAATTACCACTAACCTAATCATCTGATCTCTACCAAATATTGCAACAAGACACCTTCGTGTAGGAAGAGTCTTTTGACCAAACTACAAGGTCATCAATCCAATAGTTTGAGGATGGCGGCCGTGTATATGTGAAAATCGATCCCCCTATCAATTCAAAAGCAACGAAACCAAATCGAACCATCTTAGGTACAGAGTTAGCACAAGCAAGGGACAACTCAGTGTCATGTTGTATATCGCCACTAACAGAAAAGAAATGGCGCCCACCCAAATGTTCTGAGCCTAAATCAAATTACGACTAACCTAATCATCCGATCTCTACAAAATTTTGCAACAATACCCTGAATGTAGGAAGTGTCTTTTGTCCAAACTACAAGGTCATCAGTCAAATAGTTTCAAGATGGCGGATGTATGAATCATGCAAGTATTGTAGCCTAACTGCAACTTACGATCCAACAAGGCGTGGCCTCAACAAATCAGTTTATCGTACATAGGGAGGTTTAAAGTGTCCTCAAGGAGGTGACCGGTAGGATATTAGCATTTTATAATAGAACTAGCTGAAGTACCCGTGCTTCGCTACGCGTCATAAATAAATTAAAATGTGAAGGTGACAGTTAAAACAGGGGATAGGCGAGGTGCTGCGCAGAGGGAGATTAAGGATGAAACATTTTGTCCAACTACACCGCTCGGCGTTGACCGTGTTTTATAGCACAAATTTAGGTTTTACTCGCTAACAGTTTCAGATACCTTTCGGATAGAAAATGTAATTTAAAACCTCGCATATGCCATCAAAAGTTTGCTATTTCTTAGCGTTCTCTTTTTATTTGAAATGGAAATATGAAAGTTTGAAACCAAAGGGTGTAGTGACGTCACTAAAATGGTCGCCATTTTAAATAGTGCAAAGTATTGAAATCAAAAGTAACCTATATGTTAACCAGGTAAATCAGCTACTTCCATGTAAAATTCACGTAAATCGGACCAGTGGTACTTGCGAGATTGAGTAATACACAGCCACACACCATCTCAATTTTAGCCTCGCTTCGCTCGCGTCATAGTCGTATCATATTGTTTTTCAATGGAATGCAGGTTTAACCCCGTTAACACCCCTTTAGAACCTGAATACCCAAAATCCCTCCTTAGTAGACGTTTTCGACACACAACAAACAAACATATCCCCAAAATATCATTCTTCTAACTTTAATAGTTTTGGTTGGTCGATGAGAGCAAACATACAAAAATCCTTCCTTAGTGGACGTTTTCTTCCAGAAGTTCACCCCTCCCCATATGCCCCTTAAATTGCATTTATGAAAACACGGTCGA
The DNA here is from genome assembly GCA_946902985.2 of Meconema thalassinum. Lineage (NCBI taxonomy): Eukaryota > Metazoa > Arthropoda > Insecta > Orthoptera > Tettigoniidae > Meconema > Meconema thalassinum. The sequence continues at coordinate 1,288,760,867 of OX336388.2, read as the reverse complement.
ACACCTATTTATTTTATTTATTTATTCATTTATTTATTTATTTATTTATTTATTTATTTATTTTTAAGCTGATAGATTTCCTCCGAGTTTCAGACTCCTCCCTATGTCGTTTAAGAGATACACGCTCAGTTAGGAATCTTTCAACCCCCACTTTTCATCCCTTTCACCTCATAATATACACTACATCGAAAAACCATTAGACATGTGTCAGCTTATTTTTAATGATTAGTATATGTGCCAAGTATCACATCCCCAAATGAAACCACTCGTGAGATATTGTTATTCAATGGAAAGCACGTTTACCCCCTTAACACCTCTTTAGAACCTGAATATCCAAAACTCTTTCCTTAGTGGACGTTTTCGACATACAACGAACATATCCCCAAAATTTCATGTTTCTAACTTCAATAATTTTGGCTGGGCGATGATGAGTGAGTGAGTCAGTCAGGATATTTTCTTTCATTTATTTTTGATAATTTCACCCGTCCCCATGAACCCCTTAAATTGGATTTATGAAACAAACGGTCAAACACCTATTTACTTATTTAAAGCTGTTTTCCCCCTGAGTTTGATGAGTGAGTAAGTGAGTCAATCAGTTAGGACACTTTCTTTCCTGTTTTTTCCCCCATAATTTCACCCCTCTCCAAGGGCCCCTTAAATTGGATTCATGAAAAAACGTTCGAACACCTATTTACTTGTATTTTAAGCTGTTTTTTTTCCACCGAATTTCAAACTTCACGCCTATGTCGTTTCAGAGATACACGCTCCGTCAAGAATCCCTCAACCCCCAATTTTCACCCCTTTCACCTCATAATATACACCACATCGATAAACCCTTAGTCATATGTCTGATTATTTTTAATGATAGTTTATATACCGAATATCACATCCCCAAACAAACAACTCATGAGATATCGTTATTCAATGAAATGCACGTTTACCCCCTTGACACGTCTCTAAAACCCGAATAAACAAAAATCATTCCTTAGTTAACGTTTTCGACATACAGCGAACATATTCCCAAAATTTCATGTTTCCAACTTTAATAGTTTTCGCTGGGCGTGATGAGTGAGTGAGTCAGACAGGTCATTTTCTTTCATTTATTTTACCAGAATTTCACCCCTCCCCATGGGCCCCTTAAATTGGATTGATTAAAAAACGCTTGAACACCTATCAACTTATTTCTTAAGCTGTCTTTTTCCCCTGAGTCAGTCGGTTAGGACACTTTCTCTCATTTCCCCCCCCCCCAGAATTTCACCCCACCCCATTGGCCCCTTAAATTAATTTATGAAAAAAAAACAGTCGAAAACCGATTTACTTACTTTGTAAGCTGATTTTTTTTTCGCTGAGTTTCAAATTTCTCGCCTATGTCGTTTAAGAGATAGGCCTACACGCTCCATTAGGAATCCTTCAACCCCCACTTTTCAGCCCTTTCACCTCATAATAATACACCACATCGAAAAACGCTTAGACACATGTCTGCGTGTTTTTAATGATTAGTTTATATGCCGAGTATCACATCCACAAATGAAACCACTCGTGAGATATTGATATTCAATGAAATGCTGGTTTAACCCCCTTAAGACCCCTTTAGAACCGGAATATCCAAAAAACCTCCCTTGGTGTACGGTTTTGACATACAACGAACATATCCCCGAAATATCATGTTTCCAACTTCAATATTTTTGGCTGGGCGATGATGGGTGAGTGAATGAGTCAGGACATTTCCTTTCATTTTTTTTTTCTTCAGAATTTCACCCCTCCCGATGAACCCCTTCAATTTGATTGAAAAACAAACTGTCGAAAAGCTATTTACTTACTTTAAAGCAGTTTTTCCCCCCTGAGTTTGATGAGTGAGTCAGTCAGTCAATCAGTTAGGACACTTTCTTTCCTGTCCCCCCCCCCAAATTTCACCCCTCCCCATGGGCCCCTTAAATTGGATTTATGGAAAAACGGTCAAACACATATTTACTTATTTTTATGCTGATTTATTTTTCCGCTGAGTTTCAAACTCCTCGCCTATGTCGGTTAAGAGATACACGCTCCGTTAGGAATCTTTCAATCCCCACTTTTCACCCCTTTAACCTCATAAACACATCGAAAAACCCTCAGACACGTGTCTTTTTACTTTTTAATGATAAGTTTATATGCCGTGTATCACATCCCCCAATGAAACCAATCGGGAGATATTGTTATTCAATGAAATGCAGGTTTAATCCCCTTAAGACCCCTTTAGAACCTGAATATCCGAAAATCCTCCCTTAGTAGACAGTTTTGACATACAATGAACATATCCCCAAACTGTCATGTTTCTAACTTCAATAATTTTGGCTAGGCGATGATGAGTGAGTGAGTAAGTGAGTGAGTCTGGACATTTACTTTCAATTTTCTTTTTTCAGAATTTCACCCCTCCCCATGAACCTCTTAAATTTGATTTATGAAAAAAAAAACTGTCGAACAGCTATTTACTTACTTTAAAGCAGTTTTTCCCCCTGAGTTTGATGAGTGAGCCAGTCAGTCAATCAGTTAGGACACTTTCTTTCCTGTCCCCCCCCCCCCCCTAGAATTTCATCTCTCCCCATGGGCCCCTTAAATTGGATTTATGAAAAAACTGTCAAACACATATTTACTTCTTTTTTATGTTGATTTTTTTTCGCTGTGTTTCAAACTCCTCGCCTATGTCGTTTAAGAGACACACGCTCCGTTAAGAATCTTTTAATCCCCACTTTTCACCCCTATCACCTCATAATATACACCACATCGAAAAACTCTCAGACACATGTCTTCTTATTTTTAATGATGAGTTTACATGCCGAGTATCACATCCCCCCATGAAACCAATCGGGAGATATTGCTATTCAATTAAATGCAGGTCTACCCCCTTAACACCCCTTTAGAACCTGAATAGCCAAAATTTCTCTCTTAGTGGGCATTTGCGGCCCTTGAGGAAGCTGCATACCAGATTTCATTCCAATCCGTTCGGTGGTTTCTGAGATTTCGTGATGAATAAATGAGTGAGTGAGTGAGTGAGTGAGTGAGTGAGTGAGTGAGTGGTATTTGAAAAATATATAGTAGAAAGAAGATAGTGTCAAGTCTTTGTTATGCTAAACTCGGTTGACAGTGCTGTGTTAGCAGTTGAGTAACTAACGGGATTTCAAGTAAAGATCCTCATTTTCTATACCGGTAGTGCTGAGCGCAATTGGCATCAAGTCGGCCGTGTCTGGACTTGAGCTATGTTGCCATGGAAACTATCTGCCTTGCCATTCCTTCATGAGTATATTTTATGATTTGATTAGCCTGTTTTTTAGTGAAAAAAGGGCCGAAATCAGAAGAATGAGAAAGACTATCGAAAATTCATGTAGCCAGCGGTTCCTTCTGGGTCCTAAACGATGTGTATGCAAAATATGGTTGAGATTGGTGGAACGGTGTAGATTTGTATACGGAACCAACATATATACATACATACATACATACATACATACAGACTTTCACTTTTATATATTAGATATGTAACCGTAGAAGTGACTAACTAGTCAGACTGACCTTGCCATATCGTGCTGGGACGTGCCGTCTCCTTGGGTCAAAATGGAGGCTATTATTTGCTGGCTAGTCCGTATTTCAATATGACCCTATTATTTGCTGGCTGGTCCATATTTCAGTATGACCCTATTATTTGATGGCTAGTCCATATTTCAGTAATTTCGTAAGTTTATATCCTTTTAGGAATGTACTGAACAAATTAAAACATATTTAGTATCAAATGGTTTATAAAAACGGCAGAAAACGCTAATGAAATCGTTCACTCCAAGGTAAAATATGTTATGCAGTTATACTAAACCAGTTGTTAACCTAATGTTAGTACTGGGCGTGTGTAGCGTAGTGGTAGCGTCCTAAACTCATAGTCTAGAGGTTCGTGGATCAAATCCAAGCAGGTTCTTTTTTTTTTACTAATTTTTGTATTTACTGATTTATAGCTACTCACACGTTATAATGTTAAGTATATATAGTGTGTATTTGCAATCGTAAATATTATAGGCTATTATACTTATAACACCACATATTTCAACACTCGACTACAGCTATTAAAATCCGTTGTCCTTGATCCGCGGTAGAGTCTATTGTTGTTGTTGTTGTTGTTGTTGTTGTTGATTCTTTAGGGACTTGGTGGCACCCTGGTCTTGTAGCCCCGTGTACTTGGGTGAGTGTAGAAATTGTCTGATAACCTATGTCACTGAGATTGCTGTAGACTTACTAGTGTGTGTATTTTTACACGAGGAAGAATTTGGGTAGGAAGCTGTTGTTGTTGTTGTTGTTTCATTTGAGATGCATTTACTCCCGTGTACTCGGTTGAGCCTTGAATGTCTGATAACCTGTGTTATTGTGATGGCTGTATTAGAGTGTGTGTGTATATATCATTCAGGTGAGGATTCAATCAATCAACGTATAATATCCTTATAGCACGTTGTATTTCAACAAGCTACAACACCGTCATCAAGTATACTCCTACGAAAGGACATAGAGTTATAACTATACTCGTGCATTTAGGAGAAAGTAGGCTGTATGTTCTTTACTGAGCATCTTGTTCAAGTATTACGATCGATAACTTTCAACTGATAAATGTTCACTAAAATCATCATATAGGTTGCCCGAATTACAACGTTATTATATTGATTGTTAAGCAAATCCAACATCCGTCATCTTGAATAAATAACATATTAAAATCGCATATTCATCATCTAATAAATGCAGAATTCGGTAACTTGACATACAGTTGGTACTGTATAGGGAATTTAATGTGCTGACGATACAAGTGTACATATGTAATTTCAATATGGCGACCATGCAAACTATTACACATTAAATTCAACATATTACGATGTACATGGGCATTTACCACGAACCTTGGTGAAAATGGGTCTTTAACCAGAAACCTCAGTTACATAAGCCACTGAATAGTACAAGCAGCAGCCATCTTGAATTATAAGATGTTTTTTCAACGGACCAAACAGATGGAAGTCGCAGGGTGACAAGTCTGGAGTGTAGGGTGGATGCTCAAGTTGCTCCCACTTGAACGTGGCCAATACACCTTGTGTGACGTTAGAGACATGTGGGCGAGCGTTATCATGGAGCAGAATCACTCCCTTCGTGAGCAGTCCAGGCCATTTGTCCTTAATGTACTTGCGTGGGCTACGGAGTGTCGCACAATACACGTCACTATTAATGGTTCGTCTCAAGGGGAAATGTTTCCAATCGGACGACGAACTAAAGGACACCGTACAGGATTGGTTCCTGTCACAACCACAAGACTTCCGGGAACAGAGAATGCTGCGGCTAGTGAAGCAATAGGACACCTGTGCACAGGCCTGTGGTGATTACTATTGAATAACGAATAAATTACACCCTCAGTATCGTTTCGTACCTTTTCATTTGAACACCCCCATGCCTATGTTCAGTGAGAACTTTTACATAGACAGTAAACAAATCAGCTATGAGTACTACATGGAGTATTAAATGTCTATTGCAGTCAACAGATCACAGTCGTTTTATTCACAACAACCCTTTTTATGATACCGATGTAGGCGTGAATGCTTACAACACAACTTAACGATTATTTCAGTTGTTCTACAGAAGTAGCTATCGTGTTTTGTAATAAAATTCAAACCGACGTTTCGGTTATATGAAATTTAGTCAGTTTTGAAACATAGCCTACTAGTTTTGTTTGTTTCGTTTTGAAGAACAGGAAGATTATCCAGATGTCAAATATCGAACGTTCCTGATTTTAAATGCTGCATTGGCCAGTTATATATAGTCTTACATTTCAAATTTCCTTTTATATGCTGATTTTTTAAGGGAAACATTATGAGTAGGTAGGAATTTAAAAAAATAGCTTTAGAATCGTCAGTGCACAATAATTTAAAATCTAGCATAATTAAGAAGAATCTAGCATAATTTAGGAGAATCTAGTTATGACCTAAACCCTCATCTAGCATAATAACTTTCTTCGAGTCTGGCAACACTGTTGGATCCAACTACAAAGCTCGAAGGCGTTAAATGTTCTCCATCTCTGGAAATGAACCTGTACAGTCTGCGATGTAAATGTCTAGTCCTCCCATGTTAAGTACCCAAGCTCGGAACTTATACGGCACGGGTATCCTCTACGTCAATGGCCTTCCAAGTTACAAAACAATGAATTTCAGGACTACAAGTGAAGTAATATTATCGCTGTGTTTAGTAGGTACTTGTAGAGAGCCCAAAAGGCCAGGCAATGTAACACATAATTATTACCTTCCCTAACAAGGCACGCTGCATCAATCAAGTAATTATTAACCTAAATGGGAAGTACAGACCGGTTTGTTCCAATGTCAACAAGACCTTCACTGAAGTGAGTGGGAAAGCCCTGGATCAAGTGCAAGTACGAACAATGATGGAGGGGAGCAAGTGGCTGGAGAAACTTGGCGGGCACCATCTCAAGATCACGGCTTCGATCTTGGCTGAGGTCATCGCATTATTTTTGCAAAGAAGGAAAGGAAGGAAGCTTGTCCGTTGATCTCGCAATTATAACCCACAGGACCTCCTTTCATCGTTAAATCCGAACAACTGGACATCACTCTTCACCTCAATAATCTCACATGCATCAACATGGAATCGAACTCGGTCCGCCTTGGTAGGAGGCAAGCAACTTGACTGCTGCGCCATCACGCTCCTCGGAGTAAAACTATGATAATGCTAATTATTAGGGCTCGGATGTTTAGGAAAAATCACATGTTTTTCTGTGCCTCTATTTTAATGCCCGATTGGTTTCTGATGCAAAGAAAGTGATTATCGTCTCAATACAGCGGGTTTTATTTGTCATATAAATGCATATTCCGAACATTTTTTACCATTAGGTCATATTTTGAGCTTTATTTGGTAGGAACGTCATATTCCTGTAGTTTGACGGCAGCAGTAGGTGGACAATCATCCTCAACTTACTGAACGGGAACTAGTGTTTAGACTGTAAATAACCACTTGAACATGTACATTCAGAAAATTAATATGAAAATAGGAGTAAAGAATTTAGTCAACAATTTAATCTCGAATGAATTGTCGCTTGGATTTATAATTAAAAAATAAATGGCCATATTTAAATCAGTTATTTTCAGGTCATATTTCGTCATTTTCATGTCCTATATGGTCATTTTTAGGTCATATTTCGTCATTTTCAGGTCATATTTTGTCATTTTTAAGGTCATATTTGCTTGCATATTAGGGCTATTTTTAGGTCTTAAACATCCGAGCCCTACTGATTATGATGAAGATTGCTTTAAAGGGTCACACATCTAACTTATAGACCCTTAGAGACGAGACCATAAATACCAAAACAAACCCCATGCCCATGAAGGGCCTAGGCTTACCATTTGGCTTGAGAATACTGTATACTGTAATGAGGCTACATTACCACAACTAGTGACATGACTAACTATAAGACATCAGAAAATAAAGATAAGAGAGAAAAGAAACACAAGTTTACCTCTTGCCTAGCATTCTTGGCCCATCAGCCACTGAGGTTCGATTCCCGGCCCTGTCAAAAAAATGTAATTCTGGTCTGGGGGCTGAAACGGGGTTCACCACTCAGTCAAGTGAGAAAAAAAAGAGGTGGGTTCGATTCTCGCCTCAGTCATCCTGGAAATGGTTTTCCGTGGTTTCCATACTTCTAGTCCAGGCAAATGCCGGGATAGTTCCTAACTTAAGGCCACGGCCGCCTCCTTCCCAATCCTCGCCTGAAATACAAATAGGTACACACACTAATACAAACACCACTATAACACAGGTTATCAGACAAATTCTCTCTCTATATATATATACACACACACCCAAGTACACTGGGCTAAATGGCCATGATGCTAAGGCCCTTTAAATTAAACAATAACGCAAATCGCAAAGAAACAGGGATGAGTGTCTTAAAAGTAAGGTCAAGGAAGGCAGAATGGAGAGGGAAAGTCACAGAAATCGTTCAGAATCACCAATTCTGAAATCACCAGGCCAGCCGCGAGCCCCCGGGGCGGGCTGCACACCTCTTACAACAGGCAGGGGATTATTTGATCCCCCACTCACAGGGGAAAGAAAGACCCTTAGATAATGGGGATATAGTATCAGGAAAGGAACGTCTTCGACATATTAAGACGGGAAAATAAAATAGGATACCGTCAGGGTTGTAAATGAACAAGAGTTGACCAAGGGAGGTCAACAGGAAAGATGACATAGAGAGAGGAGATTGGTACAAGTGGAAGTAATGCTGGGCTCAGAAACAACCTCTGTTGTGAGACCCTGGGGGGTTGAAAGGTTACCGATAGCCCTCAATCCTCAGCATATTGTTGCTCAGGAAACATCCGAAGGCACAAACTGGACACTCTTTCCTATGAATATTAGCTTAGATTAGATCATGGAATATATGTTTTCGTTTTGGCAATGAAGTATTAGGATCCATTCTTTAGTGTTGCTTAGTAATCTGTTATAGAATGATTTTCAGTCGGTCAACACGATTGTGCCCAATTATATTAGGCGGGAAGTACAAATATTTAAACACCCTAACCTGAAAGAAATATTAAATGAACAAGAGTTAAGCAAGGGAGGTCAACAGGAAAGATGACATAGAGAGAGAAGATTGGCATAGGTAAGTGGTCCCCCAGGGGCTCACGTCTTGTGGGATGTGGGTTGGCGACAACGGGACCCCAGCTGAGTGCGGCGTTGCTTCCATTTACTTGTGCCAGGCTCCTCTCCGTCTTCTTTCCTGTCGACCTCCCTTGGTCAACTCTTGTTTTTTCCGACCCCGACGGTATTAGGGTATCCGAGGCCTAGGGAGTCTTTCACTTTCCCGCCTTAATTGGCGCTTGTCTCATCTTTCCTGATCACTCCTTCAGATCTCTTGTATTCTTTTCATTATATTTCCATTTCTCTTTAAGATTCCCGCACTGTTTTTCTTACTTAGCTCCCCGTGTATCTAAATTCCCTTTAGCGTTTTTTTTTTGCATCTACACTACATTTTGTAGGTATTTTTAATCTACAGGGTGGCGCACGAAATGTCATACATCAAAAATGATTTATAAAATGTGTAAATCTGGGCTCACAACCATGTCCTTTCGTGAACAGAAACCTTATTTCATGCGTGATTCGACAGACAGCAGCACATGTCGCGCATGCATACCGGCTTCCAGTTATACAACACGGCGGACAAAGGGAGGTTGACGCATGAACAGAAGGTGCAAACAGTGTTGTTTTATGCGGAAACAAAGAGTGTAATTCGGACTCAACAAAAGTTTCGTGTTCATTTCCGTACCCGGTGGGCGCCCTGCCGGCACATTGGCTAGCCAATTTGAAACAAAAGGCAATATACTGGAGAGAAAACGGACCCGTCTCAAGCCAGTCCGCTCACCGGAGGATATTGCTGCTGTGAGAGCATCTGTGGCTCGGAGCCCCTCCAAATCTACCAGAACTGCCTGTGTTCAGCTGGGTATCTCTCATAGGTCAGTTCAGAGAATACTGCAGTCTGAGCTTGACCTATCCCCATACAAAATGACAACAGGTCAAAAACTAACGGCGCTTGACAAGCAACAGCGAGTACAGTTTGCTGCGTGGGCTATTGCAGAAGGTGATCCCGTACTGCACTACACATGGTTCAGCGATGAGGCGTACGTTTATCTCAATGGTGCTGTGAACAAACAGAATGTCCGGTTTTGGGCGAAAGAGCGGCCTGCTATTGTGCACGAGGTTGAAAGTCATGGTGTAAAAGTGTGTGTATGGGCTGCAATTTCCAGTCATGGAATTATTGGGCCAATCTTTTTCAATGACACAGTTAACAGTGCACATTACATGGACATGTTGCAAAACAGTTTCCTTCCACAACTCTTTGCAACATGACTACCAATAGAGACACAATGGTTCATGCAAGATGGAGCTCGTCCGCACACAACAAATGTTGTTCTGGACTTCCTGCATGGACATTTCGGGCCCCGTGTGATGTCCCATCGATATCCCTAACGTTTTCAGAGCGGTTCAATCTGGCCACCACATAGCCCCGATCTTAATCCCAGTGACTTCTTTCTTTGGGGATATTTGAGGGAGACAATCTACCGCCAGAAACCAGAAAATGTATTGCAATTGCAAGCGGCCATTGTGACTTTCTTCCGAGGATTGAGTGAGGACATGTGCCGTAGAGTGGTCACAAACATGCAGGTTCGTCTTGAAGCTGTTGTACTCAGAGAAGGTGGACATATTGAACATGTCCTGCATACTGACTAATCATGCACATTTCATTGAATGTTTTAATACCATATTGTATTACATATGTTGTATATTAAATATTCTACAAACAATTTCCAGTGTATGACATTTCGTGCGCCACTCTGTACGTTGCATTTTGTGAGTTTTTTCTATCTAAATTGCATTTCGCAATTGTTTTCAACCTCAATTGCATTTTGTAAAGATTGACAATCTAAATTGCTTTTTAGTAAGTCTTTCAATGTAGGAGCAGGGCATTTTAGTGAGTATTTTGAATTTCAGTTGCATTTTGTAAGTATTTTCAACCAAAACCGCATTTCGCAGGAATTTTAAATCTAAATTGCATTTTGTATGGTGGGCATTTTGCAAGTATTTAGATTCTCAATTGCATTTTGTGGGTATTTTGAATCTAAATTACATTTTGTCAAGTATTTTCAATCTAAATTGCATTTTTTAAGTATTGCCAATCCAAATGAGTAGTTCGAATCTACCGTACATTGTGTTAGCATTTTCAATTTCAATTGCACTTTGTGAATATTTTGGATTGGAAATGGGATCTTTCAATCTGAATTGCATTGTGTATTTTAAATTTCAATTACATTTTGTAAGTATTTTGAACCTCAATTGCATTTTGTACGCATTTTCGATCTCATTTGCATTGTGTAAGTATTTTGAATTTCAATTGCATTTTGTAAGTATTTCGACTCTAAATTGCATTTTGCACGTATTTTGAACCTAGCCTACATTTTGTGCGTATTTTTCAATCTATTCCTTTTGTGAATCTTTTCGTTCCAAATTCCCTTTTGTAAGAACATTTTGTGAGTTGTTTCAATCTGAGTTCCCTTTTTGTAAGTATTTTCCGTCTCACTTAATTTTCGTTCTGGTTTCCATTTTATTGTCATTTTCGCTATCACCCAGATCATTAGGGGCCGATAACCTAGATGTTAGGCCCCTTAAAACAACAATTATCATCATCAACATCATCAGGTAAGTAGAAGTAATGCTGGGCTCAGCTGCAACCTCTGTTGTGAGACCCTGGGAGGTTGAAAGATTAGCCGGTAGGAGGAGGGGAATTGATGGGATGACATGTTTCGATCGACATGCGACCATCGTCAGATCCAGTTAACCTAGTCGGTCCGTGGAGAGTTGTGAGTGAATACGAACGCTGTACAGTATTTTCCAAATACCAGCTAAGTTTACATCACCTTATTCAACTCTAGTGTATTAGTTTTATCAACCAACTAACCTCGGTATAATAGACCAGCAGTTTAACAGGAACGTTAAATAGAAACAGACGTTAGGGGCAAAGTGAATAGGGTCTATACTCTGCGAAATATATTGGCATGTATCTTTCTATAACAAGTAAATACACCTCCCGGGCAACGCCGTGTAAAATAGCTAGTAAGTAAATAAACCACAGTGTAGACATACTTAACCAATATTAGTAACCAACAACCCGCCCAAGCTTCGCCCGGTATCTTTAACAGTTTACCCAGCTTAAGCTTGAAAGGCGCACGGACGGCAGTTCACAGACACAATTCAGAAAAGCCGAGGTGAACAGCCAAACTCCAAACACATATACTCTTCTCTGAAGTCTTAACTCGACACGACTCGACAGTTTGATGCTGGCCGAAGCTGGGGTGATAGCAAAGCTTGTAACTCGCCCCGAATCTAGTAATTTAAATTTCCACTGAATGGAGATTGTTGGAAGAAATGAAAACGTAAAAACACTTTTAGTGGGCGATGTATTAAATATAGAGTTATGCTGTCGCGGACTCTTTTTGTAGAACTTTTCTAGCTGAAAAATTCGTACACTCATAGTATATAGATATGTTTAAAGGTTTACCCCGCGTAAGCTTAAAAGGCGCAAAGACAGCAGATTTTATTTCGACTCGATTCACTGAAATCGTTACTACTTAGCTTCCTTTGCACTTAATGTGTGGTGTGTGTTTTTTTTTTTTGTTTTTTTTTTCATTGAAACCTTCCTCGAGAAATCCTTTACAGAATCCATCCAGTGGATCTCGAGATTACCCAAGAATCGGGGACTTTGTTTTCTACTAATGTAGAGATAACGCAACATTTACAGAAGTGTTATAGACCAACTGAGCAATAATATCTGTAAATAAAATCGACACGTTACACAAGTTATAAAAATGTTTGTAATTTAACAATTGTAAACATTGTTGTACATAAGTGTAATACATATCCGCCGTACCAAATCTAAGCCTAGGTGAACCGGATCTGATAATGATCGCATGACAATTGATACATGTGATCGAATTAATTACCACCTCCCCCCCCCCCTCCTTTTGTTTTGTTTTGTTTACAGCATGTGTTAATTACGCGATAAATCATTCATGTAATATATATTTTCAGGTTAGGATGTTTAAGAACTTGTGCTCCCCGCCTAACATAATTGGGCACACATGTGTTCACAGATTGAAAAGCGTTCTATAATAGCATACATATTTTAGCATTGAGATTAACTAAATAACTTCTTTTAAAATTTCCACATGACCATAATTTTATGATTCTTAATCGGCTGTGACCAAGATTCAGTATATAGGCCTACCCCGCTTTTCCATGATTTTATTCATCCTTTTTTTTTATGGTATTCAGACATAGACATATATCAAACATTAAGAAACTCAGGATTGCGTTCACATTTGGGACTTTTTTAAAGACTTTGTCTACAGTGTTACTAATTTTAATCGCATACGCATGGTGGAACGACAGAGCAAAGTGGAGAGGAACCATATTTGCCCCCACCCAGTGTCAACTGGAAAAGGGGAAATGAAGATGATGATGATGATGATGATGATGATGATGATGATGATGATGATGACGAGTACTTTCGAAAATTGGAATGGTAGAGGGCCCGGATTTTGATGACCTAAAATGTTTAAATAATGACCTATAAAATGATTGCAAATATCCCATAAAATGACCCAAAAATTTGAATGAAACTGATATAATTTCATCGCACAAAAAATGCAAACAGACTACGTCATTGTATGTTGAAATGATTTTAATAGGTAGCCTACGTAATGTAATTTAATTATTATTTGACAAATACGAATTATTTGCACAAATACTGGTTATTATTTCAGTTTACCCGAGTTCTTGCCAAGAACACGTTTAGTTTGCTGAACGGTAAATCTCATATCTCCTACCCGTGGCTCTTGATCGCGAGATTAACGGTCACGTAAAACTACAAGCTTCCTTCCTTTTTCTATCTCCTATCACCTTTACTTCACATATTTTGCAGAAAAGAATTTCGCCATCGGTGGAAAAAATATACTCGCCGAATTCCGAAATTATTTGTTTGAAATGGCTTTAACTTCAGCATTTTAAATACACTTGAAATAACAATCGCGGGCGATAACACAAATCCACTTGGCACACGTAAGGTTGCATTGAGGCATTACTGGGCCTAATGTTATCTTTCTTCCTACACCCCCACCCCCGATTTCAACATCGCTTCCGGATTAGCCGCAAGCGCAGTGTGTCTCCTGGAATGTGGATATTCCAAAAAATAAGGGTTGAACAAAGTTGTGAAGATTCTCATGTCTTCGTATTCATTCTCACTTTTAGTTCCGTTAATATCCACTCATCATCATTCTCTACGGCTTATCCCAATTAATTGAGGTCGCCGGAGCCAACCCGGCTCATTTTGGTTTTGGCCGGGGATTTAAGACCGGATGCCCTTCCTGACGACACGTGATTTTTGATTTTTCAGGTGAAAATTTCGCCCAGCTGTTACCGGGATTCGATCCCCGGCCGTCTGGGTGAAAGACGAGCAGCTAAGCCACTACGCCATCACGCTCCCCCCGTTAATATCCACTACCATACGCAAAAAAAATGCATCATAAACCATCAAAAATGTGAGAAAATGATTCAAAACGTATAAAATATTCTAATAAATTCCATAAAATGACATAATAATGACAAGAAAGCGAGAAAATGACCTAAATATAAAATACTTAGAAAAATGACGAAAAAAGAACTTAATAAATATGCATTTCTGCCATGTATATAAGATAGCAATGTCTGTGTTGAACCATTTATAAGATGACATGTCATCAGAATCCACGCCCTGCGGTTAATAGCGTTTATGTTGGCTACGAGCAAGGACATTCCACCGGCTCTTGATCTGAACTTGTTTTGTTTGGTGATTTGTTAAATTTATTTTATATTTAACTTTTAAATTGTTATTTGGTTGTTATTATTTGTACAAGCGTGAAGGGCTTGCATAGCTGTAGTTTGTGCTGTGATTAATAAATAATAAAATAAAAATAAATACTTTGCATGATAGTGAAGTATTTCTGTATTGTCATGATTTCTCTGTCGTACGTTTTTCGCTGCTTTGTATCCCTGACAGTTCAGTAAACACAATTAAGAGGACAATGAATGGTGTCCCGCATCATGTGCCTGTACACGACAATAAAGTGTTGAAGGTCATCAGGGTCATCACCAATTGTCAAGATCCTCTGGCCAATAGAGTGGATGGTTAACGTCTCCCTCTGACTCTACAACCCGTCGATTCAAGGGAAATGAGTCCTTTCTGTCGTTAACATGAAAAATGTAGGCTTCAGTAACTACGTATATGAGGCGAGGCGCCACAGCCCTTGGCCTACCAAGCGACCACTGCCCTGCAATTTGGCCAACAGCGCGTCGGCTAGGGTCCCTCAGTCGTTAATCTTGGATTTCCTGACCAGGGCCCTGTCTCTCTGTAAGTCAGCTGCTCAATTATTGTCCTCGCGAGGCTGACTTCCAAACCTCACGTCAGTTTCTAAAATCCCTGACGGAGCCGGGAATCGAACCCGAAGCCTCCGGGTGAGAGACAGGCTACCCGAACATCGCTGGGCCAACACAGTAAATTCTTGAATGTTTCCGAAAGTTCAGTCATGTTCTATATTTCAAGAAAAGATTTATATTTAGGAAACTGTGCCATAGCCTATTTGTCGAAGTTTTGAAGCTATTTTTCAGCGTTGACAAACTGTCAATGTATACTATGCCCAATTAGACAAGGCGGGTTCACTATATAATACACTATCCCTGAAAAAAAAAAGTTTATATATATATATGGAAGTTTGTCTGTTTTCTCTGAATTTCGACGGAAATTTGCGTTATTTACGCGTTTCAGACTGTTTTATGACGGATGCCCGCGAAAATAAAATTTGTGTCTGTCTGTATGTCTGTCTGTTTGTCTCTGGACAATTTTGTTCCCTTATAACTCGAGAACGGCTGGGTGGATCAAGGTAAAATTTGGTACAGATATCTTTCAGAGACACGGCACTAATCATTGATGTAACTCTTCCCTGTACCGCTCATAAAAGAGGGCCTACCCCCTTAAAATACTTGCTGAAATAGGCGTAGAAGGGCGAGACAAAGCTCATTTTCAGCCCCTCAATGTGAGAAACGAAACCAGGGCCCCCGAAAACCACATTTTAAGGCCCTAAAACCAACAGTTTTTGAGATATTCCCAGAAAATTAATTTCATTTAATACAATAATGAAAGAAAGCAAGCCGGTAACCATGGCAACAGAAACTCACAGGTCCATATATTGCTGTAAGACGCAATACAATTCCATTTATAACATTACCGAGATAGTTTGCAAACGGCTATAAGGTTATAACGGAACCAAATTAAGCTGTAAAATTCATCAATATATAAGGCTTAAGGGGGTCAAGGGGTACCCTAGATTCTTTCACAAGACTTAAACTTGCGGTATGTCGTACAGAAGGTCTATTATATCTTCAAACAGCAACATTATTTTCAAAAATTCCTGAACTGAAATACTTTTTTTTATTATTTTTTATTTTTTTTGCTTTTAGGAATTTGGGCTATCGGAGGCAAAAAAAAACTAAATTTTTATTCACCACAAGCCTTTATAATTTATTAAAGGGGGTCTTCCTCTGGATGGGAACTTGACACAACAGTGAGGGTCAGTTTTTATGTGACGTGTATTGCGTTTTGTCTACGAGGTTTTCAATTTTATTTTCACGTAAGGAAGTAAAAACTGCAAAAACAAGAAGTTCCGTGACGAACTAAAGAGCCTACTTTTCTTAAAATTTAAGATTCATGCCAATGATTAATCTATATGGACCTATCTATAATAATGACGAAATTAAATTGGTAATATAGACATTTCTAATTACTGTAGTTCCAAATATACCTGGTATAATGTAGCCTAATAGAGCACTACAGTTGGCAGCCCTGGTGACTGAATATATTCTTAGTTCCATCTCTTAAGGTAGACCTACAGATTACAAAATTTGGTTGAAGTCCAATGGATAGCTTGGACGTTACATGCAGTTAGACATTGGATCTATCAGCGCACGTAAAATCATGTTGGCAACAACGTGATGCATGTGTTGGTCAGAAATAATGTAAAATATGATGATCACTTGTTGTGCCAATTTTGGATGAAATCCATTTGTTAGTATAGAAGTTACACGCATTTTAAAATTGGATGTATCAGCAGGCTTAGAATCATGTTGGCAGCACTGACGTATATTAGTTACTTCAAATTAATGTAGAATGTCAGGTACTATACTTGTGCAACGTTTAGAGCTGTTGGCTTGCATACTTTCTGATATATTGATATTAAGGTAACAAAATAGAGACAGCACTTATTAACAGTTGGCAGCCCTGGTTGCTCTTAAGAATACGCATAGTCATATCTGTTATGGTACTCATAGCACATACGAAATTTGGTTGAAATCCAATAGATAGTATAGATGTTACATGTATTTAAAAATTGGTACTATCAACAGGCTTAGAATCATGTTGGTAACTCTGACGTATATAAGTTATTCCAAATTAATCTAGAATGTTGGGTTCTATACGTGTGCATAGTTTAAAGCTGTCGGTTTGCATACTTTCTGATATATTGGTATTTGGATTAAAAATAGAGAGAGCATTTATTAACAGTTGGCAACCCTGGTGGCTCTTAAGAATACGCTCAGTCATATCTTTTTATGTACACATAGTGCATACGAAATTTGGTTAAAATCCAATTGATAGTGTAGAAGTTATATGCATTTAAAAATTGGTCCTATCAGCAGGCTTAGACTCATTTTGGCAACATTGCCAGGTATGGCCTCCTGGAAATTAAAGTGAAATATTATTATCTATACGTGTGCCAATTTTGAAATAGCTCCCCTGCATACCTTCCAAGATATCCAACATGGAGCTCAAATTTCAATTGCGGTTTTTCAGCAGTTGGCAGCACTGACATCATTTTCAAATATGGGCTTGATATATTCAGATCTTTACTCATACCAAATTTTGTTTCGATTACTGCATCCGTTTAGGAGGTGATAGGGACACACACACAGACAGACATACAGACACATATTTGCCCCGGATCGATCTCTTAAGTCCACTTTTTCCTCATTTTTGCAAAATGTGAAAAGTAGGCTAAAAATATAACGCTGCAGTTTCCTGAGATGCTTTGGGAACAATTGACGAGAAAGCCCTACTTTATTTTTCATCAAAAACATTTTTTGAACCTCATGATCTGAATAAAAGAAAACAAAAGTTTGGTGCTTTTCAGTCGGTCAACACGAATGTACCCAAAAGAGTTGGGTTATACCCTAATTCTGAAAAAAATTACATGAGATTAATAAATACACTAGGATGGCCAGTTTCGATCATCAAGCGATCATCATCAGATCCATTACACTTAGGCCATAGCGTATAGAAGAGAAAGTGACGTGACTTGTGGAGTTTGTATGGTCCAGCCAGTAGGCGGCTCTAGCGTCGGCTAGCGCCGAGTACGGACGGTATCAATAGCCTACCAGCAATTGAATATGGTTGAATGTTACGTTTCAGTTATCAGCTTCCACTACGATGTATTAGACAAGATGACCCAAATATAAAATTCTCCACACTGAGTACATAAAACGCTGACGTCCGTTGAGTTAATTATGAAACATTATTTTACGTCATACAATAGGTTCATATAATGAGGAAATAAAACATCCTGGCGGGGATCAAAATGTAACTGAATGTGTAAAAATCATAAGCTACAGACCATTCACAACTGAAAAAATACAGCACATATAATATAATATAATCTCACCCAAGTAACTTATAGCTGTCAGTTGTTCGAAACTTTGCTAAGCCTACAGGACAATTTTGCAGACTTAGCAAATGACTGTTCGTTCCTAATTTCGTACGAAAGATGAAGCGGCAGTTCATGAAATGAAAAACGAGTTTTCCAATAAGGTCCAGCTTATGTTCCATTATATATCCTAAATCACAGGGCCCTAAAACAATCTCATCAATGCTGTCCAAACACTCATAAAATATATCATCCCACAAATTTAAGAGGGTAGGGTAATAGATTTTAATTTCTACGGACAGGTTTATGCCATGGACACGTCCCCCGAGTTCGCAGTTCTTTTCAACGACTACTTCGACCTGTAAAAGAATGTTCAAGTCACCGTCGGATGGGTGGGTTAGGTTAGTAGGGGTATTTATTGAGCCTAAGTCCTTCATGTCAGTAAAAGTTGCAGCTGTTGTGTCTGAGGGTTGTTGCACACTTCACACAGCTGATTCCTTTTTTTAGTTGCTTGACAATGCACGCTGCTAGATAGTAAACCAAGCGTTGTTTCGGAATGTTGTCTTCATAAGGAAGGGGAAGATCATTCTCCCAGTCCGTTATCACCACTTTGTCTCTAATTTTGTCGTCCGCAGACAACTTAACAGATTTGTGTTGTTCCTAGGTTTGCTTCACACATAGCCTAATCGCATTTAATGAATGACGTGAGAGGTGGTTCGAACTTAGGTTCGCAGTTCCCCGACAGAGATATAGCCACATTAATTGGAACATACACACACAGTAACATATGCATATGCAGAAAATCTACAATTGATGGGTGATCGTCACAATTTATGAACATTAAAATTCCGAATAGACGTTCCAAGGGGTCTTGATTGAATTTCCCTGTCAACTCGTACCTAAAGCATTTGGACCATAAATATTGAGCAACTTTTAAGGTACTGCACTCGAAATTATGAGTAGCCATGAGAAAGTAACCGACCGAGATTCGAACGGAGAGCCTGAGAAAAAAATGTGCATAAAATATTTCGTGATTTGAGTTATTTTTCCGCACAGGAAGGTTGATAATGTGCAAGGAAGCAATTTATAAAATTTTAGCCTGAAGAAAGATTGTTATTTGGAGAAGAAATGGAAATTTTATAGTCTGGAATATTTTAACCAAGGGAGTATGATTGGAATAGCGATCAGGAAAGTGCACAGTTTTGAGAAGTTGCGGGAGATAAACCAGTTTTGGTTAGTGAGGCGACTTGGCAAGGATACGTGAAGGTCGGACACGCGCCAAGAGACCTAAGGAGGGGATGGCTCGAGAACAACAAATTTGATAACATGGAAGTAGCCAATCAGAATAAAGGAAGATTACGAGGGATTATATAATTATTACAATTATTATTTTAATATTATAATGGATTGGAGTATATCAAAATTACAATGAAGGAAGAAGAAATTTAATTGGCAAAACACAAATTAAATTAGATGACTATGAGAGAAGATATGAGCAAATAAGTGAGTTTATGAACTAGTGAGAGGCTAGCGCGGCAAATTTGAGAGGGAAAATGAACTCAGGAGGCTAGCAGCAGAGAAGGAACGAGGTTCTTATCTTCGAGTATTCCAAGAGGCAACACGTATTGAAAATCGCTCTACAATTAGTATGCAATGGCAATCAAGAAAAGCATTAGACTACAGAAGGAAGAACTACGTCGTTAATAAGAAACTACAAGAGTATAAATGGATGAATATTGGAAATAAGAAGGAATTTAGAAAGGATTTATGGAATATAGCTACAGAAGATTATAAAGTTGAATTGGAGACGACATACTTTGAGATACTCTACAAATATTCACTATCCAATAAGTGAAACTTCCGCCCGACACACTACAACGCAGAAGAAAATTATTTCAATACACTGCAACATTTTAGAAGAACATCTACGAGATATTTAAAAGATGTTTTCAAGAGAGAGCGGCCGAATGAAGTAGTGTCGAGAAAGAAGCGAAAGCAGAATCTAGATCGTTAGACCGAGAAGAGAGAAAATGGAGGCGCCAGCGAGGGTCATTGACAGGAGGCGAGGAGGAAGGCTGGTGCAGATCAGCTGGAAACCGGTCGAGCAGTCTCACCTGCGTGTAGAACAGAGCAGGAACGTGGGGAATGCAGACACGCATTCACTGGCATCCGGGCACACTCCCAGCGCACGTGGCGGAATTCCTCATCTGTTAAGGCACACAGATTCTGTATCAAGCGTTCCAGATACAAGGTAGACCACTGATTTTAACAACTATGTAGCTAGTATTTGTTTATGGGTTATTCCAGTGTTTGACCAACATCTGACTATTTTATTCCTAGTACATGTTATTGTTGTTGCTATAAATTTTGAATTTTTTATCTAAGTCAACAAATATCGTTTGTGACGTATTTTTCTAATGTTTATTGTTAATATTTTCACATTAACTAATTTTTCACTCGTGTAAGCTAACATCTTTAGAACTTTCCATTTATTTAATTTATACCGGTGAGTGAAGTATTTTCGTTAATGTATAAGGTATAACAAGTTAAAATAAGTTGTAACAAGTTATAACAAGAAACGTTAACTATTGTCAGGAGTGTTCCACAATTGCGTTTGAGACACTCAACTATAGGCAAAGAGAATATTGTGAAACCCAGAATTTTATTATTACAGTATAAACAGTGCGTATTTTTAAAGCACTTCAATGGTACGGGCATGTGAGAAGAAGGGAGGAATCCTGCGTGGGGAGGAAGATGCTAGACATGCAAATACAGGGAGTGAGAATGCGAGGCAGACCTAAACGAAGATGGATGGATTGTGTACAGGAGGACCTCAGAGAAAAACAGTTGTCAGAAGAGGATGTGCATGACCGGGCTAAATGGAGGAGAGCTGTCAGAAACATCGACCCCACATAGGAGTGGGAATGATGTAAAGGGAAAGAAGAAGAAGAAGAAGATTTTTAAAGCATAACTGATGAATAGAAGGAGAGGTGTGATAGTACAGATCAACCTTTCGTCATAGAGAAGTCTTGAGAGACTACAGTAAAGATTTTTTTTTTGATATTTTTATATTCATTTTTATTTTATTGAGTAACGAACACGAGCAGACTTAATTAAGAAAGAAGCTATAAATTGTAACAGAGGTGTATAATTAAAGTATTAGAAGGAAGTATGACATATTTGTGTGAGTAAGAATATAAAGAAGTACTACGAAAGTACCGTTTTGTGGAACAAATAAGTAAAGAATAGCACGGAGTTGTATAATCGATAGTATTGATGTACGCGGAGGAGTTTGTTTCTTGAAGGTATTACAGCAGTAATATTCAGTAGGGTTACTGATTCTCTAACTTTGTCGAAGGTATTTGAGATGGTTTAGAATTTTGTGAACGTGCTAAGTAAGAAATGTATGCGAAGAGTTATTGTTGAGAGAAGTATAGTAGAGACACGTAAATGTTATTCACGGACTGTGAAGATTAAAGAGATTACAATGAGAAAATATGGAAGTACAGTATGTCAGTAAAGTAAGTTGGAAGATGAATTTGTGAAGAATTGGAAGTGTGAGTAATGAGGATTTAATGCCACGCACACATACAGAGTTGTATAAAGTTATCTGAAAGTCTTGCGTCGTAGTTCAAAATATTATTGCAGTTATTAGAAAACCGGAAATGTAAAAATGGAATAGCAATGAATTTAACTGTCTGATACACATATTCACATGGACGTAACGATGTAAATTCATTAACAAACAAAAGTGTTGCGTGAGCTAAAGAGAAGATAAGTGAAATGAACTTTATAATAAATAAAGCAGGAGGAGAAAATCGTGCAGGTCGCGATGATGTATATAATTAACAACTGTAAATAATAATAATAATAATAATAACAATTTTATTAATATTTCTGAATATAATCAGTAGATTTGACGCAATAATGCGAAGTGAAATAATACGATGTATTATGTAGGGAGAACATTTGTGAAATATAATAGAATTGGAAGTGGATTATTTTGAGAAGAAACACACAGTGTTTAATAAAATGTATTTAATTTAATTAAATATTTTTAAGAAAGACCAGTTATAACTAATATAAGTTTTGGTGAAGGAAGACTTAAGAAAGTCGCCTCTATGTCCGGTGGGGGCATAATTTTTCAATTTAGTGTTTATTTTATTTTGATTTCGATTTTTAGGGACATATATGTATTGTCCTAGCCTAATACATTTGCAGGCACTTTTTAGTTTGCTTGCTCCGTCTTTTGTAACATCTGTTTTTCATTCAATGCTGAATTACGTTACAACGATACTACTAGTTCGATGCAGGCAGTTTTTTTTTTTTTTTCAACATATCTATACCTCATCTCCCCGAGAGCCGAGTTGCTCAGTGTGCTTTATTTTGCTTTTAGGCTGTTCTGTGTGCAACTAGTAAGTAGTATGGTTAGATATGTGTTATGTGAGTCAACGGTTCCCTAGTCATCAGTCCGGTAGGGAAATGTTGATTTCTTAGCCGGGTATTGACATCCCTACGATCCTTTTTCCATCCGTGCGGATTCTGGACGTTGACTTTGAGGAATTCAGGCGCAGTGCTCTTTATCGTGACTCTAAGAGATTCTATTGTGTTATTTGAGGCAACATTTCTGAGCTAATGGTTTCATTAAAGTCTATTAAATTAATGCCTTGTGCAAAGGGGCATCTTTGTAGAGTGCGTATGTTGGTATTCTGGAGTTAACCGCATCTGCTAGATTGTTCATGTTTCTTGTGAATAATTCTGTATTCTAACTGCCGCTAAAAATGTCGGGGTAAGTTTGCAGGAAGAACTTAATGGCATTCGCGGTCGCATAGCTGAATAATTGTAAAGAGAGTCCCACGTTCGTTCTTTGGAAAGATGTAAGGTTTATCTGTCTGGAAGTCAATTTTGGACAAGCTTTAAGGCCTGTGAATTTGGGTAACGAGTCCATGACATAAACCTGTCCGTAGTAATTAAAATCTATTATTTGATTTTTGTGAAGCCTCCGTGGCTTAGGCGGCAGCACGCCGGCCTCTCACCACTGGGTCCGTGGTTCAAATCCCGTTCACTCCATGTGAGATCTGTGCTGGACAAAACGGAGGCAGACAGGTTTTTCTACGGGTACTCCGGTTTTCCCTGTCACAATTTCATTCCAGCAACACTCTCCACTATCATTTCATTTCATCTGTCATTCATTTATCATTGCCCCAGAGGAGTGCGTCAGGCCTCGGCAGCCGGCACAATTCATATCCTCGCCGCTAGATGGGGGCTTCATTCATTCCATTCCTGACCCTGTCGGAGACTGGAAGCAGGCTGTGGATTTTTTCACTTGATTTTTGTACAGCACTTACCTTTATCGTGGAAATCGCTTCTTGATAGAATACACTTGTCAGCACCAAGAAATACGGACTAAATACGGCAGCATTTCAGTGTTTCAAACACGCGAGCGCCTATTATAAAGTGACTCCAGCCAGCAACAGTTAACCGCTGCGCAGTCTGTCGGCGGGTACAGCAACTACCCATACTAAAGATAGGGCAGATTCGGGAGTCGACACACTTTCTCTTCTATGCGCTATGCTTAGGCTATAAAATCTATGTTTGAAAATACAGGTGTAAATATTTACAATATGTACAATTATTTAGTTGCAGAATTGGTAATGAATGAATGAATGCAAGTTGTAGTATATATGATGTTGGGTGAAATGCTAAAATGGTAATAGAAAACCGAAATTTGTCTGTTTGGAGAGACTATATGGTTGTAAAACGTCAACTATGGATATACTTTATAGTACAGGCTACTACTTATCTGGTTGGGTGTCTTCCGCGCTGCAGCTGCGAGTAGTATCAACTTCCCTCTTATACCAGTGACGGTCGACGGTCACTGAACTGGTTTCCCCCGCCCCGTATTCCTATGTGCTGTCTGTAGACAGTGCATGTGTACTTGTGGCGTGTTGCCAAGTCTAGATAAGACGTATGTTATTGAATTCAGGAAGGTCTACAACTATTAAAGACCGTGGATCAGTCCTCACCACGCCTAAGCTAGAAGCCCTGTACAAGCACTGCCGATCTTTGAGGACGTCCCGGCACCTTTAATACTGCCGCGAATGCCAGCCTAGGTTTATTGAAGAAAAAAGTACATCGTACTCCTGATCCTATTAAAATCGCACTATTTCCCTCCCCCCTTTTTTTTAATCTAGCTTGGCTGTATCGCTAAGTTGTGTCTTCTTTCCGACAGGGTGAGTTTTTTTTATTAGAGTGAAGAGGGGTGAGCTCTCCATGAAAGTGCGTTCATTTAGATTGTTGGAGTTGTTTCTTTTAGCTAGGTTTATCTCGATTGCTTTCTTTATGTCAAGAGCTCTGCCTTTCGATTCGTGGTGAATTATTTTTAGGCCCGTTTCAATGTTAGTGAAATTGTGCCCCGCGTCACATATGTGTTCGCATACGGCTGAATGTGTTCCGTATGTTATCGCATTCCTATGATCATTGTAACGGGTATCTACTCGTCTTCTACTCTGTCGGATGTTATTAGCCTGACAACCAGTATCCTGGCACATAATAGAATATAGCCTACCCCTGAATTTGAATACGGGTCTTGTTTATTTAGATTACTATTTTGCAGGTGCCTACCGGTTGTGTCGTTCGTTGTGAATGCTATTTTTATGCCTTGCTTTTTGCAATAGATTAATATTTTATATCTGTCCGCATTCACATAGTTGAAGCGCACGAATTTTTTTCATTAATGTCCGGTTTTGGAATCGTTTTATCTTTATTTTTATGTTTGGCTACAATTTGGTCTATTTTGCTTGGTGGGAAATTGTTTTTCCTTGGTATTTGCTTAATGGTTGTTATTTCCTTATTGTCATTGTCTTTTGACATGGATATGTTTAAAGCCCTGTGCACCATTGAATTGAACCCCGCTAATTTATGCGTACTGGGGTGATTAGACGGATTGTCGATTGCATGCGAGGTTTGTGTGACTTTCCGGAATATGGAATATGAAAGCTCGTTGTCTTTACGTTCAATAGTTATGTCGAGATAATTTACTTTTCGATCTGTTTCGGATTCCTTAGTGAATTTGATTGAGTGGTGTAGGCTATTAATGGATTGGAGAATTGTTTCTTCGCTTGTTAATTCAGTATCGTAGATTCAAATTACATCATCTACGCATCTTTTCCATGTTACAATTCCCTTTGTTGAAGTCTTTTCTAAGAACGCATTTTCAAGTGCATTAATGAAGATGTCAGCGACTAGTCCGCTTAGTGGTGATCCCATCGCTAGGCCAGCTGTTTGTGTGTACATTTTATTGTCGAATTGAAACACGTTTTGGCTGAGAACGACCCTCAGTAATCTCACAATCTCTTTAGTTTCTTTTGCCGAATTGTTGGATTTTAAGTTGTTTTCGATAGTGCTGATTGCTTCATTAATTGGAATATTGGTGTACATGTTAGTTATATCGAATGATACTAGCCGCAAGCAGGTTTAATTTGTAGGGTGTTGAATGCTGTTACTAATTCCGTTGTGTTTTTAACAGAATTGTTTATGTCGTTGGAAAGACGGTGTTTTAAGATTTTTAGTAACTCTTTGCTGATTTTGTAATTACAATTGACTATTGGTCTCATTGGGCACTCCTTTTTGTGTATTTTAGGTTGTCCCCTCAATGAAAGTATTTTCCGGTTCATGTTTATTAATTTCGGTTTTTCGGCTTTGGTCAATATGTATTCTGTTTCTTTTTAACACACTTTTTATTGTTTTTGGAATTTGTTGGTGGGGTCTTTTGCTATTTCCTTGATTTCGTTGTTGTTTAGGAATTCGACTGTTTTTTCAATGTATTCTGTTTTGTTAAGAATTACTGTGGTGTTCCCCTTGTCTGCCTTTGTGATGATTAAGTCATGTTCTTTTATTTTTTGTTTCAATGACTTTATTTCTTTGAGTTGTTTGTTGCTTTGAATGTTATTGCTTTCGCCCTCTCGTTTGAGGTCGACGTCTCTTTTAACTGCTGCGGCTTTTATAGACGCCGGGGTGCCGGAATTTGCCCCGAGGGGATTTTTAACGAGCTAGTAAATCTACTGACACGGCTCCCTCGCATTTGTGCACCCTCAAATGCCAAATGACTGTGCCAGGATTCGATCCTGCAATCTTGGGCAGAACAAGCGAGAACGTTACCGCTGTACCACGCAGCCTCCTAATTTAGCCTAATTGGGCAAAAGCGTGCTGAAAAAGTATAAATTGATAGAAATTCTGGTGGTGGTGGTGGTGGTGATGGTGTTTAATTAACTACTTACACACAGTTGTACACAGCTCAGGAATATTGTTAAGCCAAAGCCCGACAATATTGGACCTTTGCCATTTAGATTAAATGCCACAAATAACGTCTGCTTGTGTGTAAGGGAAAGATGCTCGTTTTTTTTTTTTTTTTTTAATATATCCTTTGAACAATAAGTTGGCAGGCCGGAAGCAGAATGAGACGAGCTCGTGCAGTGAATGCAGATGTAGAGGAATCGTCATGCCCGGGCGATTCGCAGCCCTTGGGGGTACCCACCATCAACATAGCGGTTCCCGACCAGAGTAAACATCTCAAATGCTATGTCCCGTAATATTAAACCCTCAAGCAACGCTGATTTCCATAACCAGCAGGCAACGAGAAAGCGCAGGTACAAATTCTGTGAATATTACAACAGGCAGGGAATGTTAGGTCAACAGCAGGATTGCCATAACAAGAAACAAACGTGCCAATCTGTTTCCTTTTTACAAAAAGAAACTAGAACATACTAAAATAAGTAATGATTAATTTGCTTTTGAGTAATTATTGTAACTCTCACTTCTGTTTGTTTTGGCGCATGTGACAAATGTAGCAGTGGAATAATAGTCGTATTTTGTATAGTACGCTACAGCTGGGTGGTTGGTTCCTCAGTTTAGCGGCTGCGACAACTCGGTCATGTAGCCCCGTGGACTTTGTGTGTGTGTAGAATCTGTCTGATAACCGGTGTTAATTGTGATGACTGTATTAGTGTGTGTTATCTGTAATTCAGGTAAGGACTGCAGACGATCAATTTCAAGTAGTTCCAACCTTTGCTACCAAATGCTACCGTCAATGACACCTATCCACGAACTTGGCTAATAGATGCTACCACGACCAGCACCTGGCGGGGAACGTTGGAACGTAATAGAGCGATAATCTGATCTAAGCTACAAATTTAGCTTCACAAAATTGTAATTAGTGAAAGGTTCTTTTACATAAATCAATGACATGGGCTCGCCGGCTTTACTTCCCCTCCGAAGGACGGCATACTGAGGAATTTTTAACGCTCTTAAAAAATCCGATGACCTCGGCCGGGTTTGAATCCGCGATCTTGGGCATAGAAGCTCAGCATGCTACCAACTACGCCACCGAAGCCGCTCCCGTTCAGTGGTTCGCCCGTTTATAAACAGTGCACAAGAACGTTTATTTTCTTTTTCTTTCATATTGCCCATTCGCTTTCGAGTGCCGAAAGTGGCTTGTTCTGCCATCTGTTGGGCAATATGTAGTAGGCCTAGCCTACTACTTGAGTCACTATAGGTATTTTGCTTCCGGAAGTACAGAGCAATTTGTAGATGTCTGTCCTCTACAGCTGGAGTTCATCTGTGAAGTAAACAATCATGGCGGAATAATAACAAGCAAATTCTTCACGCCGTGTTGTGAGTTCGGATCAAAGCATATCAATCTTCGTTCTACAGTAGTAAGGAGCAACAAGTAGCCTACTGATTTTAGGAAATAGTTTTATTTTGGGCCCTTAAGCCTACCTGGTATGGATATGATGCAAGTGTTTTATTTCGATACGTCTCAAAATGAAAATGTATATAAACGTAGGATTTTGAATTTACGTTTAGATTAATAAAGACCCAAGACATTGTAGACATTCTAAGCCTCCCCTGATAGGTTAAAAATACGACTTCTACAATGTTTCTTTTAACCCTGGAAAGGTGGTGTTCGTTGATACAACGTGAGAGGTAGCGCGGGGACTTTCTGACCCCCACGACGAAACTTAATCTGATAACAAAATTACTAAGTTTTATGTATCATACATTAATATATTGGGTTTATTATCTCAATTGCACGATATTTTATTGAAAATAAATGCATTTTAATGATTTTAGCTTCACACCATAGGTTACCAAAAATCCATATCTACTACACTAGCAGAGGTTGTATAAAAAAAAAAATATACTCACAACGAGTACACGGAGCTAATTATTACGATGTGCCCAGTAGCCAAATGAAACACCAAGGAACCATCCAACCAATATTTAGAAAACTATAGGAAAAACAGGCTTTCAATAAATCAACTATGGGGTTCTCTCACACGCACCGCTTGACAATAACCCCTCTTTCTACGAATGAACACCTTTCACTACAATGTTACTGACCTCAGACTAACGGCAAGGAATGTGGGGAGAGATATGTAGCAGACAAGGTCTTTAAGTTTAGAAACAAGCACACTCAAACAAAATAAATTTGCACCAGGTCACAAAAGACCCCGCGCCACCACTCCCGGGTTAAAATGCAAATGAAGAAACTCAGCACATAACAGGTTAAATGATCGCAAGTCCCCTTCCTAACGGGCCAGCTGCTTGCAATCTGTGATTGTTTTAGTACCATTCTATCCATTTTGCACGGCTATTTATTGGTAATTTGCTGTAAGCCAAGCAAATTTGTGTAGGGGAAGGTGGGATAAGATAGTAAGGTTAATCATGTTTAAATATTGGAAGGAGAAGCCTTGTTTTGTTGCAATTGGAAGACCCCCCCCCCCCCCCTGTTGCTATTGTTGATTCAATTAGGTTTATGGATACCTTTCTCCATCAGAAATATTGACTCATCTTTTTCCCCCGTGAAACTAATAATTCTGCTCGATTCGCTCAACCACTGCCTTCGTAATGAAACAGGCCGTACTGTAGGAAGCGCGCGAAGGCAATCAGCTGGTCGATTAAGGCGAATGTTTCGAGTTGTATTTGTGAGTGTAATGCGAAGTTATTGGAAGCTTTTTGCGAATAATTGGAGTTGTTGAGAGTCAGTTATTTATTTTTAAGTATGTTAAATGCCTTTTTTTCTTCTAAATTATCGTAATTTATCACGTCAAGATGCACATAAATAACTGTAATTGAAATAATGAGGCTATGTCTTTTAGGATAGGTATGCTCTCTCCACGTGGAGAGTTGAGTAAATTCAGAGGATATATTGCTCCTTGTTGTATATAATAGTTGAATATTTACTGTATAGCACTGTTTTGTGTAAATACAATGTGTTGTGCGTAGAAGTGAGTGTGAAAACAAGCAAGTGTCACTATGTCAAGAAGTTGTTGTGTGCCAGGATGCAAGTCCAACTACACGGGTGAATATACACCAATATTTTCATTTCCTTCCGACGAGGAAAGAGTTAATCTATGGAAGAGGAAAATTCCAAGGAAAAAATTATCAGTTACTACGAATACGGGAGTATGCATCATTCGTTTTCCTGAAGATCAAATTGTGAGAGAAATCAGAGCAACCCGTGCTGATGGTGAGTCCTGCTTTTGTCTTTCTTGCTGTTGTTGTTGTTTATAGTAGTGAGTTTTATGTGATACAGAACAAGCTTACGAGTAATTAAAAGGATAGTAACTGACCCTGAATTTGTAGTGTTCCTTGGGTAGGGAATATTGAGAATAAGCTGCCTTTCTTCCCCTGAGGCTAAGTAATGTTATCAATGAAAGTGAGGAAATTGAAATGGAATCCTCTACTTTAGAAATAATAATATTTCTAGCTGGCTACGTTAGCTTTAAAGTCTCTCTCAGATGTTGATGTTTGATGTGTAAGTCAACTTTAATTACAGCTTCAGACTTAGTGTGTGAATTACCCCCTGAAGTGAGTTATTTAAACCATTTAAATCGTGGAGGGTTGAAGTATCCATCTAGTTTCTCACTTGAAATTGGAATTCAGGCATATAAAATTTTTGAAGTTCTTGTTTCTGATAGTTACATATTTTTTTTTTATTCTGATGACCCAAAATCTGTGTTTAATCATCTGGTACTAGAAGCAATGCAACCCAGTTCCTCTGCAATTGTATGCGAATGTGGAAAAACATTAGCATTATGTTGCTGGCCGGTGTGTTACCATTTGGGCGAACATATTCCTAAATAACTACCCAGTATAGTAAAATTCAAACAAATGTTTGTGTGGAAGAAAGTGGCACAAAACGATCTTGGAAGGATAATGCCGGAAGTTCCAAGAAGAAAACCAGGAAAGCTGCCGTATTTATGGACATCTAAATGTATGGAGGTAATGCCTTATTTCGTTGTTTCCATGCTTTTATTAATTCATAATAAGATTTGATAGGTGGGCTCACAAGTAAGACACTCGTTATGCTTTGACTGTTTTTATCACGTTTTA
Organism: Meconema thalassinum; assembly: GCA_946902985.2. Lineage (NCBI taxonomy): Eukaryota > Metazoa > Arthropoda > Insecta > Orthoptera > Tettigoniidae > Meconema > Meconema thalassinum. Next base: position 1,288,730,142 of record OX336388.2, on the reverse strand, counting down.
AACCTACTTCTTCTGAAATTATGTCGGCCTTATTTACTATAGCCTATTTCGAAAGATCACAGTATTAAGGTTTTCATTTGTTATATTAACGGAACATTCGTCAATATTTCTTAACTAAAATACAAATTGTATCGCATAACTTGTTTGCTTGCATTGCCCGGGTCTAACGGAGCTAGCTGACCGCCTCTTTGGGTGACGTCACCGGAGCTACAGTACGGCCTGTACATTACGAAGGCAGTGGCTCAACTTACTTCGAATAACTTCTTTTTCCAGTTAGAAGCCAGGGAAAGATCATGTTGTTATTTTTCAGCGTACAATTCATTGAACGCAATAAGCGCTGTGTTTGGTGACAGGGTGATCAGTGCAGGAATGTGGCCTCCTCGAGGCCCGTGTATTCTTAGGAGTGTGTGGAATTAGTGTTATGTGATGGCTGTACTAGACTGTGAATTTGTAAATTGGGAAGGAAGAGGCCTTTCCTGGAGTCCAAGTGGGGTAACCACGGAAAACCACTTCCAGGATGGCTGAGGCTCACGAGGCTGCGTGTACCCCGTTCCAGCCCTTACACCAGAATTAACATTCCTTGGCAGAGCCGGGAATCGAATCCGGATCTCCAAGACCACTAGCCGCTACACAATGACGGGGTCAGCTTGAGTGGCAACTAGCACACGTGATAATACGCAAATGTGAAACCTACCAACCCGAAGCTCGTGAACCATCTGAACCAGGGTCTTTGTCCCAGAGAGTAAGCTTGTGGCTAACCGTACATACCAGTCTTCTACTTCGGATAATGACGTCACCGGCAGGTGACTCACATTGACAGATACCGGCGTTTAATTCTGCAATTGACCTTAAGAGCTCAGCAGTAGGAGAGGGATGTAGAGCGGTGCGGGGAGCGAGCCGAATACTTCCCTATCTGAGAACATTGACGCGCGTGACAGTAGGTTCTCACAATTAGACACAGGCACGCTCAGCGTGGCAAATGTATTACGCTGCACTAGTAGGCCTATAACGGGGGAGTGGGATGGGGAAATGCAGAGCTAACTGCCGGTAACTGTAGGTACTGCAAATATAGCTAACAGCTGGAATTTGCGTGTATGGCAGCCAGATACCATTATGCAATCCCAGGGCAAGCTGGTGCCGACGGCTGCCACCAGTGGTATGAAGCCACTGAAGGCAGGCTTTGATTCCCCTGACCTAAACGATCTATACATATTTCACATGGAATAAAGCAGAAATGTTTGCTTCTTTGCTTTCCATTTCATTTCCATTACGCGTTTCTGCTTTTACCCAGGGTTGTAGTTGCTTGGGCATTTGGTCAGTAGCCCTGTGGATTTCAATGTGTGAGCAATTTGTATGATAACCTGTGTTTCTCTGGTAGCCTACATCACTTTTGTTATCTTCTCTTTCAAAAGTTTGGAGAAAGTCACCCATGCCCAATTTATTTTAGCTAACTTTCAAGAAGATTTTATTTACTATTTATTTATTTATTTATTTATTAATTTCATAAATATTTCCTAAAACATGATAATAAGTCTTGGTTTATACGTATAAAGCTTAAGACAAATGTTACATGTAATTAAAAACATTTTCTCCACTTCCAGAAGAGTTTGCGCCTAAAGTTTATACTTTTGACGGAATAACTGGTGTCACTGTTGAAGAGACTCGCCCCCACTGGCAGTTGATGGAACTACAGTGAGAGCCTTCTCTATAGAACGGAGCCTCGCCAGGGCCGTGTGACGGGTGGAGAGCGTTGAGTCAGCGCCAGTTGACTAGCATCTACCGTTACACAACAGCGGGTCGGGAAGCCCAGGATACGGTCATAGCTTGATTACATCTCCAGCAGGAAAGATACCTTAGGTCAGAGAGTTAAGACTAGTGGTGAAGTACTGTAGCCTATCTCGTATCTCGTGAACATGGTTAGGTATGGAACAAAACATCGAATTTTCCTACTGGAAACTAATCTTCTCAAGAAAAAGTCTTACAGCAAATGAGTTCATATGTTTCAGCACCGTGCGATTTTTACTTGTGGGGGAACCTCAAACAAAACGTCTAGAGATAAAATTCGCTAACTCTGGAGGCTCTCGAGAACAAAATAACTGTACTGATACGAAATATCAGTGAGGATGAATGCATCGAGTGTACCAAAACTTCCTACGTCGCTGCAATGTAGTCTTTGTTTAGAAAATTAAAGACAGCATTTTCAGCAACTACTCTGAAATTCATGTAAGTAATGATTATTAAATACGTTGGGCGCTACGCTGCTGCTAGCGGCTGTACCTTGCTCGACAGGCCGGTAGCCACTGTGCCCCGGCCTTCACACGACGCCTGCGAGATTCCGTTCTTTAGAGAAGACTCTCACAGTAATATTAGGTTGGCTGAGAAAAGTATATCCGACAAGGAAGGTCATGATTCGGCGCCCGTCAACAGAATGAAAGAAAGGACCATTTGACGGATCAAAAAAATACGAATTGAACATCATGATTTTCATTATTAAATCTTAAAACTATATGGAAGTGCAGTGCTTTTGATTTACAGAGATGGAGTGAAATACTCTAGCGACATGATCACTGACGAAGACCATTCATTGTTTCATCATGCCCAAGAAAATCAGATTCGCCAAAATAAACCGCAAAACATGTTATTGTGCGCTGCTCGTCCTCGGTTCACATTGTTATAACTTACAGAGGGAAAAAAAATATTATTTTGTTCACCTGCGCAACAAGGGACTCACTGAAGGTGAGAATAAGTTATATTAATAGATATTAGAATTATAAAATCAACAACATGACGAGTACAAAGACAAACGGCCTTGCTTTACCGAGTCTTACACAGCCCGTCCTTGAGTACAGACAACATAGCAGCCGAAAAACACGGATAGCAACAAGGCCGTAATTCAACTGCTGAACAGTCGCAAGAAATATGAACATGGACCAATACTACACATTTGCATTGTAGATAGGGAGGAGAAGGTATTCCAGGAAGTCCCTATTACAGTGTCCTCTAAGTAGCCTATACTTTATTAATAATAACAATAATAATATCGTATGGCCTCGGATGCCGGCTGTAAGCTTTGTTATTTGCCACCCAGAGGGCAGCTTGTATGTCGAATTTTGTTATTCCTTGGAACGCTATGAAAGTCAAGGAGGTTAGATATTTAAGCCCCTTGACACTATAGCGCTTTCTAGTAGAGGAAGGAGAATCATTTTTGGGTTGGCGGAAAATCTCGAGATTAATTTTGCCATTATAAACACGGAGTACTGATTTCAAATGGGTTCTTTAACATGCCAACAACGTATGACATGCGTGCCGTTATTTCTGTCGCATTTCAAAAATCACTTACCACAGCCAGGAGCAAACCTGCAAGCTTGGGATTGGTAGTCCGACAGGATAACCACTCACCCACCGTGGCAAGCACTTGATTAATTATAACATAGGCCAACTTGAAAAGGGGGTTTCACCAAGCCAGTAAGGTGAATAAATGTTAAATAGATCCTCCACCCTCAGCTTTCCAGCCAAGAGTTAAATTTTCATTCTACCTTGATGCGCTTACAAGTTAGAAGGCATGGGCTACATAGGCTATATACTCAACAGTTCAGTGAAGTTTGGTAGCAATACTTTGGTAGAAATTACAAGCAAAACAGACATAGATTTCTTAAAATTCAAGATTGAAAACCTATTTACAGTACTCATACGGAATTACGTTGGCAACACTGACATTAATTATAATAAGATTTATAGAAGCACAAGTCAATAGGCCTATATATTGTAGCCTACTTTAATGTCGTACCGGTTTCAGTCACATTGTGACCTTTCTCAGCGCAAATTAAGACATGAAAAGGTGCAAGAACATATGCTTAATATAAATTTCCCGTAACAGAGTATGTTATCAAAAATTCTAAAAATATTCGTCAAAAAGCACACACATTAAAATTTAAAAAATTTAAAATTTACAAAATGTATTAAGTATGAAACATATAAGTCTTGATACAAACAGCGTGGAGTAGAAAAGATGTGGATGTGATACTATACAGGGTGTCTTTTATATACCTTTGGATAATGATAGGTCGTGTAGAGGACGGGTATAGAAGTAATTTGAGATAGGGAACTTGGGGTCGGAGCGGCCTCCTTAACCCCTAAAATAAGGGTTGTTTTAGGCCCTCCACCCTGTCAGTAGGGCAACCGACCCAGGCCTCTATTACCTTTCTCAATCCTTTAACTCTTGGCAAGATTCATTTCACCATGTGGCGCTGGCATAATGCATAGCGTTGCGGTGCGAAAGGCCGATAATCCCGGGTTCGATTCCGGGCTTGGGCTTTTTTTTTTAATGTTATTTGTGGTATTGTAGTCACATGATACAGTCTGTTGCTACGTAAGAGAAGAGAGTGCAAATACGACAAATAAATTTAAAAAAAAAGTTTTTTCCCAAGCCCGGAATCGAACCCGGTATTACCGGCCTTTTACACCGCAACGCTATCCATTACGCCAGCGCCACATAGTGAAATGAATTTTGCCAAGAGTTAAAAGGATTGAGAAAGGTAATAGAGGCGTGGGTCGGTTGCCCAACTGACAGGGTGGAGGGCCTGAATCAACCCTTATTTTAGGGGTTAAGGAGGCCGCTCCGACCCCATGTTCCCTATCTCAAATTACTTCTATACCCGTCCACTACATGACATATCATTCTCCAAAGGTACATAAAAGACACCCTGTATAAGTGGAAATAGCCAGGTTAGAACTGATAGTTAAGTAGTCTATGTATTTGCGAAGTAATGGATAGATATGGAATGTAAACGTTGGAATAAGTATTATTAAGGTAATGTTTTGATAGGGCAATGAATGTATGGGTTATTTAGTTGCCAAGAAACATAACGTTTATCTGTTTCAATACATCGTGTAAATCAAGCAATGGAAGTCAGAGAAATTTCTCCGATTAAAATACAATTATCCTGTGTAGAACATAGGCTCTACTTAACACCCGAATATATTGTGTGTGTATGTATGTTTGTGTGTGTGTAGAAGCAAATGGCCACATGCGAAATAAATTATTTTATTTATGCTATTATATCATGTTATGTACCCCTTGCAGACCCATGACGAGCTGAGTTTAAACAAAATTGAATTTCAGGATAGCCTAAATCATAATGTGACGTGGGCGTAAATTACTCTCCAAACCAATTAATTTATCTCTAACTGCAGGCTCCAACAACTGGATGTGAAGTACGTGAGGAGGTAGGGTAATGCTGATGGAGATTTCAAAACTAAACAAGTAGTTCCGTGAAGAACTAAAGGGTATTTTCATATAACCTACTTAAGTTAATTGCCAGTATCAACATACAAAATGTCAGTTAGATTGCTGTAATATATTCGTAGATATTGAGAACCGACTAAATATTGAGGATGGACGCCATGTTGTATTTATATATATGTAGGTCTTAGAGTTATGTATTGTTACATGAAGATTATTGTGTACGTGTAGTATTCAAACTTCAATCGCATGATTAGGATAGAAGAAGTAAAAACGAGATTTTAAAATTTCGCACAGCTGCCATTCTGTGGTTATAGAAACAATTGAAATAAATTAGATGCTAGTGGATTAACGTTTGTATAAGGATTTACTGTACCAAGTGTCACTGCACTCGGATAGTTAAATTGCGAGAAACGTTCATGTAAATATTTATACTCCACGTCGCCGCCATGTTGGATTTGTGACCACCAGGTCATTGAAAGAATTATAGCCCCTATGAACATTAAAAAAACAGTTTGATTGCTGTAATAAATTCGTAGACATTGAGATCCGTCTAAATATTTCAGATGGTCGCCATGTTGGATTGTTATATGTATAGGCCTTAGAGTCATGTACCATTAAAGGAAAATTATTGCGGAAGTTCTTTATTGAAACTTTCACTTCGATCGCATGATTACGACACAAGAAATAAAAACTTAATTTTAAAATTCACACAGCCGCCATATTGAGGTTATGTAAACAATTGAACTAAATTAAATACCAGTGCATTACAATGTGTATAAACATTTGTTGTACCAAGTTTCATTGCGTTTGGATTATTAAATCGCGAGAAAACACTTTCAACTTCACTTGGCCGCCATGTTCGTTTTGTAGTTAACCGGGTTTTGAAAGTCTCATAGATGACCTTCCAGCAGTACCCTTTGTCTCCGTACAAAATTTCAGGATGATACCGGTAATAGTTTCAGAGATATAGAATGCAGGTGAAATATTTCGCACAGCCGCCATCTTGAGGTTATGTAAACATTTGAACGAAGTTAGATGTCGGTGCATTTCAATGTGTATAAACATATACTGTACCAAGGTTCATTGCGTTTGGTTGGTTACATCGCAAGAAACGTCCATTTAAAAGTCACAACTTCGCTTGGCCGCCATGTTGGTTTTGTAGTTACCAGTTTTTCAAAAGTCACATATGTGAACTTCTAGTAGTTCCCTTTATCACCGTACAAAATTCCAGGGTGATATCGGTAATAGTTTCGGAGATATTGATGCTGGTGAAATATTTCGCACAGCCGCCATGTTGGATTGCTGAGACGTAACAAAATTTGAACGGCACGGTCCGGGTCGTCCGGAATAGTGCTATGAACTTACCGAGTGTCATTGAAATCTCTCCAGCCGTTTAGAAGTTATTAGGACGACACACACACGCACACGAATCACACAGACACACGGACAAAAGGTGATCTCATAAGCCTATCTTATATATATAAAAAGGAATGTCTGTGTGTTCGTCTTTTATGCGTTCATAAACCATTCATCCGATTGCGATCAAATTTTGGTGAGTTGTTGTAAACACTTTCGGGAGGTTTATAGGCATAATTAATCCATTTCAAAATAGATAGCGCGCGAGTAGTTTAAACAAATGCGTAATGGCGATGCGTTCATATACAATTCATCCGATTGCGATCAAATTTTGGTGAGTTGTTGTGCACAGTCCCGAAAAAGTTATAGGCGTAAAATCCAATTTACAATAGATGGCGCGCGAGTAGCTTCAACAAAATGACGTGCGTTTGTTTCAAGAAAGTTCCACATGCGTTCATATGCCATTCATCCTATTGCGATGAAACTTGGGTGAGATGTTCTGTACACTTCAGGTCAGGTTTATGGCTTAGTAAATCCACTAAACAATAGGTAGCGCACGAGTAGATTCAACAAATGAGCGACGACGGGCGAAGCGTTTCAACAAAGTCCTGTATGCGTTCTCATACCACTCGTCCGATATCGATAAAACTTGGGACAGAAGTTGTGTACACTACAGGCAAGGTTTCTGGATTAGTAAATCCATGTTATAATAGGTAGCGCACGAGTAGATTCAACAAATGGGCGACGACGTGCGAAGCGTTTCAACAAAGTTCCGTATGCGTTCATATACTATTCGTCTGATAGCGATGAAACTTGGGTGAGATGTTGTGTACACTTCAGCGAAGGTTTATGGCTTAGTAAACCCACTTAACAATAGGTAGCGCACGAGTAGATTCAACAAATAAGCGACGACGGGCGAAGCGTTAAAGTCCTGTATGCGTTCACATACCATTCGTCCGATAGCGATGAAACTTCGGTGAGTAGTTGTGTACACATCAGGCAAGGTTTCTAGCTTAGTAAATCCACTTTACGACAGGTAGGGACGAAAAGATTCAGCAAATGAGCGACGACAAGCGAAGCGTTTCAACAAAGTCCCGTGTGCGTTCATATACTATTCGTCTGATAGCGATGAAACTTGGGTGAGATGTTGGGTACACTTCAGGGAAGCTTTCTGGGTTAGTAAATCCACTTAAAAATAGGTATCGCACAAGTACATTAAACAAATGAGCGACGACGCGCGAAGTGTTTCAACATAGTCCCGTATGCGTTCATATACCATTCGTCCGATAGCGACTAAACTTAGGTGAGTTGTTGTGTACACATCAGGCAAGGTTTCTGGCTTAGTAAATCCACTTAACAATAGGTAGCGCACGAGTAGATTCAACAAATGAGCGACGACGGGCGAAGCGTTTCAACCAAGTCCTGTATGCGTTCACATACCATTCGGCCGATAGCGATGAAACTTGGGTGAGAGGTTGTGTACACTTCAGGCAAGGTTTCTGGCTTAGCAAATCCACTTTACGATAGGTAGGGACGGGTAGATTCAGCAAATGAGCGACGACGCGCGAAGCGTTTCAACCAAGTCCCGTGTGCGTTCATATACTATTCGTCTGATAGCGACGAAACTTGGGTGAGATGTTGTGTACACATCAGGGAAGCTTTCTGGGTTAGTAAATCCACTTAACAATAGGTATCGCACAAGTACATTAAACAAATGAGCGACGACGCGCGAAGTGTTTCAACATAGTCCCGTATGCGTTCATATACCATTCGTTCGATAGCGACTAAACTTAGGTGAGTTGTTGTGTACACATCAGGCAAGGTTTCTGGCTTAGTAAATCCACTTAACAGTAGGTAGCGCACGAGTAGATTCAACAAATGGGCGACGACGGGCGAAGAGTTTCAACAAAGTCCTGTATGCGTTCACATACCATTCGGCCGATAGCGATGAAACTTGGGTGAGAGGTTGTGTACACTTCAGGCAAGGTTTCTGGCTTAGCAAATCCACTTTACAAGTAGATTCAACAAATGAGCGACGACGCGAAAAGCGTTTCAACAAAGTCCCGTATGCGTTCATATACTGTTCGTCTGATAGCGATGAAACTTGGGTGATATGTTGTGTACACTTCAGGGAATGTTTCTGGGTTAGTAAATGCGCTTTACAATAGGTATCGCACAAGTAGATTAAACGAATGAGTGACGATGCGCTAAGTGTTTCAATATTGTCCCGTATGCGTTCATATACCATTCGTCCGATAGCGATGAAACTTGGGTGAGTTGTTGTATACACCCCAGGGAAAGTTTCAAGCTTAGTAAGTCCATGTTACTATAGGTAGCGCACACGTAGATTCAACAAATGAGCGAAGACGCGCGAAGCGTTTCAACAAAGTCCCGTATGCGTTCATATACCATTCGTCCGATAGCGATAAAACTTGGGTGAGATGTTGTGTACACTTCAGGGAAGGTTTCTGGCTTAGTACATCCACTTTACAATAGGTATCGCACAAGTAGATTCAACAAATGATCGACGGCACGCGAATCGCTTAAACAAAGTCACGTAGCGTTCAAATACCATTCATCCGATTGCTAAGAATCTTTGGTTGGATTGTTGTGCACACTCCAGGAAAGGTTTCTGACTTAGTAAATCCTTTTTACAATAGGTAGCGCACGAGTAGATTCAACAAATGAGTAACGGCGCGCGTATCGTTTTAAAAAAATCGTATGTGTTCATATACCATTCATGCGATTGCAATGAAATTTAGAGAAATGTTGTTTCCACTCCCGCAAAGATGTCTGATTTAGCAAATCCTTTTTACAATTGGTAGCGCACGAGCACATTCAACTAATGAGCGACAGTGCGTGAATCGTTTCAACCAAGTCCCGTATGCGTTCATATGCCATTCATCCGATTGTGATAAAACGTTGGTGAGTTGAGTACAGTCCTGCGAAGGTGTATGAATTAGTAAATCCGTTTTTCAATGGGTGGCACACAAAAGATTCAACAAATGAGTGAAGGCGCGAGAATCGTTTAAACAAAATCCCTTATGCGTTCATATGCCATTCATCCGATTGCGATGAAACGTTTATGAGTTGTTGTGTACACGCCAGGGAAGATTTTCGACTTGGTAAATCCATTTTACAATAGGTAGCGTACGAGTATATTCAACAAATGGGTGACGGCGCTCGGATCGTTTCAACAAAGTCCCGTATGCGTTCATATAGACTACCATTCATTTCATTGCAATGAAATTTTGGACAGTTGTTGAACACGCTCCCATGATTTTTGTTGAGATAGTAAATCAATTTTACAATAGTTTAGAGGTGGTTAACCGAAAAAGACAAAAATATTGGGAATCCAAAAGCACTTCAACAAAGTAAGTTACAACGCCAACACTTTCTTTGATTGGCATTGCAACGCATGCCGGGTACAGCTAGTTTTTTCATAAATTAAAATAGGCTAGTTCCGTACAGGCCATCCAAGAACCACGACATTCAACTATTACATTTGGAGTGGGCTTTGATGTTTGCCCAGTAGTTACGCATCCTCTGGCTGTGTTGTTCTCTCCTCTCCGGTGTCCAGAGGGCACCTGTCTTCTTTCTTGGCGGTTTGTCCTGGAACATCATTTGCTGAAGCATTTTCCTGAGAGATATCCTGTCTTTTAAGTCTCTTTCCGTCCCTCCAAGTTCTTGCAGATCATTGCTCACTTCCCACAACCATGGTGACTCGGTCTTCCTCTTTTGCCAGTAACCAAGGAGCTGGTTGGTCAACCTGGTAGGATGCATCCTGTAGACGTGTTCATAAAATGCTAGACGTCGTTTCCTAGCAACATCCGTGATTCTTCCACAGTACGTGTAGAGCTCTTGATTAGGTCGCCTTCTGTATTCATTCCCTTCCTTAACAGGCCCCAATATCTTCCTTATTATCTTTCTCTTCTGTACTTTTTCAATTATTATTATTAATATTATTATGGAACGTTAGAGGTCTGGACGAAGGACAAAATGAGAAAATCTAGCTAACATATTCACACAACTTATGGTGTTAGGATCACAAGAGAGAAAGTTTTTTCCAAAATAAGGCATGACGGACAAATGAAAGACAGACGACTCGTAAAATTACAGTGTGTATGAAGTGTAATACTGAAGTCGGTGTCCCAAGTTCGCCATCGGCATTTTAACCATAAACTATTCGTCCCATTACTACATTGTTAGTGTACATAACACGGTCTATAGGCTATGCTAGCTGTCTTCGATCCATGCCTGAAAGCTTTCTTCTGGCTACGGCCTTGTTGCCTGAGTCACACATCATATTTAGGGGTGGATGAACAGCAGGTGAATAAGGGAATCTGCCGAAAGTTGCTTCCCCTGTTGGGAGTATCCCATTGAACTCTCTTCAGCAAAACTCATTAGCACAAAACTGTATCACCGGAATTTTAGTGAAGTAATTTCTCAGTTGAACAACCTGCTTGAAGAAATATAGTCAATCTAGAAGGGGAAAAAAAGAAGAAATGACGTTAACGAGCTGTTGGCGTGATCGTTCGCCAATGACACTGTTTACTCTTGAAATGAAGAGGTCTTCATAACGAAAGGTAGGCCTTTCGCTGACAGTAAATAACGAGCAGACGACAGCACATCAGTTGAATCAACAGGTAGGGCTGGCTCTGGGCGGACAGAGTGACGTGGAGCGAGTGATCCGGGCGAGGCCATTCGGCAACTTACTCAAGCACACAATTTGTTGTTTCATTTGGGATTTAAGACGTTGTGATCAAACGGCCCGTGTACTTAGGAGTGTGTAGAATTTTTCTCGAAACTAGTGTAGTCTGTGTGTTTGTTCTTGATGTTAGGACTAGAAAGGAGGCAACCATCATGTCGTCACTTAGGAACAATATTCCGGCATTTGCATGGAGTAAAAATGGGAAGTCACTTCTAGGATGGTTGAAGTGGAAATCGTATTCATCTCTTCCCAACTTTGCCTTGCGAGGCTGATTGTACTCCGTTCCAAACATCAGACTATGGCAGAGTCGAGAATCGAACCCAGGGCCTTTGGGACCAGTGCGGTGTCTCAATTACGCGCCATCTATAAATGATTAAATGTAAGCTATTTATTTATGTACCAATAGTGGACAGTGGTTCAGTATACGAAGTTTCAATTCGATCGCTTGAATAGGGTAGACCTACAAGAAATTTCAAAAAAGAGTTTTAAGTTTTGCACAGTCATCTTGAATTTTTGAGTAGGCTACCATTGAACACAATTCACTTACTAAAACTCTTTTTATTTTCAGGATTAGGGAAATATCCATTGCAATTAGGTATAATCGTGTTGACCGACTGAAAAGCATTAAATTTCGATTACAAAGGCAACACTGAAAAATGGCTTCCAACACGCTAATAATCAGTGAAGAACATTAGATGTCAATGTATTCATCTACTAAAGATTCACTATCCCATGTGTCACTGTGCTCGGACATTTAGATCGCTATAAAAGTCAATGAGCTGCAGATGGTACAAAGGAAGGCAGCTACGTTTGTGATCAGCGATGCTAATCCTAGAAGTAGTGTAACTCGAATGATAGAAAAACTAGGGTGGGAATCTCTGGAAGATAGAAGGACGAAATCCAGGCAATACGCTATGTATAACACTTACAGTGCACTAATCAGCCAGCATGGGGAGAACTAAGCAAACGTCTGGGAAATCCCACCTACCGGAGCATGGCAGATCATCCACATAAAGTTAAGGTCCGACCACAGCGTACAAATTTTGGGAAATATTCTTTCATTAATCGTGGTATTGACAATTGGACTCATCACCTGCCGCAGTCTTACAGCCTTTCCCCAACATACTGTATTGATGTGTTTAAGAGAAAACTGAAATTTTGTGTACATACTACGATGTAATTAGAAATTAGTAGGCTATAGTTCCAAAATTTCAATTTGTGTAGCCTATATTCTGTTTGGTATTATTGTTGGTAATTTTCTGTAAATGTAGAATTTGCCAAATAAAGTAAATGAATGAATGAAAGTTCCGCGTAGTCGCCATGCTGTTTTTGTGCTTATCAGGTTTTTTGAAATAATGTTTAGGGTCTAGGACTGAAGAAGTTGCCCCAAGACTTGGAACATTTGCCTGAAGGGAGTGTGAAAAACTCGGGAGAAAACCACGCTCAAATTGGCCACAGTCATCGCGTGAATTTGAACTATCGATCTCCGGACTTCCAGCACCACCGTGCAATCATGGTACGCGACCATGTTATGAGGTATATTTAAAAGAACAATTAATTTGAAACTTGTGACAGTCACAATTTGTTTCAGATACGTTACAGTAACTTAATCTTCGAGAGACAGTAAAATAACGGGGTACCCAATTGAAGTTAGAATGATACTTCGTAGCACAAGCTTTGCCTTACCTTTGCGCATCGGCCAAGCGGCGTGGCACGGCGCGGCGGTCCGAGTTGAGACCATCTGACAAGGGGACCCTACGGCAATCGGATTTTTGTAATTTTTCCCGTTTCGGGTACGTAAAGTTCAGACCTCTAACAATAATTTCCCAAAGCAGTTCGATGCCATATTCATAAATTCTCGAGAAAATCGACTTCGAAGTTTCCCGAGCGCTTCATATCCAGTAAAGATGTTACCGAGTTCGAGGAGGACGCGTGGCTCACCCAGTAAGGTTCGCGCCCAGTAATCGCTGGGACGCTAGTTCGAGTCTCACTTCGAGTGCTATATTTTTGTTTCTTTCAATTCATATACTGTACTACTAATGTGATTGAAATATAAAAATCATCAGGTGGATTGTCGTCCTCCACGCCCGACATTATGATCTTCTTTATCGTATGTTAGAAAAAATCACCCACCACGCCAAGAAACACTATCTGCTTCTCTGGAAACCAACGGTCAAATGCTACTTCGAACAGGCATCCCTTGCGAATGACGGGGTATGTATCCCTTCTACGTCCCTTCCACCCGTCCTGGAATACCCACAAATCCTTTGTGCTAGAGCAGCTGTGCCCACTTCGCAAGTAGAAAAACGTGAAAAAGGCTAACGATACACGCAGAACTGTTATTCGAAATAATGACAGATCTCGAAGAAACAGCCATATTCAAATATTTCATCACATTCAATTTTACTCATTCATATTCAGATATTTCATTGCATTCAATTTTACTCATTCCATTGTTTACATTAATGCATTCTTCTATTTATATTTTTAGCCTACTTTTCACATTTTGCAAAAATGAGGAAAAAGTAGACTTATGAGATCGGGCAAATGTGTGTCTGTCTGTCTGTCTGGCTGTGTGTGTGTGTGTGTGTGTGTGTGTGTGTGTGTGTGTGTCCCCTATCAACTCCTAAACAGCTGCAGCAATCGAAACAAAATTTGGTAGGAGTAAACATCTGTACCTGAATATCTCACGGCCATATTTGAAAATGATGTCAGTGCTACCAACTGCTGAAAATCGCAATTGAAATTTGAGCTCCATGTTGGATATCTTGGAAGGTATGAATGGAGTTATTTCAAAATTGGCACACGTATAGATAATAATATTGCAGTTTAATTTCCAGGAGGCCATACATCGCAGTGTTGCCAAAATGATTATAAGCCTGATGATAGGTCCAAATTTTAAATGCATATAACTTCTACACCATCAATTGGATTTCAACCAAATTTCGTATGTGCTATGTGTACATAAATAGATATGACTGAGCTTATTCTTAAGATCCACCAGGGCTGCCAACTGTTAATAATTGCTCTCTCTATTTTTATCCAAATACCAATATATCAGAAAGTATGCAAGCCGGCAGCTTTAAACTATGCACACGTAGGCCTATACTACCTGACATTCTATATTAATTGGGAGTAACTTATATACGTCAGTGCTACCAACATGATTCTAAGCCTGCTGAGAGGTACGATTTTAAATACATGTAACTTCTATACTATCGTTTGGATTTCAACCAAATTTCGTGTGTGCTATGTGTACCATAACAGATATGTCTATGCCGATTCTTAAGAGCAACCAGGGCTGCCAACTGTTAATAAATACTGTCTCTATTTTTGTTACCCTAATATAAATATATCAGAAAGTATGCAAGCCAATAGCTCTAAGCTTTGCACACGTATAGTACCTGGCATTCTAGATTAATTTGGAATAACTAATATACGTCAGTGCTGCCAACATGATTCTAAACCTGCTGATAGGTCCAAATTTAAAATGCATGTAACTTCTATACTATCCAATGGATTTCATTCAAAATTGACACAACAATAGATTATTTATGACCAATACATTTATGTCATTGTTGCCAACATGATTTTACGCGCGCTGTTAGATCCAATGTTTTACTGCATGTAACGTCCATGCTATCCATTGGACTTCAACCAAATTTTGTATTCTGTACCTTAAGAGATGGAACTAAGAATATATTCTGTCACCAGGGCTGCCAACTTAGTTCTCTATTAAGCTACATTATGCCAGGTATACAGTATTTCGAACTAAGTAGAATTTTCGATATTACCAACTTAATTTCGTCATTATTCTAGATAGATCCATATAGTTTAATCATTGGCATGAATCTTAAATTTTAAGAAAAGTAGGCTCTTTAGTTCGTCACGGAACTTCTTGTTATTAATCTACAAGGTATGAATATTATTGCTGGATATTATTTTTGTCGCTTATTCGCAATTTCAAATAGGAGATAATCAGAAATGAGACGTGCGCTTTTTCATTGGAAATTATAATTACATATCTTTAAATTATTACAGACTCGATGATTTTTAAATTTCAATCACATTAGTAATATATGAATGGAAAGAAAGAAAAAAATATAGCACCCGAAATGAGACTCGAACTAGCGTCCCAGCGATTACTGGGCCAGAACCTTACCGGGTGAGCCACGCGTCCTGCTCATACTTGGTAACATCTTTACTGGATATGAAGCGCTCGGAAAACTTAGAAGTCGATTTTCTCGAGAATTTATGAATATGGCATCGAATGGCTTCGGAAAATTATTGTTCGAGGTCTGAACTTTCCATACCCGAAGCGGGAAAAATTACAAAAATCCGATTGCCGTAGGGTCCCCTTGGGAGTCAATGCGTGGCTGCACCCCGAGAGACGAGCACAGAGCAGCAGCTGTGTGTCCTTCCGTAGTGTTATCAAGTGCACTGGGTGTCTTCCTGATTGCGGTCATTCTCATTGCGTTCACCTCATTAGTAGTCCAGGTTGCGGTCTCTTTCATTTTAGGGAAGAGCTATAAACATTCCAGCGTCCAGATTGCGATCACTTTTCTTGGGCGGCCGGTCCGGTTGTAACTCCTCTGGGAATTATTGATTTTAACTTTTCAAACGTCAGAGATTTCAAATCAGGAATGTTAATAAACCTAAAACTTCAAATGTTTGATTTTGTGTGCAGGAGGGGGGCGGGGATAAAAATTGATTATAAAGGGGATTTAGAATCAAACGCAGAACAAATTACTTTAACGGGACGAATTTTTCGAGGTAATGAAAATAATGTTTTTCACGATATACAGTACCTATTATAAAAATAGATATCTCGCGCCTCAAATGGGAGAGGAGGGGCAGAAATTTAAAAGTATACCCTGTAAGTATAACATTTCCCGTTACAACAATTTTGTTGAAAGTGAAGGTCGTTGATTCCGATCCTGAAACGTTTCTATTCTTAAGACTGAAAATGTTATAATCATTGCTTTACGAGGTGCCGTCAGATTGGGAAGGGACTTGATTTTTTTAAGCGAAGTTTTATGGGGTGTGCTCAGCTGAACACTGAACTGTATTCTTTGGTTAGATAGTGAAATATCAGTTTCCCCTTGTTAACCACAAAACTTACGGAAGGTATGAGTCAGTCGGGAAGAACCAAGGACCAAGACCGGTCTCCCAAGAAAAGTTGCTACTTCTCCTCCACGCTATTTCTCCTACCCGGCCTGATGATTTCCCTCTTGCACAGTAGTCCGGAGTTCATGCTATAACGTACTTGCTGTACAGCGCGTACCAGCTCCAAAATGAACCACTGATAAAACTTTTGCCACGAAACTTTAACGTTAATTATATCGTTCTAGTTATCAGCCAATTTTCGTCATCAAATAGTCTATAATTTAATACCAAAGGATATAAAGAAATTTATTTTCCATCAAAAGTCAATAAATGAAAAACATTAAGTTAATTATGTAATAGTCTACTAGTTTCGACAACGTTGTGGTTTTCATCAGCTATGTGCTTAGGCTACATGTGATTATAAGTAACATCTTAAAGAAAAATTGTGAGCAAAAAAAAATGTCATTAATGACGTAGCCTATAAGTAATATGTAACGCTGTTTGTGGGCGTAGATAAGTGTGATTTTGTGGGGGAAGTATAATGTTCAAATAAAAAACTAGAAAAACTTGACACAATATACTAATTCTTAAAAATTACTTATTCTATCAGAAATCATGAATAACTTATGTTATGAGAAAAGAAGGTGAAAAGGATATTTACCGTCTGGCCAAAGCCCGAGCAAGAACAGCAAGGAATATTGAACACTATGTGTGCATAAAGAGCAAGGAAGGCCAAAGACTACAGAACAAACATGCTATTCTCAAGCGATGGGAAGAGCATATCGAGGAGATCTCAAACATAGAGTTTCCGCATCCAACAATCACAGAAGGTGTCCCAACTAATGGGCCTATCCCCCAAATCACTGCACCGGAAGTTACCACTGCTCTAAAAAGCATGAGAAACCATAAATCTCCTGGGCCAGACAACCTCCCTGCTGACTTCAGGAAACTTCAAGAAATGCAATCTACTGCGATAGATTGGCTTGTTACCATTTTTAATGCCACATTGGACTCTGGCCACATCCCTATTAACTGGGCTACAAGCATCACAGTACCGTTTTCAAGAACAAAGGAGACCCAGCGGAATGTTCAAACTATCGCCCAGTACGTCTTCTCTCACATACAATGAAGATCTTTGAGAGAATTCTTGATCGACGCCTACGTGCCATCACCGAAATCAGCTCCAACCAGTGCGGGTTTGTCAAGGGGTCTGGAACCGCTGAACACTGAACCGCAGCGCGATTACTCATGGAGAAGCACCGTGAGAAAAGAAAGCATCTGCATAAAGGCCCTCGATCGTGTTCCTCACGAGTTGATTTGGTATGCGCTCCGCAACCATGGTGTGCCAGAGTCATTTGCAAATGTGGTCAAGATGTTATAGGCTACACGAACACCAGCAGTAGAGTGCGTTGTGCTGTTGGCACCTCGGAAAACTTTCCTGTAAATGTCGGCGTACTACAAGGCTCTCAGCACTATCACCGTCCCTTTTTGTTCTTGTGATGGACACCATCACTCGCGACCTGCAACGGAATGTTCCTTGGACCCTTATGTATGCAGAAGATACAATGGTTGCAGATGTCACCCGAGAAAAGCTCCAATGTCAAGTCGTAGACTGGAATAACCGCCTCTCCCAGTACAGCCTATGTCTGAATGTGAAAAAGATGGAGTATCTGGAGTTAAACCCAAGCGACGGTACCATTCAAGTCGCTGGACAATATCTAGTCAAGACAGAATGCTTCAGGTACCTTGGATCACGTCTGCAGAGTGATGGCAACTTCAACCTGGTTGCGGTGGAAGGAGGTCACGGGGGTGCTTTGCGACAAGAAAATGCCACTTCGTCTCAAATCCAAGATATATCGGACAGTGGCGCTGTATGGAGTTGAATGTCGACCATCCGACAAAATTTCAGAACGTCACCTACACGCCATGGAAATGAGAATGTTCCGTTGGACAATGGGCATCTCCCTTATTTACCATGTCAGAAACGGCACAATTCGGGAGCAAATGGCGTTGCCCCAATTATGGACAAAATGAGAGAGAAACGGCTCCGATGGTATGGCCATGCCCTGCGTGCAGCGCCTGATACTGTTACTAACTCTGTCCATTTTGAGTTTGAAGGCCTACGCCCCAGAGGACGACCGAAGCAGCGTTGGCAAGACACAATAAATGGTGACTTAAAAATTACCGGCCTAAATCCAGCTGACGCACGAAACCGGACAAAATGGAGGTCAATTACCAAAAAAGCGGACCCTGCACCAGCGGGACAACGCTAGGAAGAAGAGGAGGAAGAAGAAGAAGATCTGTTACATGTACTACCCGACCAGCGAATTGTTACCGGTGGCGGAAATCGGAACTAATGCGCTCCGCCCAGCCACACGCCTGCGATGGACGTTATTTGTGTGCCTGATTCATGCTGGGCCGTGCGCTGTGCGGTGTGTTCTCATTGTAGCCTACGACTGTACATGAGTCCCCCCCCTTGCCCCACAAGCCGCTCGCTGCAGCCATAACGAGGCGAGATGACGTAATGTATACACAACAGCTGCGCTCTCCTTCTAGCGGTAACAATTCCCTGATAGGGTAGTATTTAAATATAATTTGATTTTACTGAATAATAACATCAATAATGTTGTATAAAAGTAAGGATTAATAATATCCAACCAATACAGTTTTTGACATTTCTTGAATAAAACTAAATGTTTATCTATGTAATTTGTGGCAATATCCTACCATCCTTTGAAAATTCTAAATTCTAAAAAACTTAATATCTGCTATTGTTTGAAAAGAAAAGCAACTGTTAAATCTTGAGACTGGGAAAAATCAAGAGAACACTATGTCAGTTTGATTCCTTTATAGGCCAGTTGAAATTATGGAAAAATTGTGCCTGAATGTGAAGGTTGCCGTATGATAGCAAGAGTAATTATTTTACGTTTATTTTATTTTAGAGCATAGGCCTACTCGATTAATTTGGATTGATAACAACTCCATGCTATCACATATAACGTGGTTGAAACTGGTAGACCTACTAACTTATATAGGCTGATAACAACGTTTTTCATTGTTTGATTCTGGTGAAAAATAAATTTCTCCATAGGCTACCATTTGGTATTTAATTAGACTTGATTGTCAATAAATATGCGAAATTGAACAAGGTATGATTAATTTCGTATCGATACATAAATAGTTTAGGTTTATTTTGTCACAAAACGAACCTTCACATTCATTTGCGGATCCAAAGAGGGGAGAAAGGGGACACGACCCTGCTGAGATTTTCCCTTTCAGATGGGTGGCACGTAAGTTATTAATACACATATCACAACAGTCTTGACTAAGGTTTGGAAGGGATAGCCTAGTCTTAGGAGGACAACTACAGTAAGTAGAGGTTGGTTCGATTGCAAACTCAACCGTCGTAGAAAAGGTTTTCCGTGGTTTCCCTCTTTTACTCGAGGAAAATGTTGAAGTGGTACTTAACATAGACCATGGTCATCTGTTCCCCAAACCTAGCCTCCAGTGCAGCCGTTATTTGTGTTGGTGAGTGGTAGCCTATTTGTAGCCCAATTGAAATAGGATTTGGGTAGGAAGCGGTCGTGTCCTTAAGTTATGTTGACTACCATTTGCCTAGAAAAGAAGTGGGAACCCACGGAAAACCACTTCCAGGATGGCTGTGGTAGGAATCGAGCCCGTCTCTTCTCAGTTTTGCCTCACGGGGCTGAGTGTACCCCGTTCCAGCCCTCAGACCAGAATTGCATTTCTTGGCAGAGCCGGGAATCGCACCCGGACCTCCGTGGTGACAGCCAAGCATGCTAGCCACTACACAACGAGGCGGGCTGAGGTTAACGACTCGCACGAGAAAATGACCCAAAACATGTGGGGGGAAAATGCTACTTAATTGAAAACAAACATAAACTTCAATATATTGTACTGCTCGAGTCCAAGCTGCGTGAACTTGAGAGGAATATGCATCGCGGACTAGGAGAAATGGTGTTGACGAGTGATGAGGTTTCACGGTCCGTGCATAGTACCGAACCAAATACATTGGTCGGTGACTCACTGACTTATTCGTAACACCACACTGGTTTCAGAAAAGACCCTATGTTAGCAGTATTGGAATAGACGAGCATGTCAGGTAACACGGCGGGCTGTCGACAGGCTTCTCAATTCTCGCCTGCTCCTACTCTGCCTCTGCCCTTCATCCCGCAAGATCACAGAGCTTGGAACCGAGCAGTACTTGTATGTCAGGTTGTTATTACCTATGTGGCACAGCGAGAAATACAAGCATTACCGGGAATCACAAAAATAACCCCTCCCCAAAAGAATTTTCTGGTTACACCTCTGAGGTGATGGGTGATGTTTTAACAGGCACTGGGCAGTGCAGGATGCTGAAATTCTATCCTTACGAAATTCTGAAGAGTTCTCTAATGATGTGAACACACAGTGAACCAAGTGAGAAGAGAGCTCTGGAGTCATTGCACTGTTGAAGATCAGTGCAGCGCGGGTAACACCGGAAGTCTGGAGGAGGTCGCGGAAGAGGCTCCGCCCTGAGCGATGGCCGGTCCGCCTTGGTATTGGTTGGTCCAGAGAGGGCCCTTAGAGGTAAGAGGCGGGCCCTGCTTGTGGTCAGGCCACATGAACACCTGTCAAATAAATACAACACAAACACGAGGGACTGCAAGTATATAACTCAGCTCGCTCCGCCGCGCAGCATCCTTCTCTTTCGTCTGCTCAGTTTTAGCGAGTGCTAAATCGTGCAGCTCCACCACATTGCGCTCTGAGGACATAGAATGAGGTCCTGTAGTCTACTTGCGTACTCCTCCCCAATGCTAAACGTTTGTAATACGTCACTTTTAAACAGTCACATTTATCTCTTTTTCTAATAACAAAAATACCGTATCTCTTCTTTGGAAACGTTCACTCTAGTAGACCTAATGATTATTGTACAAGGTGCTCTGAAAATATTATTGAAAAAAAAATGTAGCTGAAAAGGAGACCAAAGGCAGATGCACATGTATGACCCAAAATTCTCAGAGTTTTGTGATAATTTCCCCTTAGTCTAAAGAGCTAAAAATTGAGGCTATGAGGCCATTTCACTAATATCTTGCGTCATTGCAGTAGGCTAAATGTTTGAAATGTCTCCCTCCTACATTGTTATGGACAGTTAATTGTATGTGCAGTGACTGGCATAACCTACGTCACAACTTTCTTTTGTATTAATACGTTACTCCGAACTGTAATCTAATATCAACCTCTGCTACTACATTTGGTTACTTTCAATTGGTGTCGCATTAACACTGCTCTTCATGAACACAAGAGAAATAAAAGATATAGGCTACAGAATTGAGGTCCTGAGATTGCGGTGGCCACCGGCCAGTTAATTAGTCATACACTGTTTGGAAACGAAGCACTATTGTACTGACGCGCTTGCAGAAGGAAGTGACCATTTTCCCGTCGGCCTTAAAAATCATTTTCACTAACTGCCAGAGCCACATCTTGTATGACTCCATATCGTTGATATTCGATAAATCACTCTATAGTTTCTCTTCACCAAAAGCCTTGAAGTTGACAATCGTAGCTGCACCAGCGGAAAACGTAAGTTAGTCTACCTCCTCAGGTTTTAATCCTGATGGTCCTATCATTCTCAAGTCTTGCACTATAGATATGTCGCTTTAAAAGTACTTAATAATTCACTATAACGGGTGCTCAATCGTAAACGGCCTTTTCAAATAGTGCTTTCAGATGATAGCCTTTGGCGTGACCACCATTCAACATTTTCAACAAATTAAGTAGTAGCCTTAGGCTATAGTAGAGATAGGCTTGGATGGGAAAATTGCAGTAAGCGCCATAGGCGTAGGTGACAGAACTTCTTGATAGTTCATCGCCCTGCCTGAATGTTGGTAGCCAACAGCTAACGCAATCATAGAGTCTATAACATAATCTATCCATTCCGCCCCCACCAATATAACAAATATTCCACCTAGATAGTAGGCCTATTAAACTCAAATGAATGGATTCTAAAACGATTAGCGCGCATAAGCTACCTGGTTTAACTCAACAAACTTCATGCAAATGTGAACTATCACACACAAAGTCGCATCAAATAGCCTACAGCATACTACTTACACTGTTAATTGAAAAGGTTTCATTGAGTGTTGCTGCTCAGTTAAACAGATTATTGATTAACGCAATTCGCAAACGACCCCCGCAGCGTAGCCCTCGCACCCTACGACAAAAGGGGGAAGTTGGAAGTTCGGAGATCAAAGGTTCGAACCCCGGCGCAGGCAGCGGCTATTTGTACTGTGGTATTTCCACCCTGCCCCCCAGATAGGCCTAAATGCCGACATGATACCTATCGCAATCCCTATCACCACAGAAACACAGGCTATCAAATTCAACATAACTTACACCCAAGTAGATGGGGCTGATGTTCCATGCCCCTCAAATGAACTAACAAATTCCAGGTGGCACTTATACTAAGTAGTTAGTGGGTAGGCTTATAGGCCTTAAAGTCTCGCCGAATTTTTCAAATGTGAAGGTGTTAAAATCAGATAAGATAGCCTACGCCACACGTCGGCCGTGGCCACACTATAGTAGTTTACAGAATACACAAGAGATGGCAGGAGAACATTGAAAGTAGCAATCGCTTAGCTCCTAGTGTAGCTTCTTCTTTTGCAGGATCTCGCAAATACAGAGGAGTGGTTGGTGGAGGGTATTTTTGTTTTAAGGGGCGAAACATTTAGGTTATTTTACCCCAATGATATGGATGGAAATGAAATAAATATGCAAATGTATGAATTTTGCTATTACTACAATTAACTTACGAGTTACATTCAACATACGCCTAAGTTACTAGGCCTGGAGATACCATAAAATAAAGAGGTCTAACCACTCGAAAAAATTAGGTTAACGGAAAATATGAGACAAGGGCCAATTAAATTAGTAAAAGTAAAGACACCCTAGGCTTCGGACACCCTACTAGACCTACCATCGGTGTCGGAAGAGAACAAGGCTTAACCAATGGACATCGACAAGAAAGCACAACTTAGTAGAAGCAATGTCAGAATCTACTGAGACGCCGTAGTCGACAACCCATGCCTCACCCATGTATTTTCTCAGGATGGCATCAGGCTATATTGAATGAGATAAAGATGTAGCAAATTCAATGACCTCTCAGCTGTGATCCACAGTATTCTGCAAGAAAGAACAGTATTAGGACCAACTCTTAACTCCAGACGTGAAATCAGGGTGTTACGATGGAAGTAACAGGCATGAAGATAGCGAGAATGTCACCAGCACTAATCGGTGATAACAGCGACAGGCAATTACTCCAGGAAGAGTGAAGAGTGCAAGTCGACTCAGATGGTGGGGCCAAGTGATGCGAATGGTTAGGGAGATCACCGAGTAGACTAAGTCAACTACAGATGATAAGAGAAGTCGAGATCAATTTAAAAGGATGATGGTTGGATTCATTTTTTACGAGAAATAGGTGGAGAAAGTGCTGCTATGTTAACTGCAAATAGGGAGAACGTGGAAGTTTCTAGTTCGTTCTCAATGGTCCTTTACCTCACAGATGTTGTTTTTCATTTGAAGAGATTAGACATCGTAGTCATTTAGGCCCATCTACTTGGATGTGTGTAGAATTTGTCTGATAACCTGTGTTATTGTGGGTATTTGTAATTCAGGTGAGGATTGGGATGGCCGAAAGGAACCATCCCGGCATTAGCCTGGAGTAAAAGTAGGAAACTACTTCCAGAATGGCTGAAGTGGGAAACGAACCCACCTCTTCTCATTTTTGCGTCACGAGGCTGAGTGTACCCCATTCCAGCCCTCAGACCAGAATTAAATTCCTTGGGACAGCCGGGAATCGAACCCAGACCTCCAGGCCGACAGCCAATAATTCTAGCCGCTACACCAGAAAGTGGTCTTACCTCCCAGAACTCGTTTGCACACTATGGATAAGTTGAACGAAAGCCACATGGGATCATCTCAAAATCGTTGCAATTGGGATTAAGGTGGCGCCTACTGTAGGTTTTGGTGGAGAAAATCAATTTCCTCTTTCTTGATGTTTCGAGTTCTCAGCATATTGAAATATCAGAGAAAGTTTGTTTGGATCAAAAATGTTAATCTACAGAGTTAGTGATGTTTGTCATCTTTGGAAAACATTTACTGTATTATTTCTTTATTAATCTATTTGCAAACATTTCTTTGACAACCATTTCTTACAACTTTTATTTTTCTGCAAATAAGGTACATTATTTCAGAAATTACTGCATCGATCTAAGTTACTTAAAAATTTCAAAATAGGCCTATTTATAGCCTATACGCATATGTGCAATAATCTGACCTAGAATAATGGCTGCAAAATTATTATGCATTGCTTAAAAAAACAAGCCCTTTTTAAACTTATCAAAGAAAAATTAACCAACAATAAGTGTAAAGAACTAGAACCATGATTCTAAGTTGGATTATAATATAAATAATAACCCCTGGCACTACAGCCCATGAAGGGCCTAGGCCTACCAAGCGACCACGGCCCAGCCATTTGGCCTGCATATATTGGGGTGACGCGGTGTCAGCGCGTCGGATCCCCTCAGCCGTTAATCTTGGGTTTCGTGATCGGGGCACTGCCTCACTGTCAGACAGCTACTCAATTGTCCTCACGAGGCTGAGTGCACCCCGTTCCATCCCTAACGTCAGTTTCTAAAATCCCTGACGGAGCCGGGAATCGAACCCGGACCCTCCGGGTGAGAGGCTGGCGCGCTACCCCAACACCACGAGGCGGCCTTCTAAGTTGGATTGCAAGTCATAAAATCTTCTTCAAACGTATTTAGTTTCGAATCTTCAACTTCAATAGTAAGGTCATAGCCTAAATGACACGTTATATGTAAATGATGTAGGCCTATGCACTAAAAATAATTAATAAGAAGGAATATGGAATTTGCGTTCGTATACATTTGTAGGCTCAACTAATCATTTTTTTTTTCTCAGAGAAAATGTTTTATAACGTATGCATCTTCAGGTTTGCATGATTTCCTAAATTCTCTTAATTTAGTTGGGAGAATGTTACAGTAGGCCTATATAATTTTGGTGAGAAATACAGAAAGTTACGTTTAGCCATACTTAACTTAGGTTGATATAAAATAGAGTGATTCTCTGTAATACTTGGGGTTTTATATCCGTGACTTACAACTTGAATTTTATTTCTATCTTTAAAAATCTCTTATATATAATCCAAAATTCACTCATCATCGCAGCGCTGATACCACTAGACCTAGAAAGCTGAAATTTTGCATGTTGGTTGATCCTAGGTTGTAGGGGCTCACTAAGAAACGGTTTTTGAAAATTCAATCTGGAAATGAGTTTTTCTCGGCCCTTCGGCACTGAGCTTGGACAAACGGTACAAAGATCGGATTTAGCTCATTTTAAGCCGCCAGCTACGAGAAACAATACTCGGAGGTCCTATAGGGACCCCAAAACACACTTTTAAGGTCCTAAAATGAACGGTTTCGGAGATATTCCCAAAAAACTGTGTTCCCTCTGAGAAACAGATAACGTTACTATGGCAACCGCTGCAATTTCGCTGAACTGGAATAGTGTTCTAGCAATATCTCGAAAACCATTCGTTTTAGGGCCTTAAAACGCGGGGTTTGGGTTCCCACTTCGTAGAACATTGATCCTCGCATTGATACGCGTAAAACGAGATATCGCCCAACATACTACGAGCAAATCGACTTCGGCAAGGCTCATCTCTTATAGCCTATATAGGCTAGGCCTAATCCAAAATTGACTCATCATCGCAGCGCTGAAACCACTAGACCTAGAAAGCTGAAATTTTGCATGTTGGTTGATCCTAGGTTGTAGGGGCTCACTAAGAAACGGTTTTTGAAAATTCAATTTGTAAGTGAGTTTTTTTAGCCCTTCGGCACTGAGCTTGGACAAACGGTACAAAGATCGGATTTAGCTCATTTTAAGCCGCCAGATACGAGAAACAATACTCGGAGGTCCTGTAGGGACCCCGAAACACACTTTTTAAGGTCCTAAAATGAACGGTTTCGGAAATATTCCCAAAAAACTGTGTTCCCTCTGAGAAACAGATCAACGTTGCTATGGCAACCACTGCAATTTCGCAAAATTGGAATAGTTTCTCGCAATATCTCGAAAACCATTCGTTTTCTACATATTTGGTTGTATGACACTTTGTAGAACCTCCAACGATTACGCCTCAGATTGCCATGAAAGCATACATTTAGGAGTTCTCTTTTGCACATTTCAGCTCATTCTTTTCGTTTGTCCGTACTTGTATGACAGCAAAGATCGTGAAAATTCGTATGCTATTTGCCACGTACATCTCTCACATGCATGCCAAATTTCATGATCCTAGCCGCCTCGTAAGTAGGCTAGGTCAAAGAGGTGATTAATATGTGAGGAATGTACACATTTTATATCTCTACATGAACTGTTTTATTTATAGTGGTGGTTTGTGGGGTCTGAAACAAAGCGTGATTTTGAGTCTAATTTTATACTCTTTGTGCCGGTTATTGTAATTGAGTATTTGAATTTTTACGCTGTTTTACAATGTTATGGTGCATTCTGTTTTGCACGGTATGCTTTCTTACTCTTTAGGCTATATATTTGTTTTTTGTTAACTGAATATTTCTGTTGACCAATATTTATCTGCTTTTTGTCGGTTTTTACCACGATCAACAACCCAAATTCACAGAATAATGTATCGAAGTCTGCCGACTGTCACATTAGTTTATTTAGTTTTCATAATTAATCTTAATGGTGAATTGGATAAACTTATTTCAATAAAGTTGGTATTTTGGCTTTCACGACCAAAGAAACCCCGCACAAAACACGGCGTAAACCTAGAAATGTTGCTGAGTTTTAATTGCTTGGTCCTAATAAACAATCATTTTGGAAGCCTTTATAGAGAGGTGAAAGACCGTTGAGCGTTTAGCAGTAAAGTACCAGAGGTATTCTAGATAAGAAAAGAGGTAGCGCCAACTCTGCTACTCCTTTGGTAGTCCACAAATGGACAACAAGAGCTCGCTGATGAGCCATCTCGGAATTACGAGGCGAAACCTAGCAAAAGACACAGCACAAACTTAGAAAGTTTGCGGTGATTAAATAAGAAAGATGTCCCGTTGTTTAAGACGTCACATTAACGATCACATAAAATCTCACGCTTCCATTCAGTGGTATGCTATAAGTGATCGTTGAGTTAATCGTTAATGTTGACAAATGGAAGAGTACATTTTAAAAAACTGCTCTGTTTGAATACTTCGTAAATACATATCGGGCAATTTCAACTGAGGTGTTCTGTGTTGTAATAATGAGTATATTCAGCTTTTGTTTAGCCTATACTGTAGGATAGTAGGCTACTGGGTGTTGGTTATTGCACTTACGCGTCACTCATTGTTTAATTTCATTCCTTCCATTTGGTTGCTTCAAAGAGCTTTATTTAACTGGAATCTCAGTTTTGTTTCTTGTGTTATCGATGACTTAAAGTGTTCAAATTATTATTTAGTTTCGCAGACTAACATGGTGCACTTTCTACTTCATCAATGTCACGGAAAGCAATCAAATCACTACCATTGAGCTGTTTTAATACTATTTATTCCGGTTCCGCTGGTTGTCTGATAGGTAGTCACCCTGAAGGCTGATTGGATCCTCAAAAAATACCGCCGTTAGGTTATGTGGGTAGATAACCACAAAAACCCAAGGCAGCTCTATATTGCGGCGTACTAGGCAAGATGAGGAGTGAGGTAGTTTGCTATTGCTTTCCTCATTGAGTCAGAACAGCAGTCAGAACAAAGTAGAACTTTTCACAGCATCCACAGGCACTGACTGCGCCCTGAATGGCATTACTAAGCACCAACCATACCTCAGTAGCTTCCATATAATCACAGCCATGAGTGAGACTGATACATCGGTAAAAAGCCACATTTTACTTTAGCCTGTGCTAACAGACAAAATGCAAATGTACTGCATTCATCAAGAGACGGCAAATGGATTTAGTTGATAACATGGAAATTACATAACTACATTACGAATGTGTGTATATATGAATGATTTAGGCCAGCAAGTACTAAAAGCCGTTCCAAGAACGGGTACTTCAGCTAGTGTATTTATACTGTATATTTAAAAGCATACAATTGTTTGATGCTGAAGACCCTTGTCTCAGCATACAGTCTCATAGTCGGAAACTATCTATCTTGCTTCAACATTATTCGCAGTATGAGATTCTGCACTATCTGAACACATTTTAGTACATTTTCATAGGCACCTCCCCAGGCATGAATAGCATATGTAAGAACTGACTGGATTAGAGCAAGGCTTTGGTGGCGTAGTTGGTAGCATGCTGAACTGCTGTGCCCAAGATAGCGGGTTCAAACCTGGCCGAAGTCGTCGGATTTTTTAAGAGCGTTAAAAATCCTTCAGTATGCCTTCCTTCGGAGGGGAAGTAAAGCCGGCGGCCTCATGTCATAGATTTATGGCATGTGAAAGACCCTTCCACAGTATAAACTTGTGTGAAGCTAAATTGCTAGGTTATATTTCGTTGGAACGCTCTATCAAAGTTCCGACGTTCACAACTAGGTATCATTGACATCTGGTAGCGAAAGTTGGAACTACTTGAAATTGAACTGAACTTGTAGCTCTCCCTATGGGTGTCCGCTGGAAGCAGCTACAGAGACTGGCGAGCCGAATGTGTCCTCGGACACTCCCGGCACTAAAAGCCATACAATAAATAAATAAAAATAATAATTTGTAATTGACAATATGTTTGAACGTGTCCACAATTTCCAAAACTCTGACTTCCAATTTTCACGGTGCCCTTTCCTTGTCTTTCCCCTCTTTTCATCACCATGGTCCTCTTCTCTATACTGATTTTCAGGCCGTACTTCTGAATATTTTCGTTCAGTGCATCTAGTTGTTTTTGCACTTCTTCGGTGTTCCTTCCCCAGACCACAATATCATCTGCAAATAACAGTAACTTCATTTCTTTATGTCCATATGCTTCCTTTGTTTCCTTTACAATTTCATCCATTACCATTATGAACAAGAGAGGTGACAGCACACTCCCCTGTCTTAGTCCAGTCTTGTTCCTAAACCAATCTGTCTTTCCAACTGGGGTCAGTACTCTGCTAACACAGTTGTTGTACATTGCTTGCACCATTTCCAACATTTCTCTTCCCAGTCTCTTCTTAACCATGGTTTCACATACCTTCTCTCTGGGGACACTATCATATGCCTTTTCCAGATCTATGAAAGTCATGACCAAATCCTCTCCATATTCCCAGTTCTTTTCCATCACCTGCCTCAAGCTAAAGATCGGGTCCACTGTGGATATTCCACTCCTGAAGCCATACTGTTCCTCTTGCAACTCTCCTTCCACCTTTCTTCTCATTCTTCTTTCTAATATCCTTTCCAGTATTTTTAGCCTACTTTTCACATTTTGCAAAAATGAGGAAAAAGTAGAATTATGAGATCGGGCAAATGTGTGTCTGTCTGTCTGTCCTTCTGTCTGTCTGGCTGTGTGTGTGTCCCCCCTATCAACTCCTAAACGGCTGCAGCAATCGAAACAAAATTTGGTAGGAGTAAAGATCTATACCTGAATATATCATGGCCATATTTGAAAATGATGTCAGTGCTACCAACTGCTGAAAAGTCGCAATTGACATTTGAGCTCCATGTTGGATATCTTGGAAGGTATGAATGGGAGCTACTGTATTTCAAAATTGGCACACGTATAGATAATAATATTGCAGTTTAATTTCCAGGAGGCAGTGTTGCCAAAATGATTATAAGCCTGCTGATAGGTCCAAATTTTAAATGCATATAACTTCTACACTATCAATTGGATTTCAACCAAATTTCGTATGTGCTATGTGTACATAAACAGATATGACTGAGCGTATTCTTAAGAGCCACCAGGGCTGCCAATTGTTAATAAATGCTCTCAATTTATTTTTTCCAAATACCAATATATCAGATAGTATGCAAGCCGACAGCTTTAAACTATGCACACGTATAGTACCTGACATTCTATATTAATTTGGAGTATCTTATATACGTCAGTGCTACCAACATGATTCTAAGCCTGCTGATAGGTCCTATTTTAAAATACATGTTACTTCTATACTAACACATGTATTTCATCCAAAATTGGCACAACTCGAGATCATAATATTTCAGATTATTTCTGACCAACACATGCATGACATTGTTGCCAACATGATTTTACGCGCGGTGATAAATCCAAGGTCTAACTGCATGTAACGTGCATGCTATCCATTGGACCTCAACCAAATTTTGTATTCTGTACCTTAAGAGATGCAACTAACAACAGCCTAATATTCAGTCACCAGGGCTGCCAACTGTACTGCTCTATTAGGCTACGTTATACCAGGTATATTTCGAACTAATTAGAAATTTCGATATTACCAACTTAATTTCGTCATTATTCTAGATAGCTCTATATAGATTGGCAAGAATCTTAAATTTCAAGAAAAGTAGGCTCTTTAGTTCGTCACGGAACTTCTTGTTACTATATGTGATAAGAGGGTGATCACTCTATAGTTATCACACTCCTCCTTGTCCCCCTTCTCAAACACTGGTATTATTAGCCCTTTCTCCTAGTCTTCTGGTACACATTTCCGTTACAACAAAATTGCTCTACCAAGCTCTGTGAACTTGCGGGGTGAGGGGAAATAGCAGGGAAGGGTCAGGCGAGAAGAGAAGAGTCTGTCAACAGCCCGCCGTGATATCTGGTGAAATGAAAATCCACAGCCTGCTTCCAGTCTCCGACCGGGTCAGGAATGGAATGAATGAAGCCCCCATCTAGCGGCGAGGATATGAACTGTGCCGGCTGCCAAGGCCTGACGCACTCCTCTGGGGCAATGATTAAATGAATGACAGATGAAATGAAATGAGAGTGGAGAGTGTTGCTGGAATGAAATTTTGACAGGGAAAACCGGAGTACCCGGAGAAAAACCTGTCTGCCTCCGTTTTGTCCAGCACAGATCTCACATGGAGTGACCGGGATTTGAACCACGGACCCAGCGGTGAGAGGCCGGCGTGCTGCCGCCTAAGCCACGGAGGCTTGTGATATCTGGTATTCCTTTCAATTCCAATACTGCTAACATAGGTCCGTTGCTCAAACTACTGTGGTGGTACGAATGTGTGAGTGAGTCACCGACCAATGTATTTGGTTCTGCACTATGCACAGACTGAGAAACCTCATCACTCGTCAACACCACTTCTCATAGTCCGCGATGCACATTCCTCTCAGGTTCAAGCAGCTTAGACCCGAGCAGCGCAATATGTATGATGAACAGCACGTGACGGCAATTGGAGATGAGACAGATTGACATGCATATGACATGTGCCCCAATCAAGCTCCTTAGTTGTTGTTTTTTAGTTGTTGTTTTCAGCCGGCGTGGGTCCGAGGTAAAGGTTTGTCTCGAAACTAAACTGGACTCTATTGCCGACATAAATCCGGCCACTGGGAAAAATGAGTGTGTTGTCTTTAGTCGTAATCCTATTTAATTTACGACCGCGGTGGCCGGGAGCGTTAACGCGTGGGTTCGAATCCCACCTCGGCAGTCCTGAAAATGGTTTTCGTGGTTTCACATTTTTACCACCAGGCAAATTCCAGGACAGTTCCTTTAAATAAGTCCACGGCCGACTTCTTTCCAAAATCACTTCCATAACCCGTTCTCAAAGTAAAATAAATGGGCATTGGCTGCATTAATAACATAAAACATAATTTAAAAAGGTGCGTTCAAAAAGTAACGAGCCGGAGGCATAATTACAGAAACCAGTACCTGTATGTTAGAAGTAGGCTATTGGCCCTGGCTGTTGAGGCACTTGTCCCACTGTGACACGAGGCGGTGAATGGCTGTCTCATAAAATCCCCTGGGCTGCGATGTGAACCAGTTCCGCACGTAGGCTACAGCTGGACGTTGGCGTCCGAGGTGAATCGTTGGCCCCGTAGAGCCCTTTTCAGGGGACCAAACATGGCGTAATCACAGGGAGAGAGGTCTGGACTGTATGGAGGGATGCCGAGAACCTCCCATTTGAATTTCTGCAGGAGTGCTACGACTGTGTTGGCCGTATGAGGTCGTGCATTGTCGTGGAGCGACCACGGCGGCTATGACGTTCACTGTCACTCGGCGGTTCTGGGTAATGAGTGCATCAACCAGTTGGACGTTGTCATCGGTAATGCGGGGGGTACCTAAGACCGGGCATCATCGGCTAACGACACCCGTCCTTCCCTGAAGCGCTTGTGCCTCGCCTTGACCCTTGCAAGGGATATGCAGTGTTCGCCGTACACTTATGACATTCGGCGATGAATGTCCGTTCCCCCTACTCTTTCCGCTGTCAGAAACCGAACAACACTCTTTGCTCTTCGGTTGACGCCTTCACGTCACTGTTTGCAATGCGACTGGCTGGCAGCGTTGGACGATTGATGCATGCTGCTGCTCACTTTGTATCGTCACGTGACGTGCACGCGTGCCTTCTAGCTCTGGTCGGAACCACACCTCGTTACACACGGCACAATTAGCCGATGTAGTCACCGGTTTGCGCATTCCAGCCTCCGGCTCGTTACTTTTTGAACGCACCTTATACATTCCATTCATCCTTCCTTATCATAGGCTAATAAGAAACATAGTATAATGTGGTAAAAAATAAAACAAATTGAGTTGGCTGCGTAACTTAATAGCCTAAGGCCAAATTATATTTGAACTTTTTAAATTTGAGTGCTGACTGATAGTTTATATCTCTTAACAAATGCTTATTATTGTCACTCGCACTGCTCTTCCTTTCAGTAGGCTCCCTAATTCTAAGGAGAATAATGTACAGTGCAGAGTGCAAAATATGAAACAAGACGGGTACTGGTCAAACAAGATCCAAAGCTTAATCACAAATTCATCTAACCCTGTCACCAGTCATCCAAGCGCTAATTTCTGTTACCCCTACAGCAAAAATCCGCCAACGACGGGTACGAAAAGCTTGTTAGGCACAATCTTAAGCAAATAAGAAAGATATTCCAAGAATTGTAGCTATTTACTCGACCACAAAGATGACAAATGATGGCTTTATTTGAAGTTTAATTTTTGGGTATTCTTGTTGTGTGTAAAATGCCGGCGCTTCGCCATCTACTGTGAAGGGATTTTCAAAGCAGATTTTACAAGTTTGTAGAGGTAAATAGCTTGGATAATGTAAAACTAATATATATAAGTTCATCAAACAGTGTAATTTATCTAGAAAATGATCTCCACAGAAGAGAGCGAAATTTCGGTTAAACAATTTATTAGGATAAACACGTCAAGAACACCCAAGTAACCATAACAGCCGTGAAAGCCTAAAAACTATTCAATACTATACCGTAATGAATGCTGACCACACGTTAAGTAGCCTACTGTCAACATGTTTCTGAGCAGCCACGTAGTCGGCGCGTATGTTATAGCCCATTGTCGCTGTCGAATATAGAACCTTTGCCTGGCACCAGAACAACAGGATTTGAACAATACCACATGAGCGGTATGACGGCGACTGCATATTAATGAATCTGCTGTACTTAGCTCCCATCACGTACACTACAACACCAGCTCAAACATCAACATATATAAAACAGTTTTTCACAAGACTGCTTTTGTTTCTCCAGTCAGGAGCTAGGGACAAACTTTGTCATTGACCCTCTTGGGTGTGTGAGGAATCGGACCACCTGTGTTATCGTATTAGCCTACTACTAACACTGTACCTGAGAAGAGGTGGGTTCGATTCCCACCTCAGCCATCTTGGATGTGATTTTCCGTGGGTTCCCTCCTCTACTCCAGGCAAATGTTGGGATAGTTCCTAACTTAAGGCCACGGCTACCTCCTTCCCAATTATCACCTGAATAACAAATACTCACCCTAATGCAGCCATCACAATAACACAGGTTATCAGACAAAACATATGTACCCTTAAATATATATATGCACACACACACCCAAGTGCATGGGGCTGAATGCATCTAGATCTTATTATAACACACAAAAATGTACATGTAAAATATTCAAACAATAAATATTTGGTTGACCAAGTTCAAGTATAGGCTACTCAATGAAGTTCCTACTATTCCTGCCACTAAGATGTCAAAGACCCTCAAATGAAACAACAACAACAACTCTTCTTTGACCGTGAGTAAGAGTACCCGGCTACAATGCTGGATGGTCGGACAATGTGACACTGGCTATTAAGCCAGTACTGTGCATTTGCGTCTATTCTGCTTTTAACCGGGAGCATTACTCTAACGCAAAATCCACTCATCCGTATAGCAATACCGCATCCCACATTACCCAGCGAGCACTACCTTCCACGTGGATACACAATAAATGTTCGCTCAATACACACACAACAATAACACCTCCCATGAGATTTATTCAATATTCATCAAGTTTCTCTCATTTCCAATTCTTCCCTACCTCCAAAGCCGGGCGGTTGAGGGCGTGCGAATCTTGGCACTGCCAACAAGCGTCCTGGGTGACGATTATATGCGGCGATCTCCACACTACCAGGATGGTACCTTATTTCGGGTCCCAGGGCCGTTAATTTATAATTTTCAGTCGGTCAACACGCTTTTTTAATATAAAAAAATAGGCTACCTTTGATTTTTTTTAAATGTTTACCACATGCAATTTCTTTTCAGATTATTTTTTCGTAAGTCCCAATAATTAGGATGATATTTTTTGGACCGACTGAAAAGTTCCAATACCAATATATTTAATACAAGTCCTGAAATAATCTTCTTCTTTCTTAGTCGTTTACCCTCCAGGTTGGTGGAACCCACGGACTCAGCGAGGGAACTCACCACTACCGCCTCTACGGGCAGTGTCCTAGAGCTGGGAACATCTAATCGGAGTGGATACAACTGGTGAGGTGTGATTGGCACCTCGCCCAGGCGGCCTCACCTGCAAAGCGAAAAGGGGCCTCATGAGGGAAGGTAATGGATGGTCAGGATGGATAGGCAAGGAAGAGGGAAGGAGGCAGCCGTGGCCTTGAAGAAGGTACTGCCCCCGTAATTGAATTATGTAGAGACCACGGTGGCTATATTTGAAATTTATAAGGAGAGTTATGGCTGTCATAGTTATGACGTGGGTAGTCATGACGTAAGCACGTATGACGTAAATGTTATGCCAGCAAGCTACTTGAGCTGAGATTCTCAGTGACGTCATGCATTTAGTCGAGAATGTTCCAAGATTTATGACGCAGTCGCAGGAAACGAGGAATTCTGCTGAGGAAGAAACTATGCTATTGGAGGAGAGGCATGAACCAATCAACGATAGTTTAAAGGAAGACGGAGATTGCTAAAACTATGGTATTTTTATTACTTTTGGAATGCAGAATTGTGGAAATCCATTTGCAGTAAAAGCATTGATTTGGAATTTTGGTGAAATTTATTTTCAGTTTTTGAATTTTGAAAATCCGTCATGTATTAACGAAGTTGGAACTTCTAGCGATGACGCAGTATCACGCTTTGGAAGGGATGGAAACGCCCCTCGTGAAGTTAATAAAAGGGCTTGCGCAGAAGAGAGGAGCGTCTTTTCGTTCTCTGATCATTCTGAGATCTCATTCTCAGAGCATCGAAGTATACTATTGTGAAAGTTCTTTTCTTATACATTCATTATAGTGAGACGTCGAAGTGAACAGCAGTGAAAAGAATCGTCTTTATAAACGCGTGGCGAGGCCACTATATTAACGAGATCCAAGGCAAACTAGGTGAAGTTGAAACGGACCTTAGAAAGCTTCTACAAGTTTAGCTTCGAACAGTTAGCGGTCTCCGATAAGCTAATTGCATTGTGCAGTGCTACATGCAGTTATAGAGAAAAGCTGAACAATTTCGACCGATTAGTTCGAAAGATATTAGCAGTTTTATACGACTGAGAAAAGTGATTATCTCGCCACAAGAGAAGCACTTTCGTATAGCCAGAATCAACGCAACGGCTGACGCTGCGAGTGGAATAGAAAGACTTCAGATTGCTTGGTTACAGAACACTACGGTATAATGGAGCAATTGAATACGGCAGTTTGTTCTTCTAACACTACAACCGAAGAGCAGATGGAAGGCTAAGGCGCTTATTGCAATTGGGACATACTTCAACAGAGTAAGATAGCGACATGGAACTTCGCTAATTGCTATTCCACACAAACGAACATGCGGTGAATACCATCTACACCCATGTTCCGTAATTAAAGGTTGAATACCATCGAACAGCCATAAAAACAATTTCATACTCTGAATATGAATAATTTCTTCGGAAATTTCTACAAAACTTCATGACGATTGTCTACTGGAACTTCAGGGAATTTTTCAAGAGAGGTCAGGGATATCCCGACTCACACAGAAGATTATTGCCGGAAGGATGTCTATTCGTCTTCGAGGAGCAGAGCGATTCACGGAGAAGGAAGCAGTTCGATTCTCTGAGGGTGCTATTTCCTATTGCGAGGATGGAGCTCAACTTTAACGTGGTGAAATGGATCCATCAGCAGTCTTCTTTGGGGAATTTTCCTCTGGAACGTCAATCGGCAGATAAGGTAGTCGTGAACGTTTATTGTATTTGAGTATATTAATGATGTTTGAGCAACCATTTTTCCCATATTTTTATCCTCATGTATTTTGCCCTATTTTCTTGTTGAGATTCTTATTCTCAGTACACCTTGATGAGTTTTGCATTTTTCGACGATTTATTAAGACATTGTTATGTCATGGGCATAGTTAATGATTTTGAATCAGTTGAGACTAATTTTTAGAATTTTTCAGTTATTAATATTTTTGTAGTCACGATTTGACTGTAAGTTAATGATTTTTAATGGCAGATTTAAATTCAGACAGCGTGTCATTTTATTAAAGTAATTCTACCCCTGTTTAATTACTTTGAACAATTTTCTGTCATCATCAAGAAGGAAGAACATTTAAATGATTTTAGAGCGTTAAAATCTCTTACGTTGTCGACGATCTTGGAAATACTAGTCGTTATTTGAATTGATTGCAACACAGACATTTATCGTCAGTTATGAATGAACATTGCATTACAGACACTTTTGTGAAAGAGTAACTTTAATAATGAATTATTGAATGCATTAAAGTCAAGTACTTTTGTTAGGAGTTTTTCTCAATTAGAGATTTATAGAACGATGTTTGCATTCCCCAGTCTAATTGGATTCTATTCGACTACTTAGCATTTTTGTCGCACTTTATTTGAAGATAGTATTTTATACTACACATTTCTTTTAAGATGTTAATCTTAAATTTTGATAGACCAGACAGACGTATATAAGCGTATTCACTATTAAATTTGTTTGTGATTGGCAAGTTTTGACTTCATTTCGGTTCATGAATGAAATCCACGAAGGTTAAATAGAAAAACAGTTTTGAAACAATTAATGATTATAAAAATTTTTAAGTGGAACTATGAATGTATAATCGCTAGTGCAGCGCGTGTTGAAAGTCGCTGAGATATAATGCCCTTGAATATGAAGGAAGTTCCCACAGGAATAAATGTTAAAGAATTATTTGTGGAAGTTTTGTAAGTTATGTGGAAGTTGAATGCCATGTAGATTAATATATGATGATTTTGGGCATATTTTTAATGCAGATTGTGCATTAACTTGTTAGCGAAGGATTTTCCGCTGGAGTAAGATTGTAATAGTTCGTTGAAAATTAATCAAGTGATTTACTGTTAGAATTAACACGAGTTTTGAAAGAATTTGAGATAAGATTTTGAATGAAGGTTGCCGTCACAAATCATTATTAAAGCCTTTATTAATCCAGATTGTGACATTAACATGTATAACTAACCTTCATTGGTCGATTATATTAAACAAGATTATGAAAATTACCAAACGGATGAACATGTGGTCAATGTATTTATTAAATTAATAATTTAAACAATTAAAATGTTAATATTGTAAATAATTGCTGTAAATATTTTTGAAGATAATGAGAAACGAGAGTGATGTTAAAGGCGTGCATATAATATTTTTATTGTCTTTGACAAATATGATAAACAATTTCTAATTGTTATAAATAATTTATGTGATTTTGTTATAAACATTTAAGAGCTAATTAAACATTTGGATTGAAGTTAACAAATTTAGGGAATTAACATAATGATCCAATAGGATGTGAGCAAAGTACTTGAAAGATTTGCGTAAATATAATGTGAGTTGTCTTGTAGGCATTTAAAAGCTTGAGAGAGCAAGCTGTTCTCTTACGTAACTCAGCATGTGAGAAGGGTGTGCATTTGACCAGGCTGCAACAGGTTCGAGGTTAGCTCGCAGCTGGGCCAACATCTGGTTCACAGAGAGTGAGGTCGTACACACTCCGGCCTTGCGACTATAAATACCATTCTCATGTTTATTAAAAGGAAACCAAATGCTCTATATATGTCACACCCTGATGTCCTTTTCCAATCCAATAGTGTTATGAATATTACGTTATTTGGAGCTCTTGGGAGCTAAAATGTTTTATATCATGTTGTATGATAATTTTTGCAAGTCCTACTGGAGGACGTAGTCAGATTGACTTGGGCTACTGATAGCCACGTTGATTTTGTTGTGTTAGTAAAATCATACCCTTTATTAGAAATAAAGCTTTTGTACAGTTCAAAGTTCTCGTCTTCGTCTTGGTTCATTTTTAAATGTCATGGTGGAGGTTATTGTGTGAACAGACTTTAGTGATCCTGTTGTCAACTCAAACCCCGAGATAATTAAGAGGTAAGTAACGGTAAGTATGAACCCCCGTCTATTTTGGTGTGTTCCACAATGATTTCCTGTGAACTTCTGTGCTCTTATCTCGATAGTATCTGTCAGTGCCATTTTCATTGATGTAGCTGTGCCGGTGCAATCGATAATTGGCAATCCGATTGAGGGGGCGGATATCTGACAGCCTACTATCCAGGTAAACGGGGACAGTACCATCCCGGCATTTGCCCGAAGACGAAGTGGGAAACCACGGAAAACCACACCGAGGATGGCTGAGGTGGGAATCGAACCCCCTCTACTCATTTGGAACACCCGAGGCTGAGTAGACCCCGTCCCAGTCCTCATACCACTTTTCAAATTTCGTGGCAGAGCCGGGAATCGAACCCAGGACCTCCGGGGGCGGCAGCTAACCATGCTGACCGCTACGCTACGGAGGCGACCCTGAAATAATTATAAATAATATTATTCACTGATAAATGAGGGGGAATCAGAGAATAATAATAATTATTATTAGTCTACATGTAGAGCCTCCGTGGCTTAGGCGGCAGCACGCCGGCCTCTCACCGCTGGGTCCGTGGTTCAAATCCCGGTCACTCCATGTGAGATCTGTGCTGGACAAAACGGAGGCAGACAGGTTTTTCTCCGGGCACTCCGGTTTTCCCTGTCAAAATTTAATTCCAGCAACACTCTCCACTATCATTTCATTTCATCTGTCATTCATTTAATCATTGGTCCTGAGGAGTGCGTCAGGCCTCGGCAGCCGGCACAGTTCATATCCTCGCCGCTAGATAGGGGCTTCATTCATTCCATCCCTGACCCGGTCGGAGACTGGAAGCAGGCTGTGGATTTTCATTCATTAGTCTACATGTAAAAAAGCCTCCGTGGCTTAGGCGGCAGCACGCCGGCCTCTCACCGCTGGGTCCGTGGTTCAAATCCCGGTCACTTCATGTGAGATCTGTGCTGGACAAAACGGAGGCAGACAGGTTTTTCTCAGGGTACTCCGGTTTTCCCTGTCCATATTTCATTCCAGCAACACTCTCCACTATCATTTCATTTCATCTGTCATTCATTTAATCATTGCCCCAGAGGAGTGCGTCAGGCCTCGGCAGCCGGCACAGTTCATATCCGCGCCGCTAGGGGCTTCATTCATTCCATTCCATCCTTCGGAGGGGAAGTAAAGCCGGCGGGCCCATGTCATAGATTTGTTGCTGTTTGAGTCTTTAGTCTTTTGACTGGTTTGATGCAGCTCTCCATGCCTCCCTGTCCTGAGCTAACCGTTTCATCTCTACATAGCTACCACACCCTACATCCGAGGCAATCTGTTAAACATATTCTAACCTTGGTCTACCCCTACAGTTCTTGTCCACGACCCTTCCTTCCATAACTAAGCTTGCTATTCCTGGGTGTCTTAGTATGTGTCCTACTAACCTATCTCTTCTCTTCATTAGCAGTCGCCAGAAACATCTCTCCTCTCCCACTCGCCTTAATACCTCTTCGTTTGTAACCCTACCTACCCATCTGATCTTCATCATTCTCCTGTAACACCACATTTCAAATGCTTCAATTCTCCTCTTTTCTGCTGCACCAATAGTCCAAGTTTCACTTCCATAGAGCGCCACGCTCCAGACAAAGGCACTCAAAAATTACTTCCTAACACCTAAATCTATATTCGATGTCAACAGATAACTTTTTTGTAGAAATGCTTTCCTTGCCTGAGCCAACCTACTTTTTATATCCTCTTTGCTTCGTCCATCACTGGTTATTTTGCTTCCTAAGTAACAGAAGTCTCCTACTTCCTTCAGCTTTTCACCTGCCAATTTGATGTCCATAGAGGTTTCTGATTTATTTCGGCTGCATTCTAGTATTTTTGTTTTGTAAAAGAACCTACCACTACAATTGGTAGTGTGTAGCTAAATTTGAAGGTTATTTGGTTAGAAACGCAATATCAAGTTCCAACGTTCGCCGCTAGGTGACAGTGATATCTCTGGTAGCCAAAGTTGAAACTAATTGAACTCGAT
This sequence comes from Meconema thalassinum, assembly GCA_946902985.2. NCBI lineage: Eukaryota > Metazoa > Arthropoda > Insecta > Orthoptera > Tettigoniidae > Meconema > Meconema thalassinum. The sequence goes on along the minus strand of OX336388.2, from coordinate 1,288,688,960 downwards.
GGGGAGCCGTCGGGCGTTCAATTATAATACCTCACTATGGCCATTGGCTGCAATTACACACAAACCCAAGAAAACGAAGTTGATGACCACGATGTATCAAACTCCTAAATGACACAAACACAGAAAGTGTTTCGATCCAGCCAATACAAACGGCTGAAGTGTTGCTCATCCATCCCCATCATCCACTGTAAAAGTAGGATTTCTTGAGCAATAACGGCACGAGGTAGTGCAGCACTGTCCCCGCGCCAGCTCTGAGGACGCGGGGTATGAGGTAAGGGGAGCGGGAACAATGAGTGAGCGAGGGAATTTCCGGGCCATGCTCATGCTTAGTATAGTACACTGCTACGTCATCACTGGCTTACTCACTCCACTCCACATTCCTGCCAGGTTTTCAGAGCTGGCGCGTAAATTCAAACAACCTAGTTTAAGGGGACTGTGCCACTTCCAGCTCGATAATGGTAATTTAGTAGTATTCAGAATTATTTTTCTCTTAATAGGCCTACATGGAGTTTTGAGACTAGGCCAGGTATTTTAGTGAGCTCTTAAGGTTAAAATGAGCCTACAGAAGTGAAGATTACCGTACAATCAGCTTGATTACTCATGCTTCAAAGATCCTGTCTAGAATAATTTACAAGAGGATGGAAAGCCAGATAGAAACGGAGTTGGGTGAAGACCAGTTTGGTTTCAGGAGAAATGTAGGAACAAGGGAAGCTGTACTAAGTCTTAGGCTGATTTTGGAAGGTCGAATAAGGAAAGATAAGAGAACGTTCATGGCATTTGTAGACTTAGAAAAGGCTTTCGATAACGTTGATTGGACTAAATTGTTTGACATTTTGAAATCTATTGGAATAAACTACAGGGATAGGAGGGTGATACACAATCTATACAGAAACCAGACAGCAGTCATTCGAGCTGAAAGACATGAGAGAGAAGCTGGTATTCAGAAAGGTGTAAGGCAAGGCTTCAACTTATCACCCATACTTTTCAATCTTTACATTGAACAAGCAATGAAGGAAATTGTAGAAAAATTTAAAGTTGGAGTGAAGGTTCAAGGAGAAATAATTTCAACTCTGAGATTTGCTGATGACATCGTCATCTTGGCCGACACGCCTGAGGATTTGAATGAGTTTTTGAATGGTATGGACTCCGTCTTACGGAAAGAATACATGATGAAAATTAACAAATGTAAAACAAAAATACTGGAATGCAGCCGAAATAAATCAGAAACCTCTATGGACATCAAATTGGCAGGTGAAAAGCTGAAGGAAGTAGAAGACTTCTGTTACTTAGGAATCAAAATAACCAGTGATGGACGAAGCAAAGAGGATATAAAAAGTAGGTTGGCTCAGGCAAAGAAAGCATTTCTACAAAAAAGGAATCTGTTGACATCGAATATAGATTTAGGTATTAGGAAGTCATTTGTGAAAGCCTTTGTCTGGAGCGTGGCGCTCTATGGAAGTGAAACTTGGACTATTGGTGCAGCAGAAAAGAGGAGAATAGAAGCATTTGAAATGTGGTGTTACAGGAGAATGATGAAGATCAGATGGGTAGATAGGGTTACAAACGAAGAGGTATTAAGACGAGTGGGAGAGGAGAGATGATTCTGGCGACTGCTAATGAAGAGAAGAGATAGGTTAGTAGGACACATACTAAGACACCCAGGAATAGCAAGCTTAGTTATGGAAGGAAGGGTTGAGGACAAGAACTGTAGGGGTAGACCAAGGTTAGAATATGTTAAACAGATTGCCTCGGATGTAGGGTGTGGTAGCTATGTAGAGACGATTAGCACAGGACAGGGAGGCATGGAGAGCTGCATCAAACCATTCAAAAGACTGAAGACTCAAACAACAACAACGGGCTACCAACTGAGGTATATGGTTGGTTGGTTCCTTAGCTTAGGGGCTGCGACAACGCGGTCATGTAGCCCCGTGTACTTTGGGTGTGTGTAGAATCTGTCTGATAACTGATGTTAAATGTGATGGCTGTATTAGTGTGTGTATCTGTTTTTTAATTCAAGTAAGGACTACAACTTTGAATTTTTCAAATAGTTCCTACTTTTGCCGCCAAACGCCACCGTCAACGACTACTAGGCCTGGTTCAGAACTAGACTACTAGACGCCACCGCAGTCGGCTCTTGGCAACGAACGTAGAAACCTAAGAGCGTTGTTTACATTCCTAACCTATACAATTTAGCTTCACACAGGTGTAATTAGTGGAAGGTTCTTTAACATGCCATAAATCTAAGACATGGGACCGACGGCTTTACTTCCTCTCCGAAGGAAGGCATACTGAGGGATTTTTAACTCTCTTAAAAAATCCGGCGGCTTCGGCCGGGTTTGAACCCGCTGAGGTATATAGTCACGAGACTGGCTGTCCGCGGGTTCCATTTCAAGATGTGTAAAAACAAAGTTTTCCATGAACCGAACACAAACTGTGTGTGCAGGCTATGTGACCAGATAAGTGAAAGTTATCACATCCAGAAGTGTTCCTCGAGGTCAGGTTCGATTAGTGACTTTATCAAGGACTATCACTTATTGAGAGCTCATTGGTCATCACGTTGTTTTATGTTATATTTTGTATAGTGCTGTATTACTATAGTATTGTGATCCTCTATGCACATTGTGCGCAATAACGTTTATTATTATAAAATTGGTAGATCGGTCTGAGACAGAAAGGCTACATTTCAAGAAAAAGATTATTATATTTATTAATTCTTCAGATGTTTAATATGTTGGTAAGTTTACAGGTTCAGTTTTTGTATTGAAGTATTGTTAAACTGTTTTAAAAGCAACATCCGTAACATTACAGCTTCAATTTACTATATGTAGCAATTATTTGATATGCTAACCATTCAGTCGGTCAACGCGCACCTAGGCCCAATGATACTGGGCGGGAAATATAAGATACTATCTGAAAAATTACCATGTAAATAATTATTATATTTACAGACCACAATGGGGCGGTGACTTCATTGTATTGATTTTACAGTGAAGAGTAAGGATCAAAAAGTAAGCAGCGGGTCATATGGATTGGTGAATTGATACATCATGATCATCAGCCTCGTTTATTTGGGTTCATTGTAATTTGTGCAAATAATAATAATAATAATAGTAGTAATAATAATAAACATGAAAATACGTGTTTTGTAGAGCCATTTTGTCTTGCATATTTGGATCTGACGATGTTCACTTGACGAGCGAAATGTCATCCCATAGTTTTCTTCCTCTCTGCTGCCCATAACACTATATATATGAGGCTAATCACATGTAGCCTAATTTGTTCTGGTTATTTTTCGCATGTTCAAGTAACTGAAATTATACTCTGTTGACCGACTGAAAAGTTGTAATATCATTTAATTAATTGTTAGTCTCCTTCTTTCTCTTTACATCATTCCCACTCCCATGTGGGGTCGATGTTTCTGACAGCTCTCCTCCATTTAACCCGGTCATGCACATCCTCTTCTGACAACTGTTTGTTTTTCTCTGAAGTCCTCCTGTACACAATCCATCCATCTTCGTTTAGGTCTGTTAGTAAAAACTGAAAATAGCTTCGAAGTTTTCTTAAAAAGGATTTAGTTTATTTCATAATAATTTTGATGCTTTAAGTTCATTCTGCTCTAGCCTACTCCAATTCTAGCAATACTTGGGGAAAGAAAATAAACCGGATTAGTTCTACAGCGTAAATTGTGATCACTTATCACCGTAGGCTGAACTTTAAGTAGGCTATACGAATTAACAGTATTTTTTCAATTGTCACGTGACGACATATGGGGGCTTCATTCATTCCATTCCTGACCCGGTCGGAGACTGGAAGCAGGCTGTGGATTTTTTCATTGGTCTTTTCACATTAAATTTTCAAAATCAGTTAGAAACATAAGAAAGTTTGTAATAGTAAGTGTAAATAAAATATTGGGCTTTATATTAAAAGTTCAAAAATATAGACAATTAAATAATTTAGAAAAATTTAGAAATGTTTATAGTATTTTATTTTTATTCTTAATTGATTTCGTTTTAATTGAGCTGAAGATGACCTCAATGTCAGGTCGAAACATGTAGAACAACATATCATAGATATATTTATGCAAGTACTGATTGGCGTATAATTTAAACTTTTAATTCATCTTTCAATACGGATATCTACAAACATTTGTGCTATCAATGGCAAATGTAATTGCATTCTTAAGAAGTTATTCAATGTAAATCCACTGACACGGACCTCGCACATTTAAGCCTCATCAAATGCCAACCAACTGTGTCGGGATACGACCCCGCAATCTTTGGCCTAATGGACGAGAACACTGCAGACAACGCCACACAGCCAGCACTGATCACCTTGACAAAACTACCGCTATCAAGCACAACACTCGCACGGGCCTATTCTGCTTTCAACAGAGAGTGCATTGTAGGCATTTATGCTAAAGCAAAATCCACTCATCCGTGGAGAAAATACCGCACTCTGTTCTTCTATCATATGAACCAGCACGCCATTCCACATGGTTTAACAATTAATATTCGCTCAACACAGACAGAAATAAACAATAATAATAGTAAGGCCGACACCTTCCACGAGATTTATGTGTTTATTCAATATTCATGCAGTTTTTTCCATTTGCTTTTTTGTTCAACTATAAACATGCTGCGTTTTAAAATCCTGCAGATAAATATCCACGAAGAGTCACATAAAAACACGACATACCATCTTGTGAATGTCTAGCACACACAGAGAGAGAGACAAGCAATGTTGCTGCTAAAACTTGCATTAGAAGAAGATTACATACCTTATTTATTTCTAGCTCGGGCACTCAGTAAATCAATCAATGAGTCTCGCACATACACATTTATAAGTTAGACTACAGTATCCAGGGAAATGGTGTGTGTGTGCTACATAATTTATAGCTTCCAGTTGGAAATGAATACAAACGAGCGGAGAGGAAGCATGCCACCTTGAGGAGCGGGAACCGTTTCGCTTTAATTATAACATCATTACAGAATCCGATAAGTAAGGGATTAATGTGACATTCAAATTATGTTTCTTTTTGTTTTATGTAGGGGCTTGAGACATCGCAGTCATTACCCTCGTGTATGTGTAATATGTCTCATAACTTGTGTTATTTTGTGTCTGCATTAGTGTGTAGGCTTACTGTATTTGCAATTAGGACTAGGAAGGAGAAGTTAAGTTATGTACCATCTTTGCGTTTTCTGGAGAAGAATGGAAAAACATTTTAGGGTGGCTGGGGTGCGAATCGAAACCAATTTATTCTCACTTGTCTGAGGCAATAGCTGGGAAACGAACCCAGGACCTTTTACCTCAATACGTACCCCTAGACCACATTTAAATCAAAGATGGCCCTGCCTGAGCTTCGATAATACAGAATACTTTCTCGAAAACACAGCTGGCCCCGTGGTGTGCCATCTATTTGGAAGCCTTTATACTTATAGGGAGGTGAAAGGCCGCTTGAGCTTTTAGCTCTAGCAGTAAAGGAGCGAAGGTGCGCTTCATAGGACGGGAGGTAGCACTGTTCGCTACTCCTGTGGAGGTCCGGGCACGGACACCAAGAGCCCGCTGATGAGTCAGCTTGGTGTTCCTAGGCGAAACCCCACACAAGACACGGCATAAACCTAGAAAAAATGCCGAGTATTAATTCACTGGCCGTGAAAGCCAGTACAGTATTTCACCCAAAAAAATTGACATGATGACCCGTTCTTTACGGTTATTCATGGAGGTTTACCAGTGGCTGTTAAATACATCCATTACTACAGCCCATTCTCTCTTAAATAGCATAATTTGAGTAACTTGAACCCACTCATGATGGAACTTATTTAAATTATGTTTATATTATGTTCGCGGCGTATTTGGAGAAAATGTGACAATTTGCCTACTGAACTCGAATCCAGGATTCTTCAATCAGTGTACATCTTCGATCTTTGTCAAATAAATGGTCTCGATCTACTTTCCTGTTGTTTAAATATTTCCCATCATGTTCATAGATGTTAAAATACCTCTTTCAGCCTATAAACTTGTTTTAACAGGCAACAGACAAAATTTGATTCCAGAAAGCACCAACAGAATCTCTACATAATATAAAATGAAGTCCCTGGTTCTTGGATATAACGGGTAATCTCGAGAACCACTGGATGGATTTTGATGTGGTTTTCCCCATTCTATAAAGGATTTCTCGAGGAAGATTTCAGTAGAAAAACATTCATACATGACCAAAGGAAGCCGAGCAGTAACGATTTCAGTGAATCGAGTCGAAGAAAAACCTGCCGTCCGTACGTCTTTTTGAGCTTACGCTGGGTAACTGTTAAGAATATATAGCCTATTAACTATGAGTGTAAGATTGTTCAGCACGAAAAGTTCTACAAAAAGGTCCGCGACAGCATATATCTAGCTTTAATACATCGCCCACTATGAGCAGTTTTACGTTTTCATTTCTTACAACAATCTTCATGCAGTGGAAATTTAAATTACAGTACTAGCTTCGGAGCGAGTTTACGAGCTAGCAAGCGAGCCTATCACCCCAACTTAGGCCAGCATCAAACTGTCGAGTCGTGTCGAGTTAAGACTTCAGACAAGAGTACCCTATACAGTACATGTTCGGAGCTTCGCTGTTCACCTCGGCTTTTCAGAATTGCATCTGGGGCTTGCCGTCTGTGCGTCTTTTAAGCTTACGCTGGGTAAACCGTTCAAGATACCGGGCGAATCCGGGGAGGGTTGCTAGTATGTAGCCTAGATATAAGCCTGCTATGAATCTTTTTTTGAATAACCAATTTCCTTGGTTTGTAGGTATCCCCATCTTACCTCATATTTTGTACAGTTCATATAAGCCTACTGTATATGCTCATAGACATAAATACAGCCCTTTATTGCGGTGACAGGGATTACCCAGGGTAATGGGCGATCCTGGGGTATCGTCATCATCCCCTGCAAGTTTTTGAAAATTTAGCATTAAAATGGTACGGTATATTTTAAAACCTTTGGGAGACACTTACAACCATACAGTTATTGCTAATGTCCAATTTTTACTTTAAAACCTGAGTTTAGGAGCCCAGTTAGAGATGGGGTAGTTAGAAAAGTTTCAAAAATTTCTAATCCTAAAAGTACAGATATTTATTGACTTTCTAACTATCTTCAAAAATAATACACAAAACGATCATAAGTTACTAATATCTGAACCTTTATATATTGTCTTCAGCCAGTGTTTAAGAGTAAACTAGTAGGCTATTGACTTAAAATCCACTAGTCTTTTACTTTAAATAAAACCTGCGAATCTGCGCATGCGTTTGTTGGTGGTATATTTGCTAGTAACGGGCACTGCAGCCAGCTTTCTCGCCGAATCGAGCGTGGATCTGCACAAAACTCGTTATCGAAACAAGCAAACAAACAAACCAAACGGATGAGAAAGAATGCAACGTGGAGGAAGAAAGTGAAAGAGATGTTGATGTTGTTTTGTTCGATTCTTTAATGTGCCCATCTGAACAATAGATATGTGATCATAGTCAGCTAGCTCACTGGGTTTCTCGAGGCATGGTGCGTCCTCCCACTCTATGTTTCACATACCTTGGATCAAAGCATCAGGATTACACTCAAATGAATATCAAAAATTAGGCGCTACAACAATTAAATTTATAATACAATCTTCACACTTGCCTTAAACTAGACAAGGAATCAATAAACAAAACCACAAAAATCAATAATGAAGGTTCCAAACGAACCTGACAAAAATCAACAAATATCTTCACTTCCATAAAGCAAATTCTCTAAATTGCAAATATGAGCATCTCATGGCTCTAAGATTATGTTTGCACAATAATTCATCAAAAATAAAGCACCTTTAACTCCCATTTGGAGTTTTAACTTTGAGTTGTGCTAATTTGTCTACAAAAATTTCATTTCTTAAGGTTGCACTTGAGTTTCAAAATCATCATCCCTCCAAACAATTCTACAACTTGGTGTTGTTGGGAAAAGAATTCGTGCATTCCTTTGAGTATAGGAAAAATACTGAATAATTCAAATTAAGAAAGCCTCTCCAGACAATCTTAAAATTTCCATTGTTACTCTGGAACCACATTCATACTGTTATTAACACTAAGGGATTTTTACGATAGTCCATGACTATATATTTAAGATAATACGGTTTCTGAACGACTCTTAGCAAGAAATAATAACATTTAGATCACGGTACTGATGACCGGCTGATCTCAAAACATTTAACTTCCACCGCACAAGAGCGGGCTGTCCCCAGACCTACCACAAGGCAAGTTAGTGGTCTCCTTTCATGCTTGTCAAAAGTGCTTCACGAGCAGGAATCAGACGTGCTCCCCAAGCATCAGGCAGACGAGCTGTCCTTCCTTCTAGCCAACAGGCTACTACAAATATAATTTCTTAAACACGAAAACACACACAAGATCCATTCATCATTAACATTACGCGGCCATAATAATCCGCTTGTATTGGCACAGGTGAACTTATTGATTGCGAGGTATTATCATTGGTGGGTCTAACATTCATATATCCGACGTGGATGAACCTGGGTTCATAAAAAAAATGAGTCTGCCCCGTACGCTTCATTTTATACACTTTATATTCATTATCCCTGTTCGTATGAGAATACCTTCTCACGTATTAGTTTGCACGAATCATTTCCCTTCAAAACAACACATAATCAAATTGTTCTACTTACATGATTATTCCTTGAGCGGCTGGCTCCAGGCTCCCAATAAATTAGCCTCATAGCCCACATCTTTGGGTTTTAAGCCTCCATAATACACTTCACAAAACTCGCGATATACACTAATTCTTTCCTAACATTTAATATTTATATAACACTAATATCCTCGACTTGAGGTGTAAAAATCATATTTCTGTTAACACTTTATAACACTAAAACAAAACACTGAAAAATTATATTTAACACTTGACAAAATATTATCTACAAAATACACTTTATAACACTGTGGTTACACTTATTTCGTCACACGTTTCTGACACTTTCCTTTCTCCCTTTTCCAAAAAGGTGCAGATACTAGCTGTTTTCCCTAGTTGTGGCTCCTAACTGGGTCGATTAGAAGTCTCTTTCTCTGCATTCGCTTGACTGGTATGGATACTCCTATCCTACTCCGGTTTTCCTATAGTAATCGGCACTTGGTCAGTTTATAGCACGATACTACACTCGTTCAGATTGCAAGTTGAGATCTTGCATAAAGTCTTTACTTGGTACGGTCCCCGAGTCGCTATTTCTATAGTTACAATGCGCTCGAACAATATTTCTCGTTCGTCCACGTTTGGACCTGATTTTATGAATACTACCGTATTCTGTTCGTGGCACGATTTGTGAAGTTTTTCACACCTTGTCCTATGCAGTTACTGTCCTGCTTTTGATGTATTTAACCTGACGTCACTTAAGCGCTAATCCCGTAAGCACAGGAAGATTTAGGCTATTATCCTACGTTAGACCCTAATATGGTTCCTTAACACACTGGATAAAGTTCGAGTTTCATTACTCTTTAAAAGTACTCGTTCACTGTCGAAATAATTAGGTGTTTCTTCGATAACTGATACTGAACTTGAGGCTATATACGCCTCCGTCGGCTGAAGATATTTTCTTGGCCTATAATACTGTACTTTGCCAAAGTTCAATTTTGATTCTGACTATTCGCAGCACGACAATGGTTTCCTTTAACAAAATTACAAGATTTACTGTACGATGATACTGTATGACCACTCTTGGTCCAGCGTAGACTATATGATCACGACTTCGTGGAGCAACGCTTCCCGCTGAATGACAATTGACGAAGCACCTCCTCTCAAGGAGTACTCGTAGACTGCATGAAGTTTAAAAGAGCGTCACGTCCCTTAGGACTGTGGGGTTATTTATTTATTTATGTATTATTCCCAACGGCAAAGCCAATATATACATGAAAAATACAACAAGAATGATAACATTAAATAATTAATACATAAAGCTAAGAAAGATAAACTAATTAACAACTGAATTAACAGTAATAACAAGAAGAAAAAAGCTATTATAGGTAACGAAAAACAAGAGCAAACTTAAAATAACAACAAATAAGGGTAACAATAATAACAGTAAATGAAAATCAGAGAAAGCTAATAAATAAGAATTAAATTTAACAATAAAATAGTGGTAGTAATGGAAGCAAAGGTTAAAGTAGGCGAAAAGTGACAAGATGAGCCCATGCTTTATCTATGTCAAATCTTTGGCTGACAAAAATAAAAAATAGAACAAATTAGGTAACAAAAATTAAGAGCAAACTTAAAATTACGACAAAAAATTAACAACAAAAAGGGAACGATAATAACAGTAAATGAAAAACAGAGAAAGGTAATAAATAAGAATTGAATTTAACAATAAATTAGTTTTAGAAATGGAAGCAAAGGTTAAAGTTGGCGAAAAGTGACAAGATGAGCCAATACTTTATCTTTGAAAACTCTTTGGCTGTCAAAAAAGAAGTCAACCTCAGCCGGTAAAGTATTACCCAGACGGTGAAATCTAGCAACTGGACCATGTTTCAGATAGTTTGTTCTATGGTAGCAATGAGCAAAGAGGTCAGAAGATCTGGAGGCCCCAGGGATCCTAAAATTCAGTCTAGATAGAAGGGCAGGACAATCAATTAAGCCATTAATTAATCTGTGCAGGAAGATCAAATCAGCAAGATCACGACGGATTTCAAGAGAACAAAGATCGAATTGACTCATTAAATCATCAACTGGCACATCAAGATACCTAAAACCCAATTTAACACAAAGTAGCCTCACAAATCTTCTTTGAATCCTTTCAAGTCTAGAGATGTGAAAATTGTAGAACGGCTTCCAAGCAACCGAAGCGTATTCAAGAATGGGACGGAGCAGAGACTTGTAAAGGATAACTGAGGAGTGAACAGAGAGACCGCTATTAACACCACGCCAAAGAAAGCCCAAAAGTCTACTAGCTCTGCTACATAATAATTCAATATGATGGTCAGGCGAAAGAGTGTTGTTAAGATGAACTCCAAGATCCTTTACAACCTCGTAACGTTGTACGGAAGTGCCATTTATAGTATAGTCTACAAGATGGATAGACTGACCACGGTGAAAGGAGAGAACCATACATTTAGAGGCATTGAGTTGCATCCTGTTTTCCGTACACCAGTTGCTAATGTTATCAAGAGAACTTTGAAGAGTGTTACAATTCTCGTTAAGACTGATCTTGTCAAAAAGCTTGATATCAACAGCAAACATCAAGAACTCACAATCGATAGTCTCGCTAATATCATTCATGAAAAGATTAAAAAGGAAGGGTCCGAGGAGCGACCCCTGGGGAACACCTGAGACGACTTCAAAAGGATCAGAACAACCATCCGCAAACCTCACAGTCGTGACCCTACCAGAAAGATAACTCCTCAACCAAGACAACAAAGGATCAGTGATACCATAAGCTTTCAATTTAGATATAAGAATGGAATGATTAACGTTATCAAAGGCTTTGCTGCAATCAAGATAAATGGCATCCACCTGAAGACTGTTAGAAAAGGCACACAGTATAAACTCTTCAAACACAACAAGATTAGTAGTCGTTGAACGTCCTAACGTGAACCCATGCTGCTCAGGGATAAGAACCGATGTGATGAGTGGCTTCAGCTTGTCAAGCACTAAAGCTTTAAAGACTTTAGCAATTGAAGACTGTATTGTGATGGGGCGATAATTACTTGCAGTTTCCCGACAACCGTCCTTGAAGATCGGAACAATATAACTTGACTTTAGAAACGAAGGGAAAGTGCCTTCTTGTAGGCTCATATTAAACAAATCCGCCAAGGTCCCACAAAGAAGATCACAGCAATGCCTCAAAATGGAAGGAGGAATACCATCAGGACCACAGCCCTTATGAATATCCAAGGCATTAATTTTGCTTTTGACCTCATCCGGACTGCATTGGATTAGTGATAGAGACAAGTTACTCTCCTTTAACAGAAAATCAGGTTCAGCCGCCAATGGAACAGAATAGACACTGGAAAACTGACGAGCAAGAAGATTGCACATGTCGTCGGGGGTGCTAGCCACATCATCTGCAAGCTTCAACTTCGATGGGCTAACATCCATCCTTTTAAGGTTGTTCATATGACTCCAAAAAATCTTAGGATTGGATGATATAGTACTATCAACATGCGAAATATAAGCATTATAGCAGCCAACGGCAAGAGCCTTACAATCAGATCTAGCTCTAGAGAAAGCCAAATAGTCGCTGTCACTTCCAGTAGTCTTGTAAATCCTGTGTAACATTTTCTTATAGATGGTCATCCTTTTTAATTCATTATTAAACCTGCGGGGAAAAGGGGAAGGACCAACCTTTCTCAGAGGTGTATTATCCCTCACTAAGATACTAAAGTCTTGGATGTATTGATTGAGAGATTCGCCTTGGGAAGAGGTAGAAATCTGGACATTTTCATTAAGAACAATCAGGTCAGATCTCAGCCCCTCAATATTGCACTTGAAATAATTAGGCACCAACCTGAACTTAGAGGGCAAATGCTGAGAAGGAAAAGTGAGATCAATATCAAGGGCAGGGTGGTGGTTATCCTCCTTAACAATAGGATCCAAAGCACGAGTGACTACACAAGGCAAATCACTGAAAACCAAATCCAACTGAGAGCCCCGAATATTGACTATTCCACTCTGTTATATTTGATTCGGCTAAAAATAAATTAGTTTCGCTCCCTCTAAAAATTATTTTCCAAGGTAAGCGTCGCACGTTCTTACAAAATTACCTCCTTGGAGCTCACGACCTGAATGTCTCAACGATACTAAAAATTTCGAAAATCGATCGTGAAATGTTCGATTAAAAATTAAAATAGCTCCTGAATTAGGTGGGCGTACAGTTTCTTTTTTCCCCTTCTCTAGACTACCGGTTAGGTGAACCCCAATGACGACGTGATGACCTTGCATTTTTAAACTGTTCAATAATTATAAGCTGTTATAACTCTACAATTCCTAATTTCCAGGATAACTAACATTGCCGGTGAAATCCTTCAAGATTATTGCATATTTCTTGCTAATTTCAATAATTTGCTATTGCTTCTGGTCCCGCCTACCAAACACTGTTGTCATTTTCTCGCTGAGTAAGGACTTCTCAGTAGATCTTCCCTCTCGCTGAACTCAATGGAAAATTTTCTCGGCGATTGAATCCTTCGATGCAAGCACTTTCCGAGCTAGCGGGCTGATGATCTCATATGCAGCTGTGTTTTTTTATTTTTTTTAGCGTATGGCTTTTAGTGCCGGGAGTGTCCGAGGACATGTTCGGCTCGCCAGGTTTGTAGCTGCTTCGAGACGGACACCCAATGGGTGAGCTACAAGTACCGTTGGGGAGGAAAGTGGGAAGGTAAGGACGAGGAGTTGGAAGGTAGCGGCTGTGGCCTATAGTTAGGGACCAACCCCGGCATTTGCCTGGAAGGAAGATGGGAAACCACAGAAGACCAACTTCAAGGTTGCCGGCGGGGGGATTCGAACCTCCTCGCCTCCCGGATGTGAGTGACTGCCAACAGTCATGCCGTAACGACCACGGATAACTCACCCGGTTGCAGCTGTGTGCCTTGACTCAACTCTTACGCCATGGTCCATGCGTCCCACAGAGGTGATCTCGCGCATTTCTCTTGCTAAGTTAAAACTGTACTGAATTCTTCTGAAGTTTACTTTCTTCCCAAACTAAAAGATCATGAATTCGAATCTTGTGCACCCCACAAGGGCACATTAAAAAAGTACCGAATATTTAAAAAAAAGTCTTTAAACATCTTTTTCTATTAAATATCGGGGTGGCAGCTAACCACCGATTTAAGCCTATGTATATCTTAAGCGTTCTCAGTCAATATCTAAGATCTATACATTATACTGCAAACTTTGCTAGGAAATCACTATTGAATAATTGCTATAAGTTACCGTAAAATCGCTGACGAAATAAATCTTTAATGCAAAAAGTTATAAAAGGTGTTCAAGATACTTTCCTTTGTTAAAAAGAGAAAATAATGGGAACAAGAAAGGAAAGCAAACAGCTTACGAGAGATCCCGCATGTCGACTGTCTTTAGATCCTCCACTTGTGTTGTGTGTCGATTGTAAAAAGTCCTGACTTTACAGCCACTTCTCGTATAAGGAGGCAAAGCAGCCAGAGCACGCAAGGACTTTATATAAATTCTTCTTTTTACGTATCAAATCGCAAATTGTGTCGCCCTAAGCAATAACATTTCCACGTACAGTAGGTCTAGTGTTCCTAGGAAATGGCAACGGCCTCACTTTCATTTTTCTTTTTGTCAGACATAAGACGCAAAGCTATGTTTTATGCGCTCTATTATTTTACTGTTTCCTCCGCTGACCTACACTACCCCATATGAAGGACAAGAAAATTACGATTCAAAAACAGTCATTTTGAGAATGGAGCACGTAGTGTATGTTCCCGTTGCGAATAGCTTTTTGTTTGAGATTCATTCCCTTCATGTTTGAATTGTAAATTTCGTTAAATGCATCCCATATGTATTTCTTTGATGTTTATCCCTGCAGCAAAATCACGGTAATTTGAATTGTTTATATTGACTGTATTTATAACAGGTTTAACTTTTCATATAAATGGGCATTTTTTACTTACCATATCTGTACGAACGTGTTTTAGCAACGCACGTGTTGGCTCGGTTCAAGTAACTGGTGAACCCTATTTAAACTGTCGAAATACCAGTGAGAATACTGTTTGCAATACGCCTCAGACGTAACTAATTATGGTGACCAATGCTAGGTATACTTCGAAGTTTCATTCTAAATGAGAAAATCTTTTTTTTTTTTTATTCTATTAAAAAAATACAATTAAGACATCAAGTGGCCACGCAGATTCCCGTTGACTACTAGATGAAATTACCCAACATTTATTTAGACCTCGACACAACGTCACATAACTCCACAATGTATTCTTCTTCTTATCCCGCTTCAAACGGGGTCGATGTTTCTGGCCGTTCTTTTCCACTTTTTCCTGTCCCACACATCATCTTCCTCTAACTTTTTCTCCTTCAGGTCTTCTCGGATATTGTCAATCCATCTTCTTCTGAGTCTGCCCCTATTTTTTTGTTCCATTTACAAACAGATCCATTACTCTCCTCCATACTTTCGTCCCTTCACATAAAGTGCCTATACCACAACAGTCTTTCCTGGATTTTCTTTGATGCTTCTGACACTTCAATTCTTCTGATTCCACATTTCAATATACTGTATAAGGTAAAACTGGATAGCTGGCTGCTTTAAAGGCTACAATAAGCATACAAGCAAAAACTATACTGCCTTTCACCGACTGCCATAGTCTACTGACATTAGTTGTCGAGTCTTAGATTATCTCCATTTACTTTTACAGTACTGTAGAGACAGTCGTAAAATGGTCTCCTTCTGTGAACCAAGAGTTAACATAAATAGCTATAGAGGAAGGCCAATTATACGTCCCCCCAGGGGCTCACAACTTGTAGGACCTGGGTTGGCAACCACGGAACCCCAGCTGAGTCGGGCATTGCTTTCACTTACTTGTGCCAGGATCCTCTCTGTTATCTTTTCTCTCGACCTCTCTTGGTTAACTCTTGTTCTTTTTCGACCCCGACTGTATTAGGATATCCGAGGCCTAGGAAGTCTTTCACTTTCCCGCCTTAATTGGGCCTTGTCTCACTCATCTTTCCTGATCCCTCATTCTTCGAGGTCAGCCCTCTTGTTTTCTTTTCATTATATATCCTGCCTTCTGCTCAAGGCCCTCAAGGAGACAAGGTGTATGTAGACCCACCACTTATGGTGCACCATAGATTGTGCTACACCCTCAAGGGCTCACAGCTGGTGAGTTCAGGATTTGGCGACCCCGAGGGCTTTCTGAGCTGGGTCCGGGATTTCTCCTTCTTCCATTGCATTTAGGGCGGTCCCTCTCCTCTTTACCTTTCCTATCTGCCTTTCCTGGCTCTCCTTTCTTCCAAGTCCCTTAATTCTCAATCTTCGAGGGTTGAGGGCATTTCCTTTGATTCTTTTGTTTCCCTTATTTTTAGCCTACTTTCGATTTTTGCAAAAAATGAAAGTAGACTTATGAGATCAACACAGGGCGAAAAAAGTGTGTCTGTCTGTGTGTGTGTATGTGTGTGTGTGAGTCTCTGTGTGTGTGTGTGTATGTGTGTATGTGAGTCTGTATGTGTGTGTGTGTGTGTGTCTGTGTGTGTGTGTGTGTGTGTGTGTGTGAGTGTGTGTGTGTGAGTGTGTGTACTCTGAATGTCTGTCCCCCCCTATCAATTCGAACACGGTGAAACCGAATTGAACGAAATTTGGTACAGATGTAGAACAAGCAAAGGGCACCTCAGTGTCATGTTTTATATCGCCGCCATCTTTACTAAAACTGAATGGCGGCTACTCAAACGTTCAAAACGTAAAATCAAATAACGACTAACCAAATCATCCGATCTCTACCAAATTTGGTAACAACATACCTTCGTATAGGATGCGTCTTGTGACCAAACTACAAGGTCGTCCGCCATACCATTTCAGGATGGCGGCCGTGCGAATTATGCAAACTTTATAATCCATATCATGGGACCCACCAGTTCCGATTATCGACCCGAGAATCGTTTTAACTGTTCTAAAGGAAGAGGCACGTTCGAAATTAAAAGTTTATTTTGTAATACTATAGTGCAGACGTGATTTTAAAAAGCTGAGCCGATTCAGTAATAAGACAAGATGGCAGCGGATATCTTGTGCCTGACTTATATTTCACTAATTTGAGTATTGCATGCAATATAGCGTACTGATACCAAATAAATAAACTTTGTGTGAAATGCTTTATATATAAATAATATACTCCAGTGATGAAATCGTTTAGTATAAATCATTATTTGCTAACAAGTTCTAAGTAAGTCATTTTATATAGAACGATATTCGTTGACACAATTAGCTCAGTGGTAGAGCGTTAGCCTATCGGTCAAATGCCTATGGTTCAAACCCGGTCAGAGCTAGGTTTTTTGCTTGAAATGTTATATGTTTATTGTTTTGTAATGACTCAGACGTTTTAAAATTAAGCGTTATATTGTGCATATTATGGTGTAAAATATATATTTAATTAAAACATAATTCGCCAGCAGATTTACTCGAGACATCTAGCTGCCAAAAAGGTAACTGCACGCCGACCTACTTATTAACTTCCAGATTTTATTGAAAAGTTTCTTCTTCTGGCCGCTAGAATGCACTCGCTCTGTTAGGATTATATTGTTCGATATTTCACCACTATATGTCACGACTAGTCTACGTGGGGCTCCATTGATTACTATACCATTGGCATTCTATGCGCATCGAATTTGAAGAATGACAAGATGATACTTCGATACATTTTTACTTTTTATTTTAAAGGGTTTGTAACAGCCTATTTTGCGTTACTTGAAAATGTTATTTGAAGTAAAGAACAAAACGATTTCACATAGTAACTGAATTCAAGCCGTTGGTGTTAGTTCAGGTTATTAATTACTACTTTTATTTCAGGCAAATAGCAATCGAAAATATCCACATGGTTTGTATACACACGTCTCTGTAGGGTCATGGAAAGATTTGTTAATTCAATTAGGGTTGTGAAAGCCATGCACAACCAGACGTGTAAAGACATGCCTCAACTCAAAGTTGGATGTTGCCCACGGCAGGTCGTATATGTAATAATAATAATAATAATAATAATAATAATAATAATAATAATAATAATAATAATAATAATAATAATAATAATAATAATAATAATAATGTTATTGGTTTTACATCCCTTTTAACTACTGCTGCTTTTAGAGACACCGGGGTGCCGGAATTTTGGCCCGAAGGGGATCTTTAACGTGCCAGTAAATGTACTGACACGGCTCCCTCGCATTTGTGCACCCTCAAATGCCAGCTGACTGCGCCAAGATACGAACCTGCAACCTAGGGCCCTGCAAGCGAGAACGTTACCGCTGAGCCACGCAGCCAGTCCGGTCGATTATGTCTCCAGATCCATAACATTCTTGATATACTTCTTATCTTTCTTTCTTCAATGATGGTAGCAGTTTTTATTTAGGTTGTGGCGTTTGGTAGAGGTAAATAGTTTCTAAGGTCTTCAACAAAGAATAGTTCTATTATACTCTTTGGTAATAACAACGAGTCATAACTATACTCATACATTTAGGAGAAAGTAGGCTATATGTTCTTTACTGAACATCTTGATATTTTCCATTTCCTCTTGTAAGTATGTAGTTAGTTTTAGGTTTAGTTTCATTCCGTTTACATTTTCAATACAACCCAAACCAATAGGGGCAGATAACCTAGATGTTAGCCCCTTAAAACAACAATTCATCATCATCAATTATACGTAGAGACAAGTAAATAACCATGACTGAAAATGACCCTTATTGAAAAAGTTTGGGAGAAAACGATAAGAGTGAGACCTCAAACACATTGACAAAAGGTCTTAATCTTATTATCTCTCAATATACAATGTACAATATCTTAACGAACAAAACCTACTGACTGTCGAAATTGTGGGTGTCATTATAAGAATCGTCTGCTATACTCTACGCTCAAACTCAAACCATTTAAGAGAACAATTTACAGTATAAACAACAAGTAGCTCTTTGACGATCTAGAGAGACGATGATGATTTAGGTCTTTTTAGAATAATAGAATTATTTGCGCAATTAAGTTGGTAAAACTGGCATTTAAGATTTACTCAAAATATTGGAATGTTGACGACTAATAGAGAGCACTTCAGTATGTTTGAATTTGTATTGTATCCTTGCATGGTTTCTGAGATTTGGAGAGAGTACGGCTCAAATCCCAAGGAGAGGTATTTGGTAGTTGGTAGGACTGCTGCATCTGGAAATATGTACAATACATCTCTTATGGCATACACTGTCTATTCGTCTATGAAAGTCATACGTATTACTTGAGATATTTAGCGCAAAACACGCATCTATGTACCAAAAATTTTAAAGGGTGTTTAAATACTTGTTTTCCCACCTAATGTTGTTGTTGTTGTTTCTTATGGCTAGCCCGGATTCCAATCCATCAGCTTTCTTGCGTTCCAATAGAGTTGTGTGAGGTTTCCTGAAGTTCTAGCAGCCACATCAAGTTTGTTGCAATGTAGCAGGTACCCCTTATCCATTTTAATTCCAAGTTCGTGACAAAGTGTGCATTTTTCAGATCTCAAGATGTTGATTCGTTTCAGATGAACTGCAAGGCAATCATGGCCAGTGTTAAGTTCATTTATATTGATCCCATTTAGCATCAATGTCCTTCCATAATTTGGTTTCTGCTGTTTTCTTTGCCTGTTTTTGATAGTATTTTTTAAATCCTTTTTGCTGACATAAAATCAGTCTGACTGACAGGTTGTTGTAGTGTGGTACTTTTTTTTGCTAATCTGTCTGCCTCTTCATTACCTGCTATTCCAACATGAGAAGGGATCCACTGAAATGAGACCTGTTTGTGGAGTCTTTGAAGGATTTTTATCATACAAAAAATGTCTTTCAGTTCTTTATTTTGAGGCTTATAATTTGAAGAGACGGCTTGGATGGCCGCTTTTGAATCTGTAATGATAACACATTTTTGATAGTCATTGTTTCTGCCTAATAACTGTTGTAGTGCACGTGAAATTGCATTTATCTCAGCATCAAAGTTTGTTTTGTTTTGGCCTACTGGGAAGTAGAGTGAGAAGAGAGATGAATGTATTCCTGCTCCAGTTCTATTTTCTTTGTCTTGTGAGTCATCTGTAAATATTTTTAGCTATTGGTTAGACGGATATCTTTCTTCTATTGTACAGAGGGCCAGTTGTTTTAGATCATGTGGTGAAGAGTCTTCCTTGCAGACCTCTTCTAGCAAAGTAAGACCTGTAGTCACTTGTATATATTCAATGGGGTTGACTGGCATACAGAGTGGTTCAAGTTTTATTTGCAGATTGCTCTTATTGATATATTCTTTTGCGAAACTTAAGGGATCTTTTTGTGTTTTAAGATTGGGGCTAGAAACTGTTTTTTTTTTGATCCATGTCATTGGAGGTAGTCTTTGTATACTGAGATATGCATTGGCTGTTTGATGTTTCATATCTTCTTCTATTGGTAAGTTGTGGGTATATAACTGCAAGGCGGTTACATGTGTGGTTTTTATTGCACCTGTTATGATTCGTAGGGAATTATTCTGACACCTCTCGAGGCGATCAATGTTTGACTGGGTGCTGTAGAGAGTACTTCACTGCCATATTTTATGATAGGTTTGATGCAAGTATTGTAGGTTTTGTTGAGTGTGTCTTGAGTGCTCCCCCAAGTAGCTCCTGCTAATCTCTTCAGTAATTTCATCCGTTTGCTTACTTTATCCTCCACATGTTGTATGTGTTTGGTCCAGTTCAGCTTCTTGTCCATGATGATACCTAGGTACTTTGTACTTTCACTTTTTGGAAAGTCTTGATTACTGAATTTGAGACTGAAAGTTGAATTGTGGTATCTCAGGGAGAAAAACTGGTATACTGTTTTGGTAGTACTGATTTCCATATTATTGTTTTCAGTCTAGTTTTTGAGTTTTATAAGTGCCTGGTTCATTCTGTGTTCAAGAAGCATTTGCTGATTTGGGCTGTTACGTGCTGTGGTCCAAATGATAACATTGTCTGCTAACATGCTGATATTCACATTGCCTACTTCCTTTATTGTTTTTGGAAGATCATTGATGTACACATTGAATAAGGTTGTGCTTGATACAGCTCCTTGTGGGAGGCCTAGTTTTGATTGCTTGCAACCTGAAGTTTTGTTGTTGTAACGAACTTTGATCATTCTTTGGGAAAGGAATCTTGAAA
The DNA here is from genome assembly GCA_946902985.2 of Meconema thalassinum. NCBI lineage: Eukaryota > Metazoa > Arthropoda > Insecta > Orthoptera > Tettigoniidae > Meconema > Meconema thalassinum. Next base: position 1,288,668,123 of record OX336388.2, on the reverse strand, counting down.
ACCATTTTAACATACATCCATTTACTTTGAAGTTGATAAGCTTCTTTAGCAGCATGTTTCACCATACAGTATCATAGGCTCCTTTAAAATCGATGAAATCTGCAAGAAAACGTTCCCTTTTGTTAAAGGCTTTTTAACAGCTTGTGTAAATTTGGTGGGAGGAGGACCTGTTTTTTCTAAAACCTGCCTGTTCTTCTGATAGAAGAGATTCTGTTTCCAAATACCAATTGAGTCTATTTGTAATCATCATTTCTAATTTTTTTTTTTTTTACCAGAATGGAAGTAAGTGCTATAGGTCGGTATGAGGGGACTTGGTTTTTTGGCTTGCCTGGTTTTAAGATTGGAATGATGGTTGCTTTTGTCCGGTCTTTAGGTAGGTTATCATTTGATGTCCAAAATTTGTTGAATAAGTGTAGCAGTATGTTTAGAGCAGATGGTCGTAGATTTTTTATGAATTCTGGGAATATCTCATCAGGTCCTGGTTGTTTTCTGACTTGTGCGTTCTTTATTGCTAACATTAAATCTTCCATTGAAAATTCATTGTTAAAAATATCGTCTGCATTATTGTTCATGAATTTGTTTACTATTTTTTTGAGAGTCTTGTCTTCTTTCTTTTTATGTTTTGATAGTCTAATTGAAGTGAAATGTTTACAGAAGTGTTTTGCTATTTTATGACAATCTGTAATTTCCTATCAGTGTAATTGGGCACAATTTGTGTTGACCGACTGAAAAGCTTTCTATAATAGAACTAGGCAGTGGCGTTTTCTCCAATACCACGGGGTAAGCACCGCTTACCTAGCATATTCTCATAAAAATAAAGTTTATATTACGACTTTCTAACGCGCGAGGAACAGGATAATCGAAGCTTTGAATGAAGTTCCTCGTTCTCTACCCCAGTTTTTCACGATCGCCCACCACTACTTTGTAGAGAAATTGGAAAGAGCGCGGCTGGTTGCTATGACAACGGCTCTTGTGCACCTCTAGGAGCCTTCTGGCGCTTCTGGCCCAAACACCGCTATGGCCGATGGAGTGGTACACTAACAATGTCAGGTCGTCCTTGATTGGCTAAGGCAGGGGGTGTGGCGTTCCATAGCCACATGCCTGTCGTCAAGACAAGTCAAAGCTGGTAGCAAGGTCTGCTTCGATTTCTACAGCGTACCAAGCTTACCCTCGTGAGCGTGGAATACCAGCACTGCTTGTTATTTGGCGCGCTTCTCCAGTCCCCACCCTCCATCGCGTGGTTGTTCACCCCAAGAGAAAGTTTCTGACCATCAGACCCCACCTTTGATGAGTGCGTTAGTTGCAATTCTGCTTCGTCCGGTATAGGGTACTCACAACTGTATGTTTTTGAGTGCAATTAGCAAAATTTAGTATACGGTACCGTAACTAGATATTATTATGTTTGAGTGTATAGTGCGTTGAACAAATTACCGTACTTAATAAATTATCATGTTTAGCGAGTAGTGGCCTACGGTACGTAAATATCCTTTTAGTTTGTAGTTCGTTGGGTAAGTTACGATTATCATATTTTAAAGTAAGAGTGTTAATCGTTGAGAATGTGTGCGTGTGTTTATTATAATAGTAGCTAAATAAGAATAGAGTTATATTAATATTTGTTACATCGATGTAGGAACATTATTTGCCATGGAAAATAATCCTGTATCTAGAGTAGACACTGCCAGTGACTGTATAGTGTGTGATATCCTAAACACGGATTTTAGTACCCGTCCTTTCGAACAGAAACGGGATATTATAAAGCGGGGAAGGCCAACACCGAACATTAATATCAGTACAACTGGTAAACATTATTTGAGGCATTTTCATACAAATCACTACGAGAAACACACTTGGTTAGCGGGATGTAGTGACACAAATAAATTATTTTGTTGGCCTTGTCTCCTTTTCGGAACGGAAAAGAATGTATGGAGTAGGACTGGATACAATGACATGGGGAACTTCCATAAAGCCGTAAAGAAACACAGTTTATCACAAAATCATTTGCAGGCAATTGTTTCAGAAAAAACATTCGGCAAAGTGAGGATAGATTGTTTACTAGATCAGCAGAAGGACATTCGAAACCGCCAACACAACGAATTGGTACTTAAAAACAGGGACATTCTAAAGCGTTTTGTAGATGTTGTGTGTTACCTAGCGAAACAAGAGCTCCCATTTAGAGGCCACAATGAATCAAGTGAGTCATCGAATCAAGGAAACTATGTAGAGCTAGTTAAACTCGTTAGTCAGTATGATTTGCCACTCAAACAACACTTAGAAAACTCGTCCGTTTTTACTGGGATGTCAAATATCATTCAGAATGATTTGATTGAAGCTGTATCAAAAATTGTTGGCCTAGAGATAAGAAATGAAATAGGTAAAGCTAAATATGTTTCTATAATTCTTGATGAAACTACAGACTTGAGTACTTTTTCTCAGTTGTCCTGTGTCTTTCGGTATGTAAGCACAGATTGTAAAGTTGAAGAAAGATTCATGGGTTTCATAGACGTTACAGAAAATCGTACTGCGACTGCTTTGTACAATATTGTGCAGACTTTCGTTGAAGAATATGACTGTAAAAGTAAATTGATAGCGCAAAGTTACGACGGAGCTGCAGTTATGGCAGGTCATTTCAATGGTCTGCAGAGTAAAGTTCGAGACACTTATCCACACGCTATTTTTGTTCACTGCATGGCTCATAGATTAAATTTAGTGTTGTCCCAGTCATCGTGTGCAATTAAAGAATGCAGAATATTTTTCAGCACAATAAATGGTTTAGCAACTTTCTTTTCTAAGTCATCAAAACGAACGAAAGCACTCGATGAAGAGGTAAGCAGAAGGTTGCCTCGATCTTCAATTCGTTGGAATTTTCACTCCCGATTAGTACGTACAGTACATGACCATCGAATCGATTTGATTGCCTTGTTTGATAAGATAACTGACCCTGATGAAAAATGGGACCAGGAATCGATGACAGCTGCCAATGGTTTTCAGGTATTATTGAAGAGCTTCGAGTTCAATTTTCTTTTGAATGTTTTCGCAGATATTTTCCCGCATAGTGAGGTTTTATTTGGGATAATTCAAACAAAAGCTCACGACGTTGGATACTGTAAGGATAAAGTAAATGAGTTCACTACCCTACTGCAAACTAAACGGGAAGATTTCTGCAAATTGTGGGACTTTAAAATAGCGATATCGAAGTGCAGGAACCGAGCAAAAAACGCCTAAAGAAGAACGTGGACGCTGAAACATCTTATCGAAGACTATACTTTGAAATCATAGACACGTTAGTGCAACAATTAAGTGATAGGTTCAGAAGCTTAGGATCTCTGCAGTTTTTGGAACTACTAAGTCCTAAGAATTTTGTAACTTATAGGAACACTTTTCCTGAGTCTGGGCTTCAGTCTCTTAGGAGTATATATGCTAACTTTTTTGACTTCGTTGCTTTGAGAGCTCAACTCATTGCCGTATATCAATCAAGCGAATTCAGTGGGAAAAGTGCACAAGAACTTTCAAAATTCATTAGTTTGAATGACTTAATTGGGGCGTATGGGGAAGTTTTTAACCTATGCAAACTAGTACTAACAATTCCGGCGTCTAGTGTATCAGTGGAAAGAACGTTTTCTACCATGAAACGTATAAAAACCTTCACCCGAAACTCAATGCATCAAGAAAGACTTCCACATCTCGCGCTTCTTTCCATTGAAAAGGAGTTGTTGTGCAGCCTACAGGGGAACACTGATTTTTACGACCGCGTAATTGATGAATTCGCAAAGAGGGAGAGAAGAATTGAACTTCGCTACAAGTGATCCGCCAAGGTAAACAGTGACATTAATTAATTTTGTACTATTTGGTGCATGGATATTTCAAAATTAAGACTGTACAACAGGGATGGCAAATGCATATTCACTTCACTTGTAATTTCTCGTCGGAGAAATCGCTTGCTTATAAGAAATTATCTCGATAATTTAGTGAATGTTTTAACTTTGAAATGCATATTTTTCAAATTATTTGAATAGTGTTTTACGTAATATATTTTTGCATTAATGGCAACTTCTTTTCTAATGCAATAACCAACAACTATTTCTTAAATAATGTGATACCGGTAAGTCTTTAAAATATTATTCAAATTATACGGATGTACATTTAAAATGATCATCCTTTACACCTACTATTTGAATATCATGTGAATGATATTCAGGCTGGCTGCGTGGCTCAGGGGTAACGTTCTCGCTTGCTGAGCCCAAGGTTGCAGGTTCGTATCCTGCCGCAGTCAGCTGGCATTTGAGGGTGCGCAAATGCGAGGGAGCCGTGTCAGTAGATTTACTGGCACGTTAAAGATCCCCTTCGGGGCAAAATTCCGGCACCCCGGCGTCTCTAAAAGCCAGAGTAGTTAAAAGGGACGTAAAACCAATAACATTATTATTATTATTATTATTATTATTATTATTATTATTATTATTATTATTATTGAATGATATTCAGAGCAACTTTTCGGGTTGTTGGTCTACTCTGAAGATTCCTACGCCGGCCGTGAAAGCCTACTTCAGTATAATTTGAGGGATATTTGCAAATAAATATTAACCGAACCTGGAATATAATGTCATTAGGTTATCTATTACTAAGAGCATGTTTATTATTTTAATGTTCACTTAGGTCCCATAATAGAACATAATAATGTTATTGGTTTTACGTCCATGTTAACTACTGAGGCTCTTAGAGACGCTGGGGTGCCGGAATTTTGCCACGAAGGGAATCTTTAACGTGCCAGTAAATCTACTTACACGGCTTCTTCGCATTTGCGCACCCTCAAATAGCGACTGACTGCACCGGGATTCCATCCCGCTATCTTGTGCTCAGCAGGCGAGAACGTTGCCGCTGAGCCACGCAGCCAGTCATAATAGAAAATGTACGGGTAATAACCTGAACGTTTAGCTCCTTAGACCAAGAAATGCGAACAACAAAAACACAAACCACCACACTGTTCAATCGTCAAATAACACACGATCAGAAAAGCTCGCCAACCCTGTTGTTGAATAATTTACTCCGCACTTAATATAGTTACATGGATGCGCATGCCTGAAACTGAAAAGGGAATAATGGGCTGTGCTGTATTACAATTTCTTCATTTTTTTTTAAATGTGAAGGTCTCATAATTATGTGTGTACGGTAGAGTAGTTGTTGCTACTTCAGACATCTACCTCTACGTTGACGAGGGCGTCGCTAGAACCGAGTGCTGAAGTTGCTTTAAGGTGAAAGCCTATACTTTCAGTCTTCTTCACAGCTTACCCTCGATAAAATACCACGCCACGCCACTGGAACTAGGCAACACTGCAACATGGCTTCTAACACTTCAATTTATTTTTCATGCAGTCCGCGAACTCATATAACATTTTAGGCGGCAGTCAGTCATTCCTGATTAAACGAAAATGAAATCCCACATTCATCAGGATTCGAAACTCGGCGACCAGTATGAAACACCACAGTAGCTAAGCTACTGACGTCATCACCCCCCTTCCCCTTTTGCTAACAGTTGTAAGCCAGGCGATTTTTAACAAAACCACGCAATCCTTCTTCGCAGCCAGCACTTCAAGAAAATTAATTTCCGTTTCTATAAGTAAGAACGTATCATTTGGTTGGTTTGAAGTGGCAGACCTCCCAGGAGTCACCGCTGCCTTGAATGGGAATATTAGTATCGACCGTCAAGTCGAGCAACTCATTTACACATCAGCCTGTGAAATATATCTCAGCATATGGAATACAATGACTGCGTGCCTCTCTCTCACTCACCTGAACTGCGTATCATATTCCCACTCCGTGAATCACATCACACGATACTGGAGACCATCCGATATGAGTTACAGGTTTTGAATGTGTGAAAAACGAGAAACTCACTTCAAACTTAATGACGGTGTCAGTGGAACAGCATACCCCTAATTTTTCTAGTTTTGCCACCTACTATGTTATCCGGGAACGTATCGACACTCCTGTCCCAAAAGCCCTGGTTCGATGCCCGACTATGCGAGAAAAAAAAAGTTTGGTCTAAGGTTGGAAGGGGATACATTCAGCCTCGTGAGGCAAAACTGAGAAGAAGTGGGTTCGAATTCCCACCCCGGGTATCCCAGAAGTGATTACTCAATTCTACTCCAGGTAAATAGATAGTTATAAACTCCTTCCCAATTTTAGCCCGAATCACAAATAAACACACTACTACGAAACCACAACAACACAGGTTAATAGATAAATTCTGTATGTACACCCAAGTGCACATGACTGATGACCTCGATGTCCAAGCACCTCAAATTAAACAACTACTCTAGATCTATATGTTGAATAAAACTTGGACATGTCGGAATTCGAACTTGAAAGTCCTGATGTCTCGGCATACGCCACGACTAGAGCTCATTTCCAAGTCTTCCTTAACAGATGACCGTTAAGTCATTTCTAGAACACTAATTTTGTAAAAAAAAAAAAAAAAAAAAACGATTGGCCTCAACTACTTTAAGGTGGTGTCACCTAGCGGAGAAAATCTAAATTAGACTACATGAAGACTTCTTCAGTTGCGATTTCTTTTTATCTTGCGTTCACCAAACGTGATCTTAAGTGAGAAGACATCGCACATCTCGGAGTAGGCCTACTATGGATTTCTTCCGCTCTTTCAAAACTCCGACTTCCTAGGCCAGGAATCGAACCTGAGTAGTAGACTGAACTCCCCGGTTCTTTCTTCTTTATATTCTCATATTGGTCGCTGAGTTTGGCATTGCTTTTACTTACTTGAGCCAGGCTTCTCGCTTTTACAACATACCGGATGTGTTAGCCATTCACCAAGGCGGAACGGGATCGAGTCCTGATAAATAGGCTACATATGAAGTATTTCGTATTTCACACAGAAGAGTTCCCGTACCTCATGACCACGAGATTTTAAGTCACACAAAGCAGCAAGATTGCTTGCTTTTCGAATTCCGGCACAATCGGTTGGTTCTTAAATGCTTGAGACTCATTCGATTTATTGGCACGATAAAGCCTCAGTAGGGCAAAATCTCGGTACCTTGTCACCTCTAAAACCACAGCAGTTAGAAGTAGCGACAAATCTTCTTTGTATTATTATTATTACAAATAGTAATGACCGAAGGTGGAAATGAATTATTATATACGAATGGATATCGTTTGTACTACCACTTTTTATTTTAATAAATTATTTCCCACCGTAAGGAATTATATTAGGTCTATTATTAGTCTATTATTATTATTATTATTTCACAACGATTTGCCCAACTAGGAGCGCGATTGAACCTATTTCATATATGAATTTGAATTGCTTTCTTCTCTTCCCAAAACCTGTTGATTCTCTCACCATGATTTTTCTTCATTTCTGCTGTCCATGCAGTGGTGGCTCTCATTATTATTCTTGCTGTCGTATCGGCCATCTATGGACCACGCTATTTCAACTGTACTTTTCCATGTCTTTGCGCCTGGACTTAAACGTTCGCCCAGTATTCCCGCATTCGTTTCCTACTCTCAATCTTTTTATTTTATCGATTATTCCCCTTTAGGAGAGCGATTGAACTTGAATTCACGATTTCATCTTCAGGCGTTTTCCCTCTTTTCTTTCCAAAATCACTTCATCCTCTCGAAATGCTGCTTCTTCCGTTCAGCTGTCCATTTTTTCCAGGTTGCCGTGATGTTCTTTGCTCAAACTTAACATTTGTGATTCTATTCCGGCACTCGATGCGGTCCTCGAGATTTTCTATGTTGATATGTTACAGGTCCCTCTGGACCGTTGTCAGCCATTCTGTGCTGCATTTACTCTTTGTTATGATGTTGATTAGTTTCTTCGCCTTTCTGGAGTTTTCCAACCTATAGATGTGTGTGTAAAACTTTGCTCGGCGTTTTCTGATTTCTTCCGTTATTGTGTTGGTCTTTTCATAAAGTTCGATCTGAGGTCTCTTCATCCAAATGCCGTTTTTATTGACTGTCCCGTAAATCTTCCTGAGAATATTTCGTTCCTGCTTTTCTATGTCCTTAATTTTGGAATGACCGTGGATCACCATTGTTTCGGCTGCGCAGGTTGCTTCTGGAAGAATCACTGTTTTATAGTGCCTTAATTTTGCGTCGATCGAAATGCACTTCTTGTTGTAGTGAGTCCACATTAGCTTGTAGGCCTTCTGTAGCTTGGTGATTCTTTGTTCATATACTCTCATTATTATTATTATTATTATTATTATTATTATTATTATTATTGCTATTAAAACAGACCGGAGTTACACAACAGCGTCTGGCAATCTTGAGGCTCGGAAGACTACTAGGTCAAAACCTGCGGACGGCCGTCATTGACGTAGTTTTCCGTAGCTTCTCATCTTTTGGTTCAGGCAAATGTCGAGACGGTGATAAACACGGGCATTTCCTTTTAACTATTTCCACTGTTTCATTACCCCTCTCAACAACGGCACCTATTTTCTCCTACCTGATAGCAACCTGTTTTAAATTATATCATATTACAAGAGGTGTCTGAAAACTGCTTTATTTATTTTTCTAAAATGTTTTGAGTGGAAATGCTAAAGGTGGTGTTTTAAGATTTTAACCAGACAAAAATCGGTAATAATTCATAATACAGTATAACTGCAATACAACACACACAAAATATTATATTACACTAGTTAGACCTAAAAATACAATGTGCATTGTAATAAATTGTATGTCTACCCCTTATTATTCCCGTTTCCAACGGGGTCGGGGATGAGATGCGATGAAATTATATGAAGCAGATGGTTTTTACGGCCGGATGCCCTTCCTGACGCCAACCTCATGAGAGAAGTTGATGAGGGATGAAATGAATGAAGATGAATGAAACTGGGCAAGGATGTGGAAGGAAGCAGCTGTGGCCTGTCAGAAGGCACCGTCCCAGCATTTGCATGGAGTTGAAAATGGGGAAACCACGGAAAACCATTTCAAGGACGGCCGACGGTGGGGCTCGAACCCACGTCTACCGAACCCACAGGTAGCTTGGCCCCATGGCCTAGCGCTGCACTTTAGCGAGCGTAGCTACCGCTGTCGGTTTGCATTGTAATAAATAAAAGCCCCAAATAATTTTAAACAATCATATAGTGTTTTTGAAAATATGTCAGTTTTCTTAATATTTGTCGAAATTAAAATGCAAAATGTAGTGATTGGTATTTTTATTCACAGGTGAAAATCATTAGGTACCTATACTGTAGCCCAGATATATGATTTAATAAGTTATAATTACGAAGTAAATTCAAAAGCAAAAATTCTTGCTGAGAAACGGTACCTAACCCAACATTATCAAACCTAACACATGAGCTGCTTAGCAAACCAACCTTATTATTAAACTGGGTACCGGCACTATTAGTGGGTGCGGTACGTATTTCCACACTCCAAATAGTTTCTATATCACGCCACTTGGCAGGTTTGTCGGTACCATTATGTTTGATAATTCTAAAAGAGGAAACACCAAAAATGTCCCTTAGGATCCAAGATGGCGGCCATTTTTGATCAAGCGTTAAAAACACACGAAAATAAATACATTTGTTAAATGTGTGGTGCGTTGTGTTGTTTTCGACTAATTCCGACCTCCTGAACAAAATTGAAATATTTATCTGAACGTCTGAGGGCATCTAAGTACGTTTCGGGGCAAAAAGTACCGTTATTTTTGAACAAACGTTAAGAAATTTGAAAAATAAGGAATTAACAACATCTGGCATGTGGTATATTGTTTTCAACTGATTTCGACATCCTAAACACAACTGAAGTATGTCTTTGAACGTCTGAGGGCATACAAGTTCGTTTAGGGACAAAAAAGAAACCATTGTTTTTGAATAAACGTTAAGAAATTTGAAAAAAAAAAAAAAAGGAATTAACAATATCTGACATGTGGTATAGTGTTTTCGACTGATTTCGACATCCTAAGCACAACTGAAGTATATGTATTTGAACGTCTGAGGGCATATAAGTACGTTTCGGGACAAAGAGTACCGTTATTTTTGAACAAACATTCGAGACCAATAAAAATTAGTTGGGGGGGGAATGGATATTAATGAAAAAACAACCTTTGTCTTTGGTACTTTTTTTTTGGCAAATTCTCTTTGGTGCTCTATTGCGAAGTGAGCGTTTTTTTAATTTTTAAGGCATATAACATAAATGTTGTCCACGTTACATTTAAAAGATAAATATTTTACATTATATGTGTTTGTCACATAATAAAAATACATTGTTTATTATGTAATACTACTAATACTGTTTGGGTTTTATTGATCACAAAATATTACCTACTATGCAGTGGCCTCATCACTGGATGGTTACTTACATGATTTAAAAGGGTGTCTCTTTGAGTTTGACTTTCATTTTACCTGGCATTGTGGCATTTTCCTTGGCAATTTTTGCACATTTTTGCACATCATTGTACATGGCACATCGTTTCCAAAGCAACTACATGCTTTCGTTGAGCAGTTTTTTTTTGGCATCCACACTTGAGCAGTACTTCCCTTAAGGCTGTCCAAATCGGAGGCTGTGTTGTCCATCTAGGAGACCACGTGTCTTCGCGCGTAAGCAATTCCCAGCCCTTAATAAAACGCAAACGCAGTGTTAAAGTTTTCTACCCACAATACACAGCAGACTTACATACACTTTTGATTGAACTTACCTGTGGTGATGGTAGAAAAGGTTCGTTTTTTGAGGGCCTGTCACCAAACATGGCAGGCTTGGAGTGTAGTCCGAAGTGCATGTTGCAACAGGGCGTCTGTTGTCGGTGGAATACTTTCTATTGATTTGTTCTTGGTTGTTAGAACAATTTTTCTGGCCTCGTTTGTTGACCTAATTTCAGGATCTCCGGTGTACAAAATAACCACATATTTTTCCAAAGTATGAAAGACGTCATCAGGGAGATCAGGGAGTGGGGCAGATATTCTTCGGAAAGCGCTTGTTGCTTCTTCAAAGGCTAGCCACGTTTTCCATGCCTTTTTTTAGACATTGTTGCAAAAGAAGACGTTGTGTCACACCCACTAAAGGCGTGGAAGGCTGCGCATTTTTCTTCACCCAACGATTCGGCAATGTCATGAACGGCTAAGTATCGTCGGTTCTTCGACGCTGTAAAATAAATCCACAACTCTTCCAATCCACCTTGCCTGAATACAGACATGAATGGAATAGACAGCACAAGAACGTCCGTATCCCAGGAATGAGTCACCACTTTTCGTGCTCCGTGATCAGCCATATCTCGAATATGAAGCATCATTCTTGCATCGGCCTCTTCTAGTGCTTCACAGTCTAAGCCATCGATACTTGTTCTGCTTGAATCTGACAAAACTATGCGGCCGTCCATGTGGGTAACTAAGCATACCTCATTACTGTTATTTGCCAATGCAAGTGAGGCGATGAGTCAAAAAAGTTGCTCTTTGTTTGAAGAATTGTTTAAAAAGCCTAGCCAATTTCGAGGCACATTTGCTTCGTCACAGATTTCTCGTCGTACGCCTACTCCTCTGGCATCTCGAGCGGATTTTTTCAGACAATGTCAAGTCGCTTGCACCCCATTGTGGATGTAAATTTGTTAACGGTTTCCCTTAATTCTTTTGTGTAGTAGTCATTAAAAGTTTTCGCCGATTTTGGAGGGTTACCATGGACGAGTACAGCACCATCGTAGCTGACACCATCACAATGCTTCGGTAATTCCGTCGTCTTCACCAGACCTTCAAGAATGTGCGTTAAGTCGCGTTTTCCTTCATTGATGCGCAAATCTCGTTCCTAAGATAAATATGGGGTAAATTCTGGTTTTCATGTGCGCAGATTTTGTCGATGTCTAACTTCCTGTTCAGGCAAGCGACGAAGAGTTTGGAGAAAAGCTCAACATTAGCTCTAAGTGATCTTATTTTTCCAGTTGCAGCTGTTACCTTCGACTTTGAGACGACAAAAATCTGACAGTTTTGATTTTTTAATCGGATCAAAAACAGACTTACTTCCTTCGTTCCCGCTCAAATTCTTCGTATCTTCTCCGACCATCATCTTCGACACGGTCCAAACGGTGTTTTCCTTCAGGTGCCACGATGCGACTGTCGATAACTATCAATTCAGAATCGGCGTGTTGGAAAGGGTTCCCCATTTCTTCGAAACTTTCCTTCATTTTGCGTACGTTTTCTTTAAAATTTAGCTTGGAATGCAGGATAATCTTCATGGTGCATCGTCTCGGCTTTCTGGGAAGAAGTTGCAGAGTTGTCAAACTCATTCAGTAGCCTACAAACCTCTGGACCAGCGAGATACCAGCGTCTTAGGGCATTAGCATCTTCCGTCAAACCGATAGCTCCGCCATCACCCATCCCGACGGCGTTGTTCCGCTCGTGTGCCTGATCTACTCCAAAGGTCGAGAAATGTCGACAAGAATTCCGGACGACAAAATTCCCTTTACAAAACTCCTCGTAAACTTTTGATGCTCTCGTCTTTAACCGTATTTACGAGTATTAATGTCAAGGGCGCAGTAAGTTAATCAAGAAACAATTCCTTGCCCATAGCAGGTATGAACAACCTTTGCTGGTATTTGTCAAAACGCGCTAACGGTGTTGAAAACAAAAAGCGGGAAGGAGTGGGGGTGGGCGGTATTTTGTCAATTTTTTTATGATCTCCAAAGTTAAAACAATTATTATAGTTGTGTTTGGAATGTCGAAATTAATCAAAAACAGTGAGGCCAAAATGTTGTGAATTTCTTATATTTTTCAATTTTTTTTTTCACGTTTGTTCAAGAATAACGGTACTTTTTGCCCCCTAAATGAACTTATATGGCCTCAGACGTTCTAATAAATATTTTAGATGTGTTTGGGACGTCGAAATTCTTCGAAAACAATATAACACATGCAATATGTTATCGATTCCTTATTTTTCAAATTTCATTACGTTTGTTAAAAAATAACGGTATTTTTGACCCGAAACGTATTTATATGCCTTCAGACATTCAAATAAATATTTTAGTTGTGTTTAGGATGCCAAAATTAGTCGAAAACAACTCAACGCACCCCGCAATTACAATTTTTTTTTTTGGTATATTTTTAACGTTTGTTCAAAAATGACCGCCATCTTGGATCCTAAGGCACATTTTCGGTGTTTCCTCTTCTAGAATCATTAAACACAGTGTCACCAACAAACCTGCCAAGCGACGTAGTATAGAAACTATTTGCAGTATCTTCTTAGAATGTAGGATGTACCGCACCAACTATATTGCTTGCTCAAATTCACTGAAAACCACCAACTTAAAGACAAATATTTGTTCAAGGAGAGCTACATGGCTTTAATGTTTGTGCATTACACGACCTAATAGATGATAGACTTCATTTGTAGGCATGTTCTTCTTCTTCTCCTTCCGTTACGGCCTTCTAAAAACCACGTTACAATTTCAATTCGTCCTCATTATAATAATAATAATAATAAATATAATAATAATAATAATAATAATTTTTTATTATTATTATTATTATTATTATTATTATTATTATTATTATTATTATTATTGTAAGAGACTTACACACAATGTTTCCTCCTGACCCGTCCATCTGCTTGATCACGCCTGCCCCTTACACACAATAGAGAAAGAGGAAAGTAGTCTACATTTTATGTGCTAAGCGCTGAATATAACGAGAAATCTCATACAGTGCAATAACAACAACAACATATCTCATGCATAATGTAAGACGCCGAAGAGAGACCTCAAAATACTGACTTGTCTTCAACGAAGCGGAAAGAACAAGAATGGTGATATAATTCGTATGTTAATAGCACGAGAGTTAAGGGAAATGTATGACAGCTCTCAGTTCGATAAATGGGAGAACATCCGAAGAAACAACACACAACAGACCAGACCAGACCAGAAATCTGAATTACAAATTACATAGCCTGGAGTTCGATTCATGAACTAATTTCATGTACTGTTCGCTAGTCACTCCAGTGTGGTTAACTTATAAATTCACCCCACGCTAAAACATAGCTTGCTACAGTTTGAAATTCCTTTAATATCCGTTCAAAATTTAAAAATAAATTAAGCGACAGTAATAGACTAATTGTCAGTTTATTAAAAACTCAATGGTAAATCACCTCATCTGATTTCAAAATAGGCCACCTTCGTGGTGTCAATATGATGTTGACTTTCATCCTGGCTCTGAAAAGTAAATTGTAGTCACACCTCAGTCGTCTTACCAGTGGCTTTAATCTTCACATTCTGAAAAGTAGCCTATATTATCGCACAATAGAACCCAACAAGAAACAGCACGACCAAGGATGACATCACGAGTGATTTCAACGACGTAAACGTCAAGACTGTTGAGCATTTGAGTTTGAATTAAAACGAAACAATAATGAAAAAGGGAATCCTAGAACCACGAGAGAGAGAGAGAGACAGGGGGGGAATGATGCTGAAGGAATACATAGGTACAAGTCACTGGTGCGTGGCGACGAAAAACGCATTGCAGATCGAATACAGTGCGTATAGGAGATTTTTCACTTCTGAATATCTCTACATTCTCAAACACAATACGCTAATAGTGCGATGATTGTCTTTTTGATGAGCCAACTCACAGTTATCGGCCCCCAGCGATAAGGATAATATTTACGTACAGTACTAATAATATTGGGGGCTGCGTAGCGCAGTCGGTAGAGGCGCTGACCTTCTAACTGGGTTCGACCCCACCCGAGTAGTGGATTTTAGAAACAAAACTACCACTTTCGGAAACGCAAATAGCCCTGGGGTTCACTCAGCCTACACCATAAATGAGTACCAATGTAATTCCTGGAAGCAAAGACGGTCGGGCATGGAGCTGACAACTCCATCCCATCTAGTGCCGATGTCACAAAGAGTGGAAGCCTCTACCTTCCACTAATCCCAGGGACTCCATGGCCTACTTTGCTTTTACTGCTAATATTACCAAAATAGGAGACAGTAAATGCCCTCGTTTCCCGAAGGAAGGAAGGAAGGAAGGAAGGAAGGAAGGAAGGAAGGAAGGAAGTAGAACCAAGAGCAGCACACAGGAAAGATTGAATACGAATCGCCCCAAAATCACTGGAAAAATGGATACTGGACCCATTTCAGGAATCCTAATGGGTCGCCATTTCCTCAACATTTCAGTGAGACCTGGGGATAAGACGACTCGGAGTAAAATGTGGAGGTTGGCTACACACAATCTTCCCTTTTAGTGGGCACATTCGATGCTCCAGGCAGGTCCGGTACCGTCTCTTGATGAATGAAGTAATTTTTGGATTTGTCTATTGGTACAGGGTGGCTTCTCACCAATGTCTCAATCTCATGGGTGTGATTGAAAGCCACTAAGCTCTGAGTGGTGTAAGTAATGGCATTCGAGACACAACTAGTGTCTGTCGATGCTGTGAAAGGTGCTACCCACAGGATCAGTACAACTGTACTTGCTCAGTGAAGAAATCATTGACAAACCACCTCACTCCTCGCCTTGACTAATATACTCCACTGCACCGCTACCTTGAATTTTGGGTAAATCTCCCCAAACAACCCACAGCAGTACTTTTGGAGGATCCAACCAGACTTCCGGCTGATAACTGAACAAACAACGGTATCCCTTCAAAGACGATTACGTGCCGAGTGCGACCGTGCCCGATGCGAACCAGTAAAAATCGTGGCTGTAGCGATCCTGCTAGTAGCTTACAGTGCCCCATGCGACCCATTGTTCGAGAGAAGAATTGAAGAGCTTATTTCCAACGTGCCGTAAATCCATGAAATGCAAAACTTCAGAAATCGCTTTTTTGTGTCTTAGTATAATTAAAATCAGATATGATTATGAATATAATGTAATTTCATTCATTACTGTTATGCACATCCTAACACTAAGTTTTAAAAATCTCCTATCATTGGAAATTGTGGTAATCGTGTCCTGTAAGTTGGAGTTAGGACGTTTCGGAAATAAATCATATAAATTGGCTATGTTTCAGTGGCATTTATGAACATATAAATAGTTTCAACACAACAAACACAAACTGATGCTCTGCATATTCTTCAAAGTTAGCTATGGCCTTGATTTATCAGAGAGCCATCGGATTGCTCAACATGGATATAAGACACATTGGAAATAAAAAAACCCGTAGGAGTTACATCACTTTACAAATAAACTTAGTTCTTAGATCTCAGTTAATATGGGATATACGACGTATTGCGACTTAAAACCTTTGCATACGTCGAGAGAACCTATAAACTTGCTCTTGAAGGAACAAACTGAAAAACCGTCAATTTTGGATTTACGACACTTTGGAAATAAGCTCTTCAATTTTTACCTAAGCGGAATTTTAGCAGAGACAGATGTGATATAAATTCCCGGATTCCACCGATACATCAGTGCTTGGGTCGCTAGTGGCACGATGCCAAATTGGTGGGTCGCTTGCGGCACGGGTCGCATCCGGGACGGTCGCATCCGCCACGACACCTCAAAGACGACACATACAGTATCTGCAGGTATCTGGAAGTTATTTTAGAACCAAACCCAAGCTCCGTGGTACCACGGCCCTAGCCTACCATGCGACCGCTACCCGACCGTTCGGTCTACATATTGCGGGGTGATTCGTGGTCAGCGCGTCAGGTCTCCTCAGCCATTAACCTTGGTCTCCGTGACCGGGGCGCTATCCCACTGTCAGACAGCTACTCAGTTGTCCTCACGAGGTTGAGTGCACCCCGTTCCAGCCCTCATGTCAGTCTATAAAATTCCTGATGGAGCCGGGAATCGAACCCAGGGCCCACAGATGAGTGGCACGCGCACTACCCCAACACCACGGGTCCTCTCTATTATTGAGGTTTTACTGTATAGAGATTGTGCAGCTGCTTTACTGCTAGATTTGAGGTTTCCTCAACCTCCTCACGCCCTTGTATTACGTAAATAATTTGTAGCCTAGTTTTATTCTACTTTTATACCTGTGGTATTGACCAAACCATAACAAACGATAACAAAACGTGAGGTGAGAACCAGAGAGTTCTATCTACACTTTTTGGGGATTTTGATTTTTTCGTTCTAAATGGTACAGGGAGATATGTACTATCATTATCCATGACAGGAACATCCGTATCATTTCCCGTTTCCAGTCATTAAGCAGGTGAATTTGGTTCTATCTGCAAAAGTTTGCAAGGCTGAGAACCAGATGGTTCTATCTACTGAATGTTGGTAGATAGTACACACTGGATCAGCTGTTTGGATTTTGGCTGTTTGGCTATAACTCGTAAGGAGTCCAGGAAGAGAAAGCGTAACCCTCGACAGTGGAAAAATAATATTCAAAAGAGTGGAGGCGAGTACATTAGCACTGCGGATAAAAAGGTAGTTGAGAAGGAATTAAAACATGAAGACTGTAAGTGCAAATTTAAGTGTTATCATAAGATATCTAAAGATAACCGGAATTGCATAATGATTTCATTTTATTCACTGTAAGAAATGAGAAAATACATTTTATTTTACAGAGCTCCGAGTGTAAATCTTCTCGGAGGATCATGAAAGTTGACTCTAGGAAACGTAAGTCTTTCTCTTACTTTTTACAAGTGAATGGCACGCAGGTAAGACTATGCAAGAGACCTTGTTGGTCAGTCAAAAAGTAATATACAAAGTGCATTTTAACTAAGATCAAACATCAAGAACTCCAAAATCCAATGAGAGAGGAAAGAAAACAAGAGAGGATTTCCAAACACTGTGAAGATTTTGTTAAAAAGCACATTGAATCATGTCCAAGGGCAGAGTCGCATTACTGCAGGGATGTGATACAATAGGAATACGTAAGTCTTGATTTAAATGTAACTAGAATGTACGAGTTGCATAATGAAGTTTGCATACACAATAGCTATAAAGCGGTAACACTGTCAATGTACAGGATAATCTGGACTTCTTAGCACCAAAATCCGATCGGTGTGACTTATGTGTGGAGTTTATCATGGCGAAAAAGGAAAATAAAATCACAGAGAGTTTGTCAACGAAATTGAATAACCATTTAGAAGAGAAATCATTCATGCGATAGGAAATAGAACATGACAGACGAAATGATGCTATGACGATATGCTTTGTTCTACAAAATGTAATAGCTTTAACTCGTGCAAATGTTAGTTGCCTCTTTTATAAAAGAAAACTGATCTATAGGCCCTACAATCTTACTGCTCATGTATCGAGGAATAAACATGGCTATTGCGCTATTTGGCATGTGTGCGGCAGATCTGGAAATGGCATTGCAAGTGCTGTAATTTATGTATTACAAAATATTTCACCCAGAAGTGAGGGAATATATTCTTTGGAATGATAGCTGAGTTCCTCAGAATAGAAACTCACTGATTCGTTTTACTTTGGCTAGCTTTCTTTAAGAAACTAACCTCATAAGGGAAATTAACATGAAAATTTCAACACTGGGGCATTCTTGCATTCAGGTGGTTGACAACATCCAATCAAACATAGCGAAGTCTTTGCGGTTATCATAGCTGACGTCTCCAGTTTCACTAGTAAGAATTCTTCTCTCTTGCAACAGGAGGTCACCGTACATTATGGTGCTTGAGGCCATTTTTAGCCTACTTTCGATTTTTGCAAAAAATGAAAGTAGACTTATGAGATCAACACAGGGCGAAAAAAGTGTGTCTGTCTGTCTGTGTGTGTGTATGTGTGTGTGTGAGTCTGTGTGTGTGTGTGTGTGTATGTGTGTGTGAGTCTGTGTGTGTGTGTGTGTGTGTGTGTGTCTGTGTGTGTGTGAGTGTGTACTCAATGTCTGTCCCCCCCTATCAATTCGAACACGGTGAATGTGAATTGAACGAAATTTGGTACAAAGGTAGCACTAGCAAAGGACACCTCAGTGTCATGTTTTATATCGCCGCCATCTTAACGGAAACGTAATGGCGGCCACACAAATGTTCAAAGCTTAAATCAAATTACGACTAACCTAATCATCCGATCTCTACCAAATTTTGCAACAACATACCTTTATGGGGGGACCATCCTTTGACCAAACCAATAGGCCATCAGGGTAATAGTTTGCGGATGGCGGCCATCTTTGTGTGAAAATCTATTCCCCCTATTAATTCGAACACGGTGCAACCGAATGGAACGAAATTTGGTACAGAGGTAGTACTAACAAAAGGCACCTCAGTGTCATGTTTTATATCGCCGCCATCTTGACGGAAACGTAATGGCGGCCACACAAATGTTCAAAGTTTAAATCAAATTACGACTAACCTAATCATCCGATCTCTACCAAATTTTGCAACAACATACCTTTATGGGGGGAGCATCCTTTGACTAAACTAATAGGTCATCAGCCTAATAGTTTGCGGATGGCGGCCATCTTTGTGTGAAAATCGATTCCCCCTATTAATTCGAACACGGTGCAACCGAATGGAACGAAATTTGGTACAGAGGTAGTACTAACAAAAGGCACCTCAGTGTCATGTTTTATATCGCCGCCATCTTGACGGAAACGTAATGGCGGCCACACAGATGTTCAAAGCTTAAATCAAATTACGATTAACCTAATCATCCGATCTCTACTAAATTTTGCAACAACATACCTCTATAGAGGAAGCATCCTTTGACCAAATGAATAGGTCATTAGCCTAATAGTTTGCGGATCGCGGCCATCTTTGTGTGAAAATCAATTCCCCCTATTAATTCAAACACGGTCAAACCGAATGGAACGACATTTGGTACAGAGGTAGCACTAGCAAAGGGCATCTCAGTGTCATGTCTTATATCGCCGCCATATTGACAGAAACGTAATGGCGGCCACACAAATGTTCAAAGCTTAAGTTAAATTACGACTAACATAACCATCCGATCTCTACCAAACTTTGCAACAACATTCCTTAATGGAGGGAGCATCCTTTGACCAATCTAATAGCTTATTAGCCTAATAGTTTGCGGATGGCGGCCATCTTTATGTCAAAATTGATTCCCCCTATTAATTCGAACACGGTGGAACAGAATGAACGAAATTTGGTACAGAGGTAGCACTAGCAAAGGACAACTCAGTGTTATGTTTTATATCGCCGCCATATTGACAGAAACGTAATGGCGGCCACACAAATGTTCAAAGCTTAAGTTAAATTACGACTAACATAACCATCCGATCTCTACCAAACTTCGCAACAACATTCCTTTATGGAGGGAGCATCGTTTGACCAATCTAATAGCTTATTAGCCTAATAGTTTGCGGATGGCGGCCATCTTTATGTCAAAATTGATTCCCCCTAATAATTCGAACACGGTGAAACCGAATGAACGAAATTTGGTACAGAGGTAGCACTAGCAAAGGGCACCTCAGTGTCATGTTTTATATTGCCGCCATCTTTACTAAAACTGAATGGCGGCCACTCAAACGTTCAAAACGTAAAATCAAATAACGACTAACCAAATCATCCGATCTCTACCAAATTTGGTAACAACATACCTTCGTATAGGATGCGTCTTGTGACCAAACTACAAGGTCGTCCGCCATACCATTTCAGGATGGCGGCCGTGCGAATTATGCAAACTTTATAATCCATATCATGGGACCCACCAGTTCCGATTATCGACCCGAGAATCGTTTTAACTGTTCTAAAGGAAGAGGCACGTTCGAAATTAAAAGTTTATTTTGTAATACTATAGTGCAGACGCGATTTTAAAAAGCTGAGCCGATTCAGTAATAAGACAAGTTGGCAGCGGATATCTTGTGCCTGACTTATATTTCACTAATTTGAGTATTGCATGCAATATAGCGTACTGATACCAAATAAATAAACTTTGTATGAAATGCTTTATATATAAATAATATACTCCAGTGATGAAATCGTTTAGTATAAATCATTATTTGCTAACAAGTTCTATGTAAGTCATTTTATATAGAACGATATTCGTTGACACAATTAGCTCAGTGGTAGAGCATTAGCCTATCGCTCAAATGCCTATGGTTCAAACCCGATCAGAGCTAGGTTTTTTGCTTGAAATGTTATATGTTTATTGTTTTGTAATGACTCAGACGTTTTAAAATTAAGCGTTATATTGTGCATATTATGGTGTAAAATATATATTTAATTAAAACATAATTCGCCAGCAGATTTACTCGAGACATCTAGCTGCCAAAAAGGTAACTGCACGCCGACCTACTTATTAACTTCCAGATTTTATTGAAAAGTTTCTTCTTCTGGCCGCTAGAATGCACTCGCTCTGTTAGGATTATATTGTTCGATATTTCACCACTAGATGTCACGACTAGTCTACATGGGGCTCCTTTGATTACTATACCATTGGCATTCTATGAGCATCGAATTTGAAGAATGACAAGATGATACTACGATACATTTTTACTTTTTATTTTAAAGGGTTTGTAACAGCCTATTTTGCGTTACTTGAAAATGTTATTTGAAGTAAAGAACAAAACGATTTCACATAGTAACTGAATTCAAGCCGTTGGTGTTAGTTCAGGTTATTAATTACTACTTTTATTTCAGGCAAATAGCAATCGAAAATATCCACATAGTTTGTATACACACGTCTCTGTAGGGTCATGGAAAGATTTGTTAATTCAATTAGGGTTGTGAAAGCCATGCACAACCAGACGTGTAAAGACATGCCTCAACTCAAAGTTGGATGTTGCCCACGGCAGGTCGTATATGTAATAATAATAATAATAATAATAATAATAATAATAATAATAATAATAATAATAATGTTATTGGTTTTACATCCCTTTTAACTACTGCTGCTTTTAGAGACACCGGGGTGCCGGAATTTTGGCCCGAAGGGGATCTTTAACCTGCCAGTAAATGTACTGACACGGCTCCCTCGCATTTGTGCACCCTCAAATGCCAGCTGACTGCGCCAGGATACGAACCTGCAACCTAGGGCCCAGCAAGCGAGAACGTTACCGCTGAGCCACGCAGCCAGTCCGGTCGATTATGTCTCCAGATCCATAACATTCTTGATATACTTCTTATCCTTCTTTCTTCAATGATGGTAGCAGTTTTTATCTAGGCTGTGGCGTTTGGTAGAGGTAAATCGTTTCTAAGGTCTTCAACAAAGAATAGTTCTATTATACTCTTTGATAATAACAACGAGTTATAACTATACTCATACATTTAGGAGAAAGTAGGCTATATGTCCTTTACTGAACATCTTGTTTAGTGTTGCGTTAGTAAAAAAAAGTGTTGATGCTTGATGGTATGGTGAACTTAAGTATGATGCTTTTCAGTCGGTCAACACGACCGACTGAAAAGCATCTAATTTTAGGTCACCATACCATGTACTTTAGATGAAAGCATCCGATTTCCGTGACTACCAGACTCAAAGGAAACTGTTTCAGTAGAGTAAAATACCGTATCTGCAGGTATCGCAGCTAAAATTTTGTGCAGACGACCTGTTCAGTGTTGGTTAGTTATTGTTGTTTTAAGGGGCGGAACTACGAGGTCATCTGCCCCTAAGGGCCCTTTTCAGTGTGTACTTTAAGACAAGTCAAGGTATTCAGAAGGGGATTAAAGTCAAGATGCCGAAGAGTTGAAACAACAGGACTAATAACAATCAGCAACAAAACATATAGTACCAACCCGACTACCAGAAGCAAGAGTTTCTATATCAGGGAGGCTACAGATAGCCATTCCATGATGAAATGGATGTCCACTGTCGATGTAGAGTTCTACAAAGCAATTTTGAAATTAAGAACCTTATGACTCTAACAACTTATGCAAATTTTAGAGCCAGAAAATTCTATCTGCATGCAGACTTTGGAATAAGTCTTTAAATATCTATGATCTCTATGTAGTTGTTAAATTCGGTGTTAATTCATTAAAGTAGAACCTTGTATCATCATTTTGAAATACTTCGCAAAGAGCTGGCTTCAATACTACATACTTCATGCAATTCCAAACTTCAAACACCTCTCCTGAACAATTAACTTAAAGTCAGATAGAACCCTCTGGTTCCCACCTCACGAAATGATAACAAACAGCCAAAAAATTAAACTGAATGTATATTTGGTCATTGTACACCTCATCCGGGAAAATTCACAATGTTTAAACAGAAAGTTTCCTTTAATTACGAAGATAATACAGTACATATTATGAGTAGGCCTACATACTTTGTGATTGTGCTGCCCGAATCTAAGATACACTTTGGTGACGTAACATTATCGAGCAATGCCATACAAATGCATCCCACACACAGTATTACTGCAACAAACATACAAAGAAGACACTTAAGACATTTGACACTGGAGTAGTGCGTCCCATGACAACAGAGGCGAACAATAGCATAACCAACACATATACTTTACGATGACATCGCAACAAGAATAATTTTACAGGACCTCACTCAAAGGAACGGCAATAACCATAACCATTGAAAAAGAATAGTTCTTGGCTGGCTAGGGTAGACTTGCATACAGAAACAACACATAGCATACAGACCTTTTCCTTTAAACACAAAAAATATTACTCCACTAAAGTATTCTTTCTTTCAGAAGAGGCAAGTGAGTTCTGTAAAGAGCCATAACACTCGGAGGTTTATTTCCGAAAGGGTTGGCACGTATATTATGTAAGGGTGGAAGCAGTTGCCAAGATTTGTGGGAAGGAGGAAAGCACGCTCGATAGCATAGGTCAAGTCTTAAAGACGCTTGGTTATCCACTGGATAGCAAGTTTTAAGTGAGTGCTCGTTGAATCTTGAAACGAATGGATCGAAACGAGTCAATAATTCAGAATGTAGAGGCAGTAAGATGTACACAACACACACAGACAGACAGACAGACAGACAGACACCGTAAATAAGAGACCGTTTCTAGGAGCGAATCGAACAAATTTAGGAGCTGTTTATACACCTAAATCTATGTGGAGAGAACGTAGTACATATGAAGCAACATCTTAATGCTAACTAATAACTTCCATGCCAGAGCGGAATACACAACCTCCACAAATAACTTTATCTACTTTAGCATCGTCATTTCGGATTTCGGCATCGACTTTCTAAGTCAGAGGGCCTGTTCAAGGAACCACCCTCGTATAACATCAGTTTCAATGTCGTCCCCCAACACCTCCACTAACACCCGCGATTGTTCGCTGTTCCACCCCTCAAAAAAACAATAACACTAATAAATACCCACAAGATCCTTCTCGTTTATGAAAACATTTTTATTTTGTGAATTATTATTATTAATATTAGTGTATTATGGTGTCAAGAATAGCTAGAATCTGTTCACTGAATTTCGTTGTGAACAGTACTCTCCATATGAAATAACGAAGTTCCATTCTAGGCAAGTTAGGCTAATTGAAGTTAAACTCAATATAGAGATCCCAGGGTCCGGTAGAATCCATTGCAGAGCCGCGGTCCGGTGATTGAGAAATACCACCTTATTAGGGGAAACGTGGAAGACACCAGCGTTAACTATTACGGGGCACCCCAGATAATAATATAACCAGGTAGAGTAAGAAATTCAATTTGTATTTTTTCCTTGGCCATACCACATTTTTATCGGAATCCAATGAAGAAAGTTGATAAAACAACGACAATGTTGATAAAATAAACTAGTGGGGTGAACGTAATATATTGATATGTTTTATATGTGCTACTCTTGTCTGCCAGGATTATGCTGCCGACTTAGGTATTTCCTTTCCCTAATGCATGCAGCAAGAACATAACAATAGGTCAATTCCATAAGCCCGGGTCGAGTATTCATGGACATCGGGATAATTGAGACAAATTTAAAATACAATTGATTTTTGCTAATATCCACGAAACAAAGGATTCTGATTAATAATATGCTATATAACAAAGGAGAAACTGTTCCGCCTAGTCAATACATTTATTTACAACAAGTTATAAACTTGCTATTATTTGGTATGTTTCGGGGCCTCTAGTACTGGTCCCTTCTTCAGCCATAAATTAAGTTGCAAAATCCAGCATAATTAAAGATATCATTATAAACAAGAAGTTCCGTGAAGAACTATACAGCCTACTTTTCATGCCAATGATTATTCTACAGTATATGAACCTATCTAGAATAATGACGAAATTAAGTTGATAATATCGAAATATCTAATTAGTTCAAAATATACCTGGTATAATGTAGCCTAATAGAGCACTACAGTTGGCAGCCCTGGTGACTGAACAGATTCTTAGTTCCATCTCTTAAGGTACAGAATACAAAATTTGGTTGAAGTCCAATGGACGTTACATGCAGTTAGACACTGGATCTATCAGCACGAGTAAAGGCATGTTGCCAACAATATCATACGTGTGCTGGTCAGAAATATTCTGAAATATTATGATATCTTGTTGTGCCAATTTTGGATGAAATCCATTTGTTAGTATAGAAGTTACATGTATTTTAAAATTGGACATATCAGCACACATAGAATCATGTTGGCAGCACTGACTTGTATTAATTACTCCAAATTAATCTAGAATGCCAGGTGCTATACGTGTGCAAAGTATAGAGATGTTGGCTTGCATACTTTCCGATATATTGATATTAGGGTAAAAAGAATATAGACAGCATTTATTAACAGTTGGCAGCCCTGATTGCTCTTAACAATACTTATAGTCATATCTGTTATGGTACACATAGCACATACGAAATTTGGTTGAAATCCAACTGATAGTATAGAAGTTACATGTATTTAAAAATTGGTACTATCAGCAGGCTTATAATCATGTTGGTAGAACTGACGTATATAGGTTACTCCAAATTGATCTAAAATGTCAGAATATACGTGTGCATAGTTTAAAGCTGTTGGCTTGCATACTTTCTGATATATTGGTATTTGGATAAAAACAAGTAGTTCCGTGAAGAACTATACAGCCTATTTTCATATATCCTGCTCATGTTAATTGTCTCTATCAACATACAAAATTTCAGTATAATTGCTGTAACAGATTCGTAGATATTGAGAACCGTCTAAATATTTCATATGGTCGCCAAGATGGATTTTTATTTTTGTACTATTACATTATGATTATTGTGTACGCGTGGTATTCAAACTTCAATCGCATGATTAGAACACAAGAAGTAAAAACGAGATTTTTAAAGTACGCACACCAGCTATCTTGTGATTATGCAAACAATTGAAATAAATTACATGCCAGTGGACCAACATTTGTATAAGCATTTAACGTGCAACGTTTCACGGCATTCGGATAGTTAATTCGCGAGAAACGTCCATTTAAATATTTATACTTCGCGTCGCCGTCATGTTGGATTTGTGCTCACCAGGTTACTGAAAGTCCTATAGGTGAACATATGTTCATAGTCTCTATGAACATTTAAAAAAAAAACAGTTTGGTTGCTGTAAAAGATTCATAGATATTGAGAACTGTCTAAATATTTCGGAACCTCGCCATTTAGGATTGTTATATGTATAGCCCATAGAGTTATGTACCATTCAAGGACAATTATTGCCTAGCTTCGTTATTCAAACTCTCACTTCGATCGCATGATTACGAGACAAGAATAAAAACTTAATTTTAAAATTTCGCACAGCCGCCATCTTGAGGTTATGTAAACAATTGAATTAAATTAGATGGCAGTGCATTACAATCTGCAAAATCATTTACTGTACCGGTACCACATTTCACTGCGCTCAGAGAGTTAAATCACGAGAAAAGTCTATTAAAATATTTCAAATTCGCTTGGTCGCCATGTTCGTTTTGTACTTTACAGGTTTATGAAATATACATAGGTAAACTTGTATCAGTACCCTTTATCACCGTACAAAATTGCATGATGATGTCTGTAATAGTTTCGGAGATATAGAATGTCAGTGAAATATTTCGCACAGCCGCCATTTTGAGGTTATGTAAACAATTGAACTAAATTAGACTCCAGTGCATTACAATGTGCATAAACATTTGCTCTACCAAGTTTCATTACGTTTGGATAGTTAAATCGCGAGAAATGTCTATTTAAAAGTCTCAATTTAGCTTGACCGCCATGTTGGTTTTGTAGTCACCAGGTTTTTAGAAGTCTCATAGGTGAACTTCTAGCAGTGCCCTTTATCACCGTACACAATTTCAGGGCGATATCGGTAATAGTTTCGGAGATATTGAATGCTAGTGAAATATTTCGCACAGCCGCCATGTTGGATTGGTGAGACGTAACAAAATTTGAAGGGCACGGTCGAGGTCGCCGGGAATAGTGCTATGATCTTACCGAGTTTCATTGAAATCACTCCAGCCGTATAGATTTTATTAGGGGGGGACATACACACTCGCACACACACACACACACACACACACACACACACACACGGACAAAAGGTGATCTCATAAGCCTATTTTTTCAAAATTGAAAATAGGCTAAAAATAGAGAGAGAGCAATTATTAACAGTTGGCAGCCCTGGTGGCTCTTAAGAATACGCTCAGTCATATCTGTTTATGTACAGATATTACATACAAAATTTGGTTGAAATCCAATTGATAGTGTAGACGTTATATGCATTTAAACATTGGACCTATCAGAAGGCTTAAAATTATTTTGGCAACACTGTCATGGTTGCCCTCCTGGAAATTAAACAGAAATAGTATTATCTACATATGTGCCAATTTTGGAATAGCTCCCACGCATACCTTGCCAGATATCCAACATGGAGCTCAAATTTCTAGTGCGTTTTTTCAGCAGTTGGTAGCACTGACATCATTTTCAAATATGGACGTGAGATATTCCGGTGCACATCTTTACTCGTACTAAATTTGGTTTTGATTGCTGCAGCCGTTTAGGAGTTGATAGGGGGGACACACACACAGACAGACAGACAGACAGACAGAAGGACAGACAGACAGACGGACAGACATTTTCCCGGATCGATCTCATAAGTCTACTTTTTCCTCATTTTTGCAAAATGTGAAAAGTAGGCTAAAAATACATAAAATGATGAGTGAATGGATGAAATGAGGTGAAAAAGAACATATTAATCATGAGAAGTAATATGAGTGCGCATTTCATCCATTCACTCATCATTTTATGTATTTTTAGCCTACTTTCGAATTTTGCAAAAAATGAAAGTAGACTTATGAGATCACAACAGGGCGAAAAAAAGTGTGTCTGTCTGTGTGTATGTGTGTGTGTGTGTGTGTGTGTCGTGTGTGTGTGTGTGTGTGTGTGTGTGTGTGTGCAAAGGTAGCACTAGCAAAGGACAACTCAGTGTCATGTTTTATATCGCCGCCATCTTGACGGAAACGTAATGGCGGCCACACAAATGTTCAAAGCTTAAATCAAATTACGACTAACTTAATCATCCGATCTCTACCAAATTTTGCAACAACATGCCTTTATGGGGGCAGCATCCTTTGACCAAACTAATAGGTCATCAGCCTAATAGTTTGCGGATGGCGGCCATCTTTGTGTGAAAATCGATTGCCCCTATTAATTCGAACACGGTGAAACCGAATGGAACGAAATTTGGTACAGAGGTAGTACTAGCAAACGGCACCCCAGTGTCATGTTTTATATCGCCGCCATCTTGACGGAAACGTAATGGCGGCCACACAAATGTTCAAAGCTTAAATCAAATTACGACTAACCTAATTATCCGATCTCTACCAAATTTTGCAACAACATACCTTTATGGAGGGAGCATCCTTTGACAAATCTAGTAGGTCATTAGCCTAATAGTTTGCGGATGGCGGCCATCTTTGTGTCAAAATCGATTACCCCTATTAATTCGAACACGGTGAAACCGAATGGAATGAAATTTGGTACAGAGGTAGCACTAGCAAAGGGCACCCCAGTGTCATGTTTTATATCGCCGCCTTCTTGACGGAAACGTAATGGCGGCCACACAAATGTTCAAAGCTTAAATCAAATTACGACTAACCTAATCATCCGATCTCTACCAAATTTTGCAACAACATACCTTTATGAAGGGAGCATCCTTTGACAAATCTAATAGGTCATTAGCCTAATAGTTTGCGGATGGCGGCCATCTTTGTGTCAAAATCGATTACCCCTATTAATTCGAACACGGTGAAACCGAATGGAATGAAATTTGGTACAGAGGTAGCACTAGCAAAGGGCACCTCAGTGTCATGTTTTATATCATCGCCATCTTGACGGAAACGTAATGGCGGCCACACAATTGTTCAAAGCTAAAATCAAATTACGACTAACCTAATCATCCGATCTCTACCAAATTTTGCAACAACATACCTTTATGGAGGAAGCATCTTTTGACAAATCTAATAGGTCATTAGCCTAATAGTTTGCGGATGGCGGCAATCTTTGTGTCAAAATCGATTACCCCTATTAATTCGAACACGGTGAAACCGAATGGAATGAAATTTGGTACAGAGGTAGCACTAGCAAAGGGCACCTCAGTGTCATGTTTTATATCGCCGCCATCTTGACGGAAACGTAATGGCGGCCACACAAATATTCAAAGCTTAAATCAAATTACGATTAACCTAATCATCCGATCTCTACCAAATTTTGCATCAACATACCATTATGGAGGGAGCATCCTTTGACCAAACTAATAGGTCATTAGCCTAATATTTTGCGGATGGCGGCCATCTTTGTGTGAAAATCGATTCCCCCTATTAATTCGAACACGGTGAAACCGAATGGAACGAAATTTGGTACAGAGGTAGCACTAGAAAAGGCCACCTCAGTGTCATGGTTTATATCACCGCCATCTTGACGGAAACGTAATCGCGGCCACCCAAATGTTAAAGGCTAAAATGTAATTACGACCAACCTAATAATCTAGTCTCTACCAAATTTTGCAACAACAAATCTTTATGTGGGAAGCATATTCTGACCAAACTGCTAGATCATCAGCCCAATAGTTTGCAGATGGTGGCCAAGTATGTGTGCAAATCGATTCCCCCTATCAATTCAAACACGGTGAAACCGAATTGAACGAAATTTGGTACAGAGGTAGCACTAGCAAAAGGCACCTCAGTGTCATGTTTTATATCGGCGCCATCTTGACGGAAACGGAATGACGGCCACCCAAATGTTAAAAGCTTAAATCAAATTTCGACCATCCTAATAATTTGATCTCTGCCGGATTTTGCAACAACATGCCTTTTTGTGGAAAGCATCTTATGACTGACTACAAGGTCATCAGCCCAATAGTTTGCAAATAGCGGCCATGTATGTGTGCAAATCCATTCCCCAGATCAATTCAAACACGGTGAAACCGAATTGAATGATTTTTTTTACAGAGGTAGCACTAGCAATGGGCACCTCATATTCATGTTTAATATCCCTATAGCACGTTGTATTTCAGCAAGCTAATACAACCAACATTCAATTATACTCCTTGAAAAGGACAAAGAGTTATAACAATACCCATGCATTTAGGAGAAAGTAGGCTATATGTTCTTTACTGAACATCTTGTTTATTATGATATCTTTAATTATGCTGGATTTTGCAACTTAATTTATGGCTGAAGAAGGGACCAGTACTAGAGGCCCCGAAACATGTACCAATTAATAGCAAGTTTATAACTTGTTGTAAATAAATGTATTGACTAGGCTGAACAGTTTCTCCTTTGTTATATAATGAATCTGTCAATACGGAAAATGAACTTCTTTCAGAGCACAATTTTAATAATATGCTGTTAAAATAACAGCAATAAATCGAGAAATTAAGTTCTAATAGAGAGATATGAACGAATTCACGAATTATTACAATACTATTTTGTTGTTTATTGCTAGAGAATGACATGTTCAGAGATTTTATTTCTTTTCGGCACCTGTTCGTTTGTACTGAAGTAAATTCCAAAGTATCAAACACTTGCATGTACCTGCTGATTGTGTTTACAACGGGTTAACTTCTAAAATTACCAGGTAGGCCTACTCTAGGGAATAGAATAGCCAGGCACAGTAACAATTAAACATTTTTCTTGGCCATACCGCACTTATACCAGATGAGAATCCAATGGACATTTAATGCAGGTTATGTGAAAATAACAAAATTCCAAAATCCATCTCCACCGACACCATTATCAAACAAGAAGTTCCGTGAAGAACAAATAATAGAGCCTATTTTCATAACTTCATTATATTCTACTGGTACTTTCCATTTCAAAACTCTTGATCCATTGTGCGAAGTTTCACTGTGATCATTCCATGACGAGTTAGAGGAATTAATTACTGAAATATTGACATCTATAATTTATGAAAATTAAACTAAAGAATAATGTATCTATAGATTAAAATTACAGTTGTAGCTCATTGTACTCAATTTCACTGCAATCGATAAAACAGCCACCGAGTAGGTAAAGAAACATTTTCCAAAATAATTGGTTCGTCACTTTTGTTCATTTTGTCAAATTTGTCTGTGTTTGGAGGAATAGAAACTGAGCAACAGTCATTGAAAAAATCGTTTATTTCGGTGTATATCCCATACCGTACGTTACAATAGGCTTTGTGATCCCATGGTTGCATTAAACGTTATTTTCAATTATTTGTTCAGGTATGGTTCGTCATTTAGATCGATCGTTCGTCTTGGGTCACCAGCTAGTACATGTCGTTTGCCTGTGATAGGGCTGGTACTCTTAATCGATTAATTTCTGTTATCGAATGACCGATTAATCGAAGCAGATATATCGATTAGTTGCTATAAATGACGATTAGTGGCTTGTGCGTTTAATCGGTTGGTATTTTAATCGATTAATCGGTTGGTTGAATACTCTAATAATTGTTTGGTCGATTAATTGATGTACTTTGCTCCTTTCACTATCCTGTCACAGAAGCAAATCAGACATTTAATTAATTAAAATATATTGTATCATATATTCTCAAAAAAGTACCTTCTTTGTGAAAAGTAGGCTAAAACAAAGCGAAAGAAAAATGTTCTTGTAATAAATTGTAAACATTGAGCAAGAATTCAAAATTCTTTGCTGAATACTTCTCGTTTTCATTTTTCGTAACTCTTCCCAATTTGATTGATGTATGTCCTTCCACTGTCACTGACTCTTATTTGGTTATTGTTAACATAAACAAGGTAGAACACTTAGTACATTAAGGCAAAAAGTAACTTTTATAGATTTCTATACATGTATGTCTACCCCTTATTCATCCCGTTTCCAAAGGGGTCGGGGATGAGATGCGATGAAATTATATGTGGCGGGTGGATTTTACGGCCGGATGCCCTTCCTGACGCCAAACTCATGAGAGAAATTAATGAGAGATGAAATGAATGAAGATGAATGAAACTGGGCAAGGATGTGGAAGGCAGAGGCCGTGGCCTGTGAATAGGTACCGTCCCAGCATTTGCCTGGTGTTGAAAACGGGAAACCACGGAAAACCCTTTCAAGGACGGCCGACTGTGGGGCTCGAACCCACGTGTCTACCGAGTCAGCAGAGAGCTTGGCCCCTTGGCCTAACGCTGCGCTTTAGCAAGCCTAGCCACAGCTGTCGGTATAGATTTCTATACAATATTCCGAAAATAAGCGTAACTCAACTTATGCGATGACCTCTCATTTAAACTTATTTTCTTATATCGTGTCTACTAATCAATTAATCGACTCTCCGGTTAGCCAATTAATCGAATCTTCGGTTAGCCAATTAATCTATTATTCGGTTAGTCGATTAATCAATTAAATTGTAAAACTATTAATCATACAAGGCAAAACTCAGACACTATAGCACAGTAGTAAAGCCAGAGGGTCTGTACGAATAAAAAAGGGGATCTTCAGGAACTGGAAAAAAAAGGAGGGGAAAATTTTGCGGAAAATTTTAGGACCACAGAAAACTGCTGACGGGACATGGAAGAACAGAAAGAATGATGACCTCTATAAACACACTGAAAAAATTACTGTCACAATGCGGAAGCGAAGGTTGAAATTCTACGGACATTTGGTGAGAATGGACGAGAACCGACTGACTAAGAGGATATTCAAGTACATTACAGAGCTGAAGGCTACAACTAAGTGGGTAGAAGAGGTTAAAAGAGACGCCAAGGAAAGTGGACTCACAGTGGATGTGATCCACAACAGAAAATAGTTTAGAATAATAATAATAATGTTATTGGTTTTACGTCCCTTTTAACTACACTGGCTTTTAGAGACGCCGAAAATAGTTTAGCAAAGCAAGCTTGTAGTTTAACGTGACCGTTAATCGCGAGATCATGAGCCACGGGACCTCCTTTTTACGTGGAATCCGAACCACAGGACATGGCATTTCACTTCGAAAATCCCGAAAATAGTTTAGAAACCGAATTGACAACATCAAGATGTTCGAGGAGAAACCACCTAAAATTAGAGCCAAACTGTTAATATCCGAGGAGGAGCGAAAGATCAGAAGTGAACGAATGAAGAGGTTTTGGGAAGAGAAGAGGAGATTAACCAGAAAGCCTTAGGTTCCATGTGGTCCACAGGCGGCCAAATTCGGAAGAAAAAAAAATCATACAATCATTTGAAATTATTCGATTATTCGTTTTTATTAACCCTTGAGAGGGCGCGCACGGTCGATAGAACCGGGTTCATTCATTATCATTCAGTATATTGATGACTATTAAGATTACCTTCCTTCCTTCAGTATACCTTTGCATGGAATCGTCCTTTGTCGGTTACGCTACGGTCGGGCGATTATGTTCTATTAGGTTTACCGCCAGCCATTGTTGTTTGTCGAACTTGCCTTTGAGACCGTGCCCTCCCCCCAGTCTTGTTGACCCGGTCAAATACACCAAATACAAATACACAAATATCACACAGTGGTCACGTGCATCAGTTGTGCAAACCACGTCTCGGATATTGGCCTAGTAAATGTGAGTGAACGACAACTATTATGGAAAAATGGATGACAGTCTTATTTTGTTGATTGTTTCACCTGTGTGCGACTTCTTAAAACAGTGGTATATTTTAGTGATTATAGAAATGTACTAAGTAATAAAATCCATGTTAAAAGTAAAGTTGTGTGGCGGGTATGTATATTTTTGTTGTTTCTTAAACCCGGTCTAAACCATGGTG
Organism: Meconema thalassinum; assembly: GCA_946902985.2. NCBI lineage: Eukaryota > Metazoa > Arthropoda > Insecta > Orthoptera > Tettigoniidae > Meconema > Meconema thalassinum. The sequence continues at coordinate 1,288,634,226 of OX336388.2, read as the reverse complement.
TAACTACAAGGTCTAAACCACCGTGCGCGCCTCCTCGAGTAATACAGTACATAAAGACGCGCCCTCTCAAGGGTTAATCGTTATACAAACACAACTTATTACCAGCTCTAGTCAGTGGGAGGCATTTGGAAGAGTTTGTTTATGCTGCCAACATTATAAATGTCATTCTCAGTGTCTGAAAATATGTTAACTTCGAAACAAGAATGGCAACTGTGAATGCAATACAACTGTAAGAATACTACTATGTTCCACCATATTTGTAAGAAGACAATAACAAGGGGTTAGATTTCATCCTCAGTAACTTATTTAAGGTGACGTGGACTACAGAACAGAGAGAGCTATCCAGACGTCAATTTATGACCATCTCAGTAATTTGCCGTCCGTGGAACAAGGTGACCAAGGCAATAAACATTACAACCAGTAGACAGAGGGATTCGAATATGAGACCTTGAGCAATATACCACACAGCTTTGCAGATTGAGGAACTCAACGAGAGGTGATTTACAGGCATCAGATAACAACACCGCTGATGGCAGTTTACAGTTTCACTCTCATTCTCCCGAGTCGTAAAATGACGGCTTAACGGCAGCAACAATAACAGAAACATTCGCAAGTACGGGTGAACGTATAAAAGAGTCGAACAAAGGTCTAAATGAGATAGCACATAAATCCAGTTAACGAAGCACTCTTCGATACCAGGTGCTTGAGTAAATAGTAATAGAACGACCACAACCCCCACACTCTGCAGAAGCTGTATATTATTGCTGACGGTTTTATCAAGCTTCTTGTTGTTGTTAATTCATTTGAGGGGCTTGGGACATCTCATTCATCAGCCCCATGCAGTTCGATGTGTGTAGAACTTATCTGATGAACTATATTGCTGTGATGACTGTAGTAGTGTGTGTCAATGCATCAAAGACAGGGATGGCCAGACCTGACCTGACCCATGCATTCGAAGCCGGCAGAGCCTGCTCCGATGCAGACTATTTTAGCCTATCGGCCCGAAGGCCTTGAGTGCTTTTTCCGAGGGGTTTCGACCAACTGCAAGTGTGTTAGGGTGATTGGATGATTACGTGTAGTCAGATTGGCCAGAATATGACCTAAGTTCGTGAAATACAGAAAGTAGAAAGGATAGTAAAGATGAGTAGTACTGAGAAGTCTGAAATTAGGTGTGAAATCGAAAATAGGAAGTTCTTAAGAGAAGAAAAGGTGTGCTATAGTAGCAAGTTTGGTATGAAGAGGAAAATCATTCTATAATAATGCGGGGGCGCTTATGACGGCTCCCCCTGGCTTGGTAATCACCCAATCTGTTTATGAGTGGGTTTGTACTTAGTGTAGCTGTTGTATATAGTTTTACTGCCTGTCTATGAGTTCTCCGGCTGATGGTCGGGAGATTGTAATTTGTATGTAGTTGAGCGTTGCGCACGTACCAGGGGGCGCCCGATATCGTGCGCAGCGCTGTGTTCTGAACGACCTGAAGTTTATTGATATTAGATGGGGCAGCATAGCCCCACCCAGGGCTGGCATATTCCATAACAGGACGCACAATTGTGCTGTATGTGAGGAGTCTGCTCCTGTCATCTAGCTAGTGCACTCTGGGACTTCATTAGGGGCCAGAGTTTTGCTTGAATCGGTTTCGCTTGATTTGCGCGCTGTGTAACCTCCTGTGCGAAAGTAAGGCCTCGATCAAGCGTAATTCCCAGATACTTTGTAGCTGGCTGGCATCTGATTACATCGCCCTTTTCCACACTGCCTCCAGGCAAATGTCGGGATAGCACCTTACTTAAAGTCCCGGGGTGCCTACCCCACTGCTATCTCTTCCACCTCCTTGAGAGGATATAGAGTTGAAGCCATTATTATCATTATTCATGTGCCTTTTTTTTTATCAATATTAGTATTAGCATAATTAATTTACTCCTTATTTATCATCAAAATTATTTGTTGTATTTCCAAAATTGTCTCATATGTACTGGTGCCATATTGCGTGGTTAAGTGTAAGAGAGGGCCATGAGCCCTAACGTCGCCACTACCGAAGACATAACATAAAAATAAATAAATAAAGCCATCATTACTCTTTTTTTCTTTTTTCTTTTTTCTTTTTACTTGCGAATTGACCACTTAGGATCACGCTACAATTTCACTATTTCAGTTGTAATTTCCTCTGCCTCCAGTACTCCTTCATACGATCACTGTGCTGCTGCCGTTGTTCGGCCGTCCAAGCTCTTCCGGTCTTTGTAGCTCGACTCTCGTCATGAAACCCTTCCAAATTGTGTATACTGTTTTGAAACGTATCCCTTTCCAACTTTTGGGCCTCTGGGGTGTTAGATCTTTCAAGGTCTTTTCGAGTTTCTTTAATCCATGACGTAGTTGTTTTTTTTCTTTTTGTTCCAGAAGTAGTCAAATAACTGCTTGGTTAATCTGGATTTGTCCAATCTGTACATGTGCCCAAGAAATATTAGCCTCCGTTTCCTCATGGTCGCAGAGATTTTTTCTACATTCTGGTAGACTTCGGCGTTGCTCCGAAGTTTCCATCCAGCTTCCGTCTGGATTGAGCCCATGATTTTCCGCAGGATTCTCCTTTCCAGGACCTCCAACTTCTCTAGCCTGTAGTTCATTGAAAGGCATTCACAGGCGTACAGGCATTCTGTTTTGACTACAGTGTCGTAGTGCTTTATTTTGGCGTTCCATGAAATGCATTTCTTGTTATAGATGTTTTTGGTAAGATTTATCTAGACCAGTGGTTCTGAACCCGTAGAAGTCTGCGGACCACTCAGCCTGAAATTGAATCATGTACGGACCCCCCCCCCCTTCCCCCAATACACCTTATCAGTTGTAACCCTTCCTCAATAACACTTATTTTAATGATATTTCAATTCAAAACCTGATAGTCATCGCCGCGAATACATTCGGACCATTCTCGTTCAACGCACATCATTTTCGAAATCCCCATTTATTGGCCACTTTTTTATATGTGCTGGTGGAACCTTTCCTCCCGCGGACCACTGCCGAGGCACTCGCGGACCACCGGTTAAGAACCACTGCTCTAGACCATTGTCCTGTATCGTTTCACCGAGATATTTAAATTTCTTTACTCTCTGAATCCGCCCTATCTCCGTTACAAGGAATGTTGGTCCTTGTGCGTCATTTATCATGAATTTAGTTTTCTCTATCGAAATTCTGAGTCCCGTCTTACCGGCGATCTTTCCTAAGAGGTTAATCTGAGTGATCGCTTCTCTTGGGCTTTCCGAGAGTATCGCAAAGTCATCTGCAAATGCCAAATAGTTGACATTTATCTCTCCTGATTTCCTCCCTAACTAGATCGGGCTTATTCCTTGATTTATAAGCTCTGAGTTCCACATTCGTACGATCTTTTCCAGGATGCAGTAGAATATTTATTATTGTCCGGCCCCGTGGCGAACGAATTGGTTAGCATGCTAGTCGTTTTCTCGTAGGGTCACGGATTCGATTCCCGACCGGGCCATCGAGTATGTTAATCTCTTGGGGTTAACGTCTTCACATCACTTCATCCTCATTAGGACGCGTAGGACGCCCACAAGTGTCAACTAGAAAGATCTGTACTCAGCCTCCCAGTAAACCACACGATATTACATTTTATTATTATCAATATTATTATTTATGTCCATGTAAACAAAGGGAACTAAAACAAATTACTTAGCTTCAATAAGAAATTTTACCAATCAACTTGAAATATAGACTACCGGTATTATAAAATGTAGCTAACTCTGCGAGGTCAATACGACCGAAAACCAAAAAAATATTTTTAAAATACACACCCAAGTGTATGAGTAACGTCCCAAACCTTTTTTCTTGGCGTTCCCCCTTATGAGCACTTACGAGAAGGGTCGGATTGAGGCCACGGCCCATTGTGCAGTACGCGAGATTCTCACGCGACTCACACTAAGCCGATTATCGGTTAATCGCACCTTTTCGAGTATTTTAAACAGACAGGGACAAGTGAGCCTCTTCAACAGTTGGAACGACACTAAACTGTCACAGACATAACGTAGGTCAGGTCTGCAGATGGTAGGATATGGAATTTCTAACGCATAACACGTGGAAGCAATGTACTTCATGATTCCATTTAAATCCAGTTATCAATAATAAAATGAATGCTACGGGAATGATACGGGGAACTCCAGCAAGTTCAGGGATGGAATGTTTGAATCACGGCGGTGATACCAGTCATCCTGATTGTAATTTGTCCTCGGGTTTTTCCATACTCCTTCCAGACAAATGCAAGGATTGTAGCCTACCTTATTTCAAGTCCCAGGCAACCTATCCCAATTGTAGACCCTTATAATTATTGTCACACACACTATTGTGTGTAGCGTAGTCTAGAAGTCCGTGGATCAAATCCAAGCAGGTTTAAATAACACAGGACTGATAACCAAATATGTCGGAAGTCCCTTTAGTAAAGTAACAACAACAAAAATATACAAAACGAATAGGCGTGTCGTATAGTTCTATCCGAAACAATACCGATCTTTCTTTCTTTTTCCTTCCCGTGCTGCACGTATCTTTAACAATCCGTTACTTTTCGACAAGAAATCTAATGTCAGACCAATTCCAAAATAGTCCACGAAAGACTTTTATGTGATGTCTGATAAGTTTTCATTCAAACATCTCTCTTTCTTTGGGGTTTTAGCTTCCATATACTTCCAATACACTTATTAATTTACGTTGAAATTGCCATATACAAATAGTAGAAGGCAACTTATTCATTTTAATTTGAGTGAGATATGCAAAAACTCGGAAAGGCAAGTGTGGATCTAGACTGTCAATTTTCAATGGAATAGTGGATACCAGTAATACGGAAAAATAAAAATTGGCACTGAGTAAACCATGTTACAGTCGAGGAATTCCAATTGGTGGAATCTATATTTTTTCCCGTTAATATTATTACAATTGAGCGATTTTACAAAAAAAAAAAAATATATATATATATAGCCTATATATATATACAATAGTGCTTACTTTAAATGCTCTGAACAACACGCGGCTGGTTTGCAGGCCTGTTCTAGAAGAAGAGTTTGTGTATACGGCCTCGCACATTGTCTACAGCTGGTGCTAACAAACTTAACGGTTTGATTGATCTTCAAGAAGAGATTTTAGAAAATAATGTTGGCATATCCTGGTCTTTTTATATCTTACCAACCTTGTTCATTGGACAATCATTAGCGTGGGGTTTAGTCTTAATGAGAATGAGAAACATCCGTGGCATTATTTTTTGTTAACCATTGTTGTCTGCTTTGCCACTGAAGTATGCATACCATGTATTGAAATTATCTATCTTCGGAGGATCATTCTCGTTTTCTTAGAGACGTTGCAACTGGTTGGCCTTAAGCTTCGACTGAAGACAAGCTTTTCCTATAGGTGATCGTTGAAGTAACTTCAATCAGTATATTTTTTTAACTCTCGGAACGAAACCTTGCATCATTGTGTCTGAGCTTACGTTTTGGCATGTACGAGGTACAAAATTAGCAATTCTTCAACAAACTGGCTAATATCGTTACATTACCTTCTAGAACTATATATTGCGTTTTCCCTGATCCCAGTTAGGATTTCTGTTTCCAATAACTTGGTTTATTTCTTTGACAGGACCTGTTCTTTTTTCTAAATGGCCATGTGTGCAATACCCGTAGCTGCGATCTCAAGAATGTAACCTCCTTTACCATCGCTAGTGTAGAAAGGAAGTGAACTGAATCCGTCATGCCTTATTGATCCCCTCAGAGTAACGACTGAAGCTCACGAATCACTCAGCCTCGCTTCATTTTAGAGATCAAGAGTTCTTATCTCGCAGATCTTATTGTAATGGAATGCATTGCACTCAAGGAGGGTACCTGTAGCTAACGGCGGCTAATATCATCATCTGCTGCTTCTACTTCGGTATACAAAGTAAGTAGTCTGTGAGAATTGAGTACAGTTACAAAGAAAATAAAGGGAGTCATTCAGTGGCAGCCTTGCCACGTTTAGACATTTGCCACTAGCAGCAAGGATCAGTTGATCAGTGGATTTACCGGCGCTTGAAAGAATCTTTCCGAAAATAATTGCTCCATTTCCGACATCTCTATAACTGTTTGTACTAGTACAGACATCACAGTGACACTGGTTATCAGACAAATTCTACACACACAAGTACACGGGGCTATAATATGGCCACGATAAATAAATAATCAACAACATGTTGGTAGTAGTTTCTGAAATGTTAGAAAATTATTATCGGACAATTTAAGGCTGAGCTCTCTTTACTTACTGTAGAAATGATTATGTTACGCTGTAATCATCTGTATCCAAAGGAAACTATATTGTCTGCGCGCCAGGAGAAGTCAGTTGGGTTTGAATAGCAGATCCCTTCCCGTGTACTGTATACCATGCATTCAAAAAAACATCGAGTTAGTCACCGCCATCTTCACTCATTCACGCCTTCTTTTTTTCTTTGTTTGTACTCTGTACTCTGCAAATGGGAAAAGTGGAAAGTGGCCTTCAGTGACAGACTACATACTACCATACCAGCGAATTGTTACCGGTGGCGGAAATCGGAACTAATGCGCTCCACCCAGCCACACACCTCGCGATAGACGTGCAGTCGTCGCCAGCGAAACTTATCGCATATCATTTGTGTGCATGATTCGTGCTGGGCCGTGCGCTGTGTTCTCATTGTATGACTGTACATGCGTTCCACCTCTTGCCCCGCAACCACTCGCTGCAGCCATAACGAGGCGAGATGACGTAATGTATACACAACAGCCCCGCTCCACGTCTAGCGGTAACAATTCCCTGGTAGGGTAGTACTTAAAACTGGATGAACAACAATCACAATGTGGGAGGTAGCAGTAACTTAGTGTCGATATATTTACGTCAGGAATAGGCAGACCGCGGATGCGTACATTCGAACGCCCGCTCCCCGTGACATTTTTCGTCACATAGCGCCGTTCGATATTTTGTCCCTGTGCCAAAAGGCCTAAATCTAGGGAATGTAGAGGGATGTCCAACTTTCTAGTAGACAGTGTTACCCGCAGTGTTCCAAAACGGTAAGTACGTAAAATTTATTTCAGTTCGGGTCTAAATCTAGGGAATGGAGAGAGCTGTCCGGAATTTCAGATTGCAAACGGCAAGTACGTAAAATTTGGTTCATATCGGTGAAACGGTTTAGATTTCTATAAATAACAGACGGACAATCAAACATTCAGCTAGGGTATACATATAGATTTGATTTCGTCAGACGTTCAATATTTCATGTTGGGGTTGGAAGAGAACAAGAATTTAACAAGATAGGTTGGACAGGAAAGATGGAAGAGAGAAGTCTGGCACAAGTAAGATGAAACAATACCAGATTCAGCTGCCAAACCACGTTCTACGAGATGGAGACCCTGGAGGGAGCATTCTTGTTTTGTGTTACCTGCCTCAGAAGGATCTGAATATTACAAATATGGATCAAATGAAGCTATTGACTCGGCATAGCTCTCTCATTCCCCAGCACACAAGCTGCAAACTGGCATGGGCTTCATTTCTTCAGGCGTTCAATTTTCCATGTCGAAACGTTCTTATTATATTAAAAATCCATTCACACACACTACGCAACGCAACGAGGATAAGATATATAACATGAGAAAATTTAATTTTCCTTATTCCCAGAGGACGTAGCTTTTAATATTGTTCGGCAAGAAAGTGATTTTCCAGGCTACCAAACCAAGTGCTTGCTGCCTGCTAGGCAATAAGACGCAGGAGCTACAAAGAGGAAGAAGAAGCACTTGCTTATTAAAATTAATAATACCCGAACAAAACAACCCCTTCCCCCTCAACACGCGCGTTCCTTCTAATAATAACACAGGATCAACCCAATCGCCCGGGTCTCTATGGTTTTACAGCCTCATGAGTTCCCGGGAGCAGATATTAATGCAAGGAAATATTTCAAGAAGGGCTTAGAAAAAAAGGGATAAATTTCTTGTACATATAAAAAACAAATAATCCCTCTTGGAGATTTTTGACAGTCAAGATTGAAGTTCTTCTCAGTGATATCGGAATCATTTTGTTCTAATTCCAAAACCGCCAGTAAGTCTCGAACCTCGGCCAAACTTTCTTGTTTAAAACAGTGGTAAGCAAACTGTTTTCCTTCAGTAGCAAACCAAACTAATATTTAATGTTAATGTTCTCTCCTTTAGGTCCTTGGAACACCGTAGAGATTAGTACCATGTGCTTGGACGTGTATTAAATATGCTTTATGTCCCGGGACTGTGTAAGGGTAAGTGGGACCTACTTGCAACTTGGGGCTAAGATTGGGAAGGCGGCAGTTAGTTGCCATCCCATCAATTACTTGGATTGGAAGTGGGAAATCACGGACAACCCCTTCTAGGATGACCGGGAGTGGGATTCGAGCCCACCTCACTTCTAAGTTGTCTTCACTCAGGATGTACATCATCTACCGTTTGCACCAAGGAAATCAGCGAAGAAAAAGTTGCATATTTGGTATTTTAGTGTCTACACCTAACACATGACCTGCTCCCATTATTCTTTGTTTGTTCCAGAACATCCATCGTGGTGGCCACCTGACGAATAAATAGGTGATCATCGTTACTGAACCTCCATGAGAAGTTATCCTATCCTACATTGCAAATGATGAAATTCGCCTGTTCTTCCCAAAACTCATTCCTCTCCATATGATGATCTTAAGAAGAATTTTGATTAACCAGTGGTAACATAATCGTGCCACAGCACAGTTGTCCATACAGCATGACGGTGCGATGAAGGGATGTTGTCTCGATGCAGCATTCATTCACAACAATTTCCTAATTCAACTGTTGTCTTATATCAATTTCGTAGAACTGTAGTAACCTCTGCCACTTTCGTTGTCGGATTACGATCTAAACGTGGCCTTCTGCAGTAGATCTAACGTTCCCGAAATCAATGCAAAGTTCAGTGGAAGCTCCATCCATCTTGAATCAATGTCACTGTTTTTCCAACATATCCAGCACTTTGTTGTTCTAACCAACAGGCAACCCACAATCGATTGTATGTAGTCCCTACAGACGGTTCAGTTTTGGTCATGCCATGTAACAATAAAGGAAGGAATGCTTTTGGTTAACGTTGAGCGTACTTACGGGCATATCAGAAAATGTGAAGGTAGATAAATTCACCAATTAAGGACATTAAAACTTCAAAATAAACTCTTGTTTTATGAGATATTGTTGGTAAACGTCATGCTGATATAAAACCTACAATGCTTTGCTTCATAAGTAATTTTAATAATCATTACAAGTCATTATTTTAAGTAATTTTGTAGCGTTCTACTGTTCTTTGTCGGTGAGTGTAGCACTGTTGCTCTGTTTAGTTTCAAATGAGAAAGCTAAAATAGCTCTTATTTTAAGTTAACTTGTCATAAAACTTTGATATTAAACCCACCACAGGTATCATTTCCTGAATCAATTTCACAGTGAGAAAACACTTCTGTTATTACATTTAAAACATGGGGATACTAATGACGTTAAATTCACAACAGAGGAAGAAGTCTGAACTGTACGATTTTGAATTCCTTTAAACTGGAGATTCATTGATGTTTAATCTCTAAGTTTGAAGAGAATAGCTCTTGAAGAATACCAAGTGTCTATGCAACCTTCTTTGTCAGTGAATAACGAAACCGGAAGGCACATTAGGCCACAACTAGGCCTACGGTTTTACGACCGAGGAAGACGAGAACACTCGGTGGTTTTATGTTTACATAAACATATAACTTGCTGAAAGTGTGGGACGATTTAATGGGTAAGAGAAAGAAGCTTTCCCTCCTGTGGGGCTGAGTAATCAGGATCCGCGCACTCCATTACCAAGCCACCAGTATTATGTATCCTACACCTCATAACCAACTGCTGGAGAAACAGGTTTACAAGGACCATTAACCAGCGTATCTGGGTTAAAAGCTCCACTATTCCACTTTAAGTACACAGGCAGTAATCAGAGAAATCCTCTGTTGTTGTTGCTTTGATTAGGAGCTTGGGGCATATATGATCATCAGCCTCCTGTGTGTTTTATCAGTGTAGTGACTGTAAAAGTGCGTGAAATTGACGTTATTAATATTTAGGAGTGGGGAAGGTGTCCCGGGACTTGAAATAAGGTACCATCCCGACATTCGTCTAAACATCTCAGGATGGCGGAGATCAGCGTCGAGATTCAAACCTCAAACCTTTGAAATGCAGCTTCCTAATGCAACCGTGGATCGTGATTTTACACATTCAGCTACGCTGCTGGGGAAAATAATTAGTCACTGCATTTGTAAGACTGCCGGCCCCGTGGTGTTGGGGTAGCGCACCAGCCTCTCACCCAGAGGTCCCGGGTTAGATTCTCGCTTCCGTCAGGGAGTTTGGAAACTTAACGTGGGGGCTGGAACGGGGTGCACTCAGCCTCCTGGGAACAATTGAGTATCTGTCTCACCCGGTCACAAAAGCCAAGATTAACGGTCGGGAGGACCCGACGCGCTGACGACACGTTGACCAACAATCTGCAGGCCAATGGCTGGGCGGTGATCGCTTGGTAGGTCTAGACCCTTTATGGGCCGTTGGGCAACGGGGAGGGGGGGTTGTAAGACTACTGACATTTTCTTCTTCTTCTTCTTCTTCTTCTTCTTCTTCTTCTTCTTCTTCTTCTTCTTCTTCTTCTTGAGATCCTCATGTCCAACACTACGCTCATGAGTGTAAAAATTGACGTGCAGACTATTGATAGGCCCACAAGCGTATTAAGCGGTCTACGGTACGTTCGACGACTGCACTGAGTAGCTGATTTTCTACGTGGGCAACGGCAATCCCGAGTGAAACTATCTCCAGATAATTCCCGCACTCAATCAATGCAAATATCGGGGTGGTATGTTATTTCAAATCTCGAAACATCCATCTGTAATATGTTATACACACACTTCTACAATCAACAGGTTTCCATACACGCAAGTACGTGGGCCTGACGACCGGGATACATAGTCCCCAATTGAATATAGGGTACAACAGAACTTGTGTTGAAATAATGGCTTACCAAAACCTGCAGATTGTCGGGTGACGCATGGTCAGATCTTTAGGATGTTACTCAATTTGTTTTAACAAACTTTTAGGAGTTTAAGAAACCGGCGAGACAGCCAATCTGAATAAGACACCCATGGACGATAAAATGAAATTAGCGTCATTAATATCTCCACACATGGTAACCATAGGAACTGATCGTCATCTATGTATACCAGGCCAGTAGCGTCATCTTTTCTATACGATGCTACAAGATCGCAAGATGTGAGTTACGTGTTGTTCGTTCATCTATAATAATAATACTTTTACTGCAGCGAAATAGCCATTGAAAACTAAGTATACAAACGTACACTAAAATTGCTCCTTGTTCATCTATGCATACTAGATCAGTAGCGTCACCTAGACGTTCTTAGTGAGATCCTATTTGTTTCGTTACAAATTTGTTTCGTATAATGCTGAACGCTGAAAAATATAAATTATCGCGAATGGAAACGTGCGGAGGAGTAAGAGTAAGAGTAAGAGTAAGAGAATTCAAAAATGTATCCACGATAAACCATTCTCAACTACCAACGCAGGAAAGTACAGACCTATTGAAGGATTCAGAGAAGCTCAGCAGTTAGAAAGTCGTAAACACTGTATATCCATAATTCTATCTTTTTACTTGTAGCGGAGAAAATGTGATTTTTTTTGTTCAACAAGAACCTTGGTTTATTTTGTACTAAAAACTGTTCTGCATAATCACTTAATACTCGACTTGGAGACTTAGTGACAATGAACATCCGTGCCTTACGCCACTTCTTATTGATGCTAATATTCTACTTTTAAGTGTTAATATGTTTCCCTTACATGATTCAGTGTTTCTAGGGGGTCGGAGATAAGATGCGACGATTTACTATGTTTTACGATCAAATGCCCTTCCTGATGCCAATCTAATGAGAGAAGAAACCAGGCAATGAGTTGGAAGAAAGTAGCCGCAGCCTATTAGAAGGTAGCGTCCCAGCGTTGCCTGGAATTGAAAATAGGAACCCACGGATAACCATTTTCAGGACACCCGAGAGTGAGATTCGAACACACTTGTCTGCCGAGTCCGAAACAGTATGGGCCCCCTGAGCGAGTACCTTATCGCTCGATCAGTTTTTCATATGCCAGACTAGATGAAGTCTTAATAAGGTCATCTCAAACCAACGACCGATAGTTCTAATATGTCTGACCTGTACCCAATAAGACAATTTCTTAAGGTCTACGCACACCGGCGCGGGATGCGGGAACGGGAGCGGGATTGGCACGATACCCGCAGTCGCTGCGAAATCGTCTTTGTATTCTGACCAGCGCGGGAAACAGTTCCGAAATGAATTCGTTTGATGAAGTGCAACATAAGGAAAATATGTACCAATTATCGGGAAGCTATCTCAACAGAAGAAAGTCTTGCTATTGCTATTCGATTTTTGACTACTGGGGATTCTTTCTCGACAATTGGCCACAGTTTTCGTGTTGGATTCACAACTATTGGAGCTATCGTGAGAGAGGTTTGCCAAGCTATCTGCGATACGATAGTGCAGTTTATATTTAGTTTTAGGGTAGTTCAGTTCGGTTTTCTTTAGGTTAATCACCACGTGACAAATGAACACAGAAACAAAAGTGATATTATTTAAATTGATGCTAACCAGGTACTTGCAGTTCCTTTCCTATTTCGTCCCTCAGCTTATCGTTATTCCTTATATTTCTTAATCTTCATTACTCATGTCATTGATATAAGGCAGGATATTTCCTGAAACACTCTAATAACAGTTCCATCGCCATTGCTAAATGGATGCGGGACGCGGGAAAACGCTGCAAGCTGCGTACTGCTGCAGTAACGCAGCAATCCCGCCATCTGGGCGGGATTGTGACGCAGCTGTCTGAGTGGATGCATATCCCGCCAAGTGCGCAAATGTTTGCGACATTCCCGCTCCCGCTCCCGTTCCCGCATCCCGCGCCGGTGTGCGCAGACCTTTAGCCAGTCTAGGGGCGTGGCGGCGCAGCGGTCAAGCTGTTTGCCTCTCACCAAGGAGGCCAGGTTCGATTCCCGGTCAAAGCATGTGAGATTTTCGAAGTGAAATGCCATGTCCTGTGGTTCACATCCCACGTAAAAAGGAGGTCCCGTGGCTCATGATCGCGAAAAAAAAAAAACTACACGTTTCCTTCTACTTAGAGAGTTTCTTACTGCATGGAGCAATATACGAGGGGTGATCAGAAACTAAGGTTACAAAGCCTGCAATGAAACGTATACATTTTATTTCATACAACCAATACAGCCAACTGATAGTTCATACATTAAGTTATTTTCCGACATAGTCTCCAGATCGGTTTAGGCACTTGTCGCTTCGAGGGATAAGTTTGAATATTCCCTCATGGTATCAAATCCCGTCCTTGCGTGTTCAGTCACGTTGTCGCGAAGTGTTTCACCAACTAGGAGCTCCTTCAGGTGAGTAAACAGGTGAAAGTCGCTTGGAGCGAGGTCGGGACTGTAGGGAGGGTGATCAATGATGTCCCAGCGAAACCGCTTTAACAGCGTGGTGGACTTTTGGGCTGTATGGGGTAGCGCGTTGTCAGGAAGGAAGGTGACGTCTTCGGTGAGAACTCCTGGCCGCGGTTACATGTTTCGCCCACAGAAATCGTATAACTGAGCGGATCTCTTCGCGAAATTAGTTTTCCAAACGAGTCGCCATTGTTGTTTACCTGCAACTAACGATGTAGGTGGCGGGTGGCTGAAACTCTGCACAGTTACCAACCGTATGTATTCGAATTACCACACACAGCCAATTTCTCTATAACAGACGAAACTCCAAGAATATCGGCCTTGTAACCGTATTTTCTGATCACCCATCGTATTTGAAAAGCAGAATCATAACTTACCGGACAATTAAACAGGTCATTGAACAGTTTGTAAATCAATGTAATGGGACACTGAGACTTAGTACTTCACACCACGAAGGTATTCAGAACTGTCTGTTAGGTAGTCATCGTGGAGGTTGGTTGGATCCTCAAAAAGCACCACCATACTGTAGGTTATGTGGTAGAAACCCACTAAACCGAGGGTGCACTATAATGAGGCGTACCAGGCAAGGTGAGGAATGAGGTAGTTTGCCATTGCTTTCCTCACTGAGTCAGAACAACAGTACTAACCCTATGAGTAGAACCTTTCACAACATCCACAGGCACTGCCTGTGCCCTGAGGCCATTACTAAGCACCACCCATACCTCAGTAGGTTCCATATAATCACAGCAATGAATGAGACTGAGACATCAGTGAAAAGCTACATTTTACTCTAGCCTGTGCCAACAGACAAATGCAAATGTACTGCATTCATCAGATGGTAAATAGGCAGGTATTCAGAACAAGGCTATCAATATCCTCTTCTGAGAAAACAGGTGCGGAGATGAATTTCCACCTCATTCACAGCACAGTAAATTATAAATTACCCACGAAGAATAGACCATAAAGCTTGCAACATGTCCACAATTAATGTTTCAGGCAAGAGTAAGTGGGGAAAGGATACTTCCAGACAGAGATGACTTGAACGCTTAATACCAGCTGCTATTTGCTGTAAGGAAGTCCCTCTTCCTACATCACACCATAGTTCAAATGAGAATGATTTACGACTACGTTTGCCACCAACCAAAGAACTCATGATTTGCTCCAAGTACACTGAATCTTAAAAAAAAAAAAAAAAAAAAAACAACAACACACACCAGACATATTTGGTTCTTGATTTTACTTCCACTGTGCATAACAGGCACTGGAGAAATAATTCACAATTGCTATTTAGTGAACAGTACGTGTTGTGTAAAAAGAGAAGTGAACAAAGCTGGTTATGTCAAGAAGTAGGCTATGTGCACATTGGATTTGCCTATTAAACGAGAATTTTGAAAAATTGTGTATGACAGATATTTCTCACATCCACAAATATAATACATCCATAAAATTTTCGCAATAATTACACGACGTTCTATATAAACAGCAATTACCTCGAAAATACAAATGGGAAATAAAATACCTAAACACAAAGTTCTCATCTTGTATAGACTTAAGAAGTTGTTTTACAGGTGATGATAAATATGGTTGGTTCCTCAGTTTAGGGGCTGCGACAACGCGGTCATGTAGTCCCGTGTACTCAGGGTGTGTGTACACAATCAGACTGATAACCGGCATGAATTGTGATGGCTGTATTAGTTGTATTAGTGTGTGTTATCTGTAATTTAGGGGCAGATGACCTCGTACTTCCGCTCCTTAAAACAACAATAACTAACTAACTATCTGTAATTTAGGTAAGGACTGCAGACGATCAATTTCAAGTAGTTCCTACTTTTGCTACAAAATGCTACCGTCAACGACACCTAGCTGTTAACCTGGCTACTAGATGCCACCGCAACCGGCACCTGGCGACGAATGTTGGAACTTAATAGAGCGTTACTCAAAGCGAACAATTGTAGTTAGTGGAAGGTTCTTTTACATGGCATAAATCTATGACATATGACTTACGTTCAGAAGGAAGGCATACTGAGGGATTTTAACGCTCTTAAAAATCCGCCCACTTCGGCAGGGTTTGAACCCGCGATCTTGGGCATAGAAGCTCAGCATGCTACCAACTACGCCACTGAAGCCGCCAGATGATAAATATAATTACATTTAGTCTACTAGGTATTATAATGGAAGTGAAACTAGATCGTGAGGGAGAAGGAAAGGCAGCACCACGACGTCTTAGATATTTGAACACGCATGAAATCGACTGCCGATCTCCAGGGCATCTCTGCCCCAAGGTAGCCTGTTCCAGAGTACTGTTCTACACCACTGATGGACGAAATTTAACCTGGAAAATAATGTTCTGTGGTAGCCTGATTGAACCTCTGTGCCATATCTGTTTTACTCTAAAATATCAGTTATGATTTATTACGAACTAGCTGTACCCGGCATGCGTTGCAATGCCAATCAAAGAAAGTGTGGCGTTGTAACTTTGTTTGTTGAAGTGCTTTTGGATTCCCAAATATTTTCTTTTTCTTTTTCCGTTAACCACCTCTGAACTATTGTAAAATTAATTTACTATCTCAAAAAAAAAATCATGGGAGCGTGCTCAACAACTCACCAAAGTTTCATCGCAATGAAATGAATGGCATATGAACGCATACGGGATTTTGTATAAACGATTCGCACGCCGTCACTCATTTATTGAATCTACTTGTGCACCACCAATTGAAAAACGGATTTACTAATTCATACACCTTCGCAGGACTGTACTCAACTCACCAAAGTTTTATCACAATCGGATGAATGGTATATGAACGCATAACGGACTTGGTTGAAACGATTCACGCGCTGTCGCTCATTAGTTGAATCTACTCGTGTGCTACCATATTGTAAAATGGATTTACTAAATCAGAAATCTTCGCGGGAGTGGAAACAACATTTCTCCAAATTTCATTGCAATCGCATGAATGGTAAATGAACGCATACGAAACTTTTTTTAAACGATTCGCGTGCCGTCGCTCATTTCTTGAATCTACTTGTGCGATACCTATTGTAAAGTGGATTTACTCAGCAAGAAACCTTCCCTGAAGTGTACACAACATCTCACCAAAGTTTCATCGCTATCGGACGAATGGTATAACCCAAGTATCATCGCTATCGGACGAATGGTATAACCCAAGTATCATCGCTATCGGACGAATGGTATATAAACGCATACGGGACTTTGTTGAAACGCTTCGCGCGTCTTCGCTCATTTGTTGAATCTACTTGTGCGCTACCTATTGTCAAATGGATTTACTAAGCCTGAAACATTCCCTGGAGTGTACACAACAATTCACCCAGGTTTCATCGCAATCGGATGAATGGCATATGAACGCATACGGGATTTTGTTTAAACAATTCGCGCGCCGTTACTCATTAGTTGAATCTACTCGTGCGCCACCTATTGTAAAATCAGAAATCTTCGCGGGAGTGGAAACAACATTTCACCAAATTTCATTGCAATCGCATGAATGGTTTATGAACGCATACGGATTTTTTAATAAACGATACGCGCGTCAGTACTCATTTGTTGAATCTACTCGTGCACTACCTATTGTAAAAAGGATTTACTAAGTCAGAAACCTTTCCTGGAGTGTGCACAACAATTCATCCAAGTTTCATAGCAATCGGATGAATGGTATATGAACGCATACGGGACTTTGTTTCACGATTCACGTGCCGTCACTCATTTGTTGAATCTACTCGTGCGCTACTTATTATAACATGGACTTACTAAGCCAGAAACCTTGCCTGTAGTGTACACAACCTTTCACCCAAGTTTCATCGCCATCGGACGAATGGTATGTGAACGCATACCGGACTTATTTGAAACGCTTCGCCCGTTGTCACTCATTTGTTAAATCTACTCGTGCGCTACCTATTGTTAAGTGGATTTACTAAGCCAGAAATCTTCCCTGAAGTGTACACAACATCTCACCCAAGTTTTAATCGCTATCAGACGAATAGTATATGAACGCATACGAGACTTTGTTGAAACGCTTCGCGCGTCGTCGCTCATTTGTTGAATCTACTCGTGCGCTACCTATTATAACATGGATTTACTAAGCCAGAAACCTTGCCTGTAGTGTACACAACCTCTCGCCCAAGTTTCATCGCTATCGGACGAATGGTATGTGAACGCATACATGCCTTTGTTGAAAGGCTTCGCCCGTCGTCGCTCATTTGTTGAATCTACTCGTGCGCCACCTATTGTTAAGTGGATTTACTGAGACAGAAACCTTACCTGAAGTGTACAGAACATCTCACCCAAGTTTCATCGCAATGGGATGAATGGTATATGAACGCATGTGGGACTTTCTTGAAGCAAACGCACGCCATTTTGTTGAAACTACTCGCGCCATCTATTTTAAATTGGATTTACTACGCCTATAACTTTTCCGGGACTGTGCACAACAACTCACCAAAATGTGATCGCAATCGGATGAATTGTATATGAACGCATCGCCAACACGCATTTGTTTAAACTACGCGCGCTGTCTATTGTAAATTGGATTAACTATGCCTATCATGATTTCGGAAGTGTGCACAACAACTCTCCAAAATGTGATCGCAATCGAATGAATGGTTTATGAACGCGTAAAAGACGAACAAACGAACATCCTTTTTTATATATATTACTAGCAGTAGTACCCGGCTTCGCCCGGTGGAATGATGATAATGTTTTAAGGTCTCCTTAGAAATATAATGGACTTAAAATCTAAGTCATTTGCCCCCAAAGACAATGAGGGAGTAATATCTAGTTCATTTGCCCTTTTGATAAGGATGATAATAAAAACTACTGTTGAATTGACACGTCAAACTTACAAACTACCGTAATAGAAATACATATTTCAAAATTCACAGGCGATGAAGACTTATTGTGTGTGGTGATTAATGGTGTAATGGGCGTAACATCTACTGTAGGTCATTTGCTCTTATGATGAGGATGATAAGGGAAACAACTACCGGTATTGAATTAACACTTCAACGTATAATGTACACAATGTACTGTAATAAAAATAACTATATGGCGGCTTCGGTGGCGTATTTGGTAGCATGCTGAGCTTCTATGCCCAAGATAGCGGGTTCAAACCCGGCCAAAGCCGTCGGATATTTTAAGAGCGTTAAAAATCCGTCAGTATGCCTTTCTTCGGAGGGGAAGTAAAGCCGGCGGTCCCATGTCAGATTTATGGCATGTTATTGAACCTTCCACTAATTACACCTGTGTGAAGCTAAATTGGATAGGTAAACAACGCTCATAGATGTCTACGTCCGTTGCCAAGAGCCGACTGCAGTGGCGTCTAGTAGCTAAGTTCCGAACTTGGCCTAGTAGTCGTTGACGGTAGCGCTTGGCGGCAAAAGTACGAACTATTTGAAGAATTCTAAGTTGCAGTTTGTACTTAAATTAAAAAACAGATAACACACACTAATACAGTCATCACAATTAACACCGGTTATCAGACAGATTCTACACACACCCAAAGTACACGGGGCTACATGACCGCGTTGTCGCAGGGTGTGTGTAGACCCACCACTTCTGGTACACCCTCAAGGGCTCATGACTGGTGAGTTAGGAAGCTGGCAACCCCGAGGAATTCCTGAGCTACATGCAGGGAATGGAGTGGTATGTCAGAAATTTCAAGTGGACAATGTTACGCATCGGGTTCCAAAGGGTAAGTATACACACTTTGTTTTCGATCGGTGAACGATGTAGATTTGTACCAAAGGGCCTTAATGAGGGAAATGGAGTGGTCTGTCCGAAATTTCGAGTGGACAGTGTTACTCGTCGAGTTCCAAACGGTAATTATGTAAAATCTGGTTGAGATCGGTGAAACGGTGTAGTTTTGTGCCAAGGGCCAAAATGCAGGGAATGGAGTGGCCTGTCCAAATTTTAAAGTGGACAGTGTTACTCATCGGGTTCCAAAGGGTAAGTATACACATTTTGTTTTCGATCGGTGAACGATGTAGATTTGTGCCAAAGGGCCTAAATGCGTGGAATGGAGTGGTCTGTCCGAAATTTAGAGTGGACAGTGTTACTCGTCGAGTTCCAAAGGGTAATTATGTAAAATCTGGTTGAGATCGGTGAAACGGTGTAGTTTTCTGCCAAAGGGCCAAAAAGCAGGGAATAGTGTGGTCTGTCCGAAATTTAAAGTGAACAGTGTTACTTGTCGGGTTCTACGGGTAAGTATATAAAATTGGGGTCAGATCGGTGAAACGGTGTAGATTTGTGCCAAACAGCCTAAATGCAAGGGATGGAGTGGCCTCGCCGCAATTTCAAGCAGACAGTGTTAGTCGCAGTGTTCCAAAGGGTAAATATACAAATTTTGGTTGAGATCGGTGAAACGGTGTAGATTTGGGACAAAGGGCCTAAATGCAGGGAATGGAGTGGTCTGTCCGCAATTTCAAGCAGACAGTGTTACACGCTGGGTACCAAAGGGTAAGTTTCCGAATATTGGTTCTGATCGGTGAAACGGTGTAGATTTGTGCCAAAGTGCCTAAATGCAGGGAATGGGGTGGTCTGTCCGAAATTTTAAGTGGACAGTGTTACTCGCAGGGTTCCAAAGGGTAAGTATACAAAGTTTGGTTCAGATCGGTGAAACGGTGTAGATTTGTGCCAAAGGGCCTAAATGCATGGGATGGAGTAGCCTCTCCGCAATTTCAAGCAGACAGTGTTAGTCGCAGTGTTCCAAAGGGCAAATATACAAATTTTGGTTGAGATCGGTGGAACGGTGTAGATTTGGGCCAAAGGGCCTAAATGCAGGGAATGGAATGGTCTGTCCGCAATTTCAAGCAGACAGTGTTACTCGCAGGGTTCCAAAGGGTAAGTATACACATTTTGGTTCAGATCGGTGAAACGGTGTAGATTTGTGCAAAAAGGGCCTAAATGCAGGGAATGGCGTGGTCTGTCCGAAATTTTAAGTGGACAGTGTTACTCGCAGGGTTCCAAAGGGTAAGTATACAAAGTTTGGTTCAGATCGGTGAAACGGTGTAGATTTGTGCCAAAGGGCCTAAATGCATGGGATGGAGTAGCCTCTCCGCAATTTCAAGCAGACAGTGTTAGTCGCAGTGTTCCAAAGGGTAAATATACAAATTTTGGTTGAGATCGGTGGAACGGTGTAGATTTGGGCCAAAGGGCCTAAATGCAGGGAATGGAGTGGTCTGTCCGCAATTTCAAGCAGACAGTGTTACTCGCAGGGTTCCAAAGGGTAAGTATACACATTTTGGTTCAGATCGGTGAAACGGTGTAGATTTGTGCAAAAAGGGCCTAAATGCAGGGAATGGCGTGGTCTGTCCGAAATTTCAAGCAGACAGTGTTAGTCGCAGTGTTCCATAGGGTAAATATACAAATTTTGGTTGAGATCGGTGAAACGGTATAGATTTGGGCCAAAGGGCCTAAATGCAGGGAATGGAGTGGTCTGTCCGCAATTTCAAGCAGACAGTGTTACTCGCAGGGCACCAAAGGGTAAGAATACGAATTTTGGTTCTGATCGGTGAAACGGTGTAGATTTGGACCAAAGGGCCTAAATGCAGGGAATGGGGTGGTCTGTCCGAAATTTTAAGTGGTCAGTGGTACTCGCAGGGTTCCAAAGGGTAAATATACAAATTTTGGTTGAGATCAGTGAAACGGTGTGGATTTGGACCAAAGGGCCTAAATGCAGGGAATGGGGTGGTCTGTCCGAAATTTCAAGTGGACAGTGTTACTCGCAGGGTTCCAAAGGTTAAATATACAACTTTTGGTTCAGATCGGTGAAACGGTGTAGATTTGTGCAAAAGGGCCTAAATGCAGGGCATGGGGTGGTCTGTCCGAAATTTAATGTTGACGGGGTTATCCGCAGGGTTCCAAAGGGTAAGTATACAAATTTTGGTTCAGATCGGTGAAACGGTGTAGATTTGTATACATAACAGACAGACAGACAGACAGACAGACAGACAAACTTTGTGCTTTATATAGATAGATAGATAGATAGATAGATAGATAGATAGATAGATAGATAGATTACGAATTGTGTTGGAAAACTCTCATTCAGACGAGTGCATTAAATGTAAGTAAGTAAGTAAGTGTTGCAGCGAACGAGACTTACATATGCTCCCGTTCCTCTTGACTAGACCACCCGTGGTGTAGTGATTATCATTATTTACTGCCATCCCTAAAGTATGGGTTCGATTCTGGTCTGAGGGTCGGAACGAAATACACTCAGCCTCGTGAGGCAAGACTGAGAAGAGATTTCCTTCCGGTGGACCCTGGACGCGCAACGGAACACCATACAGTCTGCGAGCCTCTAATTCTGGAACATGCGCGTAGATGCGTAAATTGTCAGTCGCGAAGATAGCTTGGTCGGGTCACGGATAAACCACGATGTGTGTGCTCCGCTGTTGGTCAGCAGCGTCTCGGCTAGTCTGAAATGACACAGTTATGCACCAGGTACCGGTGCGACAAGCGCTCCTCTGCCTGGATTTGAATCTGATTTGGGCTAGATAAAAGTTTGGATTAATATAATAATTTTTCTGAAGTGATTAATAGTTAGAAATAATTGTTACTATGTAATTACTTAGTTACGGGGTTTGACAGTGGGGATCTGGCTTCAAGTTCGCATATGACTTATGGGATTTAATTATTTAGTGATTTGACTTAGCTATAGACTGGCACAATTTCGTTCTTTAGTTCACTGCAGTTTGGAATGATATTCGCTTATTATGCTTGATGGAGCAATAGCTACTTATCATCACCGCTCGCCATGGTGTGGATGGATGGTTCAATAATCGTTTACAGCGGCAGCTTCAGCTTGGTAATAATAATAATAAAATAATGGAATAATGGAAAGATTTGAAAAGTTTTAAAATAAATCTTTAGGAAGTAAGAGAGACCACTAGTGGGTTGGTTTTTTTTAGTATGAAAGGAGATAACAGACTTGTAGTAGGTTTTGATTGAAATAATAATATTTTTTAATCAGCCTCGCTTTAGTTTGGGGAATAAGATATGAAACAAGAAGTTCCGTGACGAACTAAAGAGCCTACTTTTCTTAAAATTTAACATTCATGCCAATGATTAATGACGAAATTAAGTTGGTAATATCGAAATTTCTAATTAGTTCGAAATACTGTATACCTGGCATAATGTAGCCTAATAAAGCACTCCAGTTGGCAGCCCTGGTGACTGAATATATTCTTAGATCCATTTCTTAGGGTACAAAATACAAAATTTGGTTGAAGTCCAATGGATAGCATGGACGTTACATACAGTTAAACATTGGATCTAACAGCGCGCGTAAGATCATGTTGGCAACAATGCCATGCATGTATTGGTCAGAAAATCTGAAATAATATGATCTATTGTTGTGCCAATTTTGAATGAATTCCATCAGTTAGTATAGAAGTTACATGAATTTAAAGTTGGACCTCTCAGCAGGCTTAGAATCATGTTGGTAGCACTGACGTATATAAGTTACTCCAAGTTAATATAGAATGTCAGGTACTATACGTGTGCATAGTTTAAAACTGTCGGCTTGCATACTTTCTGATATATGGGTATTTGGATTAAAACAAATTGAGAGCATTTATTAACAGTTGGCAGCCCTGGTGGCACTTAAGAATACGTTCAGTCATATCTGTTTATGTACACATAGCACATACGAAATTTGGTTGAAATCCAATTGATAGTGTAGAAGTTATATGCATTTAAAATTTGGACCTATCAGCAAGCTTATAATCATTTTGGCAACACTGCCATGTATGGCTTCCTGGAAATTAAACTGCAATATTAATTTCTCTACGTGTGCCAATTTTGAAATAGCTCCGATTCATACCTTCCAAGATATCCAACATGGAGCTCAAATTTCAAATGCGATTTTTCAGCAGTTGGTAGCACTGACATCATTTTCAAATATGGCCGTGAGATATTCAGGTATAGGTCTTTACTCCTACCAAATTTTGTTTCGTTTGCTGTAGCCGTTTAGGAGTTGATAGGGGGGGACACACACACAGCCAGACAGACAGACAGACAGACAGAAGGACAGACAGACAGACAGACAGACAGACATTTGCCCGATCTCATAAGTCTACTTTTTCCTCATTTTTGCAAAATGTGAAAAGTATGCTAAAAAGAATGGATTTGCTGTATGTGTAGAATGCGTGTTGTTTCGTGGAATGTTACTAGACAACTATAATCGCTCCAATGCGCGAGGTATGAAGGGCACCGGCAGAAATGTGTGGAGTAAACTGTATAGGGCGAATGGTTTGCTGGAGCGCGGCTGTCTTTAGCCAATCCCCTCCGGGCCGCTGCTTCTGCCTTACTTACTATTGCAGAAGTAACGGCCCGAGCTGGCTTGGCTAACGGCAGCCTGATAACAGTGCATTCAGCTGGAAACGTTGGCTATATAGCGTTTTATCCTTCAATTCAAAGAGAAGTAATGGATAAAATCAAATTTTATGTATATATATATATATATATATATATATATATATATATATATATATATATATATTCTGATTATCTGTCATTAACCCTAGATAGGAGGTAAAAGGAACATGTCGATTGTTATTCAAAGACGAATGTGCTCTTGAAATTATAGTAATGTTTAGAATATACAATTCTCATTTCTATTCCTTATATCACAGTCGTAACATTCCAATCAACAAATCCACGCCAAGTTTGAAGTGGACTTTCCTTCTTCTGCCAGCGTTAATAGACTTCCAAAGCCTGATGGGTAGTCCATTCCAATCACCCGGTGTCAGTACGCTTTATACTACCTAGGTATATATACAATGTCAGACACAGCCACAAAGGGCCAATTTTATTGCATGAAAATGGGTATGCTCCGTTGGTCAATGTGCAACACTCTATTCGATCATGTAAAAAACTATACCGTTCGCCAGCAAATGGGCATTGCTCCCATCACTGAGAAGGCACCGGAAAGACGCCTCCAATGGTATGGCCATGTCCTCCGAGCTGCACCTGGAACAGTCGCCGATTTTGCCCACTATTTTTAAATTAATGTACAATGCCCACGTCGACGTCCGAAGCAACGCTGGCAAGATACAGTAAATCCTGACTTAAAGACTGTCGATTTAAGACCAACCGATTCCCAGGATCACACAAAATGGCGGGCTAAGTTCAGGACACCGGGCCCTGTCCCGGTGGTAAAACGCTAAGAAGAAGAGGTCGAAGAAGAAAGATAGATAAATATTTGTATTTTATACCAATGTTTTCTTCTGGATTATAATCTATGTATGTCAGGTTAAAAAAAACATTTATCACAGTCACTACGTACGAGATTGAACACGTGCTACCTTTTAATTTATAGATATTAGAAATTTTTTGAGATGATGCACATTTTCCTCAGAATCTATGCATGGAACCAATGTCAAACTATGAACACTGCTAGGCACACAATGCTTTATGTAGGCCTAACTAGTTTAAAGATACGATCCAATATTAATTTGTATTAATTAAGCTTTGTCATTCTAGTAACTTTTTATAGGAGCTAAACCTTGCAACAAACTACAAGCTGAATTCGATCATAACATATCCCTCAAGCAAGCATTAGTTCTGCAGCTAAACCGGCAGACGACAAATGTAGTAAAATACGTACCGACTTTGGGCTACATCCATACTCATCTCAGAGGCTCACTCACCTGAAAGAAAGGAAACAAACCTTAGTCCTGACCTATATGTACAAAAGGCTGAAGAGCTGACAAATGAGAAAGAAACAAGATGTATTTCCAACAAGGCAAAGATCGTCATCAAGTCTGAAATCATCTCACAGCCTACTACTGTATAACATTCAAAGAAAGGAACGTGTTTATATATTGCAGGTTTTATGAAAATAAACCACATTAGATTAATTGAAATGGATGTATATTCTTAATGTCCTTCGCAAACAAATCGCCGAGTTCTACAAAGAAAATCTTAGCAGCTGAGATCATACTCATCCATAGCGTTCACTACCGACGTCTACTCTGGTAGATGTTATATATTTCACCACAGTTTTCACAAAAGGAGACAAAATACGAAATAGGAAGACTCGAACCAAGACTGTGATTTCGCTAATAATGATTAGTACTTACATTAGTACAGAGACCACAATAATACGAGTTACCATGCAGATTCCGCACAAACAACAAAGTACGCGATGTTGATGATCAATTGATCAGGATATCCGAAGTATGAAATACTACCCCAGGTTGTTTGTGCCTTAATATGCTGTAGAAAGAAACGTGTCAAGTTTTAATATATAGGGTTGAAAGTTATTAGGTGTTTTCATTGAAATATGAATGCCATGATTTTTAGTGTTTGCATAAATTTGCTTACACCTAAGAGCTGATGAAAGAAACGTTTTCATTTCTGTATGCGTACTCTTCATTGTTTTCTAATCGCTTAGGGATTGATATGTATATGTACATAACTTTAGAGAGGGTTCATCGTTAAGATTCATAATGCATCTTCGTTAAAATAATACACGGAGAGCTATTGCCTCTTCAGAGACGATGGAAAGTTGATGATGATGATGATGATAATTGTTGTTTTAAGGGGCCTAACATCTAGGTTATCGGCCCACCGATGGAAAGTTGAATGAAACCTCCTAAGTTTACGTTGCCATGGTTACGGTTGGTCACTTCTAGATCAGTTTTCCAGACCGGAAATAGATGCGTATATAGGCTAGTCTATCGCTCATTTGCTGTAACAGTGGCATAACTCAAAAATTGTACGTTTTTAGCTTTTATCTCAGTGTAGTGCTGCAAAATATTCTTTAACGATCGGTTAAACGGCACAATTCTATCATGTATCTTGGTCGGATGAGATTACATAATTCGTTGGGTCATTGTCCGAAGATATTACAATTACTGTACACCAAAAACAATGACTTATCTTAATTGCGTATGTGTCTATTATACTTGACTGAAGCAAAGTAATAACTTCCCAATTCGGTATGGTGTGGAAATTGTGACATTATTAACACAAACCGCAGTTGGAAATATTCCTTTAAGTGCAGTTTCCCAAGAATCTCATTTGTGTCACTGTTGCAGCAAATGAGCGACGTGATGTTGATATAATTTAAGGTGACTATGTAGGCGTACACAATGAGTTTCGTAAGCGGGCGAGTCCATGTGCCGCAGCGTGATTGAGAGGGTAGGAACGTTCACTTCGTTAGTTGCTACGGAAGTGTTCACATCGGTTCCTGGTAAGTGTAACTGTATTACATGTTGGTATGTCTCCCAGCAGCAATGACCCCTTCCACTACTTTTCTTCTAGGCTTCGCGCAGGCTTGTGCCATCAGGTAATAATCGCGCTCTACTTAAAACATTGTCTATATTTTACTTTCCCTGTATGTTTATTATTGAGACTGAAAAATTAAATTAGAAGAAGACTTTTCGATTTACTCTCGTAGTTTCAGCAGTCTGCCAGTGACTCAAGTTCATTCGTTGATGCTATTTTCCTAAGGAAGTATGAGTATTAAGCCTGAATGTCTAACGAAAAGAGAAATGAGAGGGATAATTTGGTGGTTAATGGGAGTGTATAAGAACAAAGCATTGAGAGAAGTAGGAAAATAGTACCTTTGCCTTTTTTGTAGGAAGGTTATGGGTGCAACACAACTGGTCAGGGAATGCAATTAGACCAAAATGGTAAGAGCAAAGTTTTTAGACAAGCCAGATATAAACAGAATAGAAAGTGAAAATGAATATCACACTTGGATAAAATTACTAAATACGGAAATGAGGAAGCCAGGTAAATTAGCGAAACTTTGTAATATTATCACGGGAATGTGGGATAGGAAAGCAACAGATGAGAAGCACAACAAAGATGCATGTGAAACAAGTATACGGGTACAGGAGATGGTATCCTAAACTATAAAACTTAGTTAAAGTCTGGAAAGATTAAGATAGTACATAAGTAATAGCCAACATTAGTGTTTTGATAAGTGTTTATAACATTTAATACAAATTATTTGTAGGTTTGGGTCGTGGTGGCGCTGCGGTCAAGCTGTTGTCCTCTCACCAAGGTGGACCGGGTTCGACTCCCAGTCAATGCATGTGCGATTTTGGAATTGAAATGCCATGACCTATGGTTCGGATTCCACGTAAAAAAAAGAAGGCCCCGTGGCTCATGATCGCATGATTAACGGTCACGTAAAACTAAAAGCATCCTTCCTTTTTAGTTGTAGGTTTTGTGACTTATTTTAAATTTATGTTGCGATTTATTAATCTTACTGAGAATGATTTGTGTATTAGATTATGAAATCGCTGTAACTACCGTAATAATCACAAGTATCAGGTGATGGTTGTAATAAATAATACTCTCGCCCCAATCTCTGGCTATCCGAGATTGAGGCTGAAAAATAAAATTAGAGGAAGACTTTTCTATTTACTATCGTAGTTTGTGCAGTCTGCCAGTGACTCAAGTTGAATCGTTGATGCTGTGTTCCTAAGAAAGACCATTATAACGAGGCCACCGTCATCGCTGGTACAGTGTTGTAAACAGGCTCATTAAAATGTCTCCCAAAAATATGACAATCCTCTCCGAAACATTTGACCTAGGCTGATTTTTATAGATCTCCTTGATGAAGAGATTACCCTGTTTATGTTCTTTTATGAATAAAAGGAAGATTCAACATCATGTGTGTGCTGCCACGAGATTTCTATTGGATTATCTTTGTTTTCTGTTGTAAACCAATCTTGTACGACGTTGCTGCCCAATTTAGAGTGACCTGGTGGTGTAGGTGGCTGAGACGGTTTTATGACAGAAACACGATGTCGTAATATTGCCTAGCTGAGGGTACTGGCATGGGCTACCAAGTAGGATAAGCTCGCCTGGTTAAAAACGACCCAGATGGCCTGACTGGCCAAACGCACCACTCAGCTTCTACAGTGGGAACTCTTACCGTAAACAAGCTACCAAAGGAAATTAACTACGGTCAAAATGGCCTTTGAATGCAATAACCACTGAACCAAGTATGCTTTACTCATGGTTTACTTAATTACTACCGTCTTCGGTGGTCTCGGAGTACGTATTGAGACTCCGGTCCCAAAGGCCCTGGGTTTGATTCCCGGCTCTGCCAAGTAATGTAATTCTTGTATGAGATCTGGAACTGGGTTCACTCAGCCTTGTGAGGCAAAATGAAAAGAAGTGAATTCGATTTCCACCTCAGCCAGCCTAGAAGTTATGTTCTGTGGCATGTCATAGATTTATAGCATGATAAAGAACCTTCCACTAATTACACTAAAGCTAAATTATAGGTTAGATTTGACTAACGCTCTTAGGTTCCAACGTTCGTCGCCAGGAGCCGATTGCGGTGGCATCTAGTAACCAAGTTCAAAACTAGTTGGTCGTTGACGGTGGCGTTTGGTAGCGAAAGTAGGAACTACTTGAAAATTAAATGTATGCTGCCCTTACTTGAATTAAAAACAGATATCACACACTAATACAGCCATCACAATTAACACCGGTTATCAGACAAATTCTACACACACCCAAAGTACACGGTACTACATGACCGCGTTGTCGCAGCCCCTAAACTCAGGAACCAACCAACCAACCTCAATTTCACACACACAGACACACACACTATGACACTCGTCACAATGAATACTCCAGACCTTTTACTAAGGATGAGTTAACTGCTGCAATTAAAGACATTCAGCCAGGCAAAGCATCAGGTTTGGATGGCATCCAGCCGGAATTCGTCATTCAATGTGGAGAGAGAGTTGTCCAATTTCTTCACGAATATATTACAGGGTGGACAATTGCCAAAGTTATTCAAACAAACGAATATCATAGCCATCTTGAAGAAAGGCAAAGCAAGTGATAAACCAGAGAGCTATCGCTCCATTGCCCTGCTTAGTGTGACATAAAAATTACTAGAAAGGTTCCTTCTCAATAGGATTGGCCCAGAGATAATCAAGAAAATTCCAGTGTAGCAGGCAGGATTCAGACCGCACAGAAGCACTACAGATCAAGTATTGTCTCTTGCAACTTTCATAGAAGCAGGCTACCAGAGAAAACTTAAGACAGCGGTGGCTTTTATCGAACTGACAGCAGCATACGACACAGTCTGGAAGGATGGCCTACACTTCAAGTTCCTGAAAGTGATACCATGTAAGATGACTGCCCGACTCTTGAATACCATGCTAAGTCAGAGACTTTCCCAAGTACATATGGAGAATAATGTGAGCACCAAAAGATCGCTAAATAATGGACTTCCTCAGGGTTCTGTTCTTACTCCAATCTTATTTAGCGTATATATCGCATATATACCTGCCACAATTTCAAGGAAATTTGGTTATGCAGATGACTGGGCCTTTGCTCCCAGAGACACAACATTTGAGGAAACAGAGATGACCCTAACGGAAGACCTTAAAGAACTGAGACAATACTTTAAGATGTGGAGACTTACACTTAATACCAACAAAACAGAAGTATGCTGCTTCCATCTAAACAACAAGATGGCTAATAAAGAATTACAGGTGTTCATTGGAAATCAATTATTGAGAAATAATAGATTCCCTAAATACCTAGGGGTTACATTAGATAGAACACTCTTCTTTAGACAACACCTCCGCAATACTCAATCCAAAGTAAGAATCCGCAACAATATAGTCCAAAAACTATGTGACACAACTTGGGGTTCATCGGCAACTTCACTTCGATGTACAGCTTTGGGACTTGTGTTTTCAGCTGCTGAGTACTGTGCCCCAGTTTGGTTGAATATCACTCACACTAACCTCATAGATACCCAGCTCAACAAACCATGCGCCTAATCACTGGCACAATAAGGTCTACACCTACACATTGCCTACCTATCCTCAGACACATCCCTCCACCAGATCTTCGACGTATAAACGTTCTCCTCAGGGAGTTCAAGAAAATAATGGATAACCCACAACTACCTATACACTATGACATTGCTGATGATCGCCTGAATCGTCTACGATCTCGAAATCCATCAACAAGGACTGCAATAGACTTGGAGAATACCAACTTCAGCATAACTAAAGAATGGCAGGGGAGGCAGGATACTACTGTCGACCAAAGTATTATGTGTACTCGAGTTTGAAGGTTGTTTGTGAAGTAACCAATAGATCTACATAAAATCCAATACCATCAACATTTTCGTCGTTCTATTATACGTTAGTTCATGTAGGTTTGGATTTTTAAACTCATATTTTAATATTTGTCATCGCAGTTGGAACACAAAAAGTGCCCGTTTTTAAGCGTGTTTCAACCATGCGTCACATTTAAGAATTATTATCTAAAAAGCCCGTCATCAGATCGAATCCAAATTTTAACACAATATACATTGGAATGTTGTATAACTGGTTTATTAATTTCACAGTTTTGTGTGTTCAAAAAACAAAGTTGTTATCATTCTTGTAAGGTAACTTTTTCTCTGCTCAGGGTGGTTGGAAAATGTAGTTCTTGGTTGCGTTGTAATCATTATACATCAAAACGTTATGCTGTATGACTGTGAAATACGTAAATTAATTCACTTATTTTATACCGGTTTGTATTTGTACGAGGAAATAACACATGTTTCACCAGTTAGCCGCTCCGGGAAAAGCTGTACAGCGTTGCTGAGATGGAGCGCATCACTTCCGAGCGAGACGCGCCATGATGCGTGTGGGCACCATTTCGGCAACGCTGTACAGCTGTTTCCAGAGCGGCTAGCTGGTGAAACATGTGTTATTTCCCTGTAGAAATACAAACCGATATAAAATAAGTGAATTAATTTACGTATTTCACAGTCATACAGCATAACGTTTCGATGCATAAGGATTACAATGCAACCAAGAACTACATTTTCCAACCACCCCGAGCCGAGAAAAAGTTACCTTACAAAAATTATAACAACTTTGTTTCTTGGACACACACAATTTTGAAATTAATAAACCAGTTATACAACATTCCAATGTGTATTGTGTTAACATTTGAATTCGATCTGATGACGGGTTTTTGAGATAATAATTCTTAAATGTGACGCATGGTTGAAACACTCTTAAAAACGTGCACTTTTTGTGTTCCAACTGCGATAAAAAATATTAAAATATATATTAAAAATCCCAAACCTACATGACCTAACGTAAAATAGAACGACGAAAATGTTGATGTTATTTGATTTTATGTAGGTCTATTGGTTACTTCACAAACAACCTACAGACTCGAGTGCACATAATACTTTGGTCGACAGTAGGCCTGGATCAACCTTACCAAGCATTGGATCATCGCTGCCACCTAGATTTGAGTTCCCTCGGAAAACATGGTCAACTCTCAATAGGATTCGTACGGGTCATGGCAACTGTGCAGACTTCCATTATAAATGGAAAATAATTTCTTCACCTAACTGTGATTTCTAAGCAGACCATCCAGCATATCATCACCAAGTGTCCAAAAAGAAAGTAAAGTGGCAACGTCACTGATTTCGCTCATGGATCACCAGAGGCAATGACTTACATAAACAATGTAGATATAAATATATAGTTTGCCTTCCTTTCCTAAATTAATTATCATCTGTGTACATATTGTATCATTAAAGCCATACGCCAAATAATAAAATAAATAAATCACAATGAGACAGGTTATCAGACAACTTCTACACACCCAAAATACAAGGGGCTGAATGACTACGATATCCAAGTGAAACAACAAAAATAGGCTACAACAACAATTTAATTATACTTAACAACAAAAAACAGTAATTACCTAAACGCTGTTACAAATCCTCATACATCATTATAAAAAAATATGTTTTTAAAATATTGCACTTATGAAAATCCCGCAATCATGCTAGATGTTGGCATTATGCTACTATAAAAATTGTTAGACGCTACGTCACTGAAGGGGCAGATGACCTCACTCTTCCACCCCTTAAAATAATAATAATAATAATAATAATAAAACAATTATCATCATAATCATCACTATCAATGTAAAATATAGGACAGGTCTGAGGGTTGGAACGGAGTACACTCAACCTCGTGAGGCAGAGCTGAGAATAATTGGGTTAGATTCGTACTACAGCCGTCTTAGATACTAGAGAGATACTAGATTTGACCAACATTCATGTTAAAGTTTCAGCGAGATCGGGATGTTCCCTTGTTGGATCGGTAGACTACCTTTGTTTCAGAAGCGTACGGTATTATGAGAAAATGAGTATTTTATAAGTATCTATCGATATTTGGAGAAGCCTGCTCGAAGCCAGCTCGGGGCTGCTGGAGAGAAGATGGGATGGCGAAGGTCAGCGACGGAGCCCATCTATCATGCGTGCTGCAGGATGAATTGTAGCCAATATCTGCGCTGAAGGCTTCGAGACTTTTTACTGCAGGACGTGCAGCGAGGCCAGTTTGTTTATTGAGACTCTTTACAGCCCGCTGGAATATTTAAACAGCGACACGACCTCGGGTCACCTTCAAATACTGTAGCTTCTATTTACACAAATAAATTCCAAATAAAATTAACATCATATGGCATAGCCTACAGAATACCACGAAAAACCTTTAGATAAAAACACTCAGCATTTCACCGTGTTAGGTTTTGTTTCTAAAAAAGGAAAACAGGAAAAATCTAGATGCTGCAATCAGACCAAGGCTGGAACATGATCATTTGTGGCGCCGCTAGCAAGAACATTTAGAAAACATTGAATAACTCGTCGCTTAATTCTATACCAGAAAAACATATTTTAAATTAAAGTAACATGCACAACAGGGGTAAATAGTAAAACTAAAAGAAATATAATGGCATTGTTCTCTCTTCGTCTTCGTTCGCAGCACCGAAAAGTCGTAAGTAGGCAAAGTGATCACGATAGAGTGTACTCGGCTACTGAGGTGATTTCATCACATAGTACACGATGTTGATCGGTGCATGCTCACCAAAAAGTAAGCGATGGTCGGCGATTATACTTAGTGTGCTTCCCCACCCTCACGCTCCCTGGGAGTCTCCTACGATGGCCATTGTTTGATGCAAAACTGACAAAACTTTCCCAAACCTAACCCCCCTCAAATTAATGGAGTTTCGAATCTATTAGATAGAGATAAATTAAAATAATGCATAGACGTCTTTCGAGTCAGCTGCCTGCCACGCTATCAAGGTTAGAAATGTAATACAGAAGAAATATGCATAAAATAGATTACTTTAGATCGACCATATCGAAACGTATTTCACTCCTCCCTGTCCCTCTGAGCCAAAGAAGATTAAGATAACCTAACTACTGTATATAGGGCTGCTACAGTCAGTTGCAAGGATAACCATCACCTATAGCGAAATTCTTCGGGAGCTTCAGTATTTTAGTTGCCTCTCGATGATTCCAGATATGAAATGGTTCTTCATTCTTGGTTCTCAATAAAGGTGACAGATGGCTCATAAGAAAGAATATGATGGTCATTCTGTATGCTATGTTGAGTTACAGCTGACGTCTCTGGATGACAAAGGGATACGTGGCTACGATACTTTTTCGGCCCCATTGTCGTCTTCATAGTCGTCTAATCAATATATACACTGAAGAAAATGGAAATTGTAACACCCAGAAGGAGTGGTGCTACATTGCTGCAATTGAACATGCAGGACGAGTGTTCGGTTGTGATTCGATGATTACACTTTCAGGTCCCTCTGACCGCAAGTTTGGACAACAATCAATACAGGATGTGCCCACCACGAGCTGCAATACATTGATGAATTCGGCGAGGCATTGAGTCAATAAGGCCCTGGATCGCTTCCTGAGGAATTGTGGCCCATGCTTGCTACACTGCACAGGTCAGTTGTTCCAGAGTTGTGGGTGGCTGAGGACGGTTGGCCAGTTGTCGACCCATCATTTCCCACACATGCTCAATAGGACAGAGGTCCGGGGATCTGGCGGGCCTTTCTAAGGTTGTGATGTCGTGGAGAGCTTCTCTGGAGATGCGTGCAGTGTGAACCCGGGCATTGTCCTGCTGAAACATCCCATTAGCAATGTTCGCCATCATAGGGACAACCACTGGATTGAGTACCCTATCACCGTACTGTCGAGCAGTCATAGTGCCTTCAACAAGCAATAATTGTGATTTCACATTAAAGCCAATAGCTTCCCAGACCATAATGCTTGGTGTTGGCCCTGTGTGCCTCTCGACAATAAGGTCTGGGCGGCCTCTCTCCCCGGTACGTCGGCGCACACGATTCCGGCGATCACTGCGGGCAAGACAGAAGCGCGGTTCATCACTGAAGACGACCCTATGCCATTCGTCGACCCACGCCGATCGTTCTCGACACCAGGCCAGCCCTACACGTCGCTGTTGTGGGGTCAATGGAACACCTTCTGCAGGAACACGGGATCGTAAGACAGCTGCACGCAGGCGATTGCCAACTGTTTGTTGTGTAACGTGGGGTGCCACAGCTGCTCGAATTTGCGCTGCTGTTGCATGGGGTTCCATCCGGGCCATCCGAATGATGCGGCGATCCTCTCTCACAGTTGTCTGTCGCGCTTGGCCTGTGCCAGGTCTAGGAGTGTGGGTACCTTCATTTGACCACTGCTGCCATACACGTTGTACCGTAGATGCATGTCGGCCAACACGTGCAGCGACAGTCCTTAGCGATAATCCAGCCTCACACAGCCCAATTATCCGAGGCCTCTCAAACGGCGACAATTGTTGGTAGCGTGCTCTTCTCTGTCGTCGAAGCATGTTTGACGGGGAACACTTCACTGCACAGACTGCAAGTCAACTACGCTATACCAGAGTCCGTATACTGGAGTTGATTCCTCCGCGACCAATCACGTGGGGAGACCTGTAGCAACAATCCAATGGATCTGAAACTTTGATCGTTTTCATACCTACATGGCATCGTTCCATATCTTGAAAATCAACACAAACGACCAATGCCTTCATGGTGTTGCAATTTCCATTTTCTTCAGTGTACTTATCATAATTCTTCTTCTTTCTTCGTTTAGGCCAGCTATGGACCACGTCATTTCAACTGCTTCCGTCCTTGGGCCTTGATCTTAGCCCAGTGTTCACGCATTCGCTGCCTGTGAAACTCCTTTCTTTCTTCTGACCACTTCTTGCCGGTTTTTTAGCCTATTTTCAATTTTGAAAAAATCGGCTTATGAGATCACCTTTTGTCCGTGTGTGTGTGCGTGTGTGTGTGTGTGAAGTGTGTGTATGAGGTGTGTGTCCTCCTAATAACTTCCAAACGGCTGGAGCGATTTCAATCTCGGTAAGATCATAGCACTATTCCGGACGACCCCGACCGTGCCCTTTGAATTTTGTTACGTCTCACCAATCCAACATGGCGGCTGTGCGAATTATTTCACCAGAATTCAATATCTCCGAAACTATTCCCGATATCACCCTGGAATTTTTTTACGGTGATAAAGGAAACTACTAGAAGTTCACCTATGTGACTTTTGAAAAACTGGTAACTACAAAACCAAAATGGCGGCCACGCTAATTTGCGACTTTTAAATAGACGTTTCTCGCGATTTAACCAACCAAACGCAATAAAACTTGGTACAGTATATGTTTATACACATTGTAATGCACCGACATCTAACTTCGTTCAATTGTTTACATAACCACAAGATGGCGGCTGTGCGAAATATTTAACCGGAATTCTATATCTCTGAAACTATTAGCGGTATCACCCTGAAATTTTGTACGAAGATAAAGGGCACTACTGGAAGTTCATCTATAAGACTTTCAAAAACCGGTTCACTACAAAACAAACATGGCGGCCAAGCGAATTTGAAAATTTTAAATAGGCCTTTCTCGCGATTTAATGTTCCAAACGCAATGAAGTCTGGTACAGGAAATGTTTATACACATTGTAATGCACTGGTATCTAATTTAGTTCAATTGTCTACATAACCTCAAGATGGCGTCTATGCGAAATTTTAAATTAAGTTTTTATTTCTTGTGTCGTAATCATGCGTTCGAAGTGAAAGTTTGAATAATGAACCTACGCAATAATTTTCCTTTAATGGTACATGACTCTATGGCCTATACATTTAACAATCCAACATGGTGACCATCCGAAATATTTAGACGGCTCTGAATATCTACGAATCTATTATAGCAATCAAACTGATTTTATGTTCATAGGGGCTATGAACTTATGTTCACATATAAGACTTTAAATAACCTGGTGATCACAAATCCAACATGGCGGCGACGCGAAGTATAAATATTCACATGGACGTTTCTCGCAATTTCACCATCCGAGTGCAGTGAAACTTGGTACAGTAAATCCTTATAGGAATGTTAATCCATTGGCATCTAATTTATTTCAAATGTTTCCATAACCACAAGATGGCAGCTGTGCGAAATTTTAAAAGCCTCCTTGTTACTTAACATAAGTAGGATATATGAAAATAGGCTGTATAGTTCTTCACAGAACTACTTGTTTTATTACTATATTCATCATCACCTAGCTCATATGAACGTTTTGAGGCGGCGCATACTAGGCGATCCAGTGATCAGTTTCACCGTTCTGTTTTCCATGACCAACAAACAAAAAACAAACAAAACAAACTCTTTATGTGAGCGTTTCACCGTCTTGCAAAAATCAAACTTCCTCGGCACCCAAAATAATTCTGTGATTGTACATTGGCTTTCACGGCCCATGAATTAAAGCTCAGAAACTTTTCTAGGTTTAGGGGAATGTCGGGAGGTATCGGACAGTTTAACTTTTTTGCCATAATTTTTTTATTGAATAAGAAATAAATCATGTAATGCACTTTATAGTTATCTAAAATCTTATATTAACGTACTCACTTGAATATATTAAATCATAATGAAAAACACGGACAATATTAACAAATTAGGAGGTCACTACACTCTCGCATGTTTGAAAAACTGGAGGGTGGTTTCGGACAGAGAATCTTTTTAACAAAAAGAGATTTTTCACATTCATAATACAAGCAATTTAACGTTTAGCCATTCTGAAAATATCACACTTGTAAAATAATGCTTTTCCTTCAAGATTTGCACAGTTTTTATGAGCCCAAACTCTACAAATAATACACTGAATCCAATCTTCAATGAAGCTCTCTCCACAAATGATGAAGTCAGTTTTCCTATAATTTCCTGCATTGTCTTCAGTGAATGCAAGGGTTCTTTTCGAAGTTTTCAAGGATTTCTTGGTGACTTCGCCCTTTTTCTTCTCTTGTTCAGACGAACGAGCTCGTTTCTCCTCCAGTTGGTGTTAATATGGGATATGGGGTGGAAGTCAAGACTTCACTCTGCTCTCGACGTCGTTTCTTGCATCTAATTTCTCCTTTGCAGGGCTTGGAAGGGGTGAGATTTTCTCCAGTAGCACTTGGGATGTAAAAGGCTTGCTGTTGATCCTTTCAACTTCAAATAGTGGGGATGGCTGTGCAGCTGGTGATGCTACTCGTCTTGAGGTTAATGGGTAATCTTGATTTGAGGGTACAAGTGAAGTTTGAGACAGAAAAGAAGAAGGTTCTTCAATAGAAGCCAGTGGAGGTTCAGAGAAGGACGATTGAAAGTCCAGGTCTGTGAAAATATTACGGTTGAAGGGGTAGATTCCAGTACAGGCGATGTCCGATACCGCACACCAGGTTCGTGTCCGATACCGCCAGAATGACCCCCTTAAGAAAAAACAGGAGCTGAACGATAACGTTCGAAAAGAAACTGATTCTAAATCCACGATACTACAGAGAAAGGAATACTGTTTCTGCTAATGTACTTAAAATTAAATACAACATACCCTTGTAGCTGCTACATCTTGGTAAAAATAAATCCGTGCCGGCGGAGAATGACACAAAGAACAGAAATACACCACCGCTCATAAATGGCCTTGCCTCTCGACTGAATAGGGTGTGTCCACCCTTCAAATAAGCAGGTAGTCCTGTGAGTAACAAAACAGGTTCTGTCCCATGCTTCAAACAAAGACAACTGTGACTGTCCGATACCAGCCGACGTCCGGTACCAGCCGACCTTCCCCTATGCCGTGTCTTGTGTGAGGTTTCGCCTAGGAACACCAAGCTGGCTCATCAGCGGGCTTTTGGGCACGGACACCAGAAGCCTGCAGATCAGCCAACGTGGTGTTCCTAGGCGAAACCTCACACAAGACACGGCATAAACCTAGAAAAGTTGTAGAGTTTTATTTCTGTGATTATTTGCCAGAAGCTGATATACTCTATCAAAATAAAATTAATTTTTAAGTCATGCATTTTTGCGATATTTCAAGACCTTTCACTGATCTGCCAAAAGCTAAAACTGCACTTCGGTAGAGAATAATTATTCAACTAGAGTTTGAAAATGTCATTCTGTCGCTACGCCTGCAAAAACTGCTATGTGACAATGTTGTTCTCTGCTTTACCTTAAAACCAGTATCGCCCTGAGCCACATGTGAATGTATGGCTATATAGCATAACAATCTTCCTAAAGTTCATTTTCCTGAGTTCGTTTGTAGAGAAAAATAATACAAATGTTATTGGTTTTACGTTCCATTTAACTACTGCGGCTTTCAGAGACGCCGGGGTGCCGGAATTTTGCCCCGCTAGTAAATCTACTGACACGGCTCCTTCGCATTTGCGCACCCTCAAATGCCAACTGAAGAGAAAAAATAGCCCGAAGTGTTCTGTTCGGTTGGACTGTACATCCACAAGGGTTGAGAGGCGTGACTAGCGTTAGAGGAAAAAATAGAAGTGAACGACGCGACGTTGCCACATAGCGGATTTTGCAGGCGCAGCGACGTTATGTCTTTAAAGTAATCGCCTTCTTGTCAGAAACTGATATCATAGTAAGCAAAGAAATTCATAAAAACTAACATCAGATTTTCGGAAATAATCACAGAATTAATTTGTCATGGCACAACAAATATCAAGATTACTGGAGAACATTCTTATGCAACTAAGTACAGATAAGAAGAATGATAACAGATTGCCTTTAGCTCCTCAAATGAAAGACCAACTCGAAATTAAGTAATGACTAATAAGGTATGAAACACGCGGCGTAGCCGTGCTCGTTAAATCGTGCAGCTGCAGCTAGTCGGGAGATGACATGTTCGAATCCCGGTGAACAGCGGCTATTTTGAGTGTGGTTTTCCTCGTGTTTTTCCACACTCCCTCCAGGAAAATGTCAGGATAGTATCTTATTTCACCTACCTAATACAGTTATACACACTACTATTATACACATAAATACATGTTATCAGACAAGTTCAACACGCACCCAACTACACTAGCTACACTTACAATTTGGCATGCTTCAGAACATATTGTTCACCGATTGAGAAAGTGATCTTCTCTTTAACGAGGTGAAGTTCTCTTTCTTAGCAATAATTTAAACAAAGCTAACAACAAGCAAGCCACTTGGGATGTTGTTATATAGTTTTACACCTGTGTGATATATGGCACGGGTGCCAACTTTATGAGGGTGTCCTTCTCTCAGACCTCCAGGGTACAAGAACTGCCCACATGAACAACATGGCCGGCTCATTTTATATGCAGCTACAAGTACTGGTCCCTTTCTTACCACAAATGCAGGCCATGATTCGGAGCCCTGACACGCTCACAATGGAACTAGCACACACACCTCAATAGCATCTACTCTGCCAATGATTATGATGATGTTGATAATAATAACAATAATACTTCGGTGGCATAGTCGGTATCATGCTGAACTGCTATGCCCCGGCTGAAGTCGTCGGATTTTTAATATGAGCGTTAAAATCATTCAGTAGGCTTTGCCTTCTTTTGGAAGGGAAGTAATGCCGTCATAGATTTATGACATGTAAAAGTCCCTACCACTAAAATTGGTAGTGTGTAGCCAAATTTGTAGGTTATATGGTTAGAAACGCTCTATCAAGTACCAATGTTCGCCGCTAGGTGTCAGTGACAGTAGCATCTCGTAGCCAAAGTTAGAACTACTTGAAATTTCAACTTTCTGGGAGCCTACGGGCGTTCAATTAAAATACCCTGCTATGACCATTGGCTGCGAATCATATATTATATATATTATACTAGCAGAAGTACCAATTCTTCGAACGGACTTCGGTATTAATAGGCAGACGTTATCAGACTGTTGCAATGGTTAGCGGTTTGTCATTCCTTCATAAGTTTATCAGAGCGAAGTTAGTTTTCTGGGAATATCACACACACTGTTAATTTAAGGGCCTTAAAATGAGGTTTTCGGAAATCCTTTATAGACTCCCGAATTTTGAGTCTCATATTGCGAAGCGCAACATATGCTTTGGTCTTCCTTCTAGGATAATTTTTATATTTCGCCTATTTTAGCATGTATTTTGAAAAGTTTTTCCCTATACCCACCCTTCTATGAGAAGTACGGTGAAGAGTTTTATAAATGATTGGTGTATTGACTCTCATGGATACCATACCTAATTTTACTATGCTCCAAGCATCCCAACACGAGTTATGACTTATTTGACTTATTTTCTTTATCTCCAAAGTGGAGCATAGGGCATCGATGAATTTCCGCCATCGGACTCTGTTCTGCGCCATCCACCTAATCTCGTTCCAGGTCTTCCCTCCTTTCGCCATTCCTTCTGTTATTACACTCCTCCTCCAGGTGTTCCTAGGTCTGCCTCTTCGCCTACTACCTTGTGGATTCCATTCCAGGGCTTGTCTTGCTATGTGAACATGAGTTATAGGCGTACTAAAAGATACACAGAAAGATACACAGACAAGTCCATTGACTACATCCAGCCCATCCACAGAGCGCCTTAATAAATTATAAAGACTTGTGGTGCATGAAAATTTTGGGTTTTTAGCCTCAAATGGCCCAGATTCCTAAAAGCCGCAAAAAAATACTATTTCAAATCAGGAATTTTTGAAAATAATGTTGCTGTTTGGAGATATAATAGACCTTCTGTACAACATACCGCACGTGTAAATTGCGTGAAAAAATTCGAGGGTACTCCTTGACCCCCTTAAGCACATTGATGAATTTCACATTCTAAGTTGGTTCCGTGATAACCTTATATCCATTTGCAAACCTTCACAGAAATGTAATAAATGGAGTG
Organism: Meconema thalassinum; assembly: GCA_946902985.2. NCBI lineage: Eukaryota > Metazoa > Arthropoda > Insecta > Orthoptera > Tettigoniidae > Meconema > Meconema thalassinum. The sequence goes on along the minus strand of OX336388.2, from coordinate 1,288,592,699 downwards.
GCATTGTTTCTTACAGAAATAGATGAAAAGTTGGATGTCACCTCTTGAGATACTGTAGTCATGGTTACCGGATTCCATTCAGTCATTAGTGTATGAAATGAAATTATTATTCTGGGAATATCACAGAAACTGTTGGTTTTAGAGCATTAAAATGTAGTTTTCGGGGACCGTTTAGGGCCCCGAGTTTTGTTTCTGGTACCGCGGGGCTGAAAATGAGCTCTGCCTCGTCGTTGTACGCCATAATAATAATAATAATAATAATAATAATAATAATAATAATAATAATAATAATATATAGGGATAGGGATATAATAGACCTTCCGTACCACATCCGAACGTGTAAATCGCGTGAAAAACTAGAGTACCCCGCACATTATACATATTGATGAATGTTACAGCTTAATTTGGTTCCGTGATATCCTTACTTTCCGGATAGAGAGTATTTTTGTTTTAAATTATTTAATGATTGGAAGATAAAGTCATCATTGTGGAGTCAAATATAGGCTACTTATGATTTTTTATCCCACAAAATTACGTGAATAATGAGAAATGACTTATTCCTGTACATATGTCAGTGTGTACTATACTCGTAGCAGCACATAAGGAACAGTATTGCTGTAAGAATAATTTACATACATTATGATCTCATTCACATCAAGTTAAAGTAAATTTAGCAACGTATAATCCCAGTATATTGTTAAATTTGATGCTTAGATTCTGAACACATTGGACTTCCTTAGCCTTTCGTAAGATAAGAAATAAATTATCAAAACTCAATCTTTAATAATCTCTAAATTGCTATAGTGGAATCCAGTGAGATTAGAACTTATGACTATTATAACATTAGGCTATTCAATAACCTTTGTCACTAAAATGGCTAATATAAATACATAAACACTAGCGGACCCGTGCGAGGAATCTCGCATGTTTTTATTTGAACCAAATGATTGAAGAACACTACAGCCAAAATGCAAACTGGACAGCAATGATGTCGCGTACTTTCCTACAGCAACAGTATTTACAAATCGCACACGTCTTACAAAAATTTATATTTATGAAAATAGAATGCTATTCGTCACTGTCACTGCTAATGTCATTTGTTTGAAGAGTACATTGATTAACAGCTTAGAAGTAACGCTCATCGGTTATTCGATATTTATGAAATTATACGATTTTAGCAAGTATTCCTTTAAATTACGGTACTGTTTCTGAAATCTATGCAAAATGATAAAGGAAATACCTCAGAATGTTAAAATGACATGAAACAGGCGTCACAGCGGCCAAAATGTGAAGTGGACAGCAATTATGGAGCGTATCTTCCTGCAGCAACAGTATCTGCAAATCGCACACTTCGTACAGTTTATTAAAAGTCATATTTTAAAGAAATTATGGATATTTATGAAATTAGAGTGCAATGCGTCACTGGTAATGTATATTCTCTCATTTGAATGTTCATTTTTCACGATCGGTCACTTGTGAGAGCCGCAGGAGGGATCTATACTACTGAAATAATATATTTGATGATGATGATGATAGGAAACAAATTGTGAACGATTAGTAGTGTATGTTATTAACATGTTATCAACTAGATTCATAATTTAACATCCGGTTCCATTTTTAGCATAGTTATAGAGCAGGGTAATTACCAATTACAATCCAACCCGAAAAAGGCAAATATTATTCACAGAACAATCTGCAATATCACACAAAAGTTACTGTATTTCTGATTTGTAATAAAAACGACAGCTTGTAGAGATAAGCACTATCAACAACAAAAAGAATGCAGCAAGAAGACATTATGATTAATAAAACATAAAGGTCAACATATCAGTAGTAGAACACATCTTGACGGTGTGTATATCACTTCAATTCTAGTAGATATTACTTACAATATATTGCACGTGATACCTTTCGTCATAAGGTAAAGATCCAAAATCTTCCGTAACAGCAGCAGCATCGAGAGTATAAAATTAGACTCAAAATGACACATAGGTTTCTGTGCCCTAAAGAATAAACATTAAATAAAATTATACATAAAATGCAAAAATCATTTGGACGACCACATGTATTAGTGGCTAACATTCTCGGCTTTCGCCTTGGAGGTCCGAGTTTGAATCCCGGCTATGTCAAGAAATTTTAATTCTGGTGTGAGAGATGGAATGGGCTGCACTGTCTCTCCCGAGGCAAAACTTGGTAATTGTTTTCCGTGGTTTCCCACTTCTATTCGAAGCGAATACTTGGATAGTTCCTAACTGAAGGCCACAGCAACCTCCTTTCCAATCCCCATTTTGAATTACAAATACACACACCACTACAGCCATCACAGCAACTCATGTTATCAGAAAAACTCCATACACACTCAAGTTCAAGGGGCTATATGACCATTATGTCGCAAAGCCTCTAAATTATTCAACAACAACGGAATTATTTAAGTTCAAGTAATCTTAACATTAAGTTTCGTGATGATATCTCCAGCTGTTGTAACGTTGCGCCACATTCACGGTTACGCAATGTATTTATTTTTAGCCTACTTTTCACATTTTGCAAAAATGAGGAAAAAGTAGACTTATGAGATAGGGCAAATGTGTGTGTGTCTGTCTGTCTGTCCTTCTGTCTGTCTGGCTGTGTGTGTGTGCCCCCCCCTATCAACTCCTAAATGGCTGCAGCCATCAAAACAAAATTTGTTAGAAGTAAAGATCTATACCTGAATATCTCACGGCCATATTTGAAAATGATGTCAGTGCTACCAACTGCTGGAAAATCGCAATTGAAATTTGAGCTCCATGTTGGATATCTTGGAAAGTATGAATGGGAGCTATTCCAAAATTGGCACATATATATAATATTTTGCAGTTTAATTTCCAGGAGGCCATACATGGCAGTGTTGCCAAAATGATTATAAGCCTGCTGAGAGGTCCAAATTTTAAATGCATATAACTTCTACACTATCAATTGGAATTCAACCAAATTTCGTATGTGCTATGTGTACATAAACAGATATGGCTGAGCTCATTCTTAAGAGCCACTGTTAATAAATGCACTCAATTTTTTTAAATCCAAATACCCATATATCAGAAAGTATGCAAGCCGACAGCTTTAAACTATGCACACGTATAGTACCTGACATTCTATATTAATTTGGAGTAACTTATATACGTCAGTGCTACCAACATGATTCTAAGCTTGCTGAGATGTCCAACTTTAAATACATGTAACTTCTATACTATCATTCGGATTTCAACCAAATTTCGTGTGTGCTATGTGTACCATAACAGATATGACTATGCCGATTCTTAATAGTAACCAGGACTGCCAACTGTTAATAAATACTGTCTCTATTTTTGTTACCCTAATATCAATATATCAGAAAGTATGCAAGCCAATAGCTCTAAACTTTGCACACGTATAGTACCTGGCATTCTAGATTAATTTGGAATAACTAATATAGGCCTACGCCAGTGCTGCCAACATGATTCTAAGCCTGCTGATAGGTCCAATTTTAAAATGCATGTAACTTCTATACTAACTAATGGATTTCATTCAAAATTGACACAACAATAGATCATATTATTTCAGATTATTTCTGACCAATACATGTATGTCATTGTTGCCAACATGCTTTTACGCGTGCTGTTAGTTCCAATGTTTAACTGCATGTAACGTCCATGCTATCCATTGGACTTCAACCAAATGTTGTATTCTGTACCTTAAGAGATGGAACTAAGAATATATTCAGTCACCAGGGCTGCCAACTCTAGTTCTCTATTAGGCTACATTATGCCAGGTATACAGGTACAGTATTTCGAACTAATTTGAAATTTCGATATTACCAACTTAATTTCGTCATTATTCTAGATAGATCCATATAGATTAATTATTGGCTTCTTACATTTTAAGAAAAGTAGGCTCTTTAGTTCGTCACGGAACTTCTTGTTTAATTTCAATTCTCAACAACGATCCCTGTTAATAACAGTTTTAAAAATACGTATTCAGGTCTTTAGGGCGTTCAGATTCCTAATGTTCTTATCGTGGTTTGGATAGAAAATGGAGTGTCATGGCCTCTTACAGAGATATATGGAAACCTGGTATTCATGTCTTGACTTACTGTTGCCGTGGAAAAGGTGAAATGCCATGGCCTCTTACAGAGATAGATGGAAACCTGGTGGTAATATTTTGAACTACTATTGTCGTGGAGGAAATGTAGTGGCATGGCCTCTTACGGAGATACATGGATACTTGGTGTTTACGTCTTGAGCCACTGTTGCCTTTGAAACGACCGGCCTTGCCATTCCATCATCAGTCAATATTCTGACTTTATTAGGCTTTGCTCGAGTGCCAAAGGCCGAAATCAGAAGAATGAAAAAGTCTATCGAAAATTCATGTAGTCAGCAGTTTCTTATGGGTCCTGAACTATGTGTATGCAAATTTTGGTTGCGATTGGTGGAACGGTGTAAATTTGTATACGGAACAAATCCACATACATACATACATACATACATACATACAGGCTTTCACTTTTATATATTAGAAGAAGATATAGGGATAGTAATACCTAAAGTCTCGGGTAAGTGATAGATACAAGGTCAAAAAGGCATTTGAAAAGATTCGAGTAAATGGGAGGGCTATTCCAAGCCGAACAAAGTAATCTACAGACGTCATATCAACAACATTAAGGACTTCCAAACAGCTGCTGTTGTTGTTGATTCATCTAGGGCTTGAGTCATCTCAGTCATTTAGCCCGTTGTGCTTGGGGGCGTGTAGTATTTGACTAATAACCTGAGTTATCGTAGCGTCAGAGCAGTGTGTATATTTCTAGTTGAGGTTAGGATTGGGAAAGAGGCAGCCGTGGCCATAAATTAGGTATTATCCCGGGATTTGCCTTGCGAAGAAGTGGGAAACCACGGCAAATCACATCCAGAATACCTGAGGTGGGAATTGAACCCATCTCTTCGCAGTTCTGCCTCCCGAGGTTGAGTGTACCACGTTTCATCCCTCAGACCATAATTGGATTTCTTGGCAGAGTCGAGAATCGAACCCAGACCTCCGGAGTGAAAGTAAAAACTGCAAACCACTGCGCCACGAGGCTGACTCCCAAGAAGAACAGACAGTAAGATGGACAGAATAAAGAAGTAAGTTTGCCAGGGAATGAACGATTTGGGGCTGCAATACTGACTTCAAGAATTGTGATTATTACTTGGCGTAATCTCCTAAGACCCTAAACAAATACACAATAATAATAATAATACAGTAATATGTGTTATGAGTTTTTTGTTCTTTAAAATGACTCTTGAGGGGATGTGTGGATGAAATTTCAAACTTCTACATTTTGTAAGCGATTTTAATGAAATATTTGTCAATATAAACCCTTATATATCTTCTTTCTATATTATATAAACCCTGTAGGCTACACCAAATGTCAATCATTCATCTAGTTTTGAAGTTATTCTCCTTTAAGAAAATATTTTACGCGCATTCAAAAAACGCTCCACGTGACATAATTTATAGAAAAAAGAATCATAATTTTACATACTTGATGGATGTAAAAATGAAATTTGCTATGCAATCTGTAATTTTGTTAAAACTCTAACATTATTTTTTTCAAATCTTACAATTCAGATTTTTCACAAGAGAAAGAGCACGGCCCTAATAAAATCACCATGAAAAAGCTGTCAAGCGGCTTCAGTGGCGTAGTTGGTAGCATGCTGAGTTTCTATGTCCAAGATCGCGGGTTCAAACCCGGCTGAAGTCGTCGAATTTCTTATGAGCGTTAAAAAAACCTTAGTATGCCTTCCTTCGGAGGGAAGTAAAGCCAGCGGGCCCATGTCATAGACTTATGGCATTAAAAGAACCTTCCACTAACTACAATTGTATGAAGCTAAATTTGTAGGTTAGATTTGATTAAGGCTCTATTAAGTTCTAACTCTCGCCACCAGGTGCCAGTTGCGGTGGCATCTAGTAGCCAAGTTCACAGCTAGGTGTCTTCGATGGTAGCATATCTAACAAAAATAGGAACTACCGTACTTGAAATTGGTCGTCTGCAGTCCTTACCTGAATTACAGATAACACACACTAATACAGCCATCACAATTAACACCGGTTATCAGACAAATTCTACACACACCCAAAGTGCACGGGGCTACATGGCCGCGTTGTCGCAGCCCCTAAACTAAGGTACCAACCAACCAACAATTCATTTTTGTATGGATCATCCGATGTTGAAATAAAACTCTTTTCGTAATTGGAGCATTTCTTCTATTTATTTATTTATCGAAAGGCTTTCAGTGCCGGGAGTGACCGAGGACATGTTTGGCTCGCCAGAGGCTGTGGCTGCTTCAAGCAGACACCCATTGGGTGAGCTAAAAGTTCCGTTCAATTTCAAGTAATTCCAACTTTCGCCACCAGATGTCAATGATACCTTGTGGTGAACGTTGGAACTTTGATAGAGCGTTCAAACGAAATCTAACCTAGAAATTTAGCTTCACACAAGTTTAGTCTGTGGAAAGATCTTTTACATGCCATAAATCTATGACATGGGACCGCCGGCTTTACTTCCCCTCCAAAGGATTTTAACGCTCTTAAAAATATTCGACGACTACGGCCGGGTTTGAAGCCGCTATCTTGGGCACAGCAGTTCAGCATGCTACCAACTACGCCACCGAAGCCGCTATTTCTTCGATATTATTTCCAAATAGAATTGGAAAGAAAAGGGTGCGACAGATTTACTCCTCGAGTGAAAACTATTGTTGAATATTTGCATTGTTGTTTGAAGTTGGTATATTATCCTCAAGCAGAGCTGACAAATGATATTGAAAGTCAATTATCAAACTTTGGGTAAAGAATTTCTTCCTATATTTCACAAAATGCTTAAGCTTGCACTCTGTTTATTTAAATAACCTATTTACTTATTCCCTCGCTGATGAATTTGGTAGTGCAAAGAAAAAGGCAGACACATCAAAAGCAAAGAGAGAAAAGAAATAGGATTGCGTGACTTCACCCGATCTTGACCATATGCATGTAGTTTTTACAAGAAACAGAGAAAATTACATCTGACGACTAAACTTACCTATGAAGTGATATTCCAAAACACATAATCGATTCGCCCTTTAATGATATACAAGGTGATTGATCGCTCGGCGACATTTTTTTTTAAGGAGAATAGTTGTAAATAGTCTAGTTCTATATAGCCTCTTGTTCCAAAAAAATTAAAGTAAAATAGTTTTAAAATATACCAAGATGGCAACACCGAGTGAAGAGAGGAGAAGCGAACAACCGTACTTGCCAGGTAGTTCGTAAAAAAGGAACATAAATGCAAGGAACCGAATTATAAAGAAAAGTAAATGTAAACACGATTTTCTCGACTAACCCATCCAGATCACAGTTTTGACTTCCGGGTCGACAACTATGTGGTGGTTCTAGAAAAGAACCATTGTGTAAAGTTGAGGTGCGTCTTCCTGGTAATCTTGATCGGCATTAGTACGTGTTTGTTCTGGTTGCGGTGACCTGAGACAAGCCCGACCAACTTTCACCTTGTGGTAATCAATCACTGTACATGCCAAGCCTTACTCCACCGTGGTCTATATCAGCCACACCGAGATAAGTATCTATCAGAAGAAGAAGTTTGTTCAGCGGCATGGGCCGTGTTAACATCACATGCATTGGCATGTGGGCTGAGCGTTGAACCGACAATGATTTTATCATCTAACACTGAATAGGTTTCACGGATAGGTTCACTGTAATAAAGGTATTCCGAAATATTAAATAATCTTTACATTTTTTTAAAATATTACGTTTTGCGAATTAACTCTCAAACATACCTTTCAACAATATTGATTATAATCAACAAATTATTTCAAGCATCTATCTCAGCACAACAGCATAACACAGATTTTTAATTATTTAGCCAATTTTTGGCCAACGACGGTGCCTTTCTTCGTTTTTCTTAATCAGGAAGAACACATTCTAGCTTTGATTGGAGCGAGCAGATTGCAGAAGACAGTGTTATTCGGTTAATTGTAAAACTAAGTTTTTATCTCGGAATGGTTTTCGTAATTTAGCACCGTTGGTCAGACACATACTCAAAGGATTTGAGAATACGCTATAGACAGCATTGAAGCAATTTTTCAGTGTTGCATTACTGACGATTTATATTGCAACTTGTGTTGGTTGACTAACTGAAAAGATGTAATATCAATTTAAAAAATACGACCATATTGTTTTAGATCCCTTATTTGGGGGTGGATCTAAAAGGGAGAGTTGTTGTATTAATTTATAAGGTGGTGCCTAAAAGGGTAGCTTCCCTTGTCAGGGTAAGCTGACCAGTGTAGAGTGTTGTGGTGTGCTAGGAACTAGGGGGCGTTCCTATAAATAATGTGGTAGCGTTTGAAGGGATGGGACCCACTGCAAAGGGTCGCTGTACTGGTCGCTTAGCTGACTGCTTATTACGTAATTGAATCTGCTTGTATCAGCTGAGTGGCACGCGCTGCTTGTTGGCAGCCGACCCGGCTCGAGAAACACAAAGGTACCTGAGTTAGCGCTAATGGACTACTGTCTGTCACGTCTTTACGTGACGGGAATAAGGAAGGGCGTTGGGATGTAAAGAGGCGTATAACAGTAATGCTAGTGTAGAGTGTGGACCAAGTGTTTTATTGGTCTGTGATTCTGATAGTGAGTCCCTTGTAGGGAATGAAATTATGTTTATAATGTGATACAAGTTGTTGGGTTACAGGTTACAAAGTAGGAATTCTGAACACGATTGACTGACTCACCTCGGTTGACACCAGCGTAGCTTCGGCCGTCTCGATGGAGCACTGACAATGGAGAGAGAGTTTGACCTCATTAGGACGTCTTCTTATACCTTCTGACGCCCTGCTGTCAGCAATGTATTGGCCCAGTTAGTACTATGTCGCTGAGTGTAATGATTACGTAAGGCTTGAGCTGCTTTATGGAGTAGCAAGCTGTCCTTACGGTATTAATGGATGTTGCCCCGGCTTTCCAAGAGTTGCCATTTAGGGGATTTAGCCAGATGCCGGGGGGATGGTCTCCAAGGGGTGCATACCCCTGGGATACTGTACAAGAGTCTTCCTTCATTTGTTCGCGTCCTCGCGAACGGGAACGGAACTGGAAGTTGGGATGTTGACGTAGTGGTCCTTGGAACCCCCTCGCATCTCCTGGTGGCGTCGTATCGAAGTGTGGGTGTGAGGTCAGCCCGTGTTCAGAGGGGAGGGTTATGGGATTTACAAATATATGTATACATTGACATTGTGAAAGAACAAACAAAAAAAATTGACATTGCGAAAGATTTGATTAACATTGGGAAAAAAATGACATTTTGAGAAAAATTTAACGTTAAAATAAATTCGACATGTAAAAAAAAAATTGCCTTTGTTATTGCTGGCATATTGCTAGTTTAAAAAAAACATGGTTTCTGATGGTGATGTGTTACATAGTTTTGCAGGGAGGAAAAACCCAGGGCGGAACGGATGATGGCGTCGTCCGCCCTATCTTAGGGAAAAAGTGCTCCCTGCAATAAGAAAGGTGGAAGAAAATAGAAAAATGGGTGTTCCAGGGTATCATTTAAGGGAAATATTCAAAAGACGTTTATTGGTTTGGGAAAAAAACGGAACACCCTGACAAATGGGGAAGTTAGAAGAAGGAAAGATGGAAGAAAACAAATCATACATATTATGTACATTGGCATCTTGATACACAAACAAAAAGATATATAGTGTATAATTGTATAAAGTGTATCCTGAAAAAAATTATAAATTACAATGACCTTATGTCTATTGGAAAAATTGTATAAAGTTTATCCTTAAAAATTAGTAATTACAGTGGTCTTATGTCTACTTAATCGCGCTAATCCCTTATTATTATAGTTGTTGTGAGGTACCTCGCGTGCACGCTACCCGTCTGTACGTACTCTTGCCGTCTCACGGCTGATTCTGTACGGCCACTCCTTGGTACGGTATAGTGGTCGTACCGCTTGCATGTATGCTTAATACCTAATCTGTGAAGCATCCTCTGTGGGTGAATGCTTTCACACTTGACAATGAGAGTCACTGCCACAAATCGGTTGCGCCCTCATTGTCGTAATCTGCGTCGCATTTTGACGCTTTATGTGTTTAAATTTTAGTTGATCTGCCAGTAAGCCTGGTACCCCACAGGCACCAGTCCTGCTGTGCAGATTTATTTTGGAGTGTGTAGCTGAAAAAGAAAAATGTGGTGAGTGTTTGCGAGTGTGTCGGGATTAGTGCACGTTGAAAAATAAAAATAAAATAGTACACATCATGGCATGCTGTAAATAATATGCCACTGCAATATGGTAGTGAAATTCCTGTCACCAGTTTCCTGTATCTGGTGACGAGGCCTGTGAAAAAAATGGCGAGGTTTAGAAAAAACATATTAGTACTGGTTGAAGCTCTTCTTTCACTGAAAAAAACTGCAATCATCAGGGTCTAATAATCATCTAGCTAGGCCCAAGAAACTGCTATAATCAGGGGCCATTAACCATGTAGTTAGGCCCAATAAACAGCAATTATGAAGGGCCAAAAACCATGTAGTTAGGCCCAAGGCCTATTTTAACCTAGTTTATCCTAAGTATTGTCGGGCTTACCTCGGTAACGGATTTATAGTCACCGAGTGCCGATATATTCCACTTTGATTATGCCTATTTTAACCTAGTTTATCCTAAGTATTGTCGGGCTTACCTCGGTAACGGATTTATAGTCACCGAGTGCCGATCGGCGTTACTTAATACTATCTAACTTAATTATGGTCTAATAATAAAAAAAAAACTATTACTAAGCCGAGAGGGTTGCCTTAATCTATTGCCGAAATGTGCTGCGCCATAGCTGGCAACAGCGGTGAATAAATTTGCTTAATCCTAGGTTGCGTGTCAAATGCAACCGTCTTACAACTAAATTTGGCCTAGGACGATCGCCTGGGGCAATTAAATCCCCAGATCACCACCCGCACGAGCCCCAGAAACACCGGTTGTCTCTAGGGTCGCTAGATTCCGTCCCCTTAACTCTAGGTGTCGACGTCTATTACTAGGACTAATCTATTCGCAGGCGCTTACGGTGCCACTAAGCTAACCGTTTCGCCCGCTGTAACTTCCTTGTTCATGCCCGTTTGCTGTTCCGATTTATCATAGTTGAGCCGCCCACTTGGCTCCTGTGAGGGGCGCGCAATGCCCCTTTCTTAATGCCCTCTGGTTGCCCGTTGCGTCGCCATTTATGTGGGCATTGGACAGTGTGGTCCAATGGCATAATATTGTCTTCGCCTTAATCGGCCGTCGCAATCTGCTTTCGCAGTGATATTTGCCTCTATGGGCCGCCGTAGTATGCATTTTCGCATTGATATATAAATTTGCCTCTATGGGCCGCCGTAGTATGCATTTTCGCATTGATATATAAATTTGCCTCTATGGGCCGCCGTAGTATGCTCCAACGCACAGGAGTTTTGCTTCCCGCTATGGAAGCCGTGCCTACTTAAATTTAAACTTAACTAGAAGTCTAGTCATAATGGGGTCGTCTCTAGGGATAGCTCCCGAGGCCGGCGCGGAGTGAGCTATTTCTCCCGCCATTCTCAGAAAGTCTCCCTGCAGGTCTTGGCTTCGACGACCGTGGCACAAAGTGGGTTTAGCATCCCTTCCTCCCAGGGGCGGTTTATGCGCACCTAGGATTCCAGAGCTTGCCCGACCAGGCCGCGAATGCTTTGACCTTACGTAGTTCGTCTGTTTGGTCTAGTCGTCAGTTAAGTGAGGTCGCTGCGCTGTCGCGCCAACTGGGGAAGGGTCCACATCGCCTTCCCCATCTCTCAAAGTGTGGTTCTCCTGACCTTTGGCTTACACCGTTGTCAACCATCATACCGTATCAGATTCCTTTGTAAGAGAAAAAAAAATGTAGCGTAACCTGTGTAAATAGTGTAATCTCTGTGTTAAAATGTAAAATATTTCCAGTGTAGCGGGGTTGTAGATCTTCTAAGTACATAGGCTACTTCTGGCCTACCATCGCTATGTCAGCTTTCCAGCAATAATGCTTTCTTTACCTTAATGGAGGTGTTAGTAGGGTCTGTAATGTCAGGTACCCTGTTATTAGGATTTGGGGGTAGTTATTTGTTGAGTGGGCTTAAAGTATGGTAGGAAGGGTTTGCGCACCTTTGGGTTCCACGTTAGTGGTGGCCTAGAACCGGTGGTGGCGTTGGGATGCTCCTATAGTGAGTGGATTGGGGAGGCAATTCCCGGGATTGCAAAAATACGAAAATTCATGCAGGTTTGATATTAAAATCCCTGGTAAACGGATGGGATACTCATGCATGTGTCTGGATATGAAGTTTCTGCCTTCAAGTACGGATAGGTGTAGGATGGGGCATAATACCAATACATCCCTTTCATGCGGGAGTGTTTAAGTACTAAAGAATGGTTAGTATATATCTATGGCCTCCTCTCTCATTTGGAGAGGCGCATTATGCTTCTCTAATGTTTGCTGACACACCCCTAATACTCAGGTGTTAGCATTGGGACGCAAGGCGTAGCATGCCTGCTTTTTTTAGACGCATGAAGTCCATCAACCCCTGTGCGTATTTTGTAATGTAGTGTAGCTGTTTTTGGTCGTGTAGATGTGGTTGCGTTGTTTATGTTGGGCGTGAGAAGGTTATGGGAAGGGAGTAAGGTGGTACGCTGGTAGCCTGTTCTCCTGTCGTCCTCCCTTGGTCCATGTTGGCTTTCTATCCGCGCCTTGGGATAGTAGAGCTGCATGACCTAATCTGGTCGGCCATTTGCAGTGTAGATGTGGCCAGTGGTCGTAATGCGACTGGTCATGTGCTAGTTATCTGTAATGACTCCTATGCCTTACGAGCGATAAGAGAAGTTATTAGGGGGGAGATCTTGTCTGTGTTCGCTCCTAACTGTTGAGTGCGTGTGCGTGTGTGTGACTATGTCCCGCTACACCACGCGGACGGTTGGTCTGTTATAAGGCTAAGTCCTACTGTGTATATTGTGTCTGGGCGGGAAGCGCCCGTGGCCTTTCAACGTCTTTGCGAACGTGCCCTTGAGGCCCAGGATAGGTTCCGCTGTGTCACGTCTTGTCCATTGCCAAATGTTTTTTTTGCAGTGTGGAGAAAAAAATGTATGGTGTTATAATTGTTATGTGTTTGTAATTTCATGGTCACTGGCGCAACGCAATAGTGTCTCGTCACCGCATTATTGCAGTGTAACTAGTCTGCTGTCAGCAGTTAGTATGTGCAATGCCAGGCCGGGAAGTTACTGTTTGTCATCCGCTGGTATGTGCCTTCCTGCACGAATGCAAGTGTGGTCATTGTTTTGGATTCCTAGCGGTCTAATGTAGCAATTCGCCCTAGTTAGGTAATGACGTCGTGTGGCCATTGTTCCCTAAGACTTGTGTCTTGCGAAATTTTCCTACCTGTGTTTGTGAAATGTATTTCCTATGTCTGGTGTAATCCGAAATTTTATGTCTGGCTTTTGGTGGGAGGAAATGTAGTATTCCCTGTACATGCATTTGTATGGGCCACCTTCAGTATGATTGGACGCCTGAATAGCTGTTTCCCTTTGTGTCTAAATTTTTACTGGAACTCAGACCCGTGACCTTCTGTCATTCTCTGTGTTTTATGTTTGCGTTGTGTGACAGGGCTTGGGGCTTTCCCAGTGTGGTCTTTGCTTGTGTTCCGTGTACCAAAAATACCATTGGATAGTTAGTTTTTGGTACGCGTGTGGTGTGTGGTCATGGGTTCGAATCCGGTTGTCTGTAAAGACTTGGTGTGATCATTTCCGTGCAGCATATAATATGGCATGTTCCCGTGGATGTGCAATGCGCAAATGAAAGCATGCATACCTGTGTAGAGTTTGTATGTTTTTGATTTCCCCTTGTAGTGTAATTTTGGAAGATATAGGGTCTGTAAATCGGGCGTGAATGATGCCGTGCGCTCTGCTCTGAGAGCAGTTGTCTGTAAGCGTACAGTTTATCACTGAGGCCTGTGTTATTGCTGAGCATGGCGGTATCGGATTGCAATGTCCTGTGCGCACGCTCGTTACTTGTCTTGATAACGCTGTATGTCCGTGCTTTTGCTTCCGGCACGCGTATGTGGGAACCTGATAGCTGTCCATTGTAATTGCGGGCAGGCTCTTCGTAATGGAAAAGAACCTTCTACTAACTATTTTTGTGTCCCCGCTTGTGTGTTACTGTGCCGTGGTTCGATTATGTCCCTACAATGGTACGAAATGTCATTATGCCCGCGTGTCTCCGGGACAGTTCTGTGGGGTGTTAGGATCGTATCCCGGTGCGGTCAGTGGGCTATTTCTTGGCTTTCTTCCCACGTGTGCCAGCGGGACCGTTTCCTTTTCTCTTAGTAGTGTGCCCGCCTTTACGTGTAGGTGTGTGAGCTTTACGTGTGTGATATGCCTTCATCCGGCGGGCGTGAATAGTGTCCTTTATGAGTTTCCTCCCATGGCGCACGTTCACTATATAATTTAGGTCAGATACCTTCCTGCAGACTTTGAAGGGACCTGCCCATCGTGGTAGGAGGAATTCGGACACGTTCTTCTTTCGGGCATGATTGGAGACCATGACCAATTGCCCGGGTGTGTATTCCACGGTCTTTCTATTCCGGTCGTACCGCTCTTTTTGTTTTTTCTGGGCCTCGGCTATGTTTTTTCTAGCGTCCATGCGGGCTATCTGCAAATGCTCTAGCCGAGCCGCATTGTCTGTGTGGGCGTCCTGTGGGATACATATATTGTCTATGGGACTTCTGGGTGTGTATCCGTGCAGTAGGAAGTGTGGAGAGTGTTTCGTAGCCGTAGATACAGAGGTATTATAACTAAAAGTAATACTTTGCAGGTATTCATCCCAGTCTGTTCCTGCGTCCTCTGTAAATTTAGCCAGCGCTATTCCAAGTATTTTGTTCATACTCTCCGTGAGTCCGTTGGTTTGCGGGGAAAAACTCGTGGTAGTGTATGCCTTAATCCTGAGTATCTCCAGAAACTGTTGGAGCACTCTCGAGGTGAAAATAGTACCTCTGTCGGATAATAAGGTTTGGAATAGGCCATATCGTGTAATTATGTCAAATAGAAATTCGGCTATGCTGTTCGTGTCTGCTTTGGGAACAGCCTTTGTAATCATGTATCGTGTGAGATACTCGGTGGCCACCAGGATATATTTATTACCTTTTTGACTTGTGGTAATGGGGCCTTTCACATCTATTCCGACTCTGTGAAATAACTCTCCCACGGGAATTGGGTTGAGTAGTCCATGAGGCTTGCCAGGTCTTGTTTTGAATCGTTGGCAGGTGTGACATGTCTTGACAAAGGTATCTATGTCGGCCTTCATGTTTACCCAATAGTACTTGTCACGGATTCTAAGGTATGTTTTATGCGTACCTAAGTGTGCCCCTGCTATTGGGCTATTATGGTGTCCGATCATGATATTTTCTCTCAATGATTCCGGAACCGCTATAGGTGCGCTATCGTGCATGGCTGTGGGCTTAAATTTCAGTACCCCGTCTTTGTCTAGAAAAAATCGCCTAGACATCCGTGCTGTCTTGGAGTCCACTTTATCCAAGTCTTCTAGTGCCAATAGAATCTGTTTCAAGTGCGGATCACTTTCTTGCTCCTGTTTGATGTCAACCACCGTCAGGGCAAAGGTGGGCATATCGTCCCAGTCGTGGTCCTTACTGTCATCCGGGGGATCGGCTACTGGCAGCCTAGACAACCCATCTGCGTCTAGGTGTGTAGCGCCTTTCTTGTGTTTGACCACGAAATCATATTCATACAGGCGGAATATAAACCTGTTGAGTCGCGAATTTGGGTTTTTAAATTTGTCCCAAAAAAGCAAGCTCGCGTGGTCAGTCACTACCGTGAACTTGATACCATAGAGGTATACCCTAAAATAGTTCACTCCCCACGAAAATGCCAGCATTTCCCGCTCTGTGGCAGAGTATCTAGTCTCAACGGCCGTTAGCTTCCTGCTAGCATAGGCGACGGGCCGTTTACGCCCTTCGGTGTCTTCCTGCAATAGGGCCGCCCCCAGCCCATATAGGCTGGCATCCACGTGTAAGAATGTGGGTCTATCACTGTGGAAGTGTTGCAGTAATGGAGGTGAGGTCAATAGCTGCTTCAGTGTGTTGAAGGCATCTATGTGTTCCTGCGTGATGCTGAAGGGCGTTCTTTCACGTGTGAGTTCAGTTAGTGGATGGGCGATGTGTGCAAATCTATAGATATGCTTGCGATAGTATGAAGCCAAGCCAATAAAACTGCGCAATTGTTTCAAATTTGTGGGCATTGGGATGTTCGTTATTGCGTCAGTCTTAGCTGGGTCGGGAATAATGCCCTCCCTATTGACAATATGGCCCAATATGGTAATTTGCTGTCTGGCAAATTGACATTTCGCAGGTTTAAGCCTTAGTTTAGCTTCTCTGATCCTTGCGAAAGCCTCCTCCAAATGTACGATGTGTTCGTCAAAAGTGTTGGAGAAGACCGTTATGTCATCCACGTACACTAATACGGAACGCCATTTAAGCCCTGAAAATGTCTTATCCACTAGCTTTTGGAAGGTTTGGCTGGCGTTACGGAGACCCATTGGTAAACGGGTGTAGGTAAATAGTCCGTTCTCTGTAACGAACGCCAGCTTGTGCCTATCTGGTTCATAGACGGGGATTGAATAGAATCCACTATAGCAATCCATCGAACTGAACCAGCTAGCTCCACCAAGGGCGTCCAAATAGGTGTCTGCCCTTGGTAGTGGATAACTATCATTTTCGACCAACTTATTGAGCCTCCTGTAGTCAGTACAAAATCTGTGCGATCCGTCCCTCTTTTTGGTCAGCAGAACTGGAGAGGAGTAGTTAGAAATAACCGGAACAATGACCCCTGCCTCGAGCATCTCTGAGATTTGGGCATCGATGGCATGTCTCTCCTTCTGGCTCACTCTGAAGGGAGGCTGGTGTACTGGTCGGTCACTAGTGAGTGTGACGTGGTGTTCAATGAGGTCTGTCACAGCGAGATCCTTCATTGAGTGGGCAAAAATATCTCTGTTGGTCTCTAGGAGCTCCGTGAGCCTTTTATTTTGCTCCGGGGTCAGGTCCTGCGTGTGGTTCTGGTTGGCCGCCTTATCCGTGTGTGTGTTTGTGTATTGGCTGATAGTGTGCAGTGTAGGGGCCTGATGCTCGTGGGTTTCTCGCTCCGCTCGAATCCCATCTTTGTTCCTGGTGTATACCATGGGATGTGTGGTGAGCCTCTGGTCGTGCTTTAAAAGCATCTGACCACTAGCGAAATTTATGCTAGCCTCATACCTAGCGAGAAAATCCATACCAATTATGGCTGACGAAGAAAGGTGTTCGATAACGAACATGGGGTGCGTTGTGGCAAAATGGTCTATCCTAATATGTATGTTTGCCACTCCCATGTTTTCTAACGTCTGAGCATTGGCCGCTACCAGCCGGATGTCCCCCGTGACACCTTGTATTTGCGCCTCGGCAATGTGTCGGCTATTAACACAACTTACGGCAGCCCCGGTATCGATTAGGGCCTGCACTCTGTGGCCATTTATGGTGGCGTGTATCGTGAGGGCCGATACCTGAAATCCACTGCCCTGCACCGATGTGTTGTGTAAGATGTATGTTGTTGTTGTTGTTGTTGCCGGAGTGACATTTGTGCTGGGGAGGCATGGATCTGTCCGTTTATCGTACCTAGCACGCTTCGCCTCTCGGCTTACTTCCTGTCCTGAGTACTTTGCCCAGGTCAGCAAAGTGCGTTTGCCAAGTACCTTGCCAGCTCCTTTAACCGGTCTTGCTGTGAGACTAGGAGTCTGCTGGCGAACGTTTAGTGTATTAATCGTTCCCAGCCTTTGTGTAGTTGTGTTGTTGTTGGTTTCTTCCTCTCGGGAAGGTGTGTCTGCAAATGTAACCCTGAGCTTGCCCTTGTGACCCCGCCTTTTGTTCCAGGCGGTCGCGAGTTCGACTCCTGTTGCTGGCTTCCCCATGCCGAGCGAACTCGCGTCATGCGCCTGTGTGTGGTCAATTCCCCCCCTGTGTTGTGGTGAAGGGGGTAGGGTTTTCTGTTGGGAGGGTGTGGGCGTGTTCTCGGGCTGTTTGCTTTTGATCGTGAGGGGTGTGTAATGTCCCGCCCTAGGGTTTCCTGTGAAAAGTACGTGTAGGTCCCTATTGAATCCCGCAGTTGAGAATAGCGGAGGCGAGTGTACATCCGTGTATACATGGATGTTGGCTTTGAGCACCTTGCCGAGAGCGGTTACCTCTACGGCACTGCCATAGGTGCCGTCCTTGCCCATGTATTTTCGGTAATCCGCCCCGGTCTGGAATGGGTTCTCCCGCTCGTCCGACACAAAGTCCCGGTACTCTTTCCAGTTGGCCAGGATATGTTTGACCGTTTTCTGTCTGTAGTCCCCATGATAATCCTCGGTATTCCGGATTAGAAAGCTCATGGCCCTAAACAGACAGTTGCCGTCTCCTTGCACGGGGTGTGTTTGGAAACGGTCCGGGGGCGGATCGTCAGCCTTATCTTTAGCTGGCTGCTTCTTCCCCTTACTCTTACGAGTTTTCTTGGGGGAAGGGCCTTTCTTGTGCTGTGTTGGGGGAGGAACCTCAGCTGCTTCATCAGCTAGCCGAACCTCCCCGTCTAGGCGTTTTTTGAAAATGTGGGTGTACGCCTGCCTGTAATGTATGTTCGCCCCCCCTCGGGGTGGCTGCGCCAACTCCCCGTTTGCGGTGTGTAAGTAGGTGTAGGGAGTATTACCCCCCTGTCTGTCCGGCGGGGTGCTTCATCCCTGAACTCCCTCGGGTATTCGTCTGGGAGGGGGTAGTGTTCCGGGCCCTTCGTGTGTTTGTCTATGTTGTCCCTTTCTCTAGTGGGTTTTCTTCCTTGTCGGTTATTGCCCTGTTGTCCGTTATTCTGTCTCCGCCAGGGTGGGGTGTATGTCTGCTGCTGTTGGGGCGGGTGTTCCCGTCGGTTCCCCTTTTCCCTATATTGGTCAGCTGCATACCCCTGTCTGGTCGAGGGTGGGTTTTCTCGCTGTTCCCATTTTCCCTTGTACTGCGGGGCCGCATAGCCTTGGCTGCGTGGGGGCGGGTTCTCCCGATATTCCACATTTCCCCTGTACTGCGGGGCTGCATAACCTTGGCTGCGTGGGGGCGGGTTCTCCCGATATTCCACATTTCCCCTGTACTGCGGGGCTGCATAACCTTGGCTGCGTGGGGGCGGGTTCTCCCGATATTCCACATTTCCCCTGTACTGCGGGGCTGCATAACCTTGGCTGCGTGGGGGCGGGCTGTTTCGTCGGGGGATGTCGTGGTCGTACTCCTCAGGGTAGTACTCCCGTGTGTACGGAGATGGTGAACGCCTTGAGGGGTATGTCGGCTCTGTGTCCGTGTATGCTATCGGTGAGTATCGCGGAGGGTAGTGTGGCTTATCCTGTGGGGGAGGTGTTGTTGGCCGCTGTGGAGGGTAGTAATTTTCTTCCCTCCCGTAGCGTCTCCTCTCCGTGTACCCCCTGTCCCTCTCAGTATGATAGTGTTCTCGTGTGTCTGCTTGCTCATCCCTTGGCGGCCTTTCACCCGCTTGGATGGCAGCTATAGTCAGTTTCTCCATCCTGTCCACTAATTCGTCCATTTTTGCGTTAGTGTCGTCCTTCTGAGTTTGGAAGTGCAGATCCACGGCTTTTTCCGTAGCCTTTTCCGTGATCTTTCTCCCCTCCTCTATGGTCTTTATGTTATTCAACATATGTTGGACCGTGAGGTTGTTCATAATGCATAGCTTTTCTACTATGGCTGGTCTGAGGCCCTGCATTAACAGCTTGACTTTCTGTTTGTTTGTCATTGCTGCATTGTACTTTTCGCACATTATCAATTTAACATTGATGTATGCCTGGGCGCTCTCTTTGGGTCCCTGTGACCTCTGTCTGATCTGGTCATAGAGATCGTCATCGTCTGGTATGAGCTGGAACTCCTCCTTTAAGAGTAAAGCGGTTTCCTCCCATGTGGCAGCTTCTAGTGTGTCCTCATGGAGCTCATACCACGTCATGGCCGCCTTCGTGAGGTAAGCAGGAAGGAGCCGTTTTCTAACTTCCTCGCTCCAACCATTGATCCGTGCCGTTCTATTGAAGGCCTTGAGGTATTCCTCGGGATCCTGGCCTTCCCCCGTGAACTTTGTGGGGTGGATCATGGGGTACTCAGTGTGTCTATTCATGTCGTTCTCGTGTGAGTTTCGTTGGCTGTGTGTCGAGGTGTTTGGGCTGTTTAGAGGGGAATTAGCCTCGCTTCCCGTGTACGACACCTGTGTTACGTTACCAGGTGGCTCGTCACCTGATATGTCTGTACTTATGGCTGGTGTGTTGCCGTACTGTGTGGATTCGACTATGTGTACGGTTCTGTCTAGATCCTGTTTTACTGTCCCCAAAATAGTGTGGATGTCAAGAACCGCTTCTGTCGCGTGACTATTGTCTTTAATAGTGTCTGTTTCTAATAGCTCTGCAATGCGCTCGAGCAGGTTACTGGCTTTCTGCTCTGTGATCTGCAGTTGCTGTAACAATAGGGGATGGAGTGTTGGCAGGCAATCTACCTCACTATCGCTGGATACCGGCGACTCGTGTGTGTATTCACTGGCCTGGGACCGTGTAAAATGTATAACCTGTGCTGCAGCGGCAGGGTGTTGAGCACGGATCTGTGCTGTGTGGAATTCAAGGTCCCTGAGAAGTTGTACTGCAGTCTGGTCAGTTATTAAGTCACTGTTCTTAATCTTTAGCTTCGGCAGGAGTGGAGTTGTACTAGCCGACAAATGGTGTGCAAAGTCTCTTAATGTAGTTCTAAATGTGGACATTTAATAATAAAAAAAAATGTGTGACGCAATATGAGGTTAAAAATTTTTTTTTTCTATTTGCTTGGCTTTTTGCGGTACGGAAGGGGTCGTTTTTCCTACGAGGGCTCGTTGATTGAGTCCCGTTCTACTGTGCGTAGGATGGCGCCTCCACCAGTGTTTTAGATCCCTTATTTGGGGGTGGATCTAAAAGGGAGAGTTGTTGTATTAATTTATAAGGTGGTGCCTAAAAGGGTAGCTTCCCTTGTCAGGGTAAGCTGACCAGTGTAGAGTGTTGTGGTGTGCTAGGAACTAGGGGGCGTTCCTATAAATAATGTGGTAGCGTTTGAAGGGATGGGACCCACTGCAAAGGGTCGCTGTACTGGTCGCTTAGCTGACTGCTTATTACGTAATTGAATCTGCTTGTATCAGCTGAGTGGCACGCGCTGCTTGTTGGCAGCCGACCCGGCTCGAGAAACACAAAGGTACCTGAGTTAGCGCTAATGGACTACTGTCTGTCACGTCTTTACGTGACGGGAATAAGGAAGGGCGTTGGGATGTAAAGAGGCGTATAACAGTAATGCTAGTGTAGAGTGTGGACCAAGTGTTTTATTGGTCTGTGATTCTGATAGTGAGTCCCTTGTAGGGAATGAAATTATGTTTATAATGTGATACAAGTTGTTGGGTTACAGGTTACAAAGTAGGAATTCTGAACACGATTGACTGACTCACCTCGGTTGACACCAGCGTAGCTTCGGCCGTCTCGATGGAGCACTGACAATGGAGAGAGAGTTTGACCTCATTAGGACGTCTTCTTATACCTTCTGACGCCCTGCTGTCAGCAATGTATTGGCCCAGTTAGTACTATGTCGCTGAGTGTAATGATTACGTAAGGCTTGAGCTGCTTTATGGAGTAGCAAGCTGTCCTTACGGTATTAATGGATGTTGCCCCGGCTTTCCAACAGTTGCCATTTAGGGGATTTAGCCAGATGCCGGGGGGATGGTCTCCAAGGGGTGCATACCCCTGGGATACTGTACAATATTTACAAATTTTCCTTTGGCTTAGAATGACAACTGTACCAGGCCAAGTTGTTCTGTTTTAAACAAATGCAAATTAAATCGATTTTCTTCCCATGGTCCCGTGCCTGATTGGGTGATTATCATTTGAATCCATATCGTCATTTGCAGGATTTGGGAGAATGTATCGATGAACGTACAGCCTCAACCACCCCGCTCAATATTCCTAAGAAACAGTTGACCTCAATTTTACACCCGTTAAAACAACAATAATCATTATAATTATCAATATTCCTTCGCAGCGAGGACTTGAAAATGTGACCGCAGTCGGGATTCGAACCCGAATATCGTGCTGTCCAGTAAGGTGAATTCAGCCACCAATGCAGTCACGCTTGTACTCATTCTTATTGTACTTCTTGTCATTAGGAGCAGATGACTTCGCTCTTCTGCAACAATCACCATCACCACACAGTGTTGAATCCGATCAATTTCTTCTGGAGGATATCAATCTTTACGGGAAGGGCGATGTCAGAGGCTTCACATTTTTTAATAACACCGGTACCACTAGTTTTAAATTTTACTGTAGGCTATCTGTGATATAAATTAGTGTTCCCAAGTCATTTCAATGGAATCTCATTTTTCTACCCTCGCGTTTTTAAGCTGATGCCCTAATTCTTTGAGGAGTCAGTGCGGTATAATGGAATGTTCTAAAGATGCTGTTTGAGCGGAAAAGGATTTACGGGTAGATCTTACCTCCCTGCGCAAAGCAGATGCGCAAACGAAGGAGCACAACTTACTGTACGCTTAGTCATCTTTAAACTAGCTGGAGCTGCACAAAATCCTTACTACAATGGAAGCCTGATATCAGACCCTATCGCTCAACATGTACCAATGTTAAGTTTCAAATTTTATTACACATTATCAATCGCACCCATCGCACTGAAATCGTTACTGCTCGGCTTCCGTTGGTCACAAATGAAATCCTTTACAGAATGGTGTAAACCGCATCAAAATCCATCCAGTGGTTCTCGAAATTACCCGTAACATCTAATAATCGGAGACTTTGTTTTATACTATGTAGAGATGTTAAGGTCTTCTGTGGTACCCATGTCCCAAAAGTTGCAATATCAACTGATTGTAGAAGTGTTAGGAAAAGGAAGGAAGCTTGCAGTTTTACGTTACAATTAATCCCGCGATCATGAGCCACTGGACCTCCATTTTTAAGTGAAATCCGAACCACATGGCGTGATATTTCACTACGAAATTCTCATATGAATTCACAGGGAATC
Organism: Meconema thalassinum; assembly: GCA_946902985.2. Classification (NCBI taxonomy): domain Eukaryota; kingdom Metazoa; phylum Arthropoda; class Insecta; order Orthoptera; family Tettigoniidae; genus Meconema; species Meconema thalassinum. The sequence continues at coordinate 1,288,569,578 of OX336388.2, read as the reverse complement.
GAACTTGGCCTGCCTTGGTGAGAGGCTAGCAGCTTGACTACTGCGCCATCTCACCCTCAATTGCAGCAGTGTATGTAACTGTAATTTGGTAGATTTCATTAGAAAGCTAACGATTGCAATGGGTACCATGTTTCGACTTCCGGAAAATTTCGACATATCTTCGCGTTTCACATCCCCCAGACCCCAAAACCACCGTCAGTTCAAAGGTTTATAATAATTTATATATATGTATATTAGTTTCTTGTGGACACGACAACTGGCGTAATTTTGCACCAATCACTTTGAATTTTTTTACCGAATATGTATACCTATAAAATCTCGGTCGAGTTGGTTACTGGGCTAAATCGGTCAAAGGGGGTGAAACTGGGGGGCTTTTTTCGAAAAAGTGAAATATTGCTATAACTCTCTTAATATGTGAAATATCGAATCCGTTCAAAGTTCATACTATGTGTCGGATAAAGCCAAAAATTTATGTTTGAAGAGTTTTTTATAGCACCAACCATTGACCAAAGGGGTGGGAAAAAGTGGGGTTTTCGGGAAACATTAATCATATCAAAACCGTACAAAATGGACAATATTCCCCTAATAATTACCTAAAACTTTTGTCTGAAAGAATTTTTGGTATGACCCACCATTACGCCAAGGGATGAGAAAAATGATTTCGGAATTATAAGAAAATGCCAAGAGCTATCAGAGGTTGCCATGGCAACACTACTAAATTGATGAGGGATGAGCCATCAGACGTTGCCATGACAACGCACTTGCGCCAGATCAGATTCAGATTCCATCTAAGTGTGAAGCGGCTTCGGTGACGTAACTGGTAGCATGCTGAACTTCTATGCCCAAGGTCGCGGGTTCAAAGCCGGCCGAAGTCGTCGGATTTTCTAAGAGCGCTAAAAATCCCTCAGTATGCCTTGCTTGGGAGGGGAAGTTCCAACGTTCGTTGCGAGTTGCTGGTTGCGGTGGCATCTAATAGACAAGTTCAGAGCTAGGTGTCGTTGACGGTAGTATCTGGTAGAAACATTAGGAACTACTGCTTGAAATTGACCGTCTGCAGTCCTTACCTGAATTACAGACTAATACAGTCATCACAATTCACACCGTTTATCAGACAGATTCTACACTCACCCAAAGTACACGAGCTTACATGACCGCGTTGTCGCAGCCCCTAAACTGAGGAACCAACCAAAATCTCTGCGGGAGATATAATTTTGCGTGAAGAAGTAACAGACCGTTACATAGTTACACATCAGTGTCGAAACCTTGCATAAGGACAGTGTGACCACAAGTATAAAAATGGACCCGAAATGACAAGAAGGTTACCGTCCCCATAAGACAATAAAATGTTTAAAATAAGCATAAAATGACGAAAAACAAAGTTAATTAATCTCCAATTATAAAATACTTTCTCGCAATAAATGAGGTCTGATCCTTCTACGAAAACCTGCATATTCTGCCTATTTTCGCCTATCCCCAAGTTTGTCCGGTGAAATCTACCTTCGCCTTCCGGCGTGCTGAGAGGACTTTTTTTAGTGGTCTGGGACTTGAAATTAGGTACCTACCCGGCATTTGCCTGGACGGAGTGTGGATAAAACAGGGGAAATTCACACTCAGGATAGTCGCTGTCAGTGCCGCGATTCGAACCTCCAATCTCCGGACTTGCTGCAGCACCCTATCACATTTGTGATGAGCGGTTTAACGCGTACGGCAACGACTCTGGGTGATTACAAATACATATACTGTACCCGATTGTCATCATGTGGACCATGTGTTCGTATCCCAACTAACTCACGGTCTTTCGAGGTATGGGACGTTCCTGCCCACCATACGACCACATGCTCAGGATTTGAGTCTACCAGGTAACTACTATACAGGAAATACACAACATTTTCCTAAAGGTAACACATTTACTGGTCTAAAATCAATGGCTACACAACAAATACAAAACAAAGGACAAATTACATTTAATTCCCACAAATAAAATAGGGTTATTCTGTGAGCTTTCTTCGTAAAATAGTGCTGCACTGCACTCAAATCTAATTCTAACATCCTGTCAATGATATTTTCAGACTTCCATGGGTTTCCATAGTGTTCAACAACTAACACAACTTTAGTTAATGGGAGTATCATAACACAAAAATCACATATCACATAAAATGATACTAATAAAACATTTTCCCATTTCTTATGGCATTTACCTTGATTAACATGAATACATTACTTTCTGCAATCATTAACAGATATTTTTTTTTGTGTTGCGTGAATCATCTTCCCTCCTTCCATGCATATGAACGCCTTAGGAAAAGTGGTACTTAATTTTATAGTTTCACCATATAACGATTTTCTGGGTCTTGTCGGGCTTATCATTGTTACAAATGTGTCATGTTCTGGGAAGAACACATACCCGTCTGCATAAATTAGCAGGAATGGCAAAATGCACTCTAAAAGAAGATGCCTACATTATTTTGGTTCAGCTTTTCTCCTCAGAGAATAATTGAGCCAAATATTATCTGATTTCTATGATTCAACAACGTATGTGAGTAGCAACCCACCGTTCAATTCACTTGGCATCATCAAAATAATCATATCTTACTTGCATATTTAAATATCGAGATTTCTCAGTGTCCTAGTGTGACTAATTTACAAGGGACCGGTCGGACGACCTTCCTCCCCCTTAGCAGGCAATAAAATTCGTTCCAGCCGGCTCTCCAAGATGGCCGCTACAGAAATGGTCTACCATTCCCCTCTCTCTCACTCTGTCAAGATCAAGGTCAGGTTTGTTTACAAAGTGCAGACTAGAGTAACACTGAGTGTGGCTCCTAAATAATTGAGTCAATTTAAATATTTAACATCTATCCTTATAGTGTCTTGGGCTCAAACTGGCTCCATAATTAACATTCATGGCTGGGGTGGCATTCTAGTGATAGTCTTGCCGTTCTATGGTGACGACTAGTGGCTTTTAGACGCGCATCATAGTGAAAATCCAACGACTTTCACCAGCAGCTGTCAATAAAATATAAGGAAACCTGCGTTCCTAAACGACGAATATGATCCTCACCTCACAGGGTGGGTCATTAACACACACATGCTCACAGCGTCTCGACGGACGTCAATAGTGGCATAATTCAAGCAAGCGTTGGATACAGACAGGCTCTGTCCAATTCGCTGCGAAATAATACAGTATGCTCAAGGGCGATACTACTCGTAGATTTGGCCAACTTCTCATCTAACGTGCAAGCTATACTAGTTGTCCCCACTATATTTATTACGTAAATCACTGGATTCTACGTTAATTCTGCACGCTTACAAGCGGCTCAAACAATACTTCACATATATGACTCCATTATTAAGGCACTCGCGTTCTCTGTCATACCACTTAAGCCAAAGCTTTACATAGCTCCTAACACAAATGTACCAAAATTTACTGGCTTACTTTACTTTAATGGTCCTCAAACAATAATCCTAAGGATTGACCATATCAAATATTCATTCACATTTCACTGACACTGAAAAAGCTCTCGTATTTCTTTATATTTCACGTTATACTCTCACTGTTTACCAAATACAGTATCTTTACATTAGACATGACACTATTTGAACATTATTTAGGCCAAAAATGCCTATTACTTTATTGTTGACGACCCATAATATTATTATTATTATTATCATTTAACGTTACCGTTACATCCATCACTATTTTTGCCTGAATGGCCTTAAACAAATCACCTTCCAAGCCATATTTTATTCAAGACGAGTGGTGACAACTCGTTCAGTAAGTGACTATTACATCTTACTCAAAGTGATAAATCGTTACATGGTGAACTACTTAGTTATAATTACATTATAAAAAAATGGGTACTCACTTTTTTCCACTTTGCTGGATAGTGCCAGCGCCTCAGCTGTAGCGCTACCATGACGCTTGACTTAAGCCATCATGTTATCCTTAACACAACACTTAGATTCATACACTTTCCACATGATACACATATTTTTATCAGTGGTTTTTATCATTGCAATACACTGCATATTAATCACTATACACATGAACACTTAAAATCACTATTTCACAATTTATATACATTTATCCACTACTTCACATGTTGATCCTTAAATTGGACTTCTCCTACGCCTGATCTCAGAGATGCGCTGTAATTATGACAACCGCTGGTCTCCGTGACAATCTAACAGCGTTTTACGGACGTTCAATCCTCGTTCCCTGCAATCTTGTTCAGCTCACTATCCAAATTAGGTGGCAATGGTTTCCAAGCTCCCATCATTGTAGTGTTTCTGATGATGCTGTCCTATATAATTCAGACAATACCTCCCGGTATAAGAACTGTTCAAAACATTATAAGTTCCTTTTCGCTATGGCGAATTTATATTTGCGTCAGATAATATGTAAATATCTGTAATACTTTACTTTCGACGCACTTCATGATTATTTACGAAGCTTTATAACTTGCTTCTATTGTTCTCCAACGACGGCGCGTTGATACTTTAACATTTGGCGCGCTACTAGCAACGTCTTAGTTACGTGTGTACTGTAGAAGACTGGTAAAGAACTGGTGACGAACTGCAGAAGACCTGTGATGAACTTAGAAGAAGACTGGCTTGGCTTGCCTCGCTCCCCCTATATAAAGGTTTCTCGTACAAAATAGTCCACTGGACACACGAGAGCGACTCCTTTCTTGAAATAATACCTCTTCAGCCGAAATGACATCTACATCTTGTTTATTTAGGTGTGGAGGTTTCAAAAACATTCGCGTGCCGGCGATCGCTTCGGCCAATTAATTACAATTAATTGCCTTAGTTCAGCGCGTGGGCACGCTATCATGGTACTTCCCCGTTGACTGGTCACTAAGTCAATGCTCTTGAGCGTAGGGTAGGTTGTGATGCATTCATTTGGAGATAAAGGCCTTAATTTAGGTGAAAAACCATTCCTAAATTACCTCTCCGTGAATATATTCACCTGGGTGTATATTTCAATGCATTTCAATGCTCCATTTAGCTGTAATCAATTTATTTCCATGTGCAGTCGATCCCGCCATAGCTTGCACCGTTGTCAAGCGGTGGATACCCGAGTCATTAATTCTGAGCTCTCTCTCCGCTCCAGACGTAAGTAGTTCGGTAGGCGCCTAGACTACTCCGCCCACTTGCTAAGGGTCATTTGTAAAACTTCAAACTGGCCTTCTCTCACTTTCGTATGCTCTGAAAATGTATATTTCCTTGCATTTGGCTACAGTTCTTCCCTTAAATTGCTATGATATTCACCTATAGATCGTGAAATCACGCTACATTGTTATATGTCAGTATCCCTCTCATTGCTCTTTGGGTTCCCAATAATTGCTCCCCCGCAGAGATCAATGGTTCGACTCTAGGCATAACCATGTGCCTGGTCTTTTCTGATGAGACCTGAGTTCTATGCCAGACTGCCGTGGCCAGTTGGGCACAATACTAGGCCTATATTGTGGTATTTGAAGCCATTTTACCCATTTAAGATTTGATTGCCGCTGAGCATGGCTGCGCCACCGTTTGTTGACTATTGTAGCAGGACACAGCGATGACAGTGCAGTCTGCACATAAGTCCAGCAGCATTGCGCGCTTTACCTGTCTTAGAAGCGCAGATAAGTGTCACAGGAGCTCATGTCACCACGGACAGCCACTGGAGCTGAGTCATATCCTACTCGCGCAACTGTACCTGTCAACGAAGCAGAGTGACGTGTGACACAAGTAAACAGAGAATAGTTCCCATCTCGACCGCCGGCAATCAATTCGTAAAAGGGTAACAAAATTTGATGCTTTTCAGTCGGTCAACCCGATTGTACCCAAATGAGATGGGTTATTCCATAATCTTGAAGGGAAAAAAAAAACCATGAGATTAAAGGCTCGGTCAAACAGAAAGCGGGCTGCCCGCGCGAACCAGGCCGCCCGCCCACTGCGAACTCTGTAGCGTGTAATATTGAATCATCCTGGTTAAACAGAAGGCGGTCTACCGCGGCGGACCAATCTAGTTCACGGCGGGCAAGTAAGCAGTTGTGATTTTCCACAAAGACCGCGCGGGCTGGAAGCATGGCCGGCGAAACGGAGAAGTTAATTGACCTTGTGCGCGAGTGCATTCTACAGGCATTCGAAAATATACGAAAAAGCTGTCTGGAAATGACCTCAACTCGCAACATAATTTGTGATACTCTACCAACTCCTGTCTTTTCTCATTAGTATCACGCACCCATTTTCTTTTTCGTCTCGCTTGACTCAAAGCGAACAGAAGACGTAATTCCTCTTCGTCAGAGGAACTGCTGGACATGCTGAATTAATACCACGAACAGAAAACACTGTGTTATGCACCTGATCGCGATTGCTTTCACACTGGTTCGCATTGACTTGCTCGTATTCAGTTTGACCACCCCAGTCCGCGACGGGCTGCGGTCGTTCCGTTGGCGCGGGCAGCCCGCGTCCAGTTTGACCAAGCCTAAATACTACTGTACTAATAAATACCAAATAATACTAAATTATAATAAATACTACTACGTGCACCGTGGCTTAGGCGGCAGCACGTCGGCCTCTCACCGCTGGGTCTGTGGTTCAAATCTCGGTCACTCCATGTGAGATTTGTGCTGGACAAAGCGGAGGAAGATAGGGTTTTCTCCGGGTACTCCGGTTTTCCCCTGTCACAATTTTATTCCCGCAACACTCTCCACTATCATTTCATTTCATCAGTCATTCATTTAAGCATTGCCCCAGGGGAGTGCGACAGGCTTCGGTAGCCGGCACAGTTCATATCCTCGCCTCTAGATGGGGGATTCATTCATTCCATTCCCTGACCCGATCGGTCGACTGGAAGCAGGCTGTGGATCAAAATCTGAGCTAACCCAAAACATTGCTGTGAGTTGAACGCTCTCCTTATGGAGCCAGGTGATTGTGCAACGTCAAACGGAAGTGTCAGCGTCACAACAATGGCAGGATAAATACGAAGCGTGCTTGTTATTGCATTTAATTGGTACAACACACACAGCCATGTATATTGTATAGGGTCATGTAGAGGGGTCAACTCCTCGCAGGAGGTCACTGCTGAATCATACCAGACACAAGGAGGGGCCACGTGTTCGGAGCATTCCGTGGATGTCAAGGCTGGGGGCACCTACCACACCACACAGCCGACAAGAATTCAGCATCACTGACGCACCGATAACTTACTGAGGACTTATACATTAGGTGTGACCTGATTATCTGGGGTAGAGGTGAGACATACACCAAATAAACTAGTTGTTGTTGATCGATTTAGGGGCTTGGAGATCGTGGCTACGTACTGTAGCTCCGTGTACTTTGGTCTGTGCAAGTTGTTTAAACCTGGGTTATTGCGATGGCTGTATTAGTCTTTGTAATTTACATGAGTCTTAGGTAGGAAACGGCCGTGGCCTTAAGTTAGGAACCATTCCGGCATTTTCCATGGTAGAATTGGGAAACCTCAGAAAACCACGTCCAAGATGGCTGAGGTGGGAATCGAAACTACATCTTCTCAGTTTTGCGTCACGAAGCTGAGGCTACCCTGTTCCAGCCCTCAAACCAGTTTTTTTTGGCAGAGCTGGGTTCGAACCCAGACCTCCGGAGCGACAGCCAAGAATGCTAGCCGCTACACCACGAGTGGTCGATTGATAGTTTCTTGCTGCTATTTCTTCATTTAAGGTCTTGGACAACGTAGTCATTAGCACCGTGTAGGCTACTTGTGTGTGCATTTAGTGTGTGTGGTGTCAGTACTAGTGGGTGTATTTGCGATCGAGGTTAGGATTGGGAAGAAGGCGTCCGTGGCCTCTAATTATTAGAACCAACCTGGAGAAGAAGTGGGAAAGCACGGAAGAGCACTAAGATGCCTGATGAGGGATTAAATCCCACCACTACGCAGTTTTGCCTCATGAGGCTGAGTATCTCTGTTCCTGCCCTCAGACTAGAATTAAACGTCTTACCTGCACCCGAACCCAGGACTTTGGGACCGCAGTCTCAATACGTACGTGAGTGTATTTGTGATCGCGGGTTCAACCCCAGCCGAAGTCGTCGGATTTTTTTCAGAGCGTTAAAAATCCCTCAGTAGTCCTTCTTTCGGAGGGAAGTAAAGCCGGCGGGCCCATGTCATAGATTTATGGCATGTAAAAGAACCTTCCACTATGTGCAATTGTGTGAAGCTATATTTGTAGGTTAGATTTGATTAACGCTCTATTAAGTTCCAACGTTCACCGCCATGTGCCAGTTGCGGTGGCATCTAGTAGCTAAGTGCACAGCTAGGTGGCGTTGAAGGTAGCATTTGGTAGCAAAAGAAGGAACTACTTGAAATTGATCGTCTGCAGTCCTTACCTTAATTACAGATAACACTCACTAGTACAGCCATTACAATTAAACACCGATTTTCAGACAGTTCTACACACACCCAAAGTACACGGGGCTACATGAACGCGTTGTCGCAGCCCCTAAACTGAGGAACCAGTGTATTTATGATTCAAGTGTGAATTGGGAAGGAGGCGGCCATGGCCTTAAATTAGGATCCGGCATTTGCCAGGAGTAGATGTGGGAAATAACGGGGAAAAAAACACATCCAGGATGGCAGATGTGGGAATCAAAGCAATCTCTTATCAGTTTTGTCTCACGAGGCTGAGTGTACCCCGTTCCAGCCCTAGATGAATTTCACGCCCGAAACTAAGGGACTATCCCAGTTTTCTGGATCGTGAAACAACCTTACACAACACACACCCACCACAAAGGCACCGCACTGTTGACGAGAGGAGCTGCTCTGTGCGGCGCGTCATATTAATAGAACGAGAAAATTACTTTGGGAAAATAGTTGCTTCTTATTTTCTTCTCAACTCGTTTTATTTTTGGGGTGCGCGCGAGATAGCTTCTGATGAGCAGTTTATTACGCTACAACGCAAACAATAAATAAAAACTAGCCAGTGGCCATTCGTCTAAGTTATATCTTACTACATAATTACTGCGGTCTCGCCAGCCCACGCACCTTCTTTGTGTGATCAGTGGCCGGGAATTAACTCCATAATCAATTAATTCATTAATCTGGGTTCATTGCAGTACGGTACCTAACTTCTGTCTTCCAACAATCGTTTAAGCAGTTGTCTACTCCACAGCTGGTTCAAATATGAAGGCGACGGCGCAATGTACGCCATTCTGGAGGAGCTTACCAGAGGCTCTACATGTCTGCGAGGCTTCTCAAGGTACACTCAACATAAGAAGGTGATATGCAGTTTGTGTTTCCGTGTGTTTAAAATACTATTACATATGACACAGAAACAAATCATTTAAAATTACCAGGGGACGGATTTCTATGTAAATATATCTAATAATAATAATAATGTTATTGGTTTTACGTCCCTTTTAACTACACTGGCTTTTAGAGACGCCGGGGTGCCGGAATTTTGCCCCGAAGGGGATCTTTAACGTGCCAGTAAATCTACTGACACGGCTCCCTCGCATTTGCGCACCCTCAAATGCCAGCTGACTGCGCCAGGTTTCGAACCTGCATGTAAATATATCGACTATGGTATCTATTCAGGAAACTAAACTTCATTATATTTTGTATTATCTTTACGAATCATGGCATGTGGAGTTTGAAAGTGAAATATTTATTTTCCATATCTTTCCATATTTGGAAGTTAAGCACAAATGCTCCCTATTCTTCGTCATTAAAATCAATATACAGTAGTCCATATTTCGGTTAGAAAGTATTACATTATAGTAAATTAGTAGTCTTGTCAATAATGAAGAAACAAGTTAATGATTTATATTTAAATAAAATTTTAAATCGTGGTACAGGTAACGTTGCAGATGTGGCAAAAATGAAGATGGACACTATACTTTCAAAGAACCCTAGATATGAAGCAATGGGAATGGTTGCTGAAATTTTGTGTGAAGATTTAAGTGCAAGGTTAACGTTGGATTTAATCCCAGCAGGCATAGTAAAGTTCAAACATGTCCCCGTTACCTCTTCTAATATTGAACACAGTTTCAGTATAAACCTGTCCTTACAGACAATAGGAGAAGTTTCACTTTCCAACACTTAAACGAACATTTTGTAATCAATTGCTTTGGTAACAGTGAATAAAGGATTGAGAATTCATCAAATATCCTATTGATATTAAAATGAGAAATGCAACCTTATGTTTCAAATAGACCTACTTTGTTTAGCTTTTTTTCATTGGTATATTAAAATAGAAATAATAGTTGTTGTTTTTTGTAATTTCAAGTCCATATTTCAATCGAAATAACTAAATATACTGTATATGTACAGTACATATTTCATTAATTATTAGTACAAATAAATCCGTTCCATGATAAAAAAAACAAAATAATAAACATGGCGCAAGGATCAATACTATTCATAACGGCAGGAAGAATGAACCAACCAAAAATTATTATTCTCCAACTGAAGTCTGAGAAAATGCTGTCGCCAAGCAATCGGCCTATCGCACGGTCTCTGTGGAGGAACATCGGGGTCATTTGGACCTTCTCCTAGGTTTGACAGATATTTACTGTATGTTTGGTTGTTGTTGATGATGATGAAGAAGATGAAAATGATGATGATGTCCGGTCCCATGGCGAATTAGTTAGCGCGCTAGGCTTTGGCCTATAGGTCCCGGATTCGATTCCCGGCCAGGTCATCGGGGATTTTAACCTCCTGGGGTTAATTCCTCTACGCTGGAGACTGGATGTACGTGAAGTCTTAAAACAACACTTCATCCACATAAGGACGCGCAGGTCGCCCACAGGCGTCAACTGGAAAGAAAGATCTGCACTCGCCTTCCCAGGAGGTCGCACGACATAATAATAATTATTATAATAATTGGAATATCTTGGTCGGAAAAAATATCTCGGGAGTAGGAGACCCGGGTGAGGAGGAAGCAAAATGAACCTTGTCATTTTACTGGTCTTTCAGAAGAGATCAGAAAAATATAATTTATCTATTTTTGAGCCATTTCAAATGCAAGGAGAGATGCAGGCCATTAAAAGTTTAGGTAGGCCTACTCCTGATTACTGTTCAACCAGGCGAATTCAGATATCACTGCTAGTAATTAAATTAATGTATTTCCATTATATACGGTTATCTATTTCAGAGTCTAGTCCGCAAGCCTCTGTGAGTGAACGAACCATCTCCATGATCCCTCGTGAGCAGTTGGCATTGAGGCATCTCTCACCTTGCAATATTTCAACACTGAGCTTAACCATCGCCTCCTAGATCTAGCTGTGCTTCTCTCACACTAAGGAACTTCTATCCTTTGACTCCTAGGCATTCTCTCCTGCACTTCTCCACCATCTGAGCCGTCTCTCATTCGTAATACCTTCACCTGTACCTCATGAATTAGGCTACATGTCCTCAATTCACCGATCATTCACTCTCACGCAGCAAGGTCCGTCTGAATAACGGGCGATGTAGGGAGAATTTTGTCTCAGTGCTAAATCCACTCTTGTAGAGCACGCTAGACCGCAACTGAGAACTCACTGTATTAAATTGTTTACACTTGAGCGTCTTAATTAATAATAAATATTTATATACATCCACGTAATCATAATGGAAGTGTTCGGCTCCATGGCTAAGTGGTTAGAAAGATAATCTTCGGTGTGAAAGGCCTTGAGTTCGATCCCCAGTCGAGTCGTGAGGTTTTTGTATCGTACGGTTGATTCCCCTGGTTCAGAAACTGGGTGCTAGAGACGTCTTCATCATCATTCCATCCTCACCACGATGCATATATCACCCACAAACGTCAACTGCACCAGACCTCCCCGGACGCCACTCACCAGTATAACAGAAGTAGATAGATCTCTAGAAATCAGCATCTCCATCGATGCGTCACATACTGGACTCAAAGTGTTTGAATACCCTAAATGTGAAACAGATTGTGAATGATGTGATCAAGATGCTGCGCCTCTAAGGCGTGCAAATCTAATGATCGTGTCTAATGGACAGTGGTGTAAGAACCTAGTAATTACATGAAGTATTACATACTATCCTGCCTAATGAAGTAATTATTACGCCATTAATATATCGATTAATCAAGCGAGGAGAAACATGAAAATAATTACAAAACATTCAGCAACATGGGAACACACAGGATCTGGAATTGCATCATCTACGTGATTAGAATAAAGCAGAGGTTCTTAACCTAAAAGTGGCGATCCAAAAATGAGTCACAGACGGAAGGAATATTTAATAGGTCTTCGGACTCCGTCATTTCTATAGTTCTTGCCAGTATTTCAGAAACTCTGGGGTTCCACAAGACCAGACTAGAGGTTCAACGTAAATCAATTAGGCTACTGTTTTCCAAAATAAAAAATAAAATAAAAAATGTTTCATCTGAGAAAACTCTCGAAACAGATTTGGTTGACGAATGCTATCTTCATGTGATCAAGATAACATCCTCCTGAAATTTGTAGTAACGTATCGATGTTCCGTCCTTTAAAACAACAATCTTCGCAAGTTGTGAATATATTTAGAGTTCTTCATAACCTATTACATGAACAATTATTGTTTTCATATTTAATAAACATTACGACCAAACAATAGATTAACTTTTGTCCCCAGAAGAACAACTTGTTTGCTTGTTGAATATAATGGTCCAAAAAAGAAGCAAAATATGTTCACGGAACTGACACAGCCAACCGAAATAAGCTCCTGAAAAACTGATTACTTCCTCACTGAGTTTTAATTCCCCCACACCAAACACAAATGGGTTGATTTTAACATCGCAAGCCGATTTTTAATTTATATTCAAAAACACTGAAAATAATAATTTTAGACATTGGTGTTTAAGTGGTCTAACCAAGAATCCTGTCAAATATAAAACACATCCTGTTTCTCAGTGCTCCAGCCACTTTAACCTTGTAACTTCAACCGTAGACCAGTAGAAGTGTTACAAGATTAAAAATACAGCATACGGGAGGAGGAGGATACGGTTTTCAGTTTACAGAATAAACATGTTCGTTAGACCAATATTGCACCCAAGGTCACAATGTATTGCCTTTGCTTTTATTTAAGAGAGAGAAGTAGAAACTACAATCACACCCGACTAAAATCCGACCATCGTAGAGCCCTGCGCGGATAAACAAACCCGTTATCCGCATCCGCCCCGCATCCGCAATTTGTTATTCGAATACGTTGACATTACAATAATATTTTTAAGTTATTAGATAAAGGAAAGTTTGATGCTTTTCAGTCGGTCAACACGATTGTACCCAAATGAGATGGGTTATTACCCAATCCTAAAAAGTATTAATTTTTATTTTTATTAATATCATGTAATTTTCTTCAGGATTAGGGAATAACCCATCTCATTTGGGTACAATCGTGGTGACTGACTGAAAAGCATCAAACTTTCGTTTACTAAGGCAACACTGAAAATGGCTTCAAACACCATAATTAGATAAAGCATCAAGTATTGAAGCAGTGGTCTTCAACCTTATTTTAATGAAGGGCCAAATTTTTGTTATGGAAGAGCTTGAGGGCCGCATTAATCTCATATACGTATATACTGTATATGTCTCTCAACTTGGAAGAAAAAAAACATAATTTTTTAAAATTTAGTTTGAAAATTACAGTGACATCGATATTAAGATATGTTACAATACACAAAACAAAATTTAAAATATCAAAATGGTAATTCTTTTTAGTTCAATGAGAAATCTGACACTGTTTATCTTTCACTAATCTGCCTTTATGTTGGATGAAGCAGTTCGAAGAGAGTTCTCTAAATGAGTGTCAGAAACACGATTCCTCAATTTTGACTTCACATTCTTCATTTTGGAAAATAGCTGCTCACAGTTTCAAGTGCTGCCAAAAAGTGATGATGTCGACAGAGCATGAGATCTGATTGATGGAAATTGATCTTTTTCAACATACAATGAGTAAAACTCCAAAAATCCAAAATTTTTAAATTTCTCCTGTAAATCGCTATTACACTGAAACTCAATAAGTTCCATTTGCATGTTCCCGGGATAGTCTTCCACATTCACACCAAATGGAGCACAAAATAGCTTCATCATTAGTTTATTTAACTTGAAATCTTCAAACCTGTTACTGAAATCAGATCGTAGAACAGTGAGTGTTTCACTGTATTTTCCCTTGTTTTGAACTTCACATTGCGACAGTGTTGGAAAGTGTGTGAAGTTGCCCTTTAGTAGTTGGCTCTCCCGCAAACAAAGATTTTTCTCAAAAAGGTTATGAATCATGATGCTCTTACCTTGTAGTCGAATATTCAAATCGTTGAGATCCTTTGAAATATCCGTAAGGTACCCAAAATCAGCCATCCAATTGGGGCCGTGGAACTGGTGAACTGTCTTTACTTTAATTTGCATGAATGTACAGATTTCTTCTTTCAGATCAAAACCCCTTTTAAGAAACTTTCCCCGACTGAGCCAGCGAACTTTTGTGTAATATACTACCTAAGTACATCACCATACTCTGCATCCATCTGACTAAGGAAAGTCTGGAATTCCCTATGTTCAATCCTTGTGATCTGATGTAATTCACGATTTTAGTCACATCTTTGATCACATCCTTGAAACAGACACGTTTTGTACACAAACTTCCTTGGTTGATAATGCAATGATATTGCATGAATTGTCTTTTTTTGCACGCGTCTTTTCTGATCAGAGCCACAGCACCTTCATGCTTTCCTGTCATTGTTGGGGCACCATCAGTGACAATACCGGACAGATTGTTCAGCTTTAGTCCAAGTCGATTTAAAGTTGAAGTCAAAGACTTGTAAATATCACTTCCTGTAGTTGTGCCTTTCATTAGAAATAGAGCGGCCATTTCTTCGGTAATGGAAAAGTGTTGGTCGATTCCTGTGATAAAAATAGCTAACTGAGCTGTGTCTGTAATATCAGTGCTCTCATCAAGCACCACTGAATAAAAAGCAAACTTTGAAGCACGGTCTTTTAGTGTGTTTTCAATATCCTGAGCTAATTCTTCGGTTCTTCTGCCCACAGTAACTCCAGATAAGCTAACCTTTGAAAACAAATGCTTTTTTTTCGGGCATAGAATTTCAGCTGCCGATTCCATGCACTGCTTTACAAACTCAACATCCGTAAATGGCTTTGATTTCTTAGCAATTTGTTCAGAAATGATGTAGCTAACTTTAACACTTAATTCACTTTCAGTGTTTTGCCAAGTAAACGAGGATTGTTGATTTTTTATTTTTTTCTTTAAATCTCGTACCTTATCTATTCGAAATTGTCCTTGGAATGAGTCCATCTTGTAGGCGTGCTTGGCGTCATAATGCCAAGGATACAGATTCATTACAAATTACACAAACTGGTTTATTTTTTATATTTACGAAACGGTACTGGTCAATCCACTTTTCTTGGAACACTCGATACTCATCGGCAATTTTCCGTTTGTTACTACTCATAGCCATTATTCACAAAACATAAGCAAGCATTCACTCACTAGGAGGGATCAGGTGATACTGATTAGTGCACCGTGGAAAGCAGTCTCAGTTGACTGACCTTGAGTCACAGGGTTGCCACTCTTGCTTCACGGCTTACAAAATTCCCGACTACGGCCTACGAAGTCTGATAACATTTAAAAATCAACAAAATTATGCAATCTTCTGAACTCTTTGTTCTATTCATCATCGGTACATCATCAATATAACACCGTTGTGGCTATCGAAATACCATCAAATTTGAATTATCGAAACTAAATCGTTGTGAGGGCCGCGGGTTGAAGATCACTGTATTAAAGCAACACATTCAGAAAATTGAGGAGTAATTCGTTCCCCTTATTTTGGCATAAGTCAACACTAATTGAGGATATTTCCGTACTAGTTTCTCTCATTTCTCTATTATTCTCATACAATCCAAGCGAAAGCAAATAGGGAAATAAAAAGAAACGTGAGAGACGCATAACTTAGCAAACACTAAAAGAATTTAAAAAATCCAGTTCAACATTATATTCTAAAAACTATCCGCAAATTTACTCCAAACATTATCCGCAGCTTATCCGCTATCCGCACAGCCATGCAAACTATATCCACATGGTGAAACATTTTGCCGATATTCGCGGGTATATCCATAAGGCGATGTACCAGTGCCAGTTAAAAAACACAGTTTGGAGTTTGCAAGGAGTGTCTATCACAGCACAAAGAGAAAATAGACGTGTCTCCAATTAGGTATGTGATGGATGGGCTAACAGGGACGTCCCATGGTGCCACACACTAGCTGAGGCGCCAGGGAGACTACCATCCTCAACAGGTTCAAACAATAGAGCCTTTACTCGACCTACACTTTTTGCACAATGATAAATTAAGAGATAGGAAAATTGGAATCGCTAAACACAACATGAATTTCAGTGTAATTGAAAATGTACAGCAATATTCTTTTTCAAATCCCTCAATTAGGCCTAGGCCTAGTTACATATTCCACGAACCCCGAAGTCACATGTGTTTTCTGATATTTCTCAGTTCATTTCATTTCGAGACTTGCGGCATTATAGTCATCGTACTCGAGCACAGTGATATTTGTTTGTTAAGGTGTATTTTTGTGGTGTGTGCATTTTTTAAATGAAGCCATGCATGGGAAGGAAGCAACCGTGTTTTCGGGAGAGACATATTGAGGACTTATCAAGTCTGGAATATGATGGGACGTGAACTAAACTTGGCACAATGGCGACGTTTCAGCGCATGATTTGTATACCAGTTAGTGAATAACGATTAGAGTTTCATTTTTAGGGTCCGTAGTTTCAAACAAGAACCAGTATTATCCTATTTGGAACCCTTGAGCAGACTGGATATCCGAGCGAAATAGTTGTGTGTTTAAAGTTGCTATTATGGTATAAATACCCTCCTAAAACAATGAGTTTGTCAAGAAATGTAATCGACAAGGTATGTGGAAACAATGATACTTCACAATGCAGAATTGTGTAATACAATAGGCTATATCCGGCGATCCAAGCATCGTAGCTAATATTAAAATAGGACGATTCCAATGAACAGAAGGCCGTGGACTGCGAGGACGACCAAGGAAGCGCTGGCTCGACACCTTACGGGAAGACATGCACTCGATGACCTAGGGACGCCAAAGACCGGCAGAAATGGAAGCAAACGTGCAAGAAAGTAGACCCTGCAATGCGGGATAAATGCGAGGAAGAAGAAGAAGAAGATGATGATGATTCCAATGAACAGAATAAGTTGTCAGTATGATGGGCCTATTGATATCTATAACTAGTACCGTACAAACATTCTGGTATTAGACCAGTACGAAGATGGATTCTCCCTCCCTCTGTATTTGCTTGTTTGTTTGTTTGTTTGTTTGTTGCGATTGACTGGGGTGAAATATATTAGTCCAACCAATCCCGACCGTGCCTTTGCTATTCTGATTAGTGCCCCAATTCGGCTCCGCGAATTATTTCACCAGTATTCAGATCTCGGAAACTATCGCAACAATCAATCCTAAATTTTGTATAATAGAGAACTATAAGATGACTTAATGTATGTGAATTCCAGACATGCCATAAGCGCCAATATGATGTTCACGCATATTTCTAAAAACATTAATTGCCTTTTCGAGCGGGAACAGTGAAACATCACAATACAAGTCAGTATTTAGCCTATAGCTTAGCATACAGGCGTATAATTAAAGTAAATGTATGCAGGCTATATGTTCAAGATGGCGACTATGAAAAAATGTTGAAATATGCTATTTATTCAAGCGATCGGATACAAAGTAATGTACAATTTTTCCACTGGGATAGAAATCTCTTACCAAGTTTTAAAAATCATAGATGGTACGCTGGTCAGTTGAATTAATTCCTGATGAAGTCACCATATTTACGTTTCAAATTCGTAGATGATTTATATTTAAAGAACCTATTCTGTATGTTTTGAAAGCCTATTTAAAAAATTAAGAGAATTTTAAGCCCAAATTCCAGCCACAAGAAGAATCATATCATAATAAGAGATAACGCTGCAAATTAATTCCTCAGCAACATTTTGCTTGAAGCACAGAAAATCACAGCTAGACTATAACTTATTTCCCATGAACACACAATACATGTACGTGTAGCTGATAGCAATAAATCTGCGAGATAATCACGTAAGAGAGGATATGTTAGCAGTATGATGAGTTTAAATCATGAGAGACAAGAGCATTTCAACTAACTTGTAGCAACTCGAGACAAGATCTGAAATTATTCGGCAATCACTCGTTCCCTGCATGATCTCCGTGTTCACGTCCTTTACAAAATTAGCCAACCTTGAAACATACACAAACATTAATCTGCCTTTCAGAATTGGAGGAGACGTCTTGGAATTCCAGCTATGCCAGTTAACACTGTGTCCCACTGGTTCTCAAACTTTTCACTGTCACGCCCCCGTTAGCTATCTACTGCAGCAGAGATGGTCAGAGTTTACAGCCAAGTCATCTACTAATAATATAAAATAATCTTCACGCTCTGCCATAGTTCATATAGGTTGCAATCTCACATCCATTAACTTGGAATCTAACTCGGTCTGCCTTGAAACTGACAATTCTATATCCACCTTAAACATCTTAGGAGGGGGGATCTGAATTTTAGGCAATGGGACAAAAAAAAGTCATATAGGGTCTTTAGAAATGACCGATTCAGTCATTAGGTAGTTGATAGGTCTGCTGCCTCTGAAGATATGCAAACTTATATCCCATAGGCCTACGGCATACACTGTATAAACCTATATAAAATTTGTTAATTATCCATTAAATGTTATGGAAGTTACATGCAGTTAAACATTGAATCAATCAGTGGGTGTAGAATTATGTTGGCAACACTGCCACCTATGGGATGTTCAAAATGAATCTGTACACATGTGCGACATTTCCAGTCCACTTGGTAGGTACAGAGTAAATCTTGACAGAGTAAATTTTGATTTTAACAGGTGGTGGCCGAATCTCAACAAGGGAGGACTCTCTATGGAATATCGAGGAAGATGAGTCAGTGGTATCATTCCGTCCTGGCAGTTACTCTGTATTCACATATCTCAACAATTCCTCATACAGTGACCAATTTTGATTTCATTGGTTTCTATTAGCTACTTCATGTTCAGTGCATTTCATGCCAGAAAGTGTTTTTTACTATTCCATTGTTTTGTGGAGAATTTCATACTCCTACATAATCTCAAATTAATGTTTATCATCAGTAATAACAGAACACACAAAATATTTCTCTAAGTAAGAAATTATGGGCAAAATAAACTGTATTTGTGTATTAGCCTTTCAAGATACGAGTGCCACTGAACTTGGCTGCGCCAGCGTTTGTTATTTATAGCAGCAGGAGCCTTGCGGGACGAGCACGAGGACACAGTGATGACAGAGTGCAGTCTTCACATAAGTAAAGTAGCATTGCGGGCGCTACTTGTGTTAGAAAGTGTTAAATTGTGAATAAACCGAAAAATTAATAATAATCGACGAATTAAGAATTGTGTGTTTCTAATTGTTACGCAACAGCACAGCTAAGCGTAACAGGAGCTCATGTCTCCACGGCAAGTAGAACGATGACAGACTACAGTACTGGAGTTGAGTCATATCCTACCCGCGCGACTGTACTTGGCTCGAACCGGTATCTTAAAAGGCTAGTCTAATATAAATATTTATAATTAAGTAACGTCATTAATGCAGAATAGTTATTTGGCGAGATTCCTAATTTCCTAACACACCTGCATTTAATTTTAGATTAATTGCGATATTGGCTTAAAGGAATCATCCATAAAATGCGTTCGCAAAAGAATCATAAAATCTAACCCTCCACAAAACAAAAGTTTGGTTCTTTTCAGTCTGTCAACACGACTGTACCCAAATGAGATGGGTTATTCCCTAATCCTGATAAATTACATGAGAATTACTTATTTATGTATTTATTAATCTGCCGGTCCCGTGGTGTTGGGATAGCGCGCCTGCCTCTCACCCGGACGCCCCGGGTTCGATACCCGGCCTCGTCAGGGATTTTAGAAACTGACGTGAGAGCTGGAACGGGGTGCACTCAGCCTCGTGAGGACAATTGAGTAGCTGTCTGACAGTGAGGCAGCCCCCCGATCACGAAAACCAAGATTAACGGCCGAGGGGACCCGGTGCGCTGATCACGCGTCACCCCAATATCTGCAGGCCAAATGGCTGGGTGGCGGTCGCTTGGTAGGCCTAGGCCCTTAACGGGCTGTAGTGCCTGGGGTTATTATTATTATTTATTAATCTCATTTAATTCTTTTCAGGATTAGGGAATCCCCCATCTCATTTTGGTACAATCGTGTTGACCGACTGAAAAGCACCAAACTCTTGTTTTGTGGAGGGTTAAATTTGATGATTCTTTTGCGAACGCATTTTATGGATGATTCCTTGAAGCCAATATCGCAATTAATCTAACACTTAACCAAGCCTGTAAAAGAACATCTGTCTTATAACCAGTGCTCAAAATGTTCTCCGTTAGCATAGATACATCCTATACCAAACAGTCGCCGTAGAGGAGGAACACGTGGCGTAGTTGGTAGCATGCTGAGCTTCTATGTCCAAGATCGCGGGGTCAAACCCAGGCGAAGTCGTCGGATTTTTAAGAGCGTTAACAATCCCTCAGTATGCCTTCATTCGGAGAGTAAGTAAAGCCTGCGGGCCTATGCCATAGATCTATGGCATATAAAAGAACCTTCCACTAACTAGTGTGAAGATAAAATTTGTAGATTAGATTCGATTTAATAACGCTCTATTAGTTCCAACGTTCATCGCCAGGTGCTGGTTGCGATGACAAGTTTACAGCTAGGTGTCGTGGACGGTAGCATTTGGTAGCAACTACTTGAAAATTGATCGTCTGCAGTCCTTACCTGAATCACAGATAACTCACACTAATACAGCCATCACAATTAACACCAAAGTAAGGAAGCTTTTAGTTTTACGTGACCGTTAATCATGC
Source organism: Meconema thalassinum (assembly GCA_946902985.2). Classification (NCBI taxonomy): domain Eukaryota; kingdom Metazoa; phylum Arthropoda; class Insecta; order Orthoptera; family Tettigoniidae; genus Meconema; species Meconema thalassinum. The sequence goes on along the minus strand of OX336388.2, from coordinate 1,288,548,655 downwards.
GATCATGAGCTACGGGACCTCCTTTTTACGAGGAATCCGAACCACAGGACATGACATTTCACTTCGAAAATCTCATATGCATTCACCGGGAATGGAACCCGGTTCTCCATGGTGAGAGGCCAACAGCTTGACCGCTGCGCCACTACACCCCCACACACAATTAACACCGGTTATCAGACAAATTCTACACACACCCAGAGTACACGGGGCTAAATGACCGGGTTGTCGCAGCCCCTTAAAAGGAATCGACCAACTAAGTACACACCTGATGATAATGGACATTATGCATATCCGGATCAATGTTGATAAATACTGGTCATCAAGCCGTGTATCTGAGTACACGTAGAACCTATCTGATAACTTGTATTAATGCTGTGTTTGTACCAGTGTGAATACTAGTAATCGGGGCTAGGAATTGCACAGGTGGCATCCGTGACTTAAAAGTTACGTACCATCCCATCATTTGCCTAGAGTAGAATTGGGAAACCAATGAAAACCCAGTGTACCGCGTTCCAGCCCTCATTCCAGAATTAAAATGTATGGGCAGAGCTGGGAATAGAACCCGGACTTCCGGGGGCGACAGCCAAGAACGCTGGCCTCTACATCACAAGGTGGTCTTATTAGCGTCTTCGGTGGCGTAGTTGGTAGCATGCCGAGCTTCTATACCCAAGGTCACGGGTTCAAACCCGGCCAAAGTCGACGGACTTTTAAGAGCATTAAAAATCCCTCAGTATGCCTTCCACCGGAGGGGAAGTAAAGCCAGCCAGCGGTCCCATGTCATAGATTTGTGGCATGATAAAGAACCTTTCACTAATTACAATTGTGTGAAGCTAAATTATAGGTTAGATTTGACTGGCGCTCTTAGGTTCCAACGTTCATCGCCAGGAGCCGACTGCGGTGGCATCTAGTAACCAAGTTCAGAACTAGTTGGTTGTTGACGGTGGCGTTTGGTAGCAAATGTTGGAACTACTTGAAAATCCAATGTTGCAGTCCTTACTTGAATTAAAAACAGATAACACACACTAATACAGCCATTACAATTAACACCGGTTATCAGACAGATTCTACACACACCCCAAGTACACGGGGCTGCATGACCGCGTTGTCGCAGCCCCTAAACTGAGGAACCAACCGTGGTCTTATTAGACCCAGGATACAATATCTCAACATTGGTAACTTACATGACGTTTCCACAGCGAAAATCTGACATAAATTAACTAGGAATCGAGCAAAGTTTGCCTCGGTGAGTACAAATCGATATCCACCTCAAGAATCCAAGAAGTGGCGGTCCGGGGCTTTTCACTTCTACTCCTGGTAAATGCCGGAATGGTTTCTAACCCTGACCTTACATAATATACATGAATGACAATAGGTTATCATTATCATACACATACAAGTACACTGGACTGATGACCACGATGTCGCAAGCCTCAAACAGCAACAACAACAATTATTCAATATTGGCTCCCTGGCCACTTGCTGCACGCAAGTAAGTCAAAAACAAAGCAGAGTTGACATGAAACCATTACTTCTCCTACGTCCTATGTACTGCCCCTCCAACACTTTCTGGGGCACGCAAGGCTATGACGGTATGTGAGAGGAAGGCAAGAAAAGGCTAACAGACTGCTCTCTTCTGTAAGTCGAAGACAAAGCAGAGTTGACATGAAACCATTACTTCTCCTGCGTTCTATGTACTGCCCCTCCAACACTCGACTTTGTTTATTTCTGGGCGTGTGCCAAAATGCATGCGAATTTGCATTACCACACTGTGTATACATCCAAAAGAATATACGTTACGACTTGGTCAGTGTAAGGTTATTATAGCTTTTGTTTGCAATCTACATATTCGCTGGCCAGGTAATATTTCACCGCGTCGAGTGGCGTCGCCCTATTTGTGTTACAAGAAGGATGGGCTGGTTTTGCCTAGTATGTTATGACATCATGTATTCATTGTCCGACTCCAGATTTGTAGGCTGTCTGTTCTACATAACATGAGACCCACTAGCTTAATTGAAATACCGTAAGATTTAAATTCCAAAAAGACTGCGAATGGGTACCAACAGGATGTAGAGTAACACCACACTTCACTCATATCGGAGAATATAACTATCGCAGCTCATTTGGTGAAGGAAGAAGGCTTTGTTTTTTGAATTTGGGCACATATCATAAATAGATACCAGGTCAAGGGCGGATTTAAGCCAAGATTGGGGAGGGGGGGGGGGGGTGCGAACACGCCGAGAGGTCTGGGAGGTATTGCATAACCCTCCCCCCAGCTTAGAAGGGAGTCCAGAAAATTTAGGAAATATTAGGCCCAAATTAGTGAGTTATAGGTCATTTGAGTGATTGTGTTTGTGAAATAAATAAGTAAATAAAAGTAAAAATAAATGTTAACAATTTTAAATAAAAACGCGTTCAAAAACTATAACTCATGAAACTGATTTGTGAATTGGAAAAAAATTGCGTGATATCGACATTAACAATTTTAAGTCAAATATTTATTGTGTTCTAAATTATCATAGTTTTGGAAGTCCTACTATTTACGTCTGGTTTAAAACAATGCTTTTGAAAGCTGTTAAAATTTGTAGTGTTCTTTAAATTACAATTTTCGAAATATTAGGCTACCGATATTGTAAAATTTACATTTTGGTATAGGTCATTTCCACAGAAACGTAAGCAACCATTTCAAATATTGGTTTTAATTGTACATGAACATTATTATATATATTTTTTAAAGCTATTAAACCCCTCTACTGTATTTGAAAATATGTCTCAACAATAAGTATTTAAAAAAATAATGTTTAATGATATTATTAAATGGGGAGGGTTCTTTTGAGCTTTGGAGAATGTACTACAATCATTCATATTTTAATATAAACATTTTAGTTAAGCCTCAAAACTAAATTTCTGAATAAGGACGAATTCTGCAAAGTTTAAGGTAAGTTTTAAAGAGTTAATGAATTAGAAAAACAAAAATATGAAATGTATAGATCAATTTCATTTATGACAATACATTTAGTTTTGTTAAAACCTATAAATTGAATCCAATATTAACAAAAGGTCCAATCGTAAATACGTGTACTTTCAGAAAATATCTCTTGTGTTTAGTTATTTTATTAGCTTACGTCCGACACCAATCAAAACTGTTAATCTTAAATCCAACTTAATAAATTTTTACAGGAAATGTACAACTTTTTAAGCCAATATAAACAGTTGTTAAGTGTTTATATACACACACGCTTGGTTATTTTTTTGTTATAATACTGTATTAAGAAAAACAGCGATAAGACAAAAATGCAAAGAATCAGCTACTGTGAAGGAAATTGAATGTAGAGAAGTACAGCGAGTTATGGGCTACTGCAATTTAAAAAACATAAAGCACATCAAAGGGATCAGGCTCTAAATCCAGAAAAAGGAGGATCGCCTTTCAACATCAGACTGTCTTCAGGTAAAGGTGTTAAACGAGCATTTAAAAGTATTCCCAATTAACCAAGAAAATGAGGTGTGTTGTAAAACGTTTCGTAAATGAATGTGGTCTTAAACTTCAAGAACCTAACAATTCATTAAAACTCGATGGCCTAAAGCGTAAGCAGCATTGCCATTGTAAATGATTTTCTGATGGCGCAGTTCTAAAACAGGTTGATGTTTACTTTTTACATTTCCTTGGGGAAAATGTCAATGTCAACTTAATGGAACTTTTTAGCAACTTTGCATGGGAAGGGAGTGGTGGATGGTGTCAGTGGGACCATCAAAAGAAATACGTGGAATTATATTAAGCCCATAGTAGCGGAAACCAACCCAAATACACTGGTCAAAAAAAGTTTTGCATATTGCAAGAATTTGTATTTCTGAACACAACCGGTAAATTATGTGGCATTTCTTTGTTTTGTATTATCGTTGAAACGCGTTACATTTGTTTTCCTGGCACTGTGCTCATACAGTCACTACCTGTGAGCGATTCTGATCGATTGCGACGTTGAGCTGATGGGAGTGTAGTTGAAAAGGACGTGATAATACTATTTTACCATGTAATTTACTGCACCACAGTAACAGCAATGACACGGTACACGATTTCAGCAGAGTTCAAATAGTGACTTTAATGCAACATGGTCACATGACATAAGCCGAAGTAGCTCAAGTGGTGCGATGTCATCAAAGTGAAGTTTTCAGATTGTGGCGGATATTCCAACAGACACACACCATAGCTGATGTGATAAGCCAAGGATAGGTCGACCACGCAGAATAACCGCTGCGCAAGACCGATACATTGTATGTTCGCTAGGAGACAACCTAGGGGCACAGCAACCACCTTACGGAGGGAGCTTCGAGCGGCTACAGGAGTCAATGTGTCTACACTAACTGTGCGAAATTGACTCCACAATGTAGGACTAAGTTCACGAAGGCCATATAGGGGACCACGCTTCGAATATCGCTACAGACATCAGCGTCTAGCATGGGTAGGAAGATAAGAAATTTCGACCCAGGAACAATGGGACCAAACCTTATTTACAGAAGAGGTACGCATTTCGTTGCATCCAGATGACAAAAGTATTCATGTCTGGAGGGCAAATTGTCAACGTTTCAATGAAGCTTTCATTGTGGAACGCGACCAGCAAGGTGGTGGTTCAGCACTCTTCTGGGGAAGGAATAATGATTTGCCGCCGCACTCCACTCGCCCACATTCAGGGCAATATGACGTCACGAAAAGACGTGAACAACGTCCTTGAACCCATTGTTCGTGAATTTAGAGCTGAAATTGGAGCAGATTTCACTTTCATGGACGACAATGCTCGTGCCCACCGCGTACAGTCTGTGAATAGGTTCTTGGAGAGACATGGTATTCACTTGATGGTGTGGTCACCATCGTCTCCTGATTTAAATTGCGTGGAGCAAGTATGGAAATTACTGAAGACAGCAATTTCCAACCATCCCCAAGCACCACACGCCCTACAAGACCTTATCCCTGCTACCATAGAGGAATGGGACCATCTTCCACAAGATGAACTGGATACCCAGGTATTGAGCATGCCAAACCGCCTCCAAAAATGTCGCAGGGCTCGTGGAGTCCACACACGCTACTGATTACACAGAAATTTGACTTTAATTGTGGTTTAAGGATTACGTGAGGAGTTATTTACATTGCTGTTATGACGACATATTCGATTTTATACATTGGCTCATGTGTTAACTCTAAGATAACTTGTTTGTTTATGTGTTAGTACTGAACACTATTATCGGATAAAACACGTTGTATGATATTTGGTCTAGAAATACAAAATCTTGCAATATGCAAAACCTTTTTTTGACCAGTGTACAATAGAAGCCTACATTCCCAAAGAAGATATAGACAAGGCAGTCATTGAAGTTGAACAGCTGTGGTATTCAACAATCCCAGTGTCAGAGACCCATTCAGTGCACTGTGTATCTGTTGGTAGCCAGTGTTATGTGTTATATACACACATCAAAAAAAGTTTTGCATCACCTCGGTTCCAAGAGTTCCGGAACCTTTAAATACAAAGGGAATAGAGATCAACACAAACAACATTTCAGCTCGTTTTATTGCTCATGAGACCCACACATTGCATGTTGTACCATCATACAGCTAGACTTTCAGCATTTGTGGTCCAGATTGCAGTACACACCACTACCTCTAATACCCAGTAGCACGTCCTCTTGCATTGATGCATGCCTGTATTCGTCGTGGCATACTATCCACAAGTTCATCAAGACACTGTTGGTCCAAATTGTCCCACTCCTCAACGACAATTCGGCGTAATCTCTCAGAGTGGTTGGTGGGTCAAGACGTCCATAAACAGCCCTTTTCAACATATCCCAGGTATGTTCGATAGGGTTCATGTCTGGCGAACATGCTGGCCACTGTAGTCGAGCGATGTCGTTATCTTGAAGGAACGCATTCACAAGATGTGCACGATGAGGTCGAGAATTGTCGTCCATGAAGACAAATGCCTCTCCAATATTCTGCCGATATGGGTGCACTATGGGTCGGAGGATGTCATTCAGGTATCGTAAAGCCGTTTCGGAGCCTTCCATGACCACCAGTGGCGTACGTCGGCCCCACATAATGCCACCCCAAAACATCAGGGAACCACCACCTTGCTGCACTCGCTGGACAGTGTGTCTAAGACGTTCAGCCTGACCAGGGTGCCTCCAAACACGTCTCCGACGATTGTCTGGTTGAAGGCATATGCGACACTCATCGGTGAAGAGAACGTGATGCCAATTATGTGGGGTCCATTCAGCATGTTGTTGGGCCCATCTGTACCGCGCTGCATGGTGTCGGGGTTGCAAAGCTGGACCTCGCCATGGACGTCGGGAGTGAAGTTGCGCATCATGCAGCCTATTGCGCACAGTTTGAGTTGAAACACGACGTCCTGTGGCTGAACGAAACGCATTATTCAACATGGTGGCATTGCTGTCAGGGTTCCTCCGAGCGGCAATCCGTAAGTAGCGGTCATCCACTACTGTAGTAGCCCTTGGGCGGCCTGAGCGAGGCCTGTCATCGACAGTTCCTGTATCTCTGTACCTCCTCCATGTCCGAACAACATCGCTTTGGTTCACTCTGAGACGCCTGGAAACTTCCCTTGTTGAGAGCCCTTCTTGACACAAAGTAACAATGCGGACGCGATCGAACTGCGGTATTGACTTTCTAGGCATGGTAGAACTACAGACAACATGAGCAGCGTACCTTCGTCCTGGTGGAATGACTGGAACTGATCGGCTGTCGTACCCCCTCCGTCTAATAGGCCCTGCTCATGCATGGTTGTTTACATCTTTGAGCAGTTTTAGTGATATCTATGAACAGTCAAAGGGACTGTATCTTTGATACAATATACACAGTCAACGTCTATATGCCGGAGATCTGGGAACCGAGGTGATGCAAAACTTTTTTTGATGTGTGTAGTTGAGGAGACCAGTACCATGGCCGGCTCTACGGAAGGCCGCGGCGTTCGACCTTGCAACGCTGCACTGCTCTGAACTGGGATGGCCATAGCAGCCGGCCAGCTGTTGATGCGTGTGCTTCGCCACGAAAACAAATTGAAATAACGAAATAATATTTGTTCTTTTCAACATTAAAGTAAAAGGATTGTCAAGAGTGAGAATTGCTTACTTGGAGTAACAAAACCAATTTGCTTTCAATATTTATTTGACATTTACAAAATATACAACAGGTTGGCCTCTAACAAAGAATAGCAAGTTTTCTGTGATTACTATGGCAAGTTACCCGTTCATTCCCCAACTACCTGTAATTATATAACAAAATGTTACTCATTGTTAAGACAATACTTGTGACTATTGTCATAACATTACATCCACAGGTACAAGTTTTCTCGGCAGTTTCTGACAATTCAATATCTGATAAAATACCGAGTAGACTAAGTTTTGAATTACTTGGCGTTGATTGTTACATTTACCTTTTAAAAATTGTTCCTCAAACTTATCAGAAATTAGTGCCTGCGTAATTCCAACAACATGTTTACACACTGATAAAATAAAATCTGCAGGAACTGAAAGTCCGCCCCTATTTATTTGATTGAAGTAGCTGTCATTTATCTTTTCTTTATTTCTAAGCAAAGCCAAACATTATTCACATTTTATTCTTGAACATTGCTTGAACGATATGTAACCACAGGCATATATAAAACCCGACTCATCGAATTTTTTGTTTTCAGTGTACTTGTCTTCTAAAGTACTGTAAAAGGTATCGTCAACAGTAGCTGACGAAAGGCTGCTTGTTGTACTTTCTCCTGAATTTGTATCGGAAGAGGACATTATCATTTCTTTCGAAAAAGTAACTGCTCCATACCTGGATGAATGAAGGCCAAGTACGCTTTTCAACCTTATTTTCAATTCGGCCTCCATTACCTGAGTAACTGATATATTATAGTTGCCGCCTGTTAGTTGGCGGTACTGCCCAAACCTGTATTCTAATTGGTCACTCTGAAATTTGCCAGTTAACACATAAGAGGGGTTCACATTCTGTAGAGCATAAATAATAATCTCACGTAATACATAGGTTGTTACATACAAAGCGTTGTAAGTTTCATTGGTTAAACAACTCTTTTTTGAGGAATCATTTTCATCCTTCTTTTTCCACGTGGACAACCATTGGAGGAATGCCTTTAGGAAAGCCAACATTTTGTCTTCGGGATTTTTGAAAGGCATTTGAAGACTATTATGTTTAACAACATGGGTGAGAGGCCGCTTAATATTAACAATGGACCACCACATTAGGATTACTCTGACAAAAAAAAAAAAAGCAGTACCTTTATAACAATACTTGTTTAGAGCAGAAGCTGTAGATTCGTGAAACACGTTTGTAACCAAAGAAACCCTTTGACGTTCAAGTGAATTTCGATAAAGACTTTTAAATGTTAACTTTGGTGCAGACTTAATCAGTAAATCGGATTCCTTTTTGTAGATCGCTCTTATGTCACTAAATGATGCTTGAGTTACCTCTTTAAAATCAGGGTTACAGTCATCTGGACTTAAAACATTTGAAAATGAGTCTAAATCTTCCCATACAGGAATAATAAATGACTTATCAATGCCACTTAAATTCCACCAATTATTTTGCATATTTTTTAATATATGGACTCTGTCATATAAAACAAAGGTTTTTAGGGGTTTTCCATCAATATGGAACCAGTAATTACTATCAGAATGTTTGGTTAGTTCTTTGAACATAGCACGATTCACACCATTATTATCAGCTATGATAGACAGAATATTTAGGCCACAATCCTGTATTTGCCTGATAACACCTTTTGCAATATCAGCTAGTTGCAAACCCGTTAATTGTTTCACTGGAACTAATTTAACAACCTCTTTCAAATTTCCAAAAGCAGAACTAACGAGAAAGGCCAGAACGGTCTTAGCTAAATCGACAGATTCATTTGTAGCAACACCAAATAATTGCCCATTTTTTAAATCTAAAGTTAGTTTGACATGTATTTCATCAATCTGTAAATTTACAACCCTTTCGAAATTTGATAAATCTTTCACAATGTGACTTAGAAAGTTACTGTTCTCTTCATCAGCTTTCGGGGATATGGCGAAGGAAGTTGTTAATTTTTGTAAAGCTCGGGGATGAGGTAGGGATAAAATATGGTTAAATCTAAATGCGTTATAACACTTTGTAGACTGCATATAAATTAGGAATGCATTTAGAGTTGTAGTGACGTTATATCTAGGTTTCTTTAAAAAAGTAAGTGTAAACTGATCTTTCAGAAACATTAACTATTTTTAACAGAATCTCTAAAGTTTCGTCTCCCTGGTTTTCAAGGTCAGTTTTTAGGTTATCTATTAAATTATTAATCTGGACGACTAGTGAACTTACAGAACTTCAAGGTAAGAAAAAGTCGTGGCAAAATTCTATTGCTTGGAACAACTGACTCCACTTACTTAATAATGAATTTCGAAATATTACAGAGCCAGAATGAAGAACAACAGCGTTGGGAATTACGCTTCCATTGATATGAATTTCGACCGTAAAATCATTGTTTGCCCTTATACTTGACCTTATTTTAGGTATGCTTGACACATCTAATTTATAAAAAATACAATAGTTTTCACTAGTACTTACAGACCAGTCTGTTTTATGCTCCACCAATTTATTTTGTATATCACAAACTAAGGACTCGAAAGTCGTAATTTTGTTGGCTTCCTCAGCAAGGGTCTTCTCACATTCCTCTGCAGACTTTTTCCGTTCTTTTTTTCTTTTCTTCTTTCTTCTGGAGATTTCCTTATCTTGGAGGAGCAATTACTCAAATACGATGGTAAGTTTGGGAATACCTTTGGAACCGCACGAGGTATCAATACAGGCTTCTTCCGTGTGAATTCCTTATTATTCCCATCACCATCCTTGTATTTTTCAACATAACTTACGTCTTCAGGAAGAAAGTGTATAATACATACGAAGGAATATTTCGTAGGTACCCAATTGGCTCGAGGAATAGCACGTTCCCATATGGCTTTCAATTGTGGATTTTTAGGAAACCCAGACACTGTCACAAATCCTTCAGTGTTTATCGATGAACGATAATTAGACTTACAATTCGGCATAACACAAGTCTTTGGCATTGTAGCTGGCCACTGTACAGTAATAATCAATGGTATAATTTCATTTACATAGAGTATTTTGAAGAAAACACGAGCGCGTGACACATTTTCCATGTAACTCAGTGGGCGAGGCAGAGCAGACTGGCCATTCACGGCGAGGTTGCCAATTTTCGCTCGCCGCGGCCTTCCGTAGAGCCGGCCATGCCAGTACAGACCCTTTTATGAGAAAAGTAAGATTTTTAAAACGAGGACGTGATGCTGACAGTGACAAAAGTGAGATAGCGGAAGAACAATTAGTTGTTCCTACTCTACGAATAAACTACTGTACCTTCAGTCTTTTGACCGGGTAGTAGAAAAATATTAAGACTTATACGATCCAGATGAAGTTAAAAAAGTCAAGCCTCTAGAGAATAAATTTGAAGTAATGCACCTTGCAAAAAGTGGTAAATACTATCACTGGCCTAAAGATGAAGATTGTATTTCCTACCTAATGGAAGCTGTCATAAAGAAAATTGGGAAGTCCTATTCCTTGCGGGGGAACTAGTAGATATTCTAAGATCACATTACTTATGCCAAATTAATTTTTCTGACAGATGCTTTCTTAACTAAATGAAACCATATTTGTAGTTCAGTTCCTGTGTATTTTATTTTCTAGCACCAAAAATCCTCTTTTGTGACAGACACATCACGTCCGACACCAAATCTTTTACGTTCGAGACCAAACTAATTATTTCACTACCAAACAACCAGTTCATCAAACCAATTAAATTTTGTATGTACTGTACATATTTTCAAAGCATATCATATGGTGGATCACCACAATTGTTATTGTAGGTCTTGATGAAAGGAATTCATTAGCGTTTTATACATACTATATTTAATAAGACACTACTAACATTCTCGGTAGTATAGGCCTACATCCAACACCAAGATATTACTTAGTGAGTAAACTTTAATAGCGCCTTCATATATCAAAATGATCCCCATCATTAGCTCATTCAAATGAAGTTATAGAAGTATCGGATATTAACTGGTAGCCTAACTGCATTAACTTATAGAAGACAATACCGTAACAAAATCTGTCTGAATTTTACATCCAACTCCGTGCAAATGACCTATCGAGTATTTACTGTAGACTAAGTGTGAAAGAAGGGCAGTAACCCTATATACAGTATAACAATGAACTTACTTCTATCTCTAGCGACCACCTCAAGATGTAGCGGCTAGCGTTCTTGGCTGTCACCCCGGAGGTCCGAGTTCGATTCCCGGCTCTGCCAAGAAACTTTAATTCTGGTGTGAGGGCTCGAACGGGGTACAATCAGCCTCGTGAGGCAGAACTGAGAAGAGAAGAGCTCGATTCCACCTCAGTACATCCTGGAAGTGGATTTCCGTGGTTTTCCCCCACTTCTGCTGGGATGGTTCCTAATTTAAGGCCACGGCCGCCTCTTTCCCTTTCCTACTCCCAATTTACAAACACATACAGTAGTACAGCCATCACAATAACAGAGGTTATCACACACACCTAAATACACGATGCCACAGCCCCTAAAATAAGCAACAACAACAACAACTAGCCTCCCCAAGATTTAAAGTACTCCCCGGAACGACATTATTCAACGAAACATTGTCCTTAGTTTGTCCGGAGAAAACTAATATCAATCATTTTGACTAATACCAAGAAAACAAATCATAGCAGTTAGCACTGGTGGTGATCCCAAAACAAAGCAGTATCGTGTTCGTTAAGGATGCGGTGAAACGTTCACCTGAAATGGAAGCGTGTTCACTTCATGATCCCACGATTGCGGGTTCGATTCTCGGCCAAAGAAGTAAGATTTTTCAAAGGCGGCAAAAATGAACGGCACTCCTGAGCCATACGATGTCCGATTGCAATAGGGCTCTTGCACAAAATTAATTAAATCTCAGCTACTGGTCACCCAATAAAATTCTGGTTTCGCTGCCAAATGGCAGTGGCAACGGAACGCGAAATTGTAGAGTACATCGTCCAAATGGCTCCAACTCAAAGGATCTACTGTACACCAGGCAGCTGAGGCTAAACGATGATGAGGACGATGATTATGATTATTAGCTGAAGTAAAAGACATGTTTTCAGGTGCCAAAAGTCTACTTCAGTTGGACCACCTCGTGGTGTAGCGGCTAGCATTCTTGGCTGTCGATTCGAAGGTCCAGGCTCAACTCCCGGCTCTGCTAAAAATATATATATTTTCTGAGGCCAGAAACGGGGTACACTCAGCATCGAGAGGCACAACTGAGAAGAGGCGGGCTTAATTCTCACCTCAACCATATTGGAAATGGTCTTCCGTGATTTCACACTTCTACTCCAGGCAAATGGTTCCTAAATGAAGGCCACGGATGCCTCCTTCCCAGAATTCAACTCTCTTACAAATAAAGACGCTAATACAACCATTACAATAAAACAGGTTTCCAGACAAAATGCACACACACCCAAGTACACGGGGCTACATGACCATGATGTCGCAAAGCCCCTAAATAAATCAACTGTAAAGATACAAGCTTTTAGTTGTGCACTTGACCTTGAGAGCTCAGCGGTAGGGGAGCGGGCCGAATACTTCCCAATCTGAGAACATTGACACGCATGACAGTAGGTTCTCACTATCGGACACAGACACGCTCAGAGTGGCAAATGTTTTACGCTGCAGTAGTATACTGGGGGAGTGGGATGGGGAAGTGCAGAGCTATCTGCCGGTAACTGTAATTCAGTTGATCTTGTGTCGCTCAGGTCGTAGTCGAACCTCTGAACAACCTTGTCTTTCAATCATCTCTCGAGAAGCGTGTCATAGTACACTCGGCTACGGAGGTGGGTGACATATTTATTTTTGTTTGTTTTTAATTTGAAAACAAACCTTCCAGGGTATTATTATGTAGATCAGAGGCGTTCTATAAAATGCACGAGGTAACAAAAAATAAATTAACTGATGATATGAGATAAACAGCGTCAGTCCATTTTAAAGTGTACACTTCAAAACAAATTATTTCGGAGTGCCTGTGAAATGTGTGGGCCTCCCTGCGCTCGTGGTGCCCCCTGCTGGGAGACTCGCACGTCCAGTTGTCGCTCAGACAGACAAAGCAGCCCGCGTCCACGTTCGCGTCCGTCGTGGGGAATGAAGAGGTCTATCCCGCTGTGAAATAAAGTCGCTCCAAAATCCTCACTCCCTTGCCCTCAGTTTTAAGAATTCTACTACCTGATACAACCTGACGCTCAACCAATTACTGAGTCGATCACACAGCTGGAGGAAAATAGCAGCGTAGTTGAGCGGCCTAAAGCATGCTTCACGACTGAAGTTCAACAATGCAAGCCATGGCTCTGACGGCGGCCATCCTCAGTGTATTCTTTCTCCCTGGCTTTTTTCCACTATCCCTCTAGGCAAATGCTGGGCTGTTACCTTACTTCAAGTCCCGGGGCATCTAACTCTCAATCCGAGGACTTTAATATTTACAGTTATATACAATGCAACAGTCGTCACAACACTGGATATTTTAAAACAAGTAGTTCCAGAAAGAACTAAACAGCCTATTTTCATATATCCTACTTATGTTAATTGCCTCGATCAACATACGAAATTTCAGTTTGATTGCTGTAATAGATCCGTAGATATTGAGAACCAACTAAATAATTTGGATGGTCGCCATGTTGGATTTTTAAGTATGTACTATTCGATGGCGATTATTGCGTAGGTCCATTATTCAAACGTTGACTTCGATCGCAATATTAAGACACAAGAAATAAAAACTTAATTTGAAACTCTCGCACAGCCGCCATCTTGAGGTTATGAAAACAATATTGAACTAAATTAGATGTAAGTGCATTACAATGTGTATAAACATTTGTTGTACCATTTTTCACTGCGCTCGGTGGTTAAATTATTTAAATGTTTCAACTTCGCTTGGCAGCCATGTTCATTCTGTACTTAACAGGTTTTTGAAAGTTACATTGGTGAACTTCTATAGAGCATCCAGCGTTTAGAAAAGACTGTGGGTGTGGGCCTTATGGGCTTTTACTTTTAACGACCCCCCCCCCCCCCCACACACACACACTGGTTTTGTTACCTCACCTTTTATCATAAAGGAACTCTGAACATATATATTTTTCGTTATAATAGCTTCCTACAATTATCTGCCAATTGATTACCATTGTTATTGCATACAAGTAACGTTTATATTACGTCTTAGTTATTTAAAAATTTTCGAGGTTTGCACGCTGGAAAGAAGAGCCACGTCCCGCGCTGCATGCTCGCCCGGAGCGGAGCACGTGCTCAGTTCCGCCGGCAACATAAGTTTTGAAGCACTATCTGTCATTGGTGTTACTGTTATGTGTCTGTTTTTTTTTCTTTTCGATCGAATCGAAATTGCTGGTGTTTTGGTGAAACGAAAACGAGGTGAGACGCTAAGAAGTAAGGAGAGGACAATAGTTGTAAACGTTTTCAATTATTTAAAGAGCAGAAATCCCGGCCAAAGTGTGAGTTGGATCGCCGAAGAAACTGCTCTTGCTACAGGGTACATCCAGAGCGTTAAATTATGGACACCTTTGGACGTAAGCCATTCTCGCATGCTTTGTCATTTCCATGACATTGTCGGAATGCGCTCTTTCTTCTTACTGTGGTACGATGCATTGTCAAGCACAATTACTGACCGAGGCGGGAGATTGCGGAGTAACTGGTGTTTAAAATAATGTTCGTAACCCTCGCCATCCATTTCGTCGTGCGCATCGGCGGTATTCTTTTTACACAGGAATACTAACTTTGCGTCGTTCACAAATCCGCCTTCGTTACCTGTATGGACAATAGCGAAGCGGGGCCCACGTGCTGCTGGTGCCTTAAAGCCAGGGGAAAGTCCAGCCAGAAAAGCCTGCCTTGATGACTTAACTGTACTGTCTTGACAGCAAGGAGGATACATGGGTAGAGCTGCAACTTAATGCAAAATTTTGACCCCAACCTATTGCTCGACCACGGCCGACTGAATGCGCTCATACCGGCCTAGACAATGAGACCTGTTTCATGAAATCTTGTTAGTTACTCAACTGCTCACACAGCGCCGTTCACCAAGCATTGCACGACTAAGACTTACCTCTACTTAGTGTAAAACAAAGTCCCCGGTTCTTGGATATCACGGGTAATCTCGAGAACCACTGGATGGATTTTGATGCGGCTTTCACCATTCTGTACAGGTAATATCGAGGAAGATTTCTGTAGAAAATAATTTATTTATGATCAAAGGGAGCCAAGCAGTAACGATTTTAGATTTCAGTGAATAGGTCGAAGAAAGAACTTTACATCCGTGCGCTTTTTAAGCTTACGCTGGACAAACCGTTAAAAATATCAATATACTATGACTGTAAGAATTGTTCAGCATGAAAAATTGTACAAAAAAGTCCGCGTGAGCATATCTCTATCTTCGATACATCGCCCACTATAAGTGTTTTTAGTTTGGACGGGAGGGGGATTTGGCTTGCACCTCGCCATTCTTAAATTACGTCTGACAGGAATTCCTTGCACATTCATAACTGTTCCCGGGCGAAGCCGGGGCGGGTTGCTAGTGACACTATTATATTATCATTATAATTCCCACAATATCAAAATGCAAATTATATCACAAAATAAAATAGCGTGCTAATAAATCTGAGAGAAATTAGACATACCTTGCACCTCGTTACAGTGGAATTCGATCAGAATCACTCGGTTTTCATTAAAGTTTATGCATTTTCCTGCTGAACGGTTTGGAAGTTCGGCAACAGGAAACTAGGACTGTTATTTACTTAAAATATTCATTTTTGTATTTTTGTACTATTTGTGTTCATGATTTCATTACATTGTCAGAATTACCGACAGTAGTGGCTACGCTGGCTAAAGCGCAGCGTTAGGCCATGGGGCCAAGCTCTCTGCTGACTCGGTAGACGCGTGTGTTCGAGCCCCACCGTCGGCCGTCCTTGAAATGATTTTCCGTGGTTTCCCATTTTTCAACACCAGGCAAATGCTGGGACGGTACCTTCTAACAGGCCACGGCCGCTTCCTTCCACATCCTTGCCCAGTTTCATTCATCTTCATCCATTCCATCTCTCATCCTGACGCGCAGGTCGCCCACGGGCGTCGACTAGAAAGACCTGCACTCGGCCTCTCAGGAGGCCACACGAAAAAAAATGTCAGAATTAATGCTTTAATTAGTAGGGTATACTATTCAGTGTACCTATTATAAATAAAAACCGTGAGGTTTCTCACCTCCCCATATTACGAAACCCGGTTGCCTAATACGGGGAAAGTGCACTTTTAAAGTTAACAATAATATCAGAGGGTATTACAACATCAAACGTGCCCATATTTGTAATATACATAGTATATCGCCTGAGGATTACATTGGTGAGAAAACCAAAATTATTCCGTTCCTTCTCATGTCTAATGTGAGCCCTATAAAAAATCCTCCCCATATTTGGCGACTTTCCTCTACCCATTTTTAGAAGATACCTTATGCACTGGACAGCTGAATCCGTGATTAATTGTATAGGTAGCTTCGTAAGTCTCAGAACTCAGGAAGTCCTTTCTAGCAGCGTTACTAGCAGCTTTCAAAGTTTCAAGGTAAGAAAGAAAATATTCCTCTAGCCAGTTTAGGCGACTGACATTTAATGAGAAAAAATGCCCTTTATCTGGATTTCTAGACTGAATGATGATATGTGATGCTTACGTCATGCATAGCGAACCATTTATTAACGGTTTTCAAAAAAAAATGGTTGCTTCTGCGTCCATGAATGTGTACCCTACGCTTCCGGGTGCATGCCTATATTTTCTTTCAGTGTACTAATGGCACCAATAACTTCTGACGAGAACACTTCCTTGGCACGCCGAACATTCATTTTTTCAAATTTAGTGGGTTCGATGTGTTTTTTAGTGAGGTGTCTGACCGGTTTGACGATCTCACCCTTTTGCATTGTGTATAGTAATGACAAGTATTTCCCTGAAATTATTCCAGTACCATTAGTCATCTCTCGTTACAGAAACTGCGTTCTAATGTTGTTGGTTTTTTTTAGAATGTGACAATGATCAAAACTAGGGAATACATTTCTAGACTCGTCGTATGGGTGATTGACCATTGGTTGCAAATTCCCTCCCCCTAAATGCCTCATCATTGTAGTGTTAGTTTTGTGATTATCAGAGACAGTTATTATAATTATGAAACCGCATTGTTCAACCTCGAGAATAACGTCCAGCAGGAGTTTATGTAAGTCCCGTCCTGACAGCTGCTTCGTGAAAAAGATGGCACACGGTATCTGATAATTTGTCGAAAGATCTCTTAGCACAAAACACAACACACGAATAGCTGCTACTTGTTCCCGGCTGTAATTTTGATCCTCTCTTTCCTTTTAATGAGACGGTGCTGGAGTAGTGTCCTTGTACCCGAAGAAGGTGCAAGGTATGTCTAATTTATCTTAGATTTATTAGCACGCTATTTTATTTAGTGATATAATTTTAATTTTGATAATGCGGAAATTATAATGATAATAATTATATAGTGTCACTAGCAACCCGCCCCGGCTTCGGCCGGGAACAGTTATGAATGTGCAAGGCATTCCTGTCAGACGTAATTTAAGAATGGCGAGGTGCAAGCCAAATGCCCCTCCCGTCCAAACTAAAAACACTTATAGTGGGCGATGTATCGAAGATAGAGATATGCTCTCGCGGACTTTTTTGTAGAATTTCTCACGCTGAACAATTCCTACGCTCATAATATAGTGATATTTTTAACGGTTCGCCCAGCGTAAGCTTAAAAAGCGCACGGACGCCAGGCTATTTTTTCGACCTTTTAACTGAAATCGTTACTGCTTGGCTCCCTTTGGTCATAAATAAATTATGTTCTATACAAATCTTCCTCGAGATCACCTTTACAGAATGGTGAAAGCAACATCAAAATCCATCCAGTGGTTCTTGAGATTACACATTTAATATACGTACTGTACAGCGATTCCTTATCGCGCCTATAATGGGAGGGGAGTGCGCTCTACCGGCAACGAGTAGAAACTTTCCAATTACATGTTATACATGGGTTCTGACTGGGAATGTCAAGGCCGGTATAGAGCGCAGCTCGTATTCAGTCGGCCGTGGCTCGACGCAAATAGTTCCAACTGACAATATGAGATGGCGTGACGATGCACTCTCGAGCGCGATCCGTCCCCGACCTGGCCTACTCGCTCCTCTCCCCTCCCGGCCCATGCCTACCCTTCCCTTTCCCCTACTCTATCCCCCCACCTCTACTTTATATTCCTTTCTTTCTTTCTTTCTTTCATATTTTAGTAATTGGTCTAATAATAGGCGATTTCTTCCCCCTGTGATATCAGGTAGAGAAGAAAACATAGGCTCTATCAGAATAGTTATGGATGTTTCCACAAAGCACATAGCATGACATAGGCCTACCCCACAGATATGTACAAATAGAAAGAGTAGGCTACTATACTACAATATTAAAAATGAATTGTAAGACAAAATTACAGCTGCACTTATCACACACCAGTATTATTTAATTGTCCGTGCTGTACTTCCTATCAATCGAATTAAGAAATATCACGTTTGAATTTCGGGAAGCGTTGGAACCAGCCAACAGCTCTTACTTTGAATTATTTCGATAGTATCTGATATCGTTTTCGAGCGCAGTGTATCGACTAAAATCGATGTGTGATTCAATATAATTCAATTTCTTCGTATAATATTGTTCGAAACCGATTGTATTCTTTTCTAAGCACTGCAATATGTATTTACTATTGATATATATTCAAATATTAATTAAATATACAACATTAACAAGAATACTCACCAATTTTCCGATTTTGCTGCCATCTATAGAAGTACAACTCAACTACATCGTCATACGCGATGACAGCTAGCGTTTTTAACGTTGTCAGCAGGTACTACTACAAGGCCAGATAGCGTTGGTACCAAAACACCCTATAAAGTTTCACCCGGTCGCTTGACAGTGTCTTTCAATGCAATGTCCCGTGTTTACCCAGGTTTCGTCTGTGTACACAATATTCCTCTTCTCCGCTCGTAATTTCTTTGATATAAATACTTATGGCGGCAAGCAACTAGATCATCTCTTTCCAACATAAGAGCTTTGTTACCACGCTTTTCGTAAAAGAAACATAGATATTTTAGAAGGTCATGAAACGTGCTTCTTTTAAAATTCGAAAGTTCGGGGTCTGTATTTACGGCCGTTAACACAGATGATAATGTCGATGGCTGATTTCTTAAAAAGAAACCATGCACCTTGCGCCTTATAGCACTTTTAACTAAATCACTAAATTTCGTAAGTCTATTGTCTTTTCTTTTCACTTTTCTCTCCTGCTTCTTATTAGGTGTCACCAGGGGGCCACGAGCCGATTCACTGCGCAGTTTGAACTTATGAAGACTACATGCTCAAGAAACATCTTATGGAACTTGTGACTCCCGAATGCAAGCTCACAGCTGCGCGCTACTACCCACTCGACTAACTCGCTACAATATTACAAATATTAATCAAAACAACAATAATAAAATTGAAAGAAACTAAATTACGCCTAACTAATAACAAAAGAGGCGATGATCAGCAGTATTACTGACGTAAAAATTGTTAACATCATCAGCATACATCCGAGAAGGAAGGAAGAGTTGTGCTCTGGACATCTGTCAATCAGTAATGCAAAATGAATGTCGTTATTGGTTCTGTTCGCTTATTCAATACGTTAACACCTGCAAAACTGCTCCTTCCAGGGCGTGTTCTATTTCAGGGGTTGTGTTGTGTCGCTAACTAATGAAAGCGCAGTACTCGAAGCGCGTATGACGTCAGCGCTACCTCTGCCTAGAGTTAGCAACACTGTCGCCATAAGGCGCCACAGTCCTTTCTCAACGCTGGATGCTCTAAAGTAGTGCTCTTTATCATCGTGCAAAATTTTGGGGTGATATCAGTAATAGTTTCGGAGATATACAATGCCGGTGAAATATTTCGCACAATCGCCATGTTGGATTGGTGAGACGAATAAAATGTGAAGGGCACTGTCAGGGTCGGACGGAATAGTACTAGTCTACTGTATGTCCATACCCGAGCTTCATTAAAATCGCTCCGGCCGTTTAGATTTCATTAGGGGGGTGGGGGACACACACGCGCGCGGACATTAGGTGATCTCATAAGCCAATTTTTATTAAATGAAAACAGGCTAAAAAATCACACACTCACAATTATGTGGGTATGATGGCCACCATGTCCAAAACTCCTAAATGGAAAAGCAATAAACTAATTTGGGTTTCGTATGATACTACGAAGAAAACTTTTTAGCCGAAGTTCAGATTATTATGCGGAAAAATAAAGTAAATAATACTTAGCCTATATCGCTATTCGTACGAACAATGTATACCACATATGGTAGTCTACAGTGGCGTAACTAGGGTTTACTTCTGGAGGGGGAAGAGCTGAGTCAATATTACATTTGGGGGCGGGACTCGGACATAATGTGACATACTCAATGGCAGCATTGTTCGCCTCTGGTTTCATTAGCATTTGATACGTTGTAAATGCACGAAAATTAACCATTTTGTTGATACTGTATTAAATTAGTAAGTCCAATTTTCTGTGCGAAATCATGTGGCTCTTTCTATTCCCCCACATTGTATAAATATTAGTAAACTACAGTTTCCAACTAAAGTTAAACTTAAAATATTAAACACAGTATTATTCACTTTCCAAAATGACACTCACACTCGGATACTAACAGAATGGCAACTGACAAGTGGTGTGGTTTTGGAAAGAAACGAGGAAAGATAATGCTGACCATTTCACTCAATCAGTAAGTGTTACGTTAGGGTTACACTAAAAATTTTACGTTAGTGAAAAGAAATGCTTTCAAACACAATCATTTGTCACAATCCCAAATTGTTTTTTTAATTCAGAATGTAAGAATTCATACATTTTCATAATTCCATAATTTGGCACTGCTGGGATTGATCCCCCTAATCACCCCCCGTCGTGCAGCGACTTCGGTGGCGTAGTCGGAAGCATGCTGAACTACTATGGTTCCAATCCCTCCCCTTCCCCAAACGTTTGAAACAGGTCCGAAGTAAGTATTAAATGTTGCTTTGTGTTCTTAGGCCCTCTGGTAGAAAATTATTTTCCTAGATTAAATGCTATGCCCAAGATCTCTGAATCAAACCGAACCAAAGTCGTCGGATTTTTTAAGAGCGTTAAAATCCTTCATTATGCCTTCCTTCGGAGGGGAAGTAAAGCCGGCGGGCTTGAAAAAGAACCTACTTCCACAATTGGTAATGTGTAGCTAAATTTGTAGGTTATTAGGCTAGAAACGCTCTAGCAAGTACAACCGTTCGCCGCTCGGTGTTAGTGATTTTGACGTCTGGTAGCCAAAGTTGGAAATTGAACTTGCCCAGTTTCATTCAACTTCATTCAGTCCATCTCATCCACATGCGACGGAACTTGTAGCTAACCCCATGGGTGTCCGCATAGAATCAGCTACAAACTCTGGCGAGCCGAACATGTCCTCGGACACACCCGGCACTAAAAGCCATACGCTAAATAAACACCCTGTAGTTAAAGCATTGCACATCCAGCTCGGATCGTTTCTTGTGGGAAAATACTTGTTTAAATCTGAAATCCTCCCGTCGCAGTGTAGTTGTAGAGAGTTGTGAATAAGGTTCATTTCAATGCATAGCTCCTATGGGTTATTTCAAACAGAGAATGCAATTTTACTTAGGCGTCCTCTACCAAAATAGATATCCTGGAACCGTCAAACAACAAGATATCGCGGTCACAGACAGAAGCCAAACATGACAAATCACCAATTACTGTGAGCGACAGAGAAAACAAAACCGTTGTGATGACTTCTGCTGCTGGATTGTGTTTCACCAATCACACTTTAAATTAAAAGTATTATTTACAGAGTGAAACCAAGGAAGAGGACAAACACACATCATTTTCTCTTTCCCCATTCTCCCAAAGGACTGACTAAGGCTAGGATATTACTACAAAAGTCATTACGAGGCGGGCTGTTGGCACGGCTAATTGGAAAGGAAATGTCACCAGACATACTGGTAATAAACAAGTATGGCACTGATATGGAAACGTGTATAACTGCTGCATACAATGTAACGTGTCAAATCTAACAGAGAATGGTCTTAGCCAAACTCTCCCCATTGTCCTAACATAACTATCCAAACAACAATGCTCTTCAATAGCTCCCCTTCTGCATCTGCTAGTCGAAAGTGGAATCAGATCCCCGATAATATAAAGAGCTACAAAAGACCCTCATTTATTAAAACCCCGCAGGGCAGGGAGTGCACCACAGCCACGCGGGCAGCTTCAGCAAGTTCGGAGGTCGCAGGTTCGAATTCCGGAGTTGACAGCGGCTATTATGAGTGTGGTTTATCCCCGTTTTTTTCCACACTCCACCCAGACAAATGCCGCGATAGTACCTTACTTCAAATCGCGGGTGTCTACCCTATTTCTGCTCCTAATACAGTTACACACACTACTACAGTCATCACAGGAATACAGGTTAACAGACAAGTTCAACACAGAGCCAAATACACGGAGCTGATGACCAAGTTGTCCCAAGCCCCTAAAATAAATTAATTAACTACAACAATCATTCATTTAAGGCAGCTGTGTGAGAGTTCCTAGAGAAAAAAAACTGAGTGATTTTCCCTACGGTTGCGATCTTAAAAAAGACGCGACCTGTATATTAGGCTGATGGATTCTTTTCAAACTCATCGACAACAGTTGAATTCACTTTAAATTTAATTTGTTTCCCTTCCAAAATCATATCCTATATTTTGTCTCTTGTTTACGTTGTCGTTATTCAACCAATTTGTTATTGAATAGCCTACGAAACCGAATTAACCTCTAAGTTAATCCCGAGTCAGTCAGCCAATTCTGTAATCACATTTCCCACCTTAGAGCAATAATTCCCGAATTGAATACGAATGGGGGATGCGAATGAATTTCAAACTGTCCGTTGATTTTCTTTTCATTATATTTCAGATTTATGATAGAAAATTTAGAAAAGTCAATGAATTATTATAAAGCCATACTAAATCCTTCATTATATTCGGTAGTTGCACCTGCAGTAACGTATCATAACGCTGACGCTGAAGCATTAGGAGAACACTGTCTATGACTTGATCTGGAGTGGAGAGAAGTGTTGGCTTGTTTTGGATTAATGTTGTTGTTGTTGTTGTAGTTGTTGAATCATGTATTAGGGGCTTTGCAACATCGTGGTCGTGTAGCACCATATAGACTACCTTAATGAGCGCAAAATCTCTCTGATAACCGGTGGCATTGTGATGGCTGAACTACAGTACTTAATTCGCATGAGGCTGACTGTACTATGTTCCAGCCCTCAAACCAGAATTAAAATTCTTGACCGAGTCGGAATTCGAAACAGGACTTCTGCGGTGAGAGCCAAGAATGCTTGTCGGAAACCTTAGACCTTCCAGTATTGTCAAGTATTTTCGTCCATTTTGAACAGATACCCTTGCAAATTTGGTTGGTTGGTTCCTTAGTTTACGGGATGCGACAACACGGTCATGTAGCCCCGTGCACTTTCGGTGTGTGTAGAATGTCTGATAACCGGTGTTAATTGTGATGGCTGTATTACTGTGTGTTATGTGTGATTCAGATAAGGACTGCAGACGATAAATGTTCAAGTAGTTCCTACCAAATGCTACCGTCCACGACACCTAGTTGCGAACTTGGCTACTAGATGCCATTGCAGTCAGCACCTGGCAGCGAACGTACGAACTAATATAGCGTAATGAAACATATCCTACAAATTTTAGCTTTACACAAGTTAAGTTAGTGGAAGGTTCTTCTACATGCCATAAAACTATGACATGGGCCCACCGGCTTTACTTCCCCACAGAAGGAAGGCATACTGAGGGATTTTTAACGCTCTTAAAAAATCCGACGACTTCTGCCGGGTTTGAACCCGCGATCTTCGGCATAGAAGCTCAGCATGCTACCAACTGCGCGACCAAAGTCGCCCCTTGTAAATTTCCGTATAGACTCCGTCAATTAGAGTAGTTTCGACTACCTATATAGTACTGTATTTCAATATAATACCAACTTAAGAAGAGAAACTCGCCAACCAAAGGCCGCTTTTCTTTTTTGGGTGCACCTGCTTTGTACAGCGGGACATGACTAATGTGAGATGAGGGGGAGGGGTGGCGTCTAACCTACTCTCCCTTTAGCAGGCGAGATGAATGATCGTCATTATTATATAATATATACTAGCAGAAGTACCCGCTCTTCGAACGGTCTTCGGTATTAATAACCAGACGCTATCAATTGAGCTACTGTTGCAATGGTTAGGGGCTTGTCATTCCTTCATATGTTTATCAGAACGAAGTTAGTTTTCTGGGTATATCACAGACACTTAATTTAAGGGCCTTAAAATGTGTCACACATTGAGAAGCGCAACATATGCTTTGGTCGTCTTTCTAGGAGAATTTTTATTTTTCACCTATTTTAGCATGTATTTTGAAAAGTTTTTCCCTATACCAACCCATGTATGAGAAGTACGGTGAAGAGTTTTATAAATGATTGGTGTATTGACTCATGGTTACAATACCTAATTTTACGATGCTCCAAGCACCCGAACACGAGTTATAGGCGTACATAAACATGAAGATCAATCAACCACACTGTGTCAAACAAAATCATCTTTAAGATGAACCAGTTTGTCGACAAAAATATGATTAGTTAAAATGTGCTCTCAAACTAAATTCGCCTACCGTGTACTTCCAGACGTGAAAATAATATTGAAAACCTTGTTGACGAAACGCAATATATGTCAAATGAAAACTGACTCTCACCGTTGTGGAAAGTCCTCATCCCCAGGAAGACTCCTTTACTAAATTATAAAGGCTTGAGGTGCATGAAAATTCAGGATTTTTAGCCTCCAATGGCCCAAATTCCCAAAAGCTGCAAAAACCCTATTTCCATTCAGGAATTTTCGAAAATAATGTTGCTGTTTGGTGATATAATAGACCTTCTGTACAACATAGCGCACGTGTAAGTTGCATTTAAATATTCTAGGGTACCCCATGACCCCCTCAAGCGCATTGATGAATTTTACAGTCTATGTTTGTTTCCATGATAACCTTATAGCCATTTGCAAACTTTTACAGAAATTTAATAAATTGAGTGACATTGCTTCCTACAGAAATAGATGGAAAGTTGGATGTCACCTCTTGAGATACTGTTGTCATGGTTACCGGCTTGCATTCCTTCGTTAGTTTCTTCTTATTCTTCTTCTTGTGGTGTTTGAAGCCATATTTTCAGTGTTGCCTTAGTAAACAAGAGTTTAGTGCTTTTCAGTCGGTCAACACGAATGTACCCAAAAGAGATGGGTTATGCCCTAATCCTGAAATAAATTACATGAGATTAATAAAACACTAGGATCGAAGCTTGACGATCGAAACTGGTCATCCTAGTGTTTTATTAATCTCATGTAATTTATTTCAGGATTAGGGCATAACCCATCTCTTTTGGGTACATTCGTGTTGACCGACTGAAAAGCACTAAACTCTTGTTCTTCTTCTTTCGGATGGGCCAGCTAAGGACCACGACGTTCAACCTTTCAGCTTGGCGAGGGACTTGATGTTTGCCCAATATTCGCGCATTCTCTGGCTATGTTTCTCCTTTCTCTCTTTTGTCCAGATGATGCCGGTTTTCTTACACAGTGGTCTGTTCTGAAAACTCTTCTGTATAAGTATCTTTCTGAGATGTGATCGGCTTCTAATATCACTTTCCATTATCTTCAGTTCTTGGATGTTAACGTCTGTTAACCAAGGTGTCACGCTCTTTCTATTCTCCCAGTAGTTGAGAAGCCGGTTGGTTAGTCTTGTTGGGTTCATCCTTGAGACATGTCCGTAGAAAGCCAGACGTCTCTTCCTGGCCACATCTGTAATTTTCTCAGTATATCTATATAGCTCCTGATTTGGTCTTCTTCTGTACTCGTCATTTATTTTTATTAGTTTATTAACTGAAATTAGTTTTATGGGAATATCTCAGAAATGTGGTTTTAGAGCCTTAAAACGTAGTAACCTCCGAGCCACCGAGGCGCTGAAAATGAGTTTTGTCTCGTCCTTGTACACCATAATATAATAATAATCATAATAATAATTTAATAATACAGGGATAGGGATATAATATTCCTCTAGTACCACACCCGCACATGTAAATCGCGTGAAGAAATTCAAGAGTACCCCTTGACCCCCTTAAGCGCATTTAATACGTATTGATGAATTTTACAGCTTAAGTTGGTTCCGTGATAACCTTATAGCCGTTTGCGAACGTTCACAGTATTGTAATGAATGGAATGGTATTGCGTCTTACTGAAATAGATGGACTTCTGAGATTGTGTTGTTATGGTCACCGGCTTGCATTCTTTTAATAGTTTATTAAATGAAATTAGTTTTTTTGAGAATATCTCAAACTGTCGGTTTTAGGACCTTACAATGTGGTTTTCGGGGCCCGTAGGGCCTCCGAGTTTTGTTTCTCACATTGAGACGCTAAAAATGAGCGTTGTCTCGTCTTTCTACGCCCATTTCAGCATGCATTTTAAGGGGGTGGACCCTCTTTTCCGAGAGGTATAGAGAAGAGTTACATCAATGATTAATTTCGTGCCTGATGGACATCTGTACCAAATCTTACGTTGATCCACTCAGCCGTTCTCGAGTGATGCGCGTGCAAAGTTGTACACTGACAAACAAACAGACAGACAAAAATTTTGTTTTTGTGCGCATCCGTCATAAACCAGTCTGAAACGCGTTAATAACTCAAATTTCCGTGGAAATTCAGAAAAAAAAACCAGACAAACTTTCATTTTTATATATAGAGAGATATTCGTTTCAGGCCATTAAGGACCACGCTAGGCAACAATTACACTTATTGGAAGCCTTCTTCGCAGCCCAATATCTTCGCATTATTTCTCTGACAGCCTGTCTTCGTTCGTCCGTCCAACCCCTGTTCATTTTTGGTTCGTCGTGGAATCCTTGGAATTTGTCGGTAACTGACCTAAACTTAGCGCAGTTTGAAATGTCTTCCGACTTTAGTCCAAACTGATGAAGATCCTTCCGCACCTCCCTGAACCATTTGTCAGTCATCTTAGGTCTACACTGTCGAATATTCCAAAAACCTCTTCGTAAGTCTCCGCTCATCCATTCGAAATAAATGCCCATAGAATTTGAGTCTCCGTTTTCTTATCAATTCCATCACCCTTTTATTGCCCTGGTAGAGTTCTTCCCTTCCTCGCAACCTACATTGACCGTCCACAATCTTTGGACCCATTACCTTGCGAAGGATCTTCCTTTCGAATTTCTCAGCGTCCCTCAAACCCGCCTTCCCTGTCACGTGGAGGCATTCACTAGCATTTAGGCAATTCGTTTTTATCACAGAATTATAGTGCCGTAATTTAGCCCGTTTCGAGTTGGCTTTCTTCTTGCATAAAGTGTATGTTCTGCGGAAAGCCGCAGCCATCCTCTCTCGTTTGGTATTATTGGCCTCCCTTTCCCTAGTTTTCAACTGCACGATTTCGCCCAGGTACTTAAAACTGTCAACTCTGCCTATCTTACCATGCTTGGTCTGCACGTGACAAGGAGCTGTTTTGATGTTGGTCATAAACCTTGTTTTTTTTTTTTTTTTAAGAAATTTGTAGTCCGGCTTTCTCCGCTTGGCGTTGTAGGACATTCAGTTGTTCTATATTTGCATCAGTATTCCTCGACAATAAAGCGAGGTCATTAGCAAAAGCAAGGGAATTGTTCTTGACACCACTTTCGATCCTCCAATGTAGTCTATACCTGGTTAAGTAGTCCTTTCATACCCAGTTCCTTTTCCCATTCCCGGATAATCTTATCCAACACACAGTCGAAGAGAACTGGTGCCAGTCCATCACCCCCTCGAACCCCTGTTTTAATTTCAAACTCCGCGGAAATCTCTCCCATAAACTTTACTTTCGATTGAGTGCCCGATAATGTCTGCTTAATAATTTCTGTTGTTTTGGCATCGACCCCAAATTCCACCAATGTGTTAAATAGCACTTCTCTGTCGATTGAATCGTAGGCTTTCTTGAAATCGACAAAAGCCACTACTAAATATTTTGAACTATAATTTTGTAGGACATGTTTCAGGCTCCAGATTTGTTCAACATATGATCTTCCTCTTCTAAATTCCGGCTGATATTCACCCAGTTGGTGATCCACTTGCTCCAAAAGTCTCTTCTGCAGTACTATTGACAGTACCTTATACGTTACAGGAACAATGGAGATGCCGCGGTAGATCACCTTTTTTGTGCAGAAGGTGAATGAGAGCACTTGTCCACTCTATGGGGATAACTTCAGTTTCCCAGATCTTTTCCACTTCTCGCCTTAATATTTTGATTGTGATTTCTCCACCACATTTTAGCATATCGGCTGTGATCGAGTCTACCCCTGCGGCTTTGTTGTTCTTTAGGTCTGTGATTATTTCGCTGAGTTCGGTTTCATCAGGGAGGATTGAGTTGTCATTCCGTTGCTTTGGGTCTATTCTGGGCCATTCAGTTTTAGGGTTCACACAGTTCAACAATTTATCAAAATATGTGGCCAATAGCTCACAATTTTCATTATTATTACTATTAATATGATTGATGATAATAATGTTATTAGTTTACGTCCCTTTAACTACTGCGGCTTTTAGGGACGCCGGGGTCCCGGGATTTAGCCCCGAAGGGGATCTCTTACGTGTCATTAAATCTACTACATTTACATGATAACTCAATAGACCCTATTACGACATACTAATGTTATTTTTCAAAATAATTCATTCATCAGAAGTAAACGTTAACACAGCTCCTTCACAATTGCGCACCCTCAAATGCCAACTGACTGGGCCAGAATTCGATCCTGTAACCTTGGACACAACAGGCGAAAGCGTTACCGCTGCACCACGCAGCCAGTCATTATTATTATTATTATTATTAATATTATTATTATAATGACATATTTATTTCACCACATCAGTGAGTACAAATCAACATATCGCCGTCTTATTCGCAAGACGGTATGGTAACTTCTTTTAGGGTGGCACATTGAGATAAGAGCGAACTATGGAACAGGTCTCCAAGATGACGGCCTTCCGCATGATAATAGGTAGACCAGGATGTATTCCCAATTTTTCTAGGTTGCGAGTCAATGATTTAGGGATGACGTCGGTAGATGAAATGACTGTGGACAGCACCGCTACACATTCCTGTCTCCAAACTTGCCGTATTTCCTCAGCCAAAGGCAGATATAGGCTACATGGTGGTTTCCTCACAGCAGGTTTGTTGCAGACTATGGAAACTACTATTATTATTAATATTATTATTAATATGACGTAGGGTAAATTGGGAGTACATTGGGAGGACATTTCAAATTGAACCAAGTAGGCCTATACCATCTTTTCCCGGAAAATTCTACCTTTACGTAACGAGATTAGAGCAAGCGCTCATGGAAGTATATAATACTATAGATTATCCTATATGCCTAACCTGCGGTCAAGCACGGTCCAGAAGATCCTCAACAGTTCCCTGTTGATGAGAAGCAATCCTGAGACGCAATCTAAGTCAACAACATGCGAGGTAATACTTGTTCCGTTGAAGCTGCAGGCAACTATACCCAGCCAGCAACGAGAGTGGAAATGAAGACGCCATCATTTTTATTACACGTAATAAACGGAGAGGCGTCGAGATGACTTTCTGGAAGGAAGAGAATCGCTTCGCCCCTGATGAAGTTGCCTAACTACTTACTGCAATTACAAGTCGTAAACGTTCGTCGAGCACACGAAGGACCGACTTGAAACTACCCGAGCAAACAGAGCGTCTTATTAACACAGAAGCAAGGAGAAAGGTTAATAAACATGGAAGCATTGAACACTCGTTTAACGAATGATCTACATTAGCGACAAAAACAAATTAGTTCAAATTCAGGAATTCGGGATATAGTCAGTCTCCAAAGTAAATGCTACCTACGCTTACATGTAAAGTCGTTACTAGTAACAGTTATTTTAAGTACCGCCGTTACTTTTAAAAGTAACGAAGTAACGAAAATGTTAGTTACTTTTTCAAGATGGAGCGATCAGTTGTCAATAGTACGGAGTAATGGAACTAACAACTTTAACCAGCCCATTTCAACAAAAAACAATCACCATACATGCACTGTGGATTTATGATGGGTTTGAAAGGCTCAAGGACCTCGAGCGCCTGTCTGTTACCTTTACGTACGCCAGCACTGGTACCATAATGCTCTTTGAGCCTCAATAACTCGACATGTCATTTTGTAGACCATTTAATTGGTGACTTGGAAATAGAAACATTTCCAAAATCTTTTGTTATGCATTTCCGGCCTATTTAAATAAGAGAATAGACCCGCCCCTCAATCAGGATTTATGAACTAGTTTATGTATCGTATGGCGTTTAGTGCCGGGAGTGTCCGAGGATATGTTCGGCTCGCCTGTGTCTGTAGCTGCTTCCAGCGGACACCCTCAGGGTGAGCTAAAAGTTCCGTTCAATTTCAAGTAGTTCCAACCTTGGCCACTAGATATCAATGATACCTAGTGGTGAACATTGGAACTTTGATAGAGCGTTCTGACGAAATTTAACCTAACAAATTTAGCTTCACACAAGTTTAGTCTGTGGAAGGATCTTTTACATGCCATAAATCTATGACATGCGACTGCCAGCCTTACTTCCCCTCCGAAGGAAGGCATACTGAAGGATTTTTAACGCTCTTAAAAAATCCGACGACTTCGGTCGGGTTTGAACCCGCTATCTTGGGAACAGCAGTTCAGCATGCTACCAACTACGCCACCGAAGTCGCTGTTTATGAACTAATCTCAAGTATCAGAAAATGTAACAAATAGCTCCTGTAGCCGCTACTGTAGGTATTTCGGACATGTTTCTGCATTATTATTATATGAATTGAAGCCAATGGTCATAGCTGGGTATTTTTCATTGAACGCCCGAGAGCTCCCAACAAGTTCAATTTCAAGTAGTTCCAACTTTGGCTGCCAGGTGCTACTGTCACCAACACCTAGCAACGAACGTTGGAACTTGATAGAGCGTTTCTAACTAACCAAATAACATGAGAATTTTTCTACACTACCAATTGCAGTGGTAGGTTCTTTTACGCGCCATAAATCTATGACATGGGCCCACCGCCGGCTTTATTTCCCCTCCGAAGGAAGGCATTCTGAAGGATTTTAACGCTCTTAAAAATCCGACGACTTCGGACAGGTTTGATTCCGCGATCTTGGGCATAGCATTTAATCTAGGAAAATAATTTTCTACCAGAGGGCCTAAGAACACAAAGCAACATTGTATTACTTACTTCGGACCTGTTTCAAACGTTTGGGGAAGGGGAGGGATTGGAACCAAACGTCTGTCACTTTAATGATGTACGCGAATGTCTTGTTAAAATCATTCCTGAAGTTTTACTTCTCTGGTGAGATTAAAGTTGAGTTGTACCATTGTTATGGAGCAGAAAGAAGAAAAAGTGACGCCTTGGCCGTCATACGCCAGTGTATTTAATTTCTTAAAATCGGACGGGAAGAAAGACACTTTCTGAAATACCAAGATTATTGCAAGTAGGCCCTATTATATCCCGCTTAAAATGACTAACAAGATGACTGATTACTCGTATAAACAGACCAAAACTTAGTAGGCTACTTTTTAAATTGCTTGTGCACTAAAGCGGTCACTTCCAGTAGGCAGGGGGTACAGTGAAAAAATAAAGAGGTCTGACCATCGAAAAATTAGAGTATCAGGAAAGAAATTAAGGCGAGGAAATGAATAACACCCTAGAGCTCAGATACACTAATACCATGGGGTCAGAAGAAAGCAAAAGTTCACCATGGGAAGTTAACAGGAAAGATGAAAGACAGGAGCCTAGTACACGTAAGTGGAAACAATGTCAGACTCAGCTGGGGTGTTCCGTGGTCACTAGACCACCCCTGGGGGTGGGGGTGCAAGTAACCTACTGTAAGTTTTCAATTTATAGTGAAAGTAGTGCACATAAATTGCATGTTAAATTAATATCGTTTTCAATATATTAATTTGAATTGAAAGAACAATATATAAATACATATATGATTTACAACTAAATTAGAATAAACAAAATAAATCAAATAACAACGAGCAGTAAATTATAAAGAAACCTACAGGCAGTTGGTACACGAGGAATATAATACGTAGGCTACCAGTCCAGCACCTACGCCACGCCAACTTGTTTCGACTCATCTGTTGTTTTGTTTTGTTTTGCAATAACTTACACATACTTTTCATGCTGGATGCAAAAGCAGTCACCAACGAGGAACCTGATATTTTGACAACGGCACAGTACATTTAAATCACAGAGTTTCCTCCCTTAGGGTAGTTCGAATTGGGAATTTTATTTTGGAAAGCTCATCACTCTTTCCAGGACCCATTTGTCTACTTACGTAGAAATACATGCTCGTGAATAGGAAACAATCTTAACTATGAAGACTGTTACGCAAAATGATTATATACTGTACACTGCTTATTCGTCTCCTAACCAAGGTTTGGTAGAAATTAAGTGACCATACTCGCTCATTGCACATTCCTAACTCTACCAGAAAAAAAAGAGAAAGAGAGATAGATTCACAGACAATTATCATCATCATCGTCATCATCATCATCATCAAATATATTATTTTAGTAGTATAGATCCCTCCTGCGGCGCCAACAAGAGACCGATCGTGACAAATGACCATTCAAATGAAAGAGAATAGACATTAGCACTGACGAATTGCACTCTAATTTCATGAATATCTATAATTTCTTTAAAAAGTGACTTTTTAAAAAATGTACGAAGTGTGCGATTTGCAGATACTGTTGTTGTAGGAAAATACGCTCCATAATTGCTGTCCACTTCACATTTTGGCCGCTGTGACGCCTGTTTCATGTCATTTTAACATTCTGAGATCTTTCCTTTATCATTTTGCATGGATTTTAGAAACAGTAAATCAAAGGCATAATTTCATAAATATCGAATAACCGGTGAGTGTTACAGCTAAGCTGTCAATCAATGGACTCAGAACACAAATGACATTAGCAGTGACGAATTACATTCTAATTTCATAAATATCAATTTTTGTAAGAAGTGTGCGATTTGCGAATACTGTTGCTGTAGGAAAATACGAAATAAAGATATATAATTTCTTTAAAAATTACTTTACTGTTGCTGTAGGAAAATACGCTCCATAATTGCTGTCCACTTCACATTTTGGCCGCTGTGACGCCTCTTTCATGTCATTTTAACATTCTGAGGTCTTTCTTTTATCATTTTGCATGGATTTCAGAAACAGTACAGTAAATCAAAGGAATGAGTACTCAAATCGTATAATTTCATAAATATCGAATATGATCAAATTTTCAGTGATTGCCTTCTTATGTTAGGGAACGTAGAAATTGGAATTCTAACTGAAATGTAAATCGTGTTCTATAATCATTTGCTTGAAATAAAAATATAACAACCTTTCTCCTTAAGTCTCTCATTATAAACCTATTGGGGAAAGTATGATTTATGAACATGCGAGATTTCTCGCCCGGGTCCCCTGTATAAACAATAAATAATAAATATATAGCCTACTAATTAACTACGAATTCACTAAAACTGTTGGATATGAGAATCTAGCGGGAGAGAGGATTATGGGCATCCCGCGCGTTCGCTCACTCATGCTGTTCCGATTGGACTAAGCTTTCGAGTACTTGAAATAGCCAAATGCAGTTTGAGCGTCCATAGCGCATATTACGTTTGCCATTCTACGGTACCGTTTCCGGGTACTCGAACACGCTTAGAAATACTGCTTCTTCGTGTCCAAACCAAGCAATGGTAGAAATTAGTGACCATACTCGCTCATTGCACATCCCTGGCCCTACCCAAAACCCACAAACTTGAAGTGAAGTAATACGCCAGTATGAAACTTGATATAAATTACTGTAGCCTATTATGATTAGTATAAATAATACGAGTGTCCACAGACTGAAGTTAGCAACTGTGTATTCCATCCCGATAAACAAGTGTGAACAACAATCTACGACTGTCTCATCTTTGGAGGTCTTTATACACACAAAAAGGGAAATAAATCGCTGTCACAACACGTGACATAGTCTCATGATTTCACGCCTCAGGACAGACATATGTGTGGGAGTAGTACACAAAGGATAGCGAAATACATGACACAATACGGCTAAATTTGAGTCACACACACCAATTGGGACGAGTAAAGGACATCATGTAGCTTTTGTGTGGACGATAGGCGTGTAAATCCATCGGTTATACTACACTTTTGTGAAGGGACAAGCAGGCAGAAAAGAGATACGAGCGAACAAAACACGTAATATGAATAGGAAGAGACGCGCCTTCCACGTACAGTGGACCTATGCATTCCTCTCGCCACTTAACCAGCCAGCCTGCTCATCAGGAAGACAGCACGTGGGATCAGTGGTTCGAATCCCCACCCGGGAATTTGATGGCAGTGGTGAAATCGTTATATTGAAAGCGTCCCCTATGTAAATAAATCAGTAACGCCTCTTTGTCTTCTTGTTTTATTATCGATTGAAATTTTGATACATGTTTCAGGCCAATATACGCCGAATGGCGAAAGTAATTCGTGTGCCTGTTTCATCATCGCGCATTAAATATTTATCTTCAAACCTAGCATTTTAGATTAAATGCAGGTAGCCCGTTGTTTAAGAAAATCAGAGACACTTTATTTTTCGTTTTTATAAGTGCAGAGAACATAAAGGCTGGATAGCAGAGCAATAGTACGAAGTACCGTACTCTTTAACCACGAGAGCAGATTTACTCGTAGTCTCAGCAGTGATTCTTGATACCAGCTAATCTGACGAAAAGTTGTTCTCGTCAAGGGTGGTATTAAGCAGATATTGAAACATTGTACGGATATTCAACAGACGGATTAGTCTACATGTTCCTCCAAGAACGATTGGAGTTACATAGTGGCACGAGAACATCCACCAGAAAATGCACAGCAGTTGAAGACGTGATGAAAGAGGTCTGGACTACGCTATCATCCGAACAATCTCGTCTACAGTATGAAGAGACTGCAGGTCTAGCTGTTGTTGCTTCATTTCAATCATGATTATTTATCCCCATGTCTGTAGTAGTGTGCATATTTGTAATTGGGATGAGGATTGGGAAGGAAGCGGCCATGGCCTTAAGTTAGGAACAATCCCGACATTCGCCTGGAGTGAAAGTAGGAAACCACGGTAAACTACTTCCAGGATGGCTGAGGCGGGAATCGAACCCACCTCTTCTCAGTTTTGCCTCACGAGGCTGAGGGTACCCTTCAGATCAGATTTTTTTTTTTTTTTTGGCAGAGCCGAGAATAGAACCCAAAACTCTGGGGCGACAGCCCAGAATGCTAGCCACTACACCTCGACGCAACGTGGTCTTCGTTGATAAAGACAGTGATCACATCCCTTATTGAAGTCCACTGTTTCCCTTCTTTACATCTGTGAGTCGGCTCTGCAACCATTTCTGCATATTACTGTATATTTTGGTTTTATTATTGTTCCTATGCAATGCATTGACATTCAATTATTCCACACATTATTTCATACTTCAGACATGATTTTTCCAGTTGTGTGCTTCCTATAATACAATAAGAATAAAACGTTTCATCCTAAGTTTAGCACAACTTTTCACTTCAGCAGCTTAACACATAATAAAAGGACGGCGTATTATCACTAGGGTTGTCAGAATTCTGGACCAAAATTACGGACATTTTTATTTTTTCAAAAATTCAGGCAAATTATGTTAGTAAACTAAAAAAAAAGAAAAAAAAGCTAGTGACAAAGTATAACGTCGTCATAACACTATAGGTCTATAAGTAAGATGAAGAATGCGTTAAGAACTAATTTGGAATCAACATCAGGATAGTTTGGTAGGCTAAACTGATAAAATAATTTTCCCTCTCCATTGGCACACTAAATATTCAGACTTGGCAACCTTACTTTTAATATAGATGGGCCGGTCATTCGTGGCCAATCGTAAGCTCGTAAGAATTCTTCTTAAAGCCTGCGTAGAATCCTGAGACCAATGAATATGCGCATGCGTTGCTGAGGAACATTGCGTACTTTATTTGCATTGATCACAAAGGTATGAAGGCTCACTGTGCACGTAATATGTACCGGTCAAGTAGACTAGGAACGGCCCACTTATACAAACGAACCTAGTGCGTTGTTCACACGAGAAACTTAAACAGCTTTTCAATGTTCCTGAGTTCCACGGCCCCCAAATACAATTACTGAAAATTGTGAATTACAAACAAATATTCTTTTCTAACAATTACGTTTACGAAGAAATTTCTTGTGACAATCAAACATTTAATTTACAACACATTCCACTCCAAAGAAAAGCCTAGTTAATCTGCAGATAGGGGTCTCTCCCTGTAAGCACCCTCAAATACAATACGACTGTACGTGTGCTACACATCCTTTCTGACTTCAGAGCCCAGTTTACATCCAATAGCGCTCGTTTATAGTAGGCTACTTTGTACTCCTCTTCAGAAATTATTTTAAATTTCCCCCCTCCCCGAAACCTTTGAAACAGGTAGGAAGTAAGTAATAAAAGGTTGCCTTGTGTTCTTAGGCTCTCTGGTAGAACATTATTTTCTTATTAATTTCTTAAAATCGGATGGGAAGAAAGACACTTTCTGAAATACCAAGATTATTGAAAGTAAGCCCTATTATAACCCGCTTAAAATAACTAACAAGATGATTAATTACTCGTATAAACAGTCCAAAACTTAGTAGGATACTTTTTAAATTGCTTCTGTACTAAAGCGGTCACTTGAAGCCTCCGTGGCTTAGGCGGCAGCACGCCGGCCTCTCACCACTGGGTCCGTGGTTCAAATCCCGGTCACTCCATGTGAGATCTGTGCTGGACAAAACGGAGGCAGGCAGGTTTTTCTCCGGGTACTCCGGTTTTCCCTGTCAAAATTTCATTCCAGCAACACTCTCCACTATCATTTCATTTCATCTGTCATTCATTTAATCATTGCCCCAGAGGAGTGCGTCAGGCCTCGGCAGCCGGCACAGTTCATATCCTCGCCGCTAGATGGGGGCTTCATTCATTCCATTCCTGACCCGGTCGGAGACTGTAAGCAGGCTGTGGATTTTCATTTCTAAAGCGGTCACTTCCAGTGAAACTAACACAGTTTTCTTGTTCTATCGATTTTCTTTTTCACTCGGTCAACACGATTGTTCCCAATTGTAAACCTTATTCCTTAAAACAATTTACATTAGATGAATAAATACACTTGGATTACCAGTTTCGACCGTCAAGCGATCATCATCATATCATTTACACTTAGGTTATTAAATCTATGTCTACAGTACAGGTGATGGATGATGTTTACACTATATACACTTATTTAGTTGCAGTAGTTATTTATTTAACGCAACTAATCAAGATCTGTTACTTAGGCCCATATGTGAATTTTATTTTTGTTAAATATTATAATACATACTGTAGGTTGCTTTTTTAGTTTTGGCAAATATGTTATAAATTGATAAATAATACACCTACATGGTTCCAAGTTTCATAGGCCCTCGATGTAGTCTCCAGCACTGCGTACAACGTGTTCTCAGCGACGCGGAAGACGTTGGATTCCGTTGGCACTGCCCAATCTATCGATGGTGCGAAGAGAGCGCTCGGCAGCTACACAACATCTCCAATAAATTGTAGGGTAGCGGTTCCCGCGCTGTGGCTCCTTCATCTTCGGGATGAGATCAAAGTCACAGGGACTTAAGTCGGGAGAGTAGGAGGGATGATATAGCACCTCCCAGTTCCAGCGATTCAACAATGCAGACACAACTCCTGCTGTGTGTGTCCTAGCATTGTCATGCCGAACGATGGGCGGAGTATCGATGTGGTGTCGCCGTCTCCTTCTCAGAACTGCTAGGAGATGGTCTTGCAGAAACGAACAATAGTACGCCGCATTAACGGTTTGCCCTGGGGGAACGGTATGTTTTATGATCACACCATCCTAATCATAGGCAAGAATCAACATTACCTTCACATTGGCGAGGGTTTGTCGAACTGTTTGTTTTCGTGGTGATCCGTGCTGCCGCCACTCATTCGATTGGCGTTTCAACTGTGGCTCATAAGATTTGGCCCACGTCTCGTCAATGGTTATGATACGCCGTAAGAAGTCCTCTCCTTCGCGCTCATAACGCTGCAAGTGCGTACGAGAAGCGTCATATCGCAGCCATTTCTGCATGTCGGTTAAGTCATGCAGAACCCATTTTGACGCAATTGTCCTCATTTTCAGGCAGTCCTTGAGGATTTGGAGGACAGTCAAATTCGCCAGTCCTGTATCTTGCGCTAATTCACGAAGCGTTAAGTTCCAATCCGCCTCCACAAACGTGGACACCATCTGTACATTTTCATCACTTACTGGTGGGTGACCACATCGAGGCATGTCCTCCACACGTTCGCTCCCATCTCGAAAGGCTGCAACTCATCTTGCTACCGTTCTGTAAGGTAACGCAGATGCACCGCACGTCTCTTGCAGTCCTTGGTGGCACTCTCGAGCCGTGCGACCCCTAGCACACTGAATTTTTATCCACGTTCTCTGCTCCTGCTTCGAAAACATTGCGACCGTCTTG
Source organism: Meconema thalassinum (assembly GCA_946902985.2). Lineage (NCBI taxonomy): Eukaryota > Metazoa > Arthropoda > Insecta > Orthoptera > Tettigoniidae > Meconema > Meconema thalassinum. Next base: position 1,288,509,852 of record OX336388.2, on the reverse strand, counting down.
CGCGAGCGCTTGCCCACAACTACTCATCTAACAGGCACCACTGCATACGAATGGGGGAGGGGACGGACGAGGTCATCTGCTCTAAGGGAGGGGATACAGGTTAGCTACTTTTGGCAACAATGGCAGAGTTCAACACCGTTGCAACATAAAGCAGCAGCATCGTTGCCAAAACTAAAAAAGCAACCCTTGTATTTAAACATTATAAAATAGTATGGTGTATGGTACTGTATTCTGGACATCTTCAACTATTAAAGGCCAAATTTCATTCTCGCCACGCGTAAGGTAAACAGCCCATGGTACAGAGTACATCCCAATCCAATAACATAGTTCCCTTGTTGCATCATTACAATTGGGTGCAATTGTGTTGACCGACTGAAAAACATTACATTTTGATTACTAAGGCAACACTGAAAAATAGCTTCCAAAATGATAATTGCTCTTCTATGTTTAGAGAAAATCATGTAACACGTTGTAGAGGATAATGCACCTTGTTGGAAATCCTTCATTGTTGTTACGATGTTTACAACTCCGCCTTACGGGAATACATGACCGCGTTGTCGCAGCCCCTAAACTGAGGAACCAACCAACTCCATCTTCCCTCCCAACAGAAATTTTGCATGTCTTAAGATTTCTGGGGCCGATACTAGGATGGTTTGTTAAATTCTTAGATGTACTAACATCAATGAGTTCAATCATCAATTTGTTAATAATTCAAGTAAAATTTTGGGCCCTTTATTTTTAAGGGTAATCTCCTATACGTCCTGTACGAAATCAACGCCATGAATATGATATTAATAAGAGAAGAAGAATGTGTTTCTTAAACATCTCTCTCTCTCTCTCTCTCTCTCTCTATCTATCTCTCTCTCTCACACACACATACACACAGGTTTAAATGATTTGTGAGGGCACCGCACGCTGTCAACGCGAGAATGTTTTTTAACGGCCGCCACAGTCCAAGCTCAGCTCATGAATGAGTCTGACAAAAAGAATAAGAGTGTAAAACCTTCGCTCAGCATAAACATTATTTTATAATGGGAGAAACTTCAATTATCATGGATAATGACAAGGGCACTTCGTTATCCTCGCTAATAAAATACACTGCCGCCACGTCATGTCACAGACAGGGTCTGGAAAAGATTTCGATTCATAATGGAAAACGAAATGATGTTTTGTTATTAATGCTGTTGTTAATTTGATTAGGGGCTTTGCGACATCGTGGTAATTTACCCACGTGTATTTGGGTGTGTATATAGAATTTGATAATATGTGTTGTTGTGGTGTCTGTAACAGCGTGTGCATTTGTAAGGCAGGTGAGGATTGGGAAGGATGCGGCCATGACCTTAAATTAGGAACCAAGCCGGCATTAGCCTGGAATAGAGGTGGTAAACCACGGATAACCACTTCCAAGATGGCTGAGATGGGAATCGAACCCACCTATTCTCAGTTTTGCCTCGCGAGACTGAGTGGACCCCGTTCCAGCGCTCAGACCAGAACTAAATTTCTAGGCAGAGCCGGAAATCGAACCCGGCCCTCCAGGCGACAGCCAAGAATGCTAGCTGCTACACCATGAGGTGGTCAACTGAGCGAATTTATCACAGCTAGTCGTACAGTTCACGCCACGGTCGCACAGAGGACAGTAGGCGAACCTCGGGCATGAGCAGTTGATACGTGAGTTGCTTTCCACGCAACTGAAAACTCGTGCCTCAATATCACATGCCCAAGTTTCGCCAACTGTCCTCTATACGACTACGCAACCGTGGCTGACATACCAAAAACTGTGGCGTTAACTGTACAGTCACGAATCTTTTTAGAGAGCAATTAATACCTGATGGTGCAGACCTGTGCGGACTCGAGGGATTTGGGAGGGGGAGGCAGAAGAAGGAAGGTAGTGGAGGGGGTAACTGCTGCTGTGCTACTGGAAGCAAAACCAAACCTCTTGTCACCAAATGTCGCCACACCAAGTTTAGACAGTGATGTACCGTCACTTGATATCGTATCTCTCAATACAATACAGATACCAAGAGCTGACACGAACACTCCCGTACCAAGGAGCGAATTGAACGTTCCTTCCCTATCAATCACGCTGAAGCAGGTGGAGTAAGATTCGCTGTGTGTGGCGCATCTGAGGTTTTACACTATCAGGTATCATTTGCAGTATACCTTGTCCAGGGCGTGTAAAGTATTAAGTGGTGGAACTTCCGTATGAGTCAATGGTTAAGATGAAGTAGTTCTAAATTTCAACACCACACGCCGCGCCGAGCATATGGTCTAAAGCACATGACGGCACGGCAGTCAAGAAGTGATACATTACCGCACGCAAACTGTACTTACGTTTTATTTCTATGCTTGTTTTAAACTTCTGTTATCATTATGCCATGCTGCTTTGTGCCTGCTTGTAAGTCTGGGTATAAGAAAGGAGATGGTCGGCACTTGTTTAGACCACGTCAAAACTGCTTGGAAGAATGGAACTGAAAAATTCCACGAGCTGACCGACAATTAACTTTGAGTGACCGCGTGTGTGACTTACATTTTAGTGATGATGGTTGGTTGGTTGGTTCTTAAGTTAAGGGGCTGCGACAACGCGGTCATGTAGCCCCGTGTACTTTGGGTGTGTGTAGAATCTGTCTGATAACCGGTGTTAATTGTGATGACTGTATTAGTGTGTGTTATCTGTTTGTTAACTTAAGTACTGCAACTAAGAATTTTTCAAATAGTTCCTACTTTTGCCGCCAAGCGCCACCGTCAACGACTACTAGGCCAAGTTCAGAACTGAGCTACTAGACGCCGCCGCAGTCGGCTCTTGGCAACGAACATAGAAACCTAAGAGCGTTGTTTACATTCTTAACCTATCCAATTTAGCTTCACACAGGTGCAATTAGTGGAAGGATCTTTAACATGCCATAAATCTATGACATGGGACCACCGGCTTTACTTCCCCTCCGAAGGAAGGCATACTGAGGGATTTTTAACGCTCTTAAAAAATCCGACGGCTTCGGCCGGGTTTGAACCCGCTATCTTGGGCATAGAAGCTCAGCATGCTACCGACTACGCCACCGAAGCCGCTTTTTTTTAGTGATGACATGATTATTAAAGTGGATTCTTTCATAATAGGTGGAAAGACATTGAAACCGAACTTGATCCCATAAACCTGTCGGTTAATGATGACAGTTCTGAGAGAGCAGGCGATAACGTTCTTTATTATTTGTGTGGTTACCTGATTCACACAGCAGCAAAGAAGCTTGTGAAATGTACTTCCTGCATTAGGTCATTGGAAAGTGATTCTGAAACATTCAATGCTGCTATAGTGATGTATGTATCCTCTCCAAGCTGAGAGACTATGGTGGAAGTAAATCTAGATTTCTTAAATACCCGTCATTATCTTTCTTTCACGTGATGAAGCGTGTGGATGCAGTAGTGGAGGAAAAGTTGGAGCAAGAAGGCGCGTTGTGGGGCGATATATTTTCAGATTGTGTGGATATGATCTGTGAACGTCCTGTGTTTCGAAAGGTGTGCTGCTCAGAGGATCACCTGTTACCATATTTCCCTAGGATAGTGTTTCATTACATTAAATGCCGATTTATTTTCCGGGCGAAAGAAATGTCCAGGGAACTGAGATCCAGATCGTCTTCAAAATCAGCGAGAAAAATAATGAAGGTCTCTTCTGTTCAGAGGTAAGCTCTGCTCTTCTTAGAAATGTATTTTAGTGTGTTCTGTATAGTATTTTAATATGTTCGTATTCCCTTGAAGATTTGTTTCTGTTATTCACAACTTGCTTAGTATTTAGTGCAATACTTCTTTTAATAAACAACTAGCAACCCGCCCCGACTTCGCCCGGGAACAGTTATGAATGGGCAAGGAATTCCTGTCAGACGTAATTTAAGAATGGCGAGGTGCATGAGACATAAATCCCCGTTCCGTCCAAACTAAAAACACTTATATTGGGCCAAGTATCGAAGATAGAGATATGCTCTCCCGGACTTTTTTGGAGAATTTTTCATGCTGAACAATTCTTACACCCATAGTATGTTGATATTTTTAACGGTTTGACCAGCGTAAGCTTAAAAAGTGCACGGACGCCAGGTCCTATTTTCGACCTTTTCACTGAAATCTGAAATCGTTACTGCTTGGCTCCCTTTGATCATAAATAAATTATTTTCTACAGATATCTTCCTCGAGATCACCTTTACAGAATGGTGAAAGCCGCGCCAAAATCCATCCAGTGGTTCTCGAGATTACCCGTGACATCCAAGAATCGGGGACTTAGTTTTATACTAAGTAGAGCATGTTCTTCTCCTGCTATCCCGCCTACACATCACTGAGCTCATGCGATGATAATAGCGCGATAGTGACTGATACACTATTACCATCACACGGGAAGAATGCGCTAGGACTAGTTACACACATCCTTAACTGTACTAAGTCATAGTGAATCACACAGCAATCTACTTAGGCCTATAGGTTGTAAGTTTTACTAAATAGACCCCTCGGATGTTCATTTGGCTCATTTCACAGCCCATTTGTATAAAAATGAAGCAAGTACCCTACTGTTACGGAGGTTCAACAGCTTAACCTTCGGCCATGACACACATGAATTACTTATGGAATGAAATATAAGTTCCAGTAATTCACCCTGTCAACGCTACCACCTGTACTGTCAACAAGGTCAATTTAATGAGTAAAAGGTTTGTTCACCGCGGCAGCAGAGCGCATAATTCTTTCACGATTGGTCGTGCCAGAGCGTCTACAAGCATAAAGCACACACACAGTTTACAGGTCACCTATTGTTTTGCTATTATAATTAATGACACAGAATATATCGCAGTAAACATAATGGCTGATAACAACAATGATAACAACCACGTACAAACTGCAGAGCCCAGTCTATCCGGTCTTTGATCAGGAGAGAAGGTCAACGGAGACCAACAACATGTTCTATCGTCTTACCTTAAAAGACATTACCTTTCTGGCAGGCTGGGTTTAAGACACGTGTACACTATGATTATTAATATTAAGTGCAGATAAAATGCCCCGATAAGGTGCAGATTCCAATTGAAGAGACGCTGGCTGGCTGGCTGACTGGTGTCGTACAATACTGCTTGCTATCGTGATTTGGCATCAATATGTTATCATCGTCTCGCTAGACCAAGGCAATAATTCCTAACGACGCTCACAACTACCGTATGCTAACAAGCATTACCATGTAAGAAGAATCATAATGAAATTTCGTTTCCACTCTACGACTGTTACGAAACAAGTACGTATGGAAAGGTTGTTTGGCCATTGTTTTAAGGGAAGTCAGCCCGTGGAGGGGAATCAAAATACAGTATGCTTCATTCTTTGTTTTTCTTCAAAACAATCTGTGAAGTTCTCTGAACAGAATGGTGTATTCTATATAAGTCTATTGTAATTTTAAGACGTTAAGTACTGCAATGAATGCGTACTAGCTATTTGACTTTATAATAAGAAAATTGCACGCTTTTGACTTACTTGACTTAATTCCTATGTCCCCTCTTGGAGCAAAGGGCTGCAACAAAATTCCTCCACTGATTTCTTCTCCCAGCCAGCCTCTGCAGGTCTGTCCAGGATTTGCCAGTCGCCTTCCTCTCCTCCTCAACACTTCTTCACCAGGTATTTCTTGGCCTACCCCTTCCTCGGGTACCCTGGGGGTTCCAACTAAGTGCTTCTTTTTCAATGGCGTCCTGCTTTCTCAGACAATGGCCTATCCAATTCCATTTTCTACATTTTATTTCTAGATGTATTGGCCTTTCGTTTGTTCTCTTCAGAAGTTCCTCATTTGAAATAGTTTCTGGCCAATAGATGAGTAGAATCCTTCTCAGGCAACGTTTAGTGAAGACTTGGAGACTCCTGGTGATCTGGGTTGTAACTTTCCATTTGCCTGGAGTAGAAATGGAGAAAACAAGGAAAATCCCCTCTCCTCAGTTGTGCCTCACGAGGCTGAGTGTACCCCGTTCCAGCCCTCATACCGCAATTAAATTTCCTGGCAGAGCCAGGAATCGAATCTGGACCACAGAGTTGACAGCTAAGGAGTACTTTGGAGCTATATTGCAATGAAATATTTGTGCGTGTCCCTTGTGGCGGAAAGACGTATTTCCTGTGGTACGCGAGTTATGTATTCCACAAGGAGCTTCAGACCCCATTCTAACTAGGAATTATTATGATTATTATTACTAACAGAGGAAATAGTTCGTTGCATTACTAAATGTGTTAGGTACCACTATCTATTGATAGTCAGTAATGTATGAGTCGAGAGGGATATAATTCTCAACAGCATGTTATTCAAAACCAGAGTCCAGAGGAAGAAACTCGCTGTATTACCAAATGTTGTCTCACTATCTATATTGGTTGTCAATAAGGTATGAGCCAAGAGATATACTGCCCTACCAGCAAATTGTTACCGGTGGCGGAAATCGGAACTAATGCGTTCCGTCCAGCCACACCTCGCGATAGACGTGCAGTCGTCGCCAGCGAAACTCATCACATGTCGTTTGTGTGTATGATTCGTGCTGGGCCGTGCGCTGTTCGGTGTGTTCTCATTGTATGACTGTACATGAGTTCCCCCTCTTGCCCCGCAACCGCTCGCTGCAGCCATAACGAGGCGAGATGACGTAATGTATACACAACTGCCCCGCTCCACGTCTAGCGGTAGTAATTCTCAACAACTTGTTATTGTAAACCCAGAGTTGAGCACGACGCATACATTCATGACATTGCACACAAGACCATCCCATCCAAGTCCATCCCCGCTCCTACCGACTTCGCTATGACATATGTCTCCCTCTCCCCCTGGTAATTAGCCAGTAAGAATACACAGTATCATACTTTTAAGTAATAACCAATAATATCTATGTACCCCCTCCTCTGAGGGATTTCGACATGTGACTGCCCAAGTTCATTTAAAAGCTCTCTACTCAGAGGCTAAACCCTCTTCTAACTGCAGCAACTGAAGAGGTTGACTTGCTGGCGTCACGACTTGTACATATTGAATTGTCGACAAATGAATAAATCCTTCAAACCAACCAACTGAGTTCTCATTCATAGGCATCAGATACCGTGCATCAGGATAAAGAACCACGATACCTACTGACTTAACAGCAGTAGCAACAACTTCTTAAAGTAACACTAAAGAGCTCAAACTTAACTCGCATACAGATTTAATACCATTGATGTGTTCTACCCTCAAGTGTTTTATAAGGGGATAATCGGAATCTATCATCATTAGAGCATGGAAAACTAAATAAAATGAGCACAATTAGTCTAATAATACATATGTGCGAGCATATGAAAAACTGTCAGTTCCTGGCTTCGATAGATATCCCAGTTAAAACTAGGAATTGACGAATCTTTGCATTACCCTGACACAGAACCAAACGCAGACTGAATACGAAAGAAAAAGTCAAGGATCAATAAGAAGTTCCGTGACGAACTAAAGAGCCTACTTTCTTTAAAATGTAAGTTTCATGCCAATGATTAGTCTATATGGATCTATCTAGAATAATGACGAAATTAAGTTGGTGATATCGAAATTTCTAATAAGTTCGAAATACTGTATACCTGGCATGATGTAGCCTAATAGAGAACTACAGTTGGCAGCCCTGGTGACGGAATATATTATCAGTTCCATCTCTTAAGGTACAGATTACAAAATTTGGTTCATGTCCAATGGATAGCATGGACGTTACATGCAGTTAAACATTGGATCTAACAGCGCACGTAAAATCATGTAGGCAAAAATGACATACATCCATTGGTCAGAAATAATCTGAAATAATATGATCTATTGTTGTGTCAATTTTGAATGAAATCCATTAGTTAGTATAGAAGTTACATGCATTTTAAAATTGGACCTATCAGCAGGCTTAGAATCATGTTGGCAGCACTGACGTAGGCCTATATAAGTTACTCCAAATTAATCTAGAATGCCAGGTACTATACGTGTGCAAAGTTTAGAGCCATTGGCTTGCATACTTTCTGGTATATTGATATTAGGGTAACAAATATAGAGACAATATTTATTAACAGTTGGCAGCCCTGGTTACTCTTAAGAATGGGCATAGTCGTATCTGTTATGGTACACATAGCACTCACGAAATTCGGTTGAAATCCAAATGATAGTATAGAAGTTACATGTATTTAAAGTTGGACCTCTCAGCAGTCTTAGAATCATGTTGGTAGCACTGACGTATATAAGTTACTCCAAATTAATATAGAATTTCAGGTGCTATACGTGTGCATAGTTGAAAGCTGTCGGCTTGCATACTTTCTGACATATGGGTATATGGATTTAAAAAAATGTGAGCATTTATTAACAGTTGGCAGCCCTGGTGGCTCTTAAGAATACGCTCAGACATATCTGATAATGTACACATAGCACATACGAAATTTGGTTGAAATCCAATTGATAGTGTAGAAGTTATATGCATTTAAAATTTGGACCTATCAGCAGGCTTATAATCATTTGGCAACACTGCCATGTATGGCCTCCTGGAAATTAAACTGCAATATTATTATCTCTACGTGTGCCAATTTTGAAATAGCTCCCATTCATACCTTTCAAGATATCCAACATGGTGCTCAAATTTCAATTGTGATTTTTCAGCAGTTGGTAGCAGTGACATCATTTTCAAATATGGCCGTGAGATATTCGGGTATAGATCTTTACTCCTACCAAATTTTGTTTCGATTGCTGCAGCCGTTTAGGAGTTGATAGGGGACACACACAGACAGACAGACAGACAGACAGACAGAAGGACAGACACACATTTGCCTGATCTCATAAGTCTATTTTCCTAATTTTTGCCAAATGTGAAAAGTAGGCTAAAAATCAAGCAAAATTAAGGAAGAAGGAAGTAGATTTTCAAGATTATCTCTTTTTTAAATTCTACGTTTTAAAACAATATTATTAACTACGGTACTTAAATATCGTCCAGATAGGGTGTTGACCCAACACCCGACAACTGGACCCATTTTTATACACGCACACATATCAACTTGCTCTACACACAGTGCGAATCATATTACATCGGCATTACATGGAAATGCCCGACCTCAACTATTTGAAGGACGATATGTTGATAACTGCAATCACTCACAACAACTGGGTGAGTTAGCCGCACGATCGTTACGGCGTGGCTGCCAGAAGTCCTACACATCCGGGAGGCGAGGAAGTTCGAATCCCCCCCACCGGCAACCTTGAAGATGGTTTTCTGTAGTTTTCCATCTTCCTTCCAGGTAAATGACGGGGTTGGTTCCTAACTATAGGCCACAGCCGCTACCTTCCAATTCCTAGTCCTTACATTCACACTTTCCTCCCCAGACAACACTCCACACGCGACGGTACTTGTAGCTCACCCCATGGGTGTCCGCATAGAAGCAGTTACAAACTCTGGCGAGCCAAACATGTCCTCGGACACTCTCGGCGCTAAAATCCATACGCTAAAAAAAAAAGAATATATATAGGCTTATATATAAAACCAACAGACTGTACTGAAGTTGGAACACAGGCTTTTAGAATAGGACATGCTGTTATGGACTGTGTGCTAACATTATTTTTCGCCATGCTAGCAGAATAGAATGTGGACACAACAAAATCTCTACGATGCTGACACAGCAATTCCAACTGCGGGAGGAGGCCGCCATAACGACTCACTTATCGTACACTGATTAAGAAAAGTCCGCATAACTACCAATGAAACAATTAAACATTCACTCCCTACGAGACAGATAAGAAATCTAGAAAATAGTAGGCCTATAGGAATAGAAAAGGATCTCCAATAGAAAGAGCCTAAGAACATTTCAGTGAATTATTTGTCTAACACCGTATGTCACCTGTATTTTAAGTTAGATCTACTTATATTTTAGCCTATTAGTCAAGATATCAGTTCCTAGTGTTACTTGTAACCCCCACCCCCTTTGGGCAGGGCTTCACTCGTCCAATAATAGTGAAATAGTGAGTGTTTTATTTCAAAACAGTGAAAGAGGTGAGTTTTTGTATGAAAAAGTGAGAAAATAGTGAGTACATTCATAGCATTATTCGCATTTATGGCCGTAGGCCTATATATGGTTCATAATTTTAACTTCTGTTGATACCTGCAGGCGCAATTAGGGTGGCTAAGCTCCCCAAAACAAACCATAGTTCCCCAAAAATGTGACAAAACTGTATTGAAATAGACGAACTTTTTAAGAATGTGTATCTGAAAAACAAATTAGCCCTCCAAAAATGTCGACCAAATTGTGCCTATGTTAATAATAACTCTGAGTACTGTTTGTGATTTTTTTGGTCGATCGTTGCACGGCTCCTGGACCCAAGCAATCGAAGCCGGGGGCTGTGATATTGCACCATGGAACCTTTTTTTTTATGCTTTCTGGCCGCCTGGCTCGCTGCCGGCAGCGCTGGCAGAAAAACGAACCACCCATTAATGGGTATATTTTGGGTCATTTCGAACAATCTGATTGTGCAAGGGACCATTTTTAATGCAGAATGTGACCAGTTCTAAAAAAAGTGAGAATAGTGAGTAATTTTATCAAATAGTGAGAAAAGTGAGGCTGCTTTGAAAATAGTGAATAATAGTGATGAAAGTGAGTCGCTAGATGCCCTGTCTTTGGAGCCTATAGGCATTGCATTGCTTCCTGGCTCTTCTATTTTATCTTACCTGTTGACCTCCCTTGGTCAACTCATGTTCTCTTCTCCCGACGATACTCGACTATCTTTCGTTCCCCGCCTTCCATGAGTCTAATCTTTCCTTTTCCTGGCACCTACATTTTCCTTTTCAAAGTAAATGTAGCCCATGTTGAGGGACAGACGACCTCGATGTTCCTCTACAATCATCACCATCAGTATTACTTCTAGAGCTACTGAATAGTGTACTGTATGAACCCTGCAGTCAACATGATCTTACCTTCTATACAAATATTTGAATTATTTAAAGCCGCCGAACAGAGATGTGGCCCAGTTACTACCACACCTAATTTTTCACTCTTATTGTGCCTTTTTATGATTCCAGTCTTGTTGGCCACCTGGTGACCCTCGGGCTCACTATCTCCATGAAAGGTTCGTTTGGAAACCTGCCAAATTATTCAGAGGGATATCAAATACTACAAAAGAATGTCGTACTTGAATAACCTTTGGCAAAGTACACCTGCTTAATTCCCCTTAAGTACTCAAAATGACGTTCAGTGTTGGCTCTAGCTAGTACCTTCAACACGGATGTAGTCGAAAAGTACACAACTACTTTTCTCCCCATACGTCATAATCGGAGTGAAAGTAAACTATGAGAGCATGAGTATCATAATGTTTAATTTAGTTGTTGTTTAAATAATTGATGTTTTGGGGCTAATGCCGTGTGTATTTAGATTAGAACCAAACGTTTCGGAGAAACCTTGCCTCCTTTTTCAATGGAAATCAAACAATGTGGCCAAAGAAAGTATATCAATGAGATTACACAAATTACAAAAAATATAGATAAAATCCTCGTTTCGTTACCAGAGAGCAGCTGCCAGAAATTACTGTATGGACCATGGTAGAACGGCGGACATAGTAGTGAAACATGAACAAAAGGGAAGTGTATCTGAACTATACCTAACAACATACAGGCAACGGCGAAAACACAGATGGAAACTCCTCCAGTGACGAACAAAGGAGATCAAATCCAGGCTCTGTAGCCATAGAGGAAAAAAGTACAATTTGAAATAGGTGAAGAACCGAGAGACTGAGAGGAACTATCTTCATAGATCCTTAATAACTGGTAGCCAAGTGTCACTTAGCTGATATCCAGTGTCTCTGTTAAAATTAATGGGATTTTTACGAATTTCAACTGCCTCTCTTATAATTCTAGACCAGTTGTGCTTAACAAGGGCAAGCGCATGAGCATCCTTGAAACATACATCGTGCCCTGAAGATAGGGCATGTTCAGCTATAGCTGATTTGACAGGTTGGTTTAGACGGATGTTCCTTTGATGCTCTTTGATACGAGTTGCAATGGACCGTTTTGTTTGTCCAATGTAGACTTTTCCGCAAGTACAAGGGACTTCATACACCCCAGGTTGTAGTATTGGGGACAATTTATCTTTGTTTAATGCTAAACGTTGACCAATTTTCGTCATAATGCCGAAAACTGTTTTTATCTTGTGCTTACGGAGAATCTTAGCAACGCGGTCAGTGGTGTTGTGTTTTCTTTTGGACATCCTCTTTCTTCGAGCAGTCTCTATATTTTCACCCCGCCCCCTTTACCTTCTCCTTACTCACTACTCTGTCCGCCGTTCTACCATGGTCCATACAGTAATTTCTGGCAGCTGCTCTCTGGTGACGAAACGAGGAATTTATCTATATTTTTTGTAATTTGTGTAATCTCATTGATATACTTTCTTTGGCCACATTGTTTGATTTCCATTGAAAAGGAGGCAAGGTTTCTCTGAAACGTTTGGTTCTAATCTAAATACACACGGCAATAGCCCAAACAACATGAATTATTTATATAATCCGGGCCGTGAAAGCCTTAATATAGCCTACACATTAGTTGTTGTTGATCCTCATTTTAGGGGTTACGACATCGCGGTCATATAGCCCTGTGTATTTTTGAGTGTGTGTGTGTGAGAGAGAGAAACTTGTGTAATAACCTGTGTCATTGTGGTGGCTGTACTAGTGTGTGTATTTGAAAATTGGGTTAGGATTGGGAAGGAGACCGCCGTGGCCTTAAGTTAGGAACCATCCCAGCACTTGTTTGGAGTATAAATGTGAAACCCACTTCCAGGATGGCTGAGGTGGGAATCGAACCCTCCTCTTCTCAGTTTTACCTCACGAGGCAGAGTGTACCCCGTTCCAGCCTTCACACCAAAATAAAAGTACCTTGGCAGAGCCGAGAATCGAACCCGGATCTCCGGGCCAACAGTCAAGAACGCTAGCCGCTACACCATGAGGTGGACTGTTTTATTTAGTGGCACGTAGATTTGGGATTAACAATTGAAATTAATCATTAAAAAATATGTCCAAAATCTGTTCCCAAAAGAAACTACAAGTTTTACATATCAACTGAAAGTGTTAATACTAATTCAGAAAAATCAATGCTTTTCAGACATGTTTTCAGCCAAAGTTTCGCCCCGGTGTACCATTGCGATCATCAGCTGATACCACCCATCACGCTGAGAAGGCCACTGCAAGGCATTTATAAACCACGAGCAGTGCCATTGTCATAACAACCAACTTCCCAGATGGCCTTTCCGTTAAAAACCCCCAAGCGACAAAATAAGCGGGAAACCGCATGCACGAAAACGTCGCAAAACACGACAAAATGTATGTCAATTTCATCCTTTCAGATAAGCATAACTCTTCAACAGTAATATAAAATGCTACATGTATAGCGTGGCAAGTTAGACCTGGCCTGTCATGGCGGAGTCTCGTCTAGGAGGGGAAGTAGTGGGATCACTAGGCGCAAATGCGATTTCCCCTCTTTGGTGCAACAACTGTTTGGGGCTGCTCGCTGCTCGTCGTGGTTATATTATGCAAGCCTAAAGTATCGAATAGGAGCATTCTCAGTGACATAGCATTGGTATTGGTGGTTTGAACTGAGAGCGCGCCCACTTCACACACTCCTGACAGCAAGCTTGTTGCCGTGCTTGTCATAGAACAGAGCTGCTCAGTCGTGCTTCGCTTGCCTTGACAGCATCTGTACCGTGCCAAGGTGTTGGGAATAATGACTACTTGGCAACATCTAACCAGCGCGTGATGAAGTATGTGCTCACTGGTTGACAAAGAATCCAGGCAGGGGGATGACGTAATGCAACTGGACGCACATGCGCATCGGAAGGTTCAGATCTAACTGATGACATTCTGAATGGACTCCTGTTTTTTTTTTTCGTTTCATTCACGCCAACTCATTTGCTTACATGCTCCACTCCGCGAAGAACATATATATTCAACTTATAGAAATCACACCCCATTGAGCATCAACAGATATTTTTAAAAGAAACAAGTAGTTCCGTGAAGAACTATACAGCCTATTTTCATACATCCTACTTATGTTAATTGCCTCTATCTACATACAAAATTTCATCTTACAGGCCGCGGTGGCCTCGGGAGAGCGTGGGTTCGAATCCCACCTCGGCCGTCCTGAAAATGCTTTTCGTGGTTTCCCATTTTCACCACCAGGCAAATGCCGGGACGGTTCCTTTCAATAGGTCCACGGTCGATTTCCTTCCAATATCCCTTCCCTGACCCGTCCTGAAAAGAAAAGTACATGGCCATTGGCTGCATTAATAAAAATTATTAAAATTTCATCTTGATTGCTGTAATAGATTCGTAGATATTGAGAACCGACTAAATACTTCGGATGGTCACCATGTTGGATTTTATATATGTAGGTCCTAGAGTTATGTACTGTTACATGAAGATTATTGTGTACGTGTAGCATTCAAACTTCAATCGCATGATTAGGACACAAGAAGTAACAAGGATATTTTAAAATTTTGCACAGCTGCCATCTTGCGGATATGGTAACAATTGAAATAATTAGATACCAGTGCATTAACATTCGAATAAGGATTTACTGTACCAAGTTTCACTGCACTCGGATGGTTAAATTGCGAGAAACGTCCATGCGAATATTTATAATTCGCGTCGCCGCCATGTTGGATTTGTGATCACCAGGTTATTTAAAGTCCTATGTGTGAATGTAAGTTCATAGCCCCTATGAACATAAACAAATTCAGTTTGATTGCTATATTAGATTCGTAGATATTCAGAGCCTTCTAAATATTTCGGATGGTCACCATGTTGGATTGTTAAATGTATAGGACATAGAGTCATGTACCATTAAAGGAAAATTATTGCGTAGGTTCTTTATTCAAACTTTTACATCGATCGCATGATTACGACACAAGAAATAAAAATATAATTTTAAAATTCGCAAAGCCGCCATCTTGAGGTTATGTAAACAACTGAACTAAATTAGATACCAGCGTATTACAATTGTATAAACATTTCCTGTACCAGATTTCATTGCGGTTGGAACATTAAATCGCGAGAGAGGTCTATTTAAAATTTTCAAATTCGCTTGGCCGCCATGTTCGTTTTTTAGTTAACCGGTTTTTGAAAGTCTTATAGATGAACTTCCAGTTGTGCCCTTTATCTCCGTACAAAATTTCAGGGTGATACCGCTAATAGTTCCAGAGATATAGTAAGCCAGTGAAATATTTCGCACATCCGCCATCTTGTGGTTATGTAAACAATTGAACCAAGTTAGATGTCGGTGCATTACAATGTGTTTAAACATATACTGCACCATGTTTTATTGCGTTTGGTTGGTTAAATCACGAGAAACGTCTATTTAAAAGTCGCGAATTCGTGTGGCCGCCATGTTGGTTTTGTAGTTACCAGTTTTTCAAAAGTCACATGGGTGAACTTCTGGTAGTTCCCTTTATCACCGTACAAAATTCCAGGGTGATATCGGGAATAGTTTCGGAGATATTGAATGCTGGTGAAATATTTCGCACAGCCGCCATGTTGGATTGGTGAGACGTAACAAAATTTGAATGGCACGGTTGGGGTCGTCCGGAATAGTGCTACGAACTAACCAGTTTTATTGAAATCGCTCCTGCCGTTTAAAAGTTATTAGACACACACACACACACACCTCACACACTCACGCACACACACACGGACATAAGGTGATCTCATAAGCCTATTTTTTTCAAAATTGAAAATAGGCTAAAAATAGCGTGTTTTATAGTAATATACAATCACCGTTTAGATATGTCATTTTCACAAAACTGTTTCATATTGTCACCAATTTAAAGCACATAATTGTTACAGATCGGATTTTTAAAACTATTTTGACATATTATTTATTAATTTTTCAAAGGACAAAATCCATGTTCAAAATTCAAACTTTGCTCGCAATTATAATAGTTTCTTTTATTATTAATC
This sequence comes from Meconema thalassinum, assembly GCA_946902985.2. NCBI lineage: Eukaryota > Metazoa > Arthropoda > Insecta > Orthoptera > Tettigoniidae > Meconema > Meconema thalassinum. The sequence goes on along the minus strand of OX336388.2, from coordinate 1,288,493,915 downwards.
AATTACTGAGGAGGGCCATAATGTAATGTGGCCGAAACTAGTATAATCTATTAATGTACAGTATATTAATTCAATTTATTGACATAAGGTGTAATCATCAACTGCTTCTAAAGCCTAAACGCCTTGTCGTTGCAGCCATTTCTTACGGTCTTCAGCAGTGCTCTTCATTTGGGCATACGAGTCACATTCCGTTTCCTTGACAAAGTTCTTGAGATACGATTGTCTTAGTCGTCCCCTTGGTTTCGTTTTCCCCAAAAATTTTCCTTCAAAGATTACCTCGTGAAGAGTGTCATGTCTGAGTATGTGTCCCATGAATTTTGCTTTCCTTTACTTGATGGTCAACAGGCATCTAATCTCCTGAATTTGGTTCAGAAGAAGCTCATTTGTGTTTCTTTCCATCCAACTTGTTCGTGTCATTCGTCTTCAAAAGATGTAATACAATTATTAAATAGGCTACCCATGGTTAAGTTCATATAACTACAAAACATTTAACCTGAATTAAACTACCACAAATATCTTTAAAATGAAATCCATTTACACAACGTAATTGGTTGGTTGGTTTCTCAGTTTAGGGGTTGCGACAACGCGGCCATGTAGCTCGTGTACTTTGGGTGTGTGTAGAATCTGTCTGATAACCAGTGTTAATCGTGGTGGATGTATCAGTGTGTGCTTACTGTTTTCAATTCAAGTAAGTACTGCAGACATTGATTTTTTTTCAAGTAGTTCCTACTTTTGCTGCCTAACGCCACCGTCAACGACTACTAGTTCATAACTTGGTTACCAGACGCCACCGTATTCGGCTCCTGCGACGAACGTAGGAACTTAAGAGCGATTGTCAAATGTTTAACTATAATTTAGCTTCACACAGGTGTAATTAGTGGATGGTTCTTTAACATGCCATAAATCTATGACATGGGACCGCCGGCTGTACTTCCCCTCCGAAGGAAGGCATACTGAAAGATTTTTAACGCTCTTAAAAATCCGACGACTTCGGCCGGGTTTGAACCCGCGATCTTGGGGATAGAAGCTCAGCATGCTACCAACTACGCCACCGAAGCCGCTGACACAACGTAATTCGCACATGTACACGACCTCTGGCGAGCCGAACATATCCTCGGACACTCCCGGCACTAAAAGCCAAACCCACCTCTTCTCAGTTTAGCCTCACGAGGCTGAGTGTACCACGTTCCAGCCCTTAGACCATAATTAAATTTCTTGGCAGGGCCGGGGATCGAGCACGGACCACCAAGGCAACTGCCAAGCAAGGTAATGACATGAGGGAGCAGGAATCGGAGAAACGTAAGTTAGAAGAACTGTCTCACGTTCACAAAAGAAGAAAATTGGAGTGCAAATATACCTACGGTACTTGTTATACTCCGTAAAGCATAAGTCCGGATAATTCCGTCACACTGTAGACATCAGTTCCCCTGAGATAACCAACTTTGCCAACTTGATCGACAAGTAATCAAGCGATTTTTGCATATTTTTTGGCAATTTAACATTGATTAATTCAATGTGGTTGAAATAGGATTATTAGAAGTCTCTTTAGTGGTGTTGGTGTAGTAAGCTCGCCTCCCACCCGAAGGCCCCGTCTACATCAGGGATTTTAGAAACTGACGTGAGGGCTGGAACAGGGTGCATTCAGTCTCGTGAAGACAATTGAGTATCTGACAGTAAGGCAGCGCCCCGGTCACGGAGGCCAAGATTAACGGCCGAGTGTATCCTGCGCGTTAACCACGCGCCAACCCGCAATCTATAGTCCGAATAGCTTAGTAAATTTAAGTTGGCAACATCAGTGCTACCGTAGGGAACGTAATGTAACTTTGAAAGCGTTGATTTAGTTGGTGGCTTCCTTATGCTAATCTGCCCTCGATACTGCTCTATGTTATTATAACGAGTTGGATACTCTGTTATTTATACAGCTTGCAGGCGTAGGCCGAATTTGGACAAGATACTGTACTTCGTGAAGGCACACACACTGTATATGGTTTCAAATTATTAGTCTCGTAGTCTTGCAGTACAGATTTGATCGAACCACATTTGACCTATTGTATTTTGACAAATTTCTATTTTGCTGTTTTGAATATCACTTGTCCAAATCGACCTATACTGTGCTTATTTACATGTTTCACATCATTTCAGGTTTCAATTGAACGTGGTATTAGGCATGGTGAATAGTTTATGGTCTCCGCTTTATAAAAAAAAACGCTCTATTAAAGTTCCAACGTTCACCACTAGGTATCAGTGACATCTGGTAGTGAAAGTTGGAACTACATGAAATTGAACGGAACTTGTAACTCACCCTATGGGTGTCCACTTGAAGCAGGTACAGCCTCCGGCGAGCCAAACATGACCTCGGACACTCCCGGCACTAAAAGCCACACGATAAATAAAAATAAATCCGCTTTTCTTTAGTTTGTACTCGGAAATGCATCTTGAGAGTTACATTAGTGAAAAACGAAGAAGTTCAAGAAGAAGGAGAAGAAGAAGAAAGGGTTGGAATGAATCGAGAGATTTATTCGCACCCTTCGTTGACAGGTGAATTTACGAAGCGTCTAAGGTTGTTAGCATACAGTAGGCTATGTCTAGCCTATCATATTCCACTAATGTTGATGAGGAGCGTTTGAATTTCAATCGCAGCAAGCAAACTGCGGGATTTGATAACCACGAACCTTGGCAGTACGTTTGGAACGGAGATGTAAATTACAGACAACTACAGCTACATTTAACAGGCTAAGCCTCGAATATTAACTGGAGGCTCTACAGCGTAAATATGCAAATGCAAATACTGTACTAATATTTCCCGCTATATTAGAATAACATGACCTGATCGCTTAGCCGCAGCACTCTTAACAAAGAACCGCTTTAACGTCCCATGGCACCCGAGTTCGATTCTCAGCTCTGTCAAGAAATTTAATTCTGGTATGAGGTACTGGTACGGTATAATTGACATGTAAGTCATTCAAAGGGAGTGAATTTTGAAGACTTGCAACAGACCAGTAGGCTAGTCGAGTTTACTTTACCGTCTTACTGGATCTAATATGGATACTGTGCAGCAGGCCTTTTATTTGTAAGTTTATTGTCAATCGCTCGAACAAAGAATGAGGGCACCCTTGGAATGAGTAGACTCAGGCGTTCTCAACCTGGTACTCGCGAGCACCACGGTGTTGTTTAAATAACATTTGGTGCTCTCGTCATAAGATCCAAAATCTGCTCGCAAACACAAGCTCCCCTGAGATTCTTTCTTCAATTCAAATTCTGTTGCACAAACCGGAATTATAGTATTATTATTACACATTTTAACAGTCAAAAATTTTAGAGTTTTTGAAAAAAAAAAAAAAAGAGTAGACTATAAATAGGCATATATAATATAATAATAACGTATGGCCTCGGCTGCCGGGTGCAAGCTTTTGTAATTTGACACCCAGAGGGTAGCTTGCATGTCGAATTTCGTTGTTCCTTGAATCACTATGAAATTCAAGGAGGTTAGATAATAGATATCTAAGCTCCTTGAACACTATAGCGCTTTCTAGTAGAGAAATGAGGCACTTTGTGTTGGCGGAAACTCCCGAGATTAATTTTGCCATTATGAACTCGGCCTACTGAATTCAAATGGGTTCTTTGACATGCCAACATTGTATGACATGCGTATCGTATTTTTGCCGCCTTTCAAAAATCACTTACCACGGCCAGGGGCGAACCTGCAATCTTGGGGTTAGTAGACCGACACGCTATCCACTCACCCACCGTGGCAAGCTAATAGGCCTATAAAAATATTAATATTTGGACATCCCTATTTTATGAGCAACAAAAAAGATGCTGATTCCATTCGACTGCCAACACGTAAATGTATCTTACCTAGATTAATTATGCAAACAAACCTGATGAACGGTGAATCCCTAGCTATTTAAGCACTTCTGAGAGAGATAGGAAAAGGAGATATAGGTGCATGCTTGTTGCATAATAATAATAATAATAATAATAATAATAATAATAATAATAACGATAATAATAAACAGTAATAAATAATAATAATAATAATAATAATTATAATTATTATTATTATTATTATGTTCGATTTAATGGGGCTCGGGATTAGGTATGACATGAGGGTGGTGCTGACAGTCACAAAAAAGTTGAGAACGCCTGGAGTATAGTAACCTCGTGGTATACACTATCCTTGAGACTGCTATAAAACGTCTGGTGTAAACGTGTCGTTGTGATTTGGCTGTCTTTCTTCTTCTTCTTCTTCTTCTTCTTCTTCTTCTTATTCTTCTTCTTCTTCTTTTGTTTGTTGAGCGACTGTACATGTATCCAAGTTCAACTCCCTAGATCTAACAGGTGGATATTTACATGTTTTAGCAAATAGCAATGTGGTAGTGATGGTGGTGGTTGGGGCGAAACATCGAAATCAACTGAGCATAGCAAACACTATACGTGTCTACGCCATACAGTAACTACCCGTTCCTAGGAAGCAAAAGCTATGACAACAGCTGCAAAACATATCTACTTTTGGAATGAGTTTATGCAAGAACAACGTACTGTCGACAGGATAAACAGAAACCTAAGAGTTAAACTGCTAAGCTGGTCATTGCGTGCCACTGGCCTCATGAATTGAAAATCCAGGGAAACTTGTCATCATAATGATGATGAATGCAATGATGGGTCCACTGCAATTACGACTGTCAAAAGGCAGCCATTACTCCTCTAAGCACAATAATACATGGTTACAACCCCGCAGAACAAACAGCTTCTCTAGCCTCGAAGCATGCATAACTCTGAGGTAATGACTTTTTAAATAGCGAAATTAAAAATCCTCTTGGTCTTGTAGAGACATTCTCGTTCATCAAGGGTACCACTGATGCCTTCATGACATCACAGCTGTCGCCTTCTACGACTTAACGTGGGATGTGATAAATGGACACGATTTTCAAGATATTTCCTAAGCTGACAGGGAAATAGAAAAATCACAACAGCAGTTAAACTATCAAAATATATATTAAAAAGCAACGCATAAAATACTGTCCCTCTCTGCAATCGATATGTATACAAAGTAAAACGCCAAAAGGTACCACACCAAATACCACAGTAGTGGTATCGAATTTCATTACATTTGGAACGTCGAGCGTAAGCTTGTTCAAATTGTGTTTCAACCTGAGCAGCTATACAAGTATGCTATTGGTTTAACGACATTCCTTTTTAACTTCTGTAACTTTAGAGGCGCCAGGATGCAGGGATTTCACTCTGGAGGTGTTCTTTACTTAACATGCCGGTAAATATGCCGAAACGAGGTTGTATTTAAATGCTCTTAAATGACATCGGATTGAGCCTAGTTCGACCCCGCTATCTTGGGTTTTGAAGGCGAACGCTAAACCAACTACATCATTCAGCCCGGGCATCAGGTATTGCAGAAGACGAATGGAATACGTATGTAAAAGGTGGAGAATTCTCAAGATTCGTAACTACTGTGACTATACAGAAGCTGGATTGTCGGAACTTCGCCCTCACGGTGATCTTTAGTGTGCTAATAAATCGACTGATACGACTATCTCACCATCCGACTGAGTTGGGGTTCTATCCTGAAACTTCGGGCACAATCAGAAAGCCCCTACCTGTAGTATACACGACGATAGAGAAAGTCACGAAAGTGCAGACATCGTTAAACAGCCGAAACTCCACACTACAATGCATTCAATACTGCAATATCTTGGAGAAGCAAGAATGCTCTAATTCCCACTTATTATTACTATGACGAATGAGAGACGGGGCTAAAAACGCATCTCAATCCATTCTTATAATCAAAATTTGGATTCTTTATGCACTTAAGAAGTTGCTGACTAACTGTGCATACTCATCGTTAGCAGAGGGACAACTTCCCTATACCTTGAATTACAGTACTTCAACAAAAACAGCCGTCACGCGACCACTGTCAGTTTCACCATGACCCCAAAACACATGCGTCAGATACCCGCTTATTTTTAAAATAAATTGTACAATAATATGTGAATATGGCTAAAAATACGCCAACCGTGATCCAATTCCTCGGGGTAGAAGGACTGTATTGCCCTGAAAAATATTCTTTGTATGAGAAATCTTCGGTGTAGTCAATTGTACATAAAAAAAGAGACTTTAATATTTGCTTTGTGCCCTTATATGATCTGGCAACATGGTGTTTTGAGAAGACGTGGCCGCAGTGCAGGTAGGCTGTGCTCTACGTCACGGCGAGATCGTATGGAAGGGAGCCACGCGAAATTGAAAAGGTCCTATCGTACGGGAATTAATAAAATGAATTTACGAGATTGGGCCATCAGAAAACGTCACGTCGGGCATGACGTATTGTGTAGTAGTGGAATATAAGCTTAGGTTCCGACCTCAATCAGGTGTCTTACATCGTATTTCTTCTGAGTAGGCCCACGCAAGTAATCTGTTTTTCCCGAATAGACTGAACGAAATCGGACGACTTAGATTCTCTTATAATCTACCTTCTGTCATAAGTTACGAGTGTCGCACTTAGGGAAGTATTTCATTGGAGATAAAAGAAGACTGTTGTTAATCGTGAGCAGGCAGTGACTGGGGCTTACTTCTCGCCTCCAGTCGTGTCACACAGTGTGAAACTTAGCAAACGAGAAGTAAGATATAATAGTATTTACATAATTATGCTATCGGAGAAACGTATTTTTGAACCGTACAGATATTTCAAAGTGGTGCCCACGCATAGTGTGTTGTGTGAACAACATAGTTATATACTATATCTCATGACATTCTGGTAGATTTATAATGGTGAAGTGGGTAAGTGCGTGGGAGTACGTCTTTGTTGTTGTTGTTGTTCCTTGAAGGCAACCAAGGTATGATATTGTTATAGGAGCTTCATATAATCATACCAAACTAGTAGATGATTTCACAATTAGCGTACCACAGTTTCATGTGTTGGTGAGATGGGTCTGCTCAATCATAACTCATTTTATAACCAGAAGTGACCTGGGAGTAAGGAAATAAATATACTGTAGTAAAGGTAATTACACGCCATAAGTTATATGTTTGTAAATAACTGATGACATTGAAATATTTTATGTCGAACTGTTTGACCATCTGACAATGAATGTGTATTCAAATTATATTGTGGAAAATCCCCTTTGAATTGAAGATTATTTTGAGCATTGCATATAACAGAATTTGCAATTTATCTGTGGGAGACTACGAAAGCCAATTCAGGACTATATTTAGCCACCTTAGGAGAGCAATCTCAGTAAAATGAGGTTTCAGTTGTTTAAAATTGAACGGTGCCGTAAATCAAATAAAATCTGCATTGTGAGTCTTGTAGATTATCTAGTTAGCATAATGACAAACACTTGTAGGTGAAAAACGAATGGTATAATCTGAACAAAGTCACAATGAAATGAACTCTATGAGCAATGAATGAATGCGGGAAATTTCGTGTACGATTTCGTGTGAGAAGGATAGGTCATATGTAGGTGTTCAGGGACCTAGGATGTATTTTATTCACATGAGTGCCTTTCAGTTGATAGTGTCTTATACGAACCAACATATGTAGGAATGTACCATAGCTTTACTTTTATTAAATAAAATGCGAGCTGATATTTTATCGCATATGCTGTCATCTTATTTATATTTCTTGTCATAAATCATAGCAAACACTCGTATCGAGTAGGTTGGCCTTCCAATCCGGGATGTCTCTCATCGGTGAGTTCGGGGTGACTATACAGGCTAATGCGGGAGGCACACAATTTGCCGCAGTGATGACAGGTGGGGCATCCGCGTTCCTTCCATTTCTTCTAATGCGCTCTCTGTCCTTTCTGCGCTGCCTCTTATCTTATACCGTTCGTCGGCGGTTTCCTTCAAAATATATTGCACTATGATGAACAAGTGATTTCCAGGAAGAACGATCAAGGTCTAAGATCTCCCAGTTATTAATATCAATGTGACACATTTGCATATTAGTCTTTAGTACGTCTTTGAATCGCTTCCACTGACCTCCCACACAGCGTTTACCCTCTGTTAATTCAGAGAAAAACACCACTTTGTGAATGCGATTATTGGGCATGCGGATTACGTGCCCTGTCCATCTCAGCTGGCGTTTTATAATAATGGCTCCAATACTAGTAGTCAGAGCTTCTTCAAGAATGCTGCTGTTTGTACGTCTGTTTTGCCATGTCACATGAAGAATTCTCCTCAAGCAACGCTGGTGATGTTGCTACAGTTGTCTGAGGTGCCGTCTATAGCATGTCCAAGATTCAGATCCATAAAGTAAGGTGGGAACTACAACTGAGTTGTACACAAGGATCTTCGTTGCAGCATTGACATCATGGTTGTCAAAAAAAAAAAATCTAGAACTTAGTCTTGCAAAGGATGCCCCAGCACGGTTAATCCTGTGTTGAATTTCAGAGTCTATAGTAGCACTTGATGACAGGGTACTGCCAAGATAAGGGAAGGTGTTAACTTTTTGAAGACTCACTCCATCGATAGTGTCCTTGACCAGGGGCTGGTTGGTAAAGGACCTGGGTTTTACTGGTGTTAACTTTGAGACCAATCTTTTTGTATGCCGAAGAGAAAGCATTCAAGATTTTCATGAGTTATTCCTCTGATTGAGCTACTATTGCATTATCATCTGCGCACTGTAACTCAACCAATGCAGCAGAAGATGGTCGAGTCCTTGCCTTTAGACGGCTCAAATTAAAGAGCTTTCCATCCATCCTGTAAGTTATATGTATACCTGAAGGAAGATCGTCTTTGACTAGCTGCATGACAGCGGAAACGTTCAGAGAAAACAATGTAGGGGCAATCACACAGCCTTTTTTAACGCCAGTATTGATATGGAATGGCTCTCCAATACAGTCGTTACCACTGACGGTTGCCGTCATATCAGTGTAGAGCAGTCTTAAGATGATAATAAATTTTGTTGGAAAACCATACAGTGCTAAAATCTTCCATAAAGCTTCACGGTTTACAGAGTCAAATGCCTTAGTGAGGCCGATAAAGCAAATATAAAGAGTTCTATTTTGTTCGCTAGATTTCTCTTGAAGCTGACGAGCTGTGAATAACATATCTATGGTTCCTTTAGAAGACCTGAAACCACATTGGCTCTGGAAGTATTTTCTCCACCAAAGATAGAATGCGATTAGCCAAAATACGAGCAATAAGCTTTCCGAGGCATGATAAAAATGATATGCCACGATAGTTGTTGTAGTCTGTCCGATCACCTTTCTTAAATATGGGAACTATCAGACTATCTCTGAGATCAGCAGGTATTTTTTCAGTTCTCCAAATTTTAATAATAACATCATGTATGTGGCTTATGAGTTCCTCACCTCCATCGTTGAGAGCTTCTTCTGGTATACCATCACAACCCGTGGCTTTGTGTCGCTTTGCTTGATTAACAGCACACTGAACTTCATCTATTGTTGGCAGGGAGCCGAGTTCTTCCCTGATGGGTGCTTGCTCGAATATGCTCGAATATGCTCGAGCAAGCACCCATCAGGGAAGAACTCGGCTCCCTGCCAACAATAGATGAAGTTCAGTGTGCTGTTAATCAAGCAAAGCGACACAAAGCCATGGGTTGTGATGGTATACCAGAAGCAGCTCTCAACGATGGAGGTGAGGAACTCATAAGTAGAGACGGGAATTTGCCTATTTGCCTATTTTATTCCTATGTTTAGAAACGTAGGCTTTCGATATATAAATCCGTTTTAGGTTCTTTTAGGCTAGATTTCGTTGGTTTTATTGTGCCTATAAATGCCTATTTCAAGGGTTTGTGCCTATTTGATGACTTTTGACTGTATTTTAAGTTGTATTATATTGGAGCTGGTGAGCTCGACAGAATTATATTCTCATTTCTCAATATGTGTTTACCCCACGAACAAGAATGGGAATTTTCGGAAGTCACCAGAAATAGCGCTTGGGAAATTTCCATCAGAAGAAACAAAGAACAATTTGACCTCGAAGCCTTCAACCCCTTGAACCTCGCAAGACACATGCGAGAACCAATCAACGCCGAATTATGTTGCACAACCCGTATCCCCTACCTCCCTCTCGATGAGAACTGTGTAAGCGTACGCTTTATCTTCACTTCAGATTCAGAACTTTGTGTGATTTATTGTGAAGAAGAAGTGTGTCCGTGGCAATACCCAAAGATAAATTATCAATGTCTTACTGGCTGAAGCAGTGGATCACAGGGGATACCAATTTCACTACCGATGGAAGAGTAGTCTCCTGCCAAGCTTGCTGTAAAGAGTTAATTCGTTTGTTTCTTTTGTTTATGTGATTGAGAAGTACAATTGCATTTCATTGTAGCATTTATAGGCCAATAGGGATGTAGCGGGAGAAAGTTCGCGCCAGATAGCGCTCGTGTAGTACTGGGTAAGCGCAAGGCGATCGTCATATGTTTCTCCCAGTCAGCTGCGACGAATGTGCAAATTGTGACCGAGTTCTCTAAGCTAAAGTAAATTATATCTTCTCTAATTTTACTCCAATACTATATTAATTAATTCTATAGGTATATCTCCTAATATATGATAAACGATTTTCAGCGTTTAAGCGTTAAACAGCTGCAAAATGAGCTACGGACTAGAGGCACTAAAACCAGCGGGAGGAAGGAAGAATTAATTGCATACAGCGGTAATAATAAAATTCTAACACGCTTTATTATTCAAATAATGAATATGAGTCAGCATGCTTTCTCCTAAAGAGTATTGTAGGCCTATATTGATAAATATATCTCCAAAAGACTTAAATCATAAATTGCGATTTAAATATTCACTTGTTCCCCCTGCTTACAGACTTCGATTCATGTATTTTTTAGGTTGATAGCTTACATGAAACTGTCGTGTTTTAAGGTAAACATAATCAAAGAAAGTTGATACCGGTAATTAAATGTGTACCTCGAAAATGCATCGCAACGTTTGGTTCTTATGTAATTTTGTCAATTTCGCAATAAGAATCGTTCCTTTACCCCTGGGAAAGGATTTGAGGGTACAATTTTTTTAACGTTTGAGAATCCCTGCTTTAGGGACACGAACTGTTTCCATTCATCTGACTATGTCTCAAGAATGTAGAAGTCAGTCGCTACCACATTCTCCGTCAGGCAGATGGAAATTGACGATTAATTCCGATTTCAAGAAACCAACCATAATACGTTTGTGACTGTTAATGTTCCGACATTTATTCTTGAAGTATTTGACCGAGTAGCCTATTGATGTCTTTGAAATGGGAGTCAGAAATGTTACTTTCATTTCTTCGTGTATATTGACGATTTCTTCCCGTACTTCAATGGAGATGATTTCTGAAGATTCCGATATTGTAGGCTTATCGTGATAATCCGGCAATTTTCTTGTGTATGGCCTCTTCCTAAATAATTATTTTTGTTGTGTTCGTGGTCCACGGAAAAAGCGGTAGAACAGCGCCCGGTTTTTATCTTGCTCTCTCACCTTCAAATAGGCCTACAGACGCATAAATTCAGTGGATGTTATCGAAATGTCTAATCAGTTTATAGGTACAAAATAGGAATTATTTTCCATTGTAAGTCACACTTATCGAACACTGTTTTCGTTAAGTCATCGGGTTGTAAATGATGGAAACACACTTTAATATAATCGGTCAGATTTTTCTCACCAAAATGTTTCCTTCTAAAAGCATGTGACCATTTCTTTATTTTGTGGAAATTGGTGAAACGAAAACGGGCTTCCCTGATTTTTGCAAAGAGGAACACTGCAATAGCTCGGCATAGTTACGAAAATAACAATTTAAACAACTTAAATTCGTGGATATTAGCGGCATGAGAACATAGGAGACAAATGAAGAGCGCCTTGCGCTTACCCAGTACAACAGCAGTGCGCTCTATCGGTGCTAGTTCTATACATCCCGATTAATTTATGTATTGTGGCAAGTTGATTTGTTGCAATGCTGTTTTAGACATGAACTCTCAATAATGTATGTATAAAATGTAAATAATTATTTAATTACTGAACGAGGAGTTAGAACGCTGGTGGTCTCTTGTCCCAGAGTGGATGAAAATTAAGAATCGGTATTTTGAACTATGACGCATTCCCTGTGAAAATAGAGATTTACAACTTAAATACATGTTTTTAAGTCGCGAGTAACTTTCATCAGCGCTATGTGTGGATGAAAATTAAAAATCGGTATTTTGAACTCTGACGCATTCCCTGTGAAAATAGAGATTTACCGGTACAACTTAAATTCATTTTTTTTTAAGTCGCGAGTAACTTTCATCAGCGCTATGTGTGGCTCCAGTCTGGGGGAGCGTTAAGCTCCCAGGTTAGGGCTGCGAAGCTGCCAACAAGCCTCTAGCATCCCCTCTAGTCTTGCTAAATTGTGGCAAAAAGTAAGGTTATGGGCGAATGCCACAATTTCAAATTACGCGGTTTTCTAATTTTCAACGAGGATTGCAGGCTTGTGGGTTCACATCAAGCAGGATCTATTGCAGGCAACAGAAAATAGAGAAGAGTGGAATACCCCTGGTGGAGTCATGTAGGATTGTTGAAGTAGTCAGGGGAAGTTTGGAAGGAACCTCTGGGAAGATAGCCGCTATCAGGGAAAAGTTTGATAGGGTCCTGCAGAGGAATCCAGGATGGGAAGCAGTGGTAAAGGTAGCCAGTGTGCTACGAGGTGAGGTAGATGGAGCAATTGACCTAAAACCAGATGCACTGGCTTCGTTAAAGTTTTGCCCAATCACTTCATTTGATGTTGAGAGATCTTTCTCTCAATATAAAAACATTCTTCATGACAGGAGAACACACTTATTACCAGAAAACATTGAAAATTTGCTTGTTGTTAATTCTTATTATAGTAATTAAATATGTTATTAAATTATAAAAATATTTTCATGCCTATTTTGTTGCCTATTTTACACGTTAGCACCTATTTACATGCCTATTTTGGCTATTTTAAGAGCCTATATGCCTGCCTATTTTAACTGTTTTTAGTGCCTATAATTCTCGTCTCTACTCATAAGCCTCATACATGATGTTATTATTAAAATTTGGAGAACTGAAAAAATACCTGCTGATCAATAATGGAATTCTGGGACGTGAGAGTGTGTCGTTTGGATACTTCTAACGCGGATCGGTGCGTAGTGGCTTGCCGCCGTGTGCTGGTGGTCTATTATTCACATTTCATAAAGCGATTAAATTTTTAATTATTTAAATTAATTCGATCACCATATCGCTTAGTAATGGTTGTCAGTGTTCAAATGTTTCAGACACTATGTGATAAAATCAAATTTTATTTCTGTTACCATCGCTATGCTGTTCAATTTTTCCCTGTTACACAATCACTAATACTGCATGGTGTTTATGTTACAGGATGATATCGAGAAATCGTAGCCTAATTATCATTATGGGCAGAAGAGCGAGTAAGTTACCAAGATGACTCACAGAAATCAAATAAAATAGGCTAAATGTAACCTGCGTCATGTCCCGTGCAGTTGGAGTGGGTATGTTTGTCATGGGGATACATTCCTTTATGTCAGATTATAAGAATTATACTGAGTTTCTTAAATCTCTCTCGTGTTCCTCCGACATCCTGTTAAGACTTAAGCTTCAGAGGTAAGCAGTGATCTGTACAAAGTATTCATAGCATCTCAAAACATGACGTATCAGTGTAACTTCTCCCCATCAAGACAACGCTTATTTTGAGCGGGTCGTTGTTTCCTCTTCCTTTCATCCAAGTCGTAGGATCTTGCCTTGATGTAAATTCTCCTATGCTTGTAAAGTCGTAGGATCTTGCCTTGATGTAAATTCTCCTATGCTTGAAAATGGTAACGATGCAATTTCCTTTTAAATATAGATATAAGTTACATTTATCGAAATTAATTATTTTCAGTCGGTCAACTCGATTGTACCCAATCGTACTGGGCGTTTCTCTAAATCTGAAGTGCTGTAAGTTCCAACTACTAAGAGGTCTCACAGAAATCAGAGAAAATAAATGATATCTGGACATGTCGCTTGCAATTAGAGTGGGTATGTTTGCATTCCTTTATGTCAGGTTATAAGAATTATACATTTAACCCTTAGCACTCACGCGGCGGGGGAGCCCCGACAACGGAAATATCTCGCATAGATCCTTTGTCGGGTCACACCCGACATCGACTTGTTGCGCCTATAACTTCGCTGTCGAGGTACACCCAACAAAATATCATCAATACTGCGCTTCTCCCATCTTCTGGCGATACTATGCACTACCGTTGCGCTATATTCTCTTTGGAAACAAGCCGTATGGAGACGTATTTTGAAGGCCATGCAAGTTTGGAATGAACTGTTCATGGCAAAATGGCGACGTTAGAAGATCGCGAGAAGCAAATAGCGGGATATTTGGATGAAAGTGGCGTTGCTTTTAGCGATAGTGGAACTGATACTGAATTAAGTGGTGCGGAAGATCAAGCAGAATTAGATGGTGTTAGTGAATTTAGTGACGAAGAGTTCGTTTATGATGAAACATTTCGTAATGACAGTGCTGGTAACTCGAATGATGGTCGCTTATGGAGTTTAGGTGGTACGGATTCCTTTTTCTCGAAATGTGATTTTTTTACATCAATAATGGGTAAATCAAGGGTTCTGATCACGAATATACTATTAGTTTTGCACCCACACCTAACGCCCTTGAGGGACGAGGGTTCGATTCCCCTCCCAGGTACTCAGTCATAAATTCGAATTTGCGGCGTGTAACCCGGGAAGTTACGGAATTGTGTTCATAAAAATAGCATGGAGGAGATTCTTAAATTGGCTGTGCGAAAAGTCACACCTAACGCCATTGAGGGTTGAGGGTTCGATTCCTCTCACAGGCACCAAGTCATAAGTTCGAATTTGCGATGAATGACCCGGATTAGTATTGACTAGGCGGATCCATAATAAAAGGGAAATTATTTATATAATCATATATTATCGACACATTACCGTTCCGATCCGGGCCAGAGATCGCGAATTCGATTATTCCACTGAGTAGGTCTACTTGGGAGGGAAACCGAACTCCGACATTCAAGGGCGCTACGGATAACCTTTCGCATATCCGAAATAAGAAACGTTTTCATACAATTTATATCGACGGATTATGCATAGCAAATTCGAATTTATGGCTAATTATCAGGGAGGGGAATCGAACTCTCGACCCTCAAGGGCGATACGGGTGACTTTTCACACATCCGATGTACGAAACTTTTTCATACAATTTATATAAAGGCAATACCGTACCATTCCGGGTCATTCAACGCAAATTCGAATTTATGACTTGTTCCTGTGAGGGGAATCGAACCCTCGACCCTCAAGGGCGTTAAGTGTGACTTTTCACAAAGCCAATGTAAGAAACGTCTCCATAAACATTTTATGAACACAATACCGTAACTTTCTGGGTTACACACCGCAAATTCAAATTTATGACTTAGTACCTGAGAGGGGAATCGAACCCTTGTACCTCAAGGGCGTTAGGTGTGGGTGAAAAACTAATAGTATATTCGTGATCAGCAACCTCGATTTACCCATAATTGATGTATAAAAATCACATTTCGAGAAAAAATATCCGTACCACCTGAACTTCGAAGTGCCGCCAGTTCAGAAGGTTATACAATTACCGCTAATTACAAGTAATTACAGGTACATCCTGAGTGTAAAATACAGAACACTGTGCCTGATATGTTGTATTATGTTATAGTCCATTGTAGTAATTCATTGTATTGTATTATATTACATTAACCTATTAAATTCACATCGCAAACATACATGTGGTCTGATGACCTGCCACAAGCCTATATTTAAATGGAGCTGAAGAGGAGATACTGTTCACAAATAATGGAGAGCTAAGGGTTAAAAAGGGATAAAATCAATTTGTATTTCTGCTACCATCGCTATGCTGTTCACTTTTTTTTATCTCATGTACATTTTTAGCCTATTTTCAATTTTGAAAAAATAGGCTTATGAGATCACCTTTTGTCCGTGTGTGTGTGCGTGTGTGTGTGTGTGTGTGTGTGTGTGTGTGTGTCCCTAATAAAATCTAAACGGCTGGAGCGATTTCAATGAAACTCGATAAGTTCATAGCACTATTTCCGGCGACCTCGACCGTGCCCTTCCAATTTTGTTACGTCTCACCAATCCAACATGGCGGCTGTGCGAAATATTTCACTAGCATTCAATATCTCCGAAACTATTACCGATATCGCCCTGAAATTGTGTACGGTGATAAAGGGCACTACTAGAAGTTCACCTATGAGACTTTCAAAAACCTGGTGACTACAAAACCAACATGGCGGTCAAGCGAAATTGAGACTTTTAAATAGACATTTCTCGCGATTTAACTATCCAAACTTAATGAAACTTGGTACAGCAAATGTTTATACACATTGTAATGCACTGGAGTCTAATTTAGTTCAATTGTTTACATAACCTCAAAATAGCGGCTGTGCGAAATATTTCACTGACATTCTATATCTCCGAAACTATTACAGATATCATCATGCAATTTTGTACGGTGATAAAGGGTACTGATACAAGTTTACCAATGTATATTTCATAAACCTGTAAAGTACAAAACGAACATGGCGACCAAGGGAATTTAAAATATTTTAATAGACTTTTCTCGTGATTTAACTCTCTGAGCGCAGTGAAATGTGGTACAGTAAATGATTTTGCAGATTGTAATGCACTGCCATCTAATTTAATTCAATTGTTTACATAACCTCAAGATGGCGGCTGTGCTAAATTTTAAAATAAAGTTTTCATTCTTGTGTCGTAATCATGCGATCGAAGTGAAAGTTTTAATAATGAAGCTAGGCAATAATTGTCCTTGAATGGTACATAACTCTATGGCCTATACATACAACAATCCTAAATGGCGAGCTTCCGAAATATTAGACGGTTCTCAATATCTATGAATCTTTTACAGCAACCAAACTGATATTTTTAATGTTCATAGAGACTATGAACATATGTTCACCTATAGGACTTTCAGTAACCTGGTGAGCACAAATCCAATATGGCGGCGACGCGAAGTATAAATATTTAAATGGACGTTTCTCGCGAATTAACTATCCGAGTGCCGTGAAACGTTGCACGTTAAATGCTTATACAAATGTTGATCCACTGGCATGTAATTTATTTCAATTGTTTGCATAATCACAAGATGGCTGGTGTGCGTACTTTTAAAATCTCGTTTATACTTCTTGTGTTCTAATCATGCGATTGAAGTTTGAATACCACACGTACACAATAATCCTAATGTAATAGTACAAAAATAAAAATCCATCCTGGCGACCATATGAAATATTTAGACGGTTCTCAATATCTACGAATCTGTTACATCAATTAAACTGAAATTTTGTATGTTGATAGAGACAATTAACATGAGTAGGATATATGAAAATAGGCTGTATAGTTCTTCACGGAACTACTTGTTTAGGTTTAGGGAAACACCCATTATTATGGCATTAATATAATAATAGCTTGCCACGGTGGGTGAGTGGATAGCGTGTCGGTCTACTAACCCCAAGATTGCAGGTTCGCTCCTGGCCGTGGTAAGTGATTTTTTGAAAGGCGGAAAAAATACGACACGCATGTCATACGATGTTGTCATGTCAAAGAACCCATTTGAATTCAGTAGGCCGTGTTCATAATGCCAAAATTAATCCCGGGAGTTTCCGCCAACACAAAGTTCCTCATTTCTCTACTAGAAAGCGCTATAGTGTTCAAGGAGTTTAGATATCTAACCTCCTTGAATTTCACAGTACTTCATGGAACAACGAAATTCGACATGCAATGTACCCTTAGGGTGTCAAATAACAAAGCTTGCACCCGGCACCGAGGCCATAAGATTTTATTATTATTATTATTATTATTACTATAATAATGTGAATAATATCAAGCCCTAATATGACTCCTTGTTTTGATTTAGATGTGTGCTGTTAATTCGTATTAGGGGCTTGGGACATCTTTGGTCATCAATCACGTGTACTTGCGTGTGTGCTGAATTTGTCTGATAACATGTGTTTCGGTGGTAACTGAAGTAGTGTGTGTAGCTGTAGTCTAATTATTAGGGTCAAGGATGTGGTAGGTTCTCCCGAACTTGAAATAAGGTGCTATATCGGCATTTACCACAAGGAACTGTGGTAAACTCCGGGGAAAACCACATTCAGGATAGCCGCGTCGAATCTCCGATCTCCGGACTTGATGCAGCTGCCCATCCTAGTAACTTAGCGGTGAGCGATTTAACGCCGCGAGGTTGTTTCGATTTAGAGCAATTGGCCTCGAATAGTTTTTGTGATAAAGAGAGCACAAAATGATCCACACGATATTGGCTTTTGCAGCTTTCACAATTCGAATAGCACTGCATTATGTAGTCTAAATGTTGAAAATGTTGGCAATAATGGGTAGCAAACCATTACAATGGGTTTTCCCTTAACTGCCCAGAATGATTTCCATGAGTGAAATTACTGAAAGAAAATTGTTGAAGAAATTAGCATTGTACAATAATAATAATAATAATAATAATAATATATAATAACTCAAGTAATTCGGAAGAGAAGAATATCTTTCTATGGCCACTTAACCCGTATGAAACCCGAGAGAATCGGCATTTACCACGAGGAACTGTGGTAAACTCCGGGGAAAACCACATTCAGGATAGTCGCGTCGAATCTCCGATCTCCGGACTTGATGCAGCTGCCCATCCTAGTAACTTAGCGGTGAGCGATTTAACGCCGCGAGGTTGTTTCGATTTAGAGCAAGTGGCCTCGAATAGTTTTTGTGATAAAGAGAGCACAAAATGATCCACACGATATTGGCTTTTGCAGCTTTCACAATTCGAATAGCACTGCATTATGTAGTCTAAATGTTGAAAATGTTGGCAATAATGGGTAGCAAACCATTACAATGGGTTTTCCCTTAACTGCCCAGAATGATTTCCATGAGTGAAATTACTGAAAGAAAATTGTTGAAGAAATTAGCATTGTACAATAATAATAATAATAATAATAATAATAATAATATATAATAACTCAAGTAATTCGGAAGAGAAGAATATCTTTATATGGCCACTTAACCCGTATGAAACCCGAGAGAATCACCAATCGGATATTTACTTATTTTCTTAACAACAACAACAACAACAACAACAACAACAAACAAGGGCCCCTGGTTTTGTGAGGTAGACAAGGATTTACACGAAGTAGGGATCACTCACGCAGACATTATGGAACGTGATCTTTTGAAGGAAAAGCTTAGAGCACACCACCAATTCCAAGAAAAAGCGAGATTAAAAACCGGCAAGAAGTGGTCTGAAGAAAGAAAGGAGACTCACAGGCAGCGAATGCGTGAACACTGGGCTAAGATCAAGGCCCAAAGACGTAAGCAATTGAAATGACGTGGTCCATAGCTGGCCTAAACGAAGAAAGAAGAAGAAGAATATAATAACTCACGCTGAGGTGTATGTTTCACAAAACTCAAGCTTCTAAACCAGGGGGAGTTAGAAGGTGTGGTTTGTACCAAAATCTTCCAAATCGTTTCAAAGTAAAGGAAAAGTCTTGCATTTCTTGAAAAGTCAACGGAAATATATGTATTTGTTTATATAGTGCATTTATACAAATAAACAAGACGATAGCCCTTGGAGGAACTGTGTCGCGTACAGTCCGCATAGCACTAGAGTCGGGCGGGTAGTCTGTACACATGGGGCGCAAACAGTCCATTATGCGAGAGTTCTCGCACTGGTCCGCTAGTTTTATTGGTTTTACGTCCCTTATAACAACTGCGGATTTTAGAGACACCGAGGTACCGGAAATTTTCCCAGAAGAGGATCTTTAACGTGCCAGTAAATCTACAGACACCGTTCGCTCGAATTTCTGCACCCTCAAATGCCAACTGACTGCGCCAGGATTCGTCCTATAACCGCAGAGCACAGCAAGCAAGAACATTACCGCTCCACTACGCAGCTAGTCGATTTTATGAAAGGAACAATATTTTGCTAGATACGAATTTTCGACCAATGTTGTGTTTTTTAAACATTTAAATTAACCAGCACCTTTCGTTGGGACTTCATTAGTGTTTCAGGGAACAGAACAGACCAGACCAGGACGTGTGCCCTTCATCTAAACACACCTGACGTTTCTGTTGGAACATATAACCAACTGGCGAGATGATCATTCTTAACAATGGACTGAGGAAAAGAAAAGAAAAGAAGCACACAGAGGCGCGACGGCAGCATGCATCGCCACAGGAAGTTTCTCACAGACAAATTTTTGATCCTGTCTCTCTTTGTGACGTGCTTGATCCTAGTTCACCTGCCGCCAACTAGCTACCCCTGGCCAGTGTCAGATGACTATCAGCTTATCTTGTCCGGAGCTGTCAAATGTCGCATCTCATGACTGGCAGCTTTGGTTTGTTACTTGCTTACGACTTTGAACTTGACACATTCCCGAGCCAGAGCTTCTTAAATAAAGTCCCTCGGCTCGTCACAAGAGGGTCAATGTACCTCAATGTACACTAGCAATCACATTCCCATCGCCGTCAACTTAGGCAACCTAAGTAATTATTAAGGCAACAACAGGCTATTTCTCACATCAGATTGTAGGATAAAAGGCTTTCTTCACTTTCACGGCTTATACAGCACTTTATTTATATTGTCTATAGCACATAAACTTGAAAAAAGAAGGCACATGGTCCTGAAACTTGAGTATCCTGATGGGAATGGTTTCTTAAAATGTATAATTATTTAGTGTTATAATGGAAATGAATTAGAAGAGTTTACACTCCCAGCATGGTTTCTTTTAAGACTTCACAACCACCATGGCCGTGCTTAAGTAACACTAAATACAGTAGATCGCACGCCCTCAACAAAGAACCAAAATAGCGAAAACTACACTATTGCTGTTCTATCAAATGATTAATTCCATAGATGACCTTAATATCATGAAAAAGTGCTGTACTCCCTCGCGAGAGAGAAATAGAGACAAGGGTCATTCATCTATTAAATACAGAATGTTAAAGTAAGATAGAAGAAAAATCTAATAAACAAGAGTCCTACAGTGCACACTTCCAGAGATCTGAATACATGTTAATAGGAGATTCTCAATGTGACGTCAATTCATCCCTCTGCTCTTCAAAGTAAATTGGGCTAAGACACTGCGGTACGCACACTAACACGACTGAAACTACACAACTGAACTGTTAGAGGGAGCGCCAATACAACGACTCTGCTCATAATCAAAACCAATCACTTGTTTTCATTATTCCTCGTGGCATATCAGTATTCCATGCCAGGAATGTCTACTATGGCTCTATGTTATGCGGCTATGTTTACATTCCATGTCTGCGGGGAGCCAGGGCTTTCTCAGCTCGAGGCACACCGTTGTCAACTCTCTAAACTAGCAGAGAGATGGAGGAACTGCGTGCAACTGTGCAACACTGGAGACCTGACAAGCGAGCCGGCAGCCAGGACCGGACTCTGGATTCCACGTGGGCTAACAGAGCACACATGCTATTGATCACCATCAGCGCATTGGCAGCGCATGGAACTGCCTAACGTTTGAGTTGCAGGTCGTTAACGAGTAAATTGAGAGAACTAGACTATATGAACAAGTGTTTAGATCAGTGCTTTCCAAGGGTGTCGTGAGATTCGTCGTACTTACAAATTCAGGACAGAAAACGAATAAAGAACTTGTGAGAAACTAGTAAACTTGCTTCCCCTCGTTCGGGGTATTAGCCGCGTGATAGAGATGTTGATGAGCACAAACTTGCTACTAACATCCGCTTTAAGGGACCTAACATCCTCTTTAAGGAACAAAGTCGGTGTATGGTTGAGAAAAACAAATTAAAGCAATTTTGGCATCTAAATGTCCAATTAGTGACAAAATACATCCGCTGGTTCATAAACATTTAATACAACTGAAATCGAGGATGGATGGATATTTTCCAACACTAAATGTACCGCAATACGACTGGATAAGAAATCCTTTTGAACCCTCTAGCTCTTGTAAACTTCAACTTATCGCAGAGGACAAACTGGCGGAACTTAAAACAACCAGACTTTAGTACTTAAGTAGCAACAGTCAGAATTAGACAGCTTCTGGGTTTCTATTGAGCATGATTTTCCTCGCCCGAATAAAAGAATGAAAGTGCGCTTTCTGTTATGGCTAATACAAAAACAGTTAAACGTGGAAGTTTGAGAATGTTAGATGAGAATATAAGTGTGAATTTGTCCTGCATCCGACCCGATATAATGCAGATTTGTAATGATCGCCAAGCCCATAGCAGTCATTGAATTGGAACATCAAAGCGCAAGATTTGTATCTATGAGAAAGTGTTTAATATAGCCTATTATACTTGTAAAATCATATATATACTATGAGAAATGTAAATCTCATTAAAATGACTCTCCGTTGTTAAAATAGTCTATGTTTATAATTAAAAAGGAAGAAATGTCGAAGTTGGTGTAAAATAGAAATTAAACAAGAAGTTCCGTGAAGAACTATACAGCCTACTTTTCATGCCAATGATTATTCTACAGAATATGAACCTATCTAGAATAATGACGAAATTAAGTTGCTAATATCGAAATTTCCAATTAGTTCGAAATACTGTATACCTGGCATAATGTATCCTAATAGAGCACTACAGTTGGCAGCCCTGATGACTGAATATATTCTTAGTTCCGTCTCTTAAGGTACAAAATACAAAATTTGGTTGAAGTCCAATGAATAGCATGGACGTTACATGCAGTTAAACATTGGATCTAACAGCGCGCGTAAAATCATGTTGGCAACAATGTCATGCATGTATTGGTCAGAAATAATCTGAAATAATATGATCTATTGTTGTGCCAATTTTGAATGAAATCCATTAGTTAGTATAGAAGTTACATGCATTTTAAAATTGGACCTATCAGCAGGCTTAGAATCATGTTGGCAGCACTGACGTATATTAGTTACTCCAAATTCGTCTAGAATGCCATGTACTATACGTGTGCATAGTTTAAAGCTGTCGGCTTGCATACTTTCTGATATATTGGTATTTGGATAAAATAAATTAGGAGCATTTATTAACAGTTGGCAGCCCTGGTAGGTCTTAAGAATACGCTCAGTCATATCTGGTTATGTACACATACAACATACGAAATTTGGTTGAATTCCAATTGATAGTATGGAAGTTATATGCATTTAAAAATTGGACCTATCAGGAGGCTTATAATCATTTTGGCAACACTGCCATGTTTAGCCTCCTGGAAATTAAACTGAAATATTATGATCTGTACGTGTGCCAATTTTGAAATAGCTCCCATTCATACTTTCCAAGATATCCAACATGGAGCTCAAATTTCAATTGCAATTTTTTAGCAGTTGGTAGCACTGACATCATTTTCAAATATGGCCGTGAGATATTCAGGTATAGATCTTTACTCCTACCAAATTTTGTTTCGATTGCTGCAGCCGTTTAGGAGTTGATAGGGGGGGACACACACACAGCCAGACAGACAGACAGACAGACAGACAGACAGAAGGACAGACAGACAGACAGACAGACAGACAGACACACATTTGCCCGATCTCATAAGTCTACTTTTTCCTCATTTTTGCAAAATGTGAAAAGTAGGCTAAAAACAACATACTGGACTAATGATGAGAAATAACACATCGAGGTGAAAAATTGATATTTTCTGATAATAATAATAATAATAATAATAATAATAATAATAATCCGCACACCAAAACACGAACACTAACGGCACGCGTCTGTTTGACATCTGTCACCAATTCAACCTTAAAATTATGTCCACACACTTTAGAAAATCACCGCATAAACAGAAAACATGACGATCTCCGATCCAACATCTCGGTGAGTATCAGATTGATCACGTCGCCATTTCCTACGCCCACTACAGAACCATTCACGACGTTCAAGTCCGACGAGACGCGAATATCGACTCGGATCGCTACCTTACAAGAATCAAAGTAAAGTTCACCCCAAAGAGAGTTCACCGTCGCAAACCACATATCCCGAAATTCAATTTAGCTATGATTCAAGAAACAATAATATTGTAGAGGAATGGGAAAAGGAACCGGCGAATAACTGGAACGACTTTCGTAGCAAAATTATCGGACAAGCTAAAGCACTGATCCCGCTAAAAAGAAAGACAAAACATCCATGATGGAATTCTGAGTGTGATCAAGCCATTGCCAATCGCCGAATCACATTCCTAAAATACAACAGCAGTAGATCACCAGGAACCCTGGGACACTTTCTCGACATCCGCAAACAGGCAAACAAGACTATCAGGAAAGTCAAGCGTGATTATATCACTGAGCAACTTAAATCCATGGAGAATGATTTCAGAAACTCCGATAGTCGGAATTTCTACAGGACCTTCGCGAATAATATTAAGGGTTATGCACCGCCAAATTTAACCTTTAGGAAACAGGATGGAAAACTGGCACTTACTAATCGTGAAAATTGCGATGAACTTGCACGCTACTTTTCTGGGCTCCTTAACTGTCCCGAACCACCTGAACGTTTCTTGCACACGACCCCAGAACACGTCAAGCCAGACGCTGATCCACCAACACAAAAATAAATCACTCGCCATATCATAAAACTCAAGAATGGAAAGACAGCAGGAGAAGACGGAATTGTCGCGGAACTGCTGAAAAATCTTGGACCACGATCACTGCAGGAAATTACACAGATCATTCAAGAAGTCTGGCGAAGTGAAAAACTCCCAGATGATAGGAAATGCGCACTCATTCACTCACTCAACAAAAAAGGAGACAGATTGGATGTGAATAACTATAGAGGGATATCCCTCCTTTCTGAACCTTACAAAGTCTTCTCTGCTTGCCTCCTACAACGCACACAAGAACAGATCGAGCCTCTCATTGGTGAATACCAGGCAGGGTTCAGACCAAACAGATCAAGTACTGAACAAATTTTCAACCTCAAGTCCACACTGAAACTTCGAGCTTTACGAAATCTCCCAACCATTTGCGTATTCGTCGATTTTCAGAAAGCTTATGACTCTGTCGACCGCCAATCCCTCTTTAATATGCTCGAAGAATACACGCTCGACCCGAAAACACGACGCCTCATCCAACAGACCCTATCTGAAACAACTTCCAAAGTTAAGTTCCTTCGTGAAGTATCTGAACCTTTCCTCATCGGGACAGGTGTACGGCAGGGTGATAAGCTCTCCCCTCTACTCTTTAATATCGTCCTAGAGAAGGTCATCAAAGAATAGAGAAATGAACTGAGGAGTCGGAATACCTGGAAGCCCGTCATGCTAGGAAGGCAAACGGATAATATCGACGTGACATGCTTCGCTTTCGCGGATGATCTTGCAATCCTCTCCGCAGATGAACGAACGGCAATTATTCAGATTGAAGTCTTAAAAGAGTGTGCTGAAAAGGTCTGACTACAAATTTCCTTCACAAAGACCGAGTTTATATCGACGAAACACATTCAAGCACAAAATTTACTCACAGAGTACGGTATGATAAACAGGGTTAATCAATTCAAGTATTTGGGTGAAATTATTGAACCCACAAGTATGGAAGGAGTGGCGCAAAAATCTCGTGAACTTAAATTGCGGAAAGCATACGGAAAAATCGCAAATATTTACAACAAGAAATGCATGAGCATCAACACCAAAATTCAACACTACACGACTGTCATCAAACCTGAGACACTTTACGCCAGCGAGACACTAAACCTCAACTGCAAAGGGGATCTTGAGAACATCAAGAAGGCTGAGAGAAAAATCATCCGTAAAATATTGGGCCCTAAACTCACAGATGATGGATATAGTCTGCAATCACATACAATCACAGAGAGATACTCTAACATCGAGTCAGATTTCCGCAAGCGACGACTGAGATTCTACGGCCACATTATGAGACTGAATAACGACCGGCTAACAAAGAGAATATTGACTTACTTACGGAAACTTAAAGTGACAACAGTCTGGGTTACCCAAGTCCAAATTGATCTCGAAAGTGCCAACATCATACCATTAGACATAGACGATGAATGACATTCCGACATAAGATCCACAGTTGGGAAGTCACACATGAAGATCGACCAAGGAGACCAGGGAAAGGATGGACGGAGGAACGTCGAATCCGACACAGTGAGATGATGAAGGAGTTCTGGAAGAACAAGAAGAAAGCACCAGAACATAATTTGCTTAATGTGATCCTTTGGGTCTAAACAATGTAAATAAATAAATAAATAATAATAATATAGTATGGCCTTGGGTGCCGGGTGCAAGCTTTGTTATTTGCACCCAGAGGGCAGCTTGCATGTCAAATTTCGCCGTTCCTTGGAACGCTATGAAAGTCAAGGAGGTTGATATCTAAGCTCCTTGACACTATAGCGATTTCCAGTAGAGAATGGAGGAATTTTGTGTTGGCGGAAAATCCCGAGATTAATTTTGCCATTATGAACACGGCCTACCGAGTTCAAATGGGTTCTTTAACATGCCAACAACGTATGGCATGCATGTCATGATTTTTGTCGCCTTTCAAAAAATCACTTACCACGGCCAGGAGCGATCCTGCAAGCTGGGGGTTGGTGATCCGACACGTTAATCACTCACCCACCGTGGCAAGCATATTTTCTGATAAAGCACCAGTACAGAGTTTAATCACACAATACATAATTTGTCTGTAAAATATGTGGACGTTAGGGGCAGATGACCTCGTAGTTCCGCCCCTTAAAACAACAATAACTAACTAACTATCTGGACGTCCAAGAGTTCTTACATGTAAGGTAGGGATATTTTCTTGCTATTCTACATTTATTTACTTCATGCAGAGACTTGCACAGAAAGACTAGATTAATTTAATCATTATTTATTGTTATTGATTCATTTAGGGGCTTTGCGACATCATTGCCACGTAGTCCCGTGTATTTGGGTGTATGTGGAATCAGTCATTGTGTTGACTGTAGTAGTGTGTACATTTGTAATTGGGGCTATGATTTGGCTAAGAGGTAGCCGTGACCTTAACTTAGGTCATATTCCGGTATTAGCGTAGTAGATATGGAAAACCACCAAAATCCACTTTTAGGTCGGTTGATGTGGGAATCAAACCCTTCTATTCTCAGTTCTTCCTCACGAGGCTGAGTGCACCTAGTTCCAGCCCTCAAACCAGAACTATTTTTCCTGGAAGAGCCAGGAATCGAACCGTCCTCTGTGGTGACACCCAAGAATATTAGCCACCACCCCACGAGAAGAAAACTCATTCATAAATTATTATTATCATCATTATAATTAATAATTATTAAGGTCAGAACCTATCCAAGTTGTTTTTAAGGGACGAGATATCGAGGTTGGTGCAATTTTCTCTATCCATTTGTAACTACAGAACAGTAGCCTACAGTATATATGTCCTTAGAATAATTTTCTGATCTGGTAAAACTAAGTTCTACTCGCATATCTAAGAAATGAATTTAGAATATAATAAGAGAGCCCTTGAAACAGCTGTAAAACCTCACACAATTGATTTTGAAAATTAAACTCTAATACATCGATATTTGGTGAAGGGGTTTCGGTATCATTTCGAAATCCGTCCATACATCGGGTGGGAAAGAACAAAATTCCCTACGCGTAGGGCCATTTCCTTACGGTTGGCAACATTGACTAGCACACTAGTTTGTTGCGTGGAAGGAGGATATAGTTAACAAATGCAGTAGAATGGAACAACACGATAAGAGAAATCGCATTGGACCAAAAATGCAGAGAGCCACACCAGATCTCACATATTAATATTATGTATAACCCGATAAGGAAGGTACTCAGCTTCCATTTGGCGGCACAATCGATTGCCTGTCAACATTTATAATGAGCATAGCTTGTAATCTATTACATTCATTAATACAAGCCCAATAATCGATCATACAATTAAACTGAGCCGCTTTGGCTATCAGATAATAGGATGGACCGAAGCGTTAAAATACCTCATAGGATGACTTCATTTCAGATACAGAGCTATCCCAATTAAGGAACTGTATTTTACAATGACATCACTGCTGTAGTGGAAGCCGAACAAAGCGTAACACGGTGATTACGATCGATTATTTTAGCTCAATTTCTGGCCTTTTGATTAATGGTTGATTGAATAGGTGAGTGATTAATACATTGCGGAACAGGACAGATGGGGGGGCAAACCCATACAGCCATAAATTCCAAGTATGAAAGGATCAGCAGTCAACATGCCAGTCATTGAAAACATACGTAAAGCAGACGGGTTGAACGAAATGGAAATTTTAGAGGTGTTCTACGAAAAAACATACGCATACACGCATACGCGGCGCTCGAACGATAAGTCACACACATTGTATTCCTTTACAAATTATTCAAAGTTGAAGTTGGTATTACCACCTCAGCAGACAGCAGGACCAAACTCTTATAAATATGCTTGACTTAACTGGTTTTAAGCGATTACTTCTTAAAAGGTAGTGAGGAACAACTGATCAACCAATGCAGCGTTTAACTTCATATATTTTCAACCTACCTTCAAATTTTGCAGTACGGTTGATTACCAATCTTTGTTGTTTTACCAATATGGATCATGCAGTTGCGTATCACCAAGAGCGCTGCCTGTGCATGACGTTAATAGTTGTCCACCTTAATTCTGCGAAATTATAATGCCGATGATATATATGCCCATAAGCTAAAAAAGAAGATATCCTGCATGTTCTTAATTGAACATCCTGTTGTTGATTTTTTTTTTCAATCATATTAAACGTACATTTTATCAACGACTATACGATATACCAACTTGCTTTTCTAAAAGTAATCTTAACAGTATGTGATACAAAGAAAATCTTAATATAATTTGAAATATGTTGTTGTTTCATTGGATGAGCTTGGAGATTGGATGAGCCCCGTGTACTTGGGTGAGTGTGTGTCTTTGTAATTCAGGTGAGGATTTGAAAGGAAGCGGCCGTGGCCTTAAGTTAGAAACCACCCTGGCATTCGCCTGGAGTAGAAGTGGGCAACCATACGGAAAAACACTAGTAGGACAGGTGAGGTGGGAATTGAACCCACCTCTTCTCAGTTTTGTCTTACGAGTCCGAGTGGACTCCGTTCCAGCCCTCAGACCAGAATTAAATTTCTTGGCAGAGCTGGGAATCGAACCCGGACATCCAAGAATGTAATCGGAAATATGTAGTTGATACTTGAAAATACCTACATAATAATAAATATAAACTTGGTAAAATTAGCATACCGTATCTTGATGACTGATTGTGATTGCTGTTTTATAGGGTGACAAAAAAAGAGTCCATTTGTCCAATTACAATTGAATGAATTATTGCAAAAGGAACCTGTCACTTATGGACAAATTCTGAAAAAAAAAACTGTCCTGTTCTCTGAATTTTGCACCAAAAGATATTTTTTTTTAGGATATAGTTAACTGGGAATGGAATGTAGGGCATACTGCTCCATAACCGTTGCAATGTTTTTCAAGGAGAAAATATTTTATAATATCTCAAGCTGTCCTCGGCAAGCGTTGCAATGCAAATCAAATATATGTTGGCGTTGTAATTCTGTTTGTTGAAGTGCTTTTGGATATTTAATATTTTTTTCTTTTTCCGTTAACTGCCTCTAAAGTATCGTAAAATGGATTTAATGATTCAGAAAGATTCGTGCTCCAGACATTTCAGACTTGACAATACTTAATTCTAGCAGGGGCTATCGTCTTTATTCTATATAAAAGAACTCCCGTGTTCCCAGAGCCCCACCTTTTAAGCAAATTACAATTTTTGCTGAACTATCCAGATATTGGGTTGAGGCATCTATCGAGAGGAGATGCAAATATAGCTTTTAAATATTAATACAAAATGTTTTGCGTAAAAAGATGCAATAGAGTGCGTGATTTGAAAAATACTACAGTCAAAATGTATAGCCTATACACTACTAGTGAATGTGGTGTGAATGTTCTCATTCGTTTTTTTTTTTTTCTAAGAGAAAGGTCGTCTTAACATGCAGCCCATTTTTCAGCTTGGAAAGCTGTACCGACATGGAGATAATAACCTTCCCTTCAGACGAGAAGTTGATGTGTCATCAGGGAGTGAAACCCACTGAGGGGAATCAAGATAGAAATTCTAATAAGCTGTCCAGAGACAGAGGCTGGGTGTCTGGCTGGCTCGTCCTAAGTGTCGAAGCCTGCTTTTCCTATCAATCTAACGTCAATAACGTGTCCACACCTTCCCCCACATTATTAATGCACATTTATTTCAATCATCACGATTGGCGATAGGGAACACGTCTCTACTCCTGACTGAAGTCTACGACAGCCACAAAGGTTCACCAATCGCGATCAATTAAAGGCCACCAGTCCATCGCCTGCCGAACGAATCCGGAATGGTCCTTTGTGAAAAATTGCAATCGAATTCCAATGCATTTCTAGCAATCTTATATTGTATTAAGTGCGTCAAAGTCACAATATACTTTTTTTTTCTTATTTAGAAAAATATTGAAAATTGTTTGGGGATGGTACGTAATTCGAAATGCAGTATGTTTTCAAGAGGGAAATATTTGTAGTACTTAGGAAGACCCTGATAAAGTAACTCGATTATCTATCTGTGAGACTGTCACTTCTCTAGAACCATTCTACCTATACCCTCAATAGATTGCATAAAGTGTGTACTATACTGTAGGATCAAAACATGGTTGTCGAAAGAAAAAAAGAGGAAATATTAATCAGAACAGAATTGTTGACAACCCAAGATTCTTATACACCAATGGAACGATACAAACGAGTGAATTCAAAAACAATGTGTCGCCATGAGAGTGGGGGAAGTATGAATATTTTGAATTATTTTCTATTGTATTGATTGTTGTTAAAATCGCAAATCTAAGAACTCGGGGCTCATGATCATGATGTTCCATATTCACTAAATGAAACAATAACAGAAGAAAGAAGACTGACTAAGTCAGAAAATGAGGGACTATTGGAAGTAGTAGTAGTAGTAGTAGTAGTAGTAGTAGTAGTAGTAGTAGAAGAAGAAGAAGAAGAAGAAGAAGAAGAAAGCAACAACTTAACCGAAGAGTAGATACGAGCCCTGTGTTCCTAAGAAGGCCTAAACGATAAAGAAGGAAAGAAAGAAACAATAACTCAAATATCAAAAGTTATAACGTAATAACTTTCTATGATACATACCTAGGTATATGGCTTTCCCTTTCCCGTGCTTTGTCGGGCAAAACAGCTAAATAAATCCCCAGCAACTCTTTTAAGCACTTGCCGAGTCTGTTGCGTGATTTCGCCCAGATATAAACAGTAGTGCTCATCAGCAGCCTTTTGGCAGACCCTAACTGGACCCCGCTGAGATAGTGGACCTTGCAGTACGTCCCACATAGGCCTATGTAGCAAATTGTGGCACTTGTTTGCTGGGGGAGTTTGGAGCTCCTTCAGTACCGTACGGTATTATATCTTCATTATAGAGGCACCAACATATAATAACCTGCATTAATGTGGTCCAGGCAGGGTGTGTAAAAGTCTGTTGGTAAAACCAACTTGGTACTCCAGGGTAAAACTCCACAACACACACGGCAAAAAGCTAGAATATTTGTTGTAGTTTAACCCTTATAGTGCCAAGGCCTGATATATAGGCAGAGAGCTTCTGTTTAACAAGTCAAGGGTCCATCGATCGGACTAGTTTTTTTTTTTTTTTAGAAAAATATTTTTAGTTCCAGCCACACAGTGCTATCACTGCTTTAACCAAGTCAACGCAGGAATCATTCTCTCTCTCTGAATATATCAATGTGTTTAAGTTCCGTGAATAACTGGATTCATAATAAGTGTTCTTTTAACACGTTGCAGCCAGCCGATTTACCGCAGATGTGATCTTTGAAGCCGTAGAAATTGATCGTACACGAAACCTATTTGTTAGAATTACTCCAAACTCGGGACATTTACACGAATTTCAAAAGTATTAACAATCAAATAACAAACAATATTATGTAGACTATCTAGGCTGTCAAAATCATGCTTCCTATTTAGGCTACATTTTAATGAAACTAAGTATTAATTATTTAGCATATGTATGTATGTCTACCCCCTATTATTCGCGTTTTCAACGGGGTCGGGGTGAGATGCGATGAAAGTATATGTAGCGGATAGTTCTACGGCCGGATGTCCTTTCTGACTCCAATTTCATAAGAGGAGTTAATAGGAGATTAAATGAATGAAGATGAATGAAACTGGGCAAGGATGTGGAAGGAAGCGGCCGTGACCTGTCGCGAGGTACCGTCCCAGAATTTGCCTGGAGTTGAAAATGGGAAACCACGGTAACACATTTCAAGGACGGTCGACGGTGGGAATAAAACCCATGTCCACCGAGTCCGGAGATAGCTTGGCCACATGACGTTTAAAATATATTTACCTGCTTTGGAAAAAATGTCAAGATTCTATCTTAAAAAATATTGGTAGGAGAGAATTTTTTCAAAAACTAGTAATTTTACTAAACTTGGCTTGGCATTTTTAATATAACCAATCATAACTTGCATCAAAAGGGTTAATTACTTGGCCGGCCGAGAAAGACTCCATATGCTAAATACAGTAGATCACCTAGGGACTTCGGACTTCATGAAAAGCAACGTCGTATTCCTATGTGCACGTCACCCATGTAGTCTCTGGACTAGTTGAACACCTTGTGGTGTAGCGGGTAGCATTCTTGACAGGTCCGCGTATGATTCCCGGCTCTGATAAGAAATTTAATTCTGATCTGAGGGCTGGAACGGGGTACACTCAGTTTCGTGAGGTAAAACTGAGAAGAAATGAGTTCGATCCCAGCAGCCATCTTGGAGGTGGTTTTCTGTCGTTTCCCCACTTCTACTCCAGGCAAATACTGGGATGGTTCCTAACTTCAGGTCACGACCACTTTTCAATCCTCACTTAGTGTGGTGAACACTGAGCCTCAATCGGCCGTTATTCCCAAAGGAGATCCACAGATTTCGAAAATTCCTCCGGTGCTTGTTATTGCAGTTCACCTGGAAAGTGCGCGAACATCGCTGCCGCTACCAGGTCTCGAACCCAGTCCTGGTGGTTAGTAAATCAAACTCCTTGTCCGTTGAACCACCACAGTCAATCAGGATGACTGGCCTTGGGATTCAAACCCACATTTCTTTTTCAATTATCCTACCGAGGCTGCTAACAACATGTTCCAATTCCAATATGAGGATTTAAATACTCCCTGACAAGGGCAGGAATCGAACCCAAGACGTCTAGTGCAAGCACATGATACTGATGACTGTATTTCCCCATGACCCTGAAATATAACCACCACGTGATGGCCTGAAAAAACGTTATGAAGTAAAAGTATGCCACATCACTTCAAGATATAGCTCTTTTTATTTCTTATTTTTAAACACCGACTACCAGAGTAGATGTTTTCAAGGTGCCATTTGAAAAACCACAGAAATGTTTTGGCGATTCCACTGGTCGGAGTCGGTAGAATTACAAACAAGTTTGTAGAGATTGAAAAGCAAGGAAGCGTGCAATTGTCAGGTATGTCAGGCATTATTGGTGCTCGCGATACATTTGACATCTATAATTAAGTAGTTAACGAGTGCGACTGCTATTTATCAGCACAAACAGGCCACTTCTGCCGGGAGCCTCCATCCGCAGATTACACAGCACTATACGTAGCCTAAAGCAAGGTAAACTGTTGGCTCCCAGGACTAAACAACCGTCTGGTTGTAACTTTGACTGTCCACCTCCACTAGAGGGATCATCATGTCTCAGCTTAACCTGGTAGAGTCTGAGTCATCTCACTATGACCAATAAATAGCTAGTTATTTCTTCTATTCCGGGTTCGATTTTCGGCTCTGCCAAGAAATTTTAATTCTGATGTGAGGGCTGGAACGGGTTACAGTCAGGCTCGCGAGGCAAAACTGAGAAAAGGAGGGCTCGATTCCCACTTCCGTGATTTCCCTACTTCCACACCAGGCAATGCTGGGATGGTTCCTAACCTAAGGCTACAGCCGCCTCCTTCCCAAACCAATCCCCAATTTGAAAATACACACACTAGTACAGCCATCATAATAACACAGTTTATCACACAAATTCAAATTCCACACACCCAAAATACACGGGGTTATATGACCACATTATTTATTTATCTAGCGTATGGCACATTAATACATTAATTTATCACATACATGGAATTTGAAACAAATTACAGCTATTAAAGTACAACTATCTACATAAATCTGTATACAAAAATTCGATTTCATCTTGTAATAGGATTTTTTGTAGTACTTGACATTTCGATCTACTTATGCCTTCCATGGTTCTTAGCTGGAAAACCCTGAAAAGGACAATTTGTATTCACGTTTTGTGACATCAAGCAATATTTTGAGCCAGTAGATCACTGGAATTGTCTGGCTGCCTAAACTCCTTGGTGTAGATGTTTCCCACGGAGTGACCGTTTTTTAGCACCACCACAAAATAAGCAACAACAACAACATTCTATTTGTCACTTGTTTTTAGGCTGCCAACATAGATATTTACTTTCGTAACGTTGTAAAATCACGCTGCATAAACATACCAGAAGGTCAATTATACTGTAGATGGAATCAGTGGGGATCAGTGGCGTAACTACGGACGAGGGGGAGGGGGGAAAATAGGGGGGATCAATCTCCTCCCAAATCCCATAAAAAATACGTAATTCGATGACATTTTCATTTTGAATAAAACAAATCTTGAGATTACAAACGACTGGATAATTTAACGCTAGTAAATCTACAGATATAGTCACTCGAAGTGAAACTCCCTCAGACGCCAACCGATTGAGCCTGAAATCGATTCCGTAAATTCGGGCAATTTGATCGAGCACCTTACCAACCTTACAGCCATACAGCCGGCCTAGCAGAGAAGAGGAGAATTCAGATATAAAAATGGATTCCAATCGTCTATTAATATAATTCGCAATTCCTTCCTTTCATCACCCAGACCACACCGAGTAAATAGTGATTTTGGAGGAAAACAAAATGTCTTACGAGAAGGTACAACAATATGTTAGTCTCTGAGTCCAGGTATCAGTTTACCTTCCAATTTATCTACATTTAAATTACGTAAGAGATAAATTCCTCCATGTACAGTTCCAGCTTTAAAGACTTCCATTTGAAAGAGTAATTTATATGCGCTGTTAACATTTTTATAGATCGTTTGTAATTAAAAATTAAAGGAAGGAGGTGGAGTTTTTAAGGGGAAAAGTAAGTAATGACTATGACTTTCTTAAAACAAACACAGACACATTCAGTTACTTTTTCACACACGATTATTTGATACTTATCACGTTAGCCATTCCTCATGCGCGATGAGAATGTGCAGTTGCCCACCGTTCCCCCATAAACATCTCATACTTGCGCCATCAAAAAACAAAAAACTCAAAGCCGTCACTACTCGTGAATAAGTAATGACTGGCGAAACAAGCTTGCCTCTCTAGCTATATACGTGTTTGACGGCTTGGCAGGAATTCTTCAAACAAGTCAGTGGGCATTTATCTACGCCAATCTCATTACATCTGATTGCCTGCTCACTCACTCACTGGCTCAATCACGTAGCCATTCTGGGCTCAAAAGAGAAAATCTCCGATTCGTTTGCAGGTAGGCTACGCAATTCTTCTTCGGTTAAGGTTGACATAGCAAAAGAGTTCAATATACAGGATTGTTTCTCAGGCCAATTAGGTAGATTTCATTAGAAAGCTAACTATTGCAAAGGGTCCCATGTTTCGACTTCCGGAAAATTTCGACATATCTTCGCGTTTCACATCCCCCAGACCCCAAAACCACCGTCAGTTCAAAAGTTTATATATAATTTATGTATGTATATATATGCATGCATATCAGTTTCTTGTGGACACGATAACTGCCGTAATTTTGCACCAATCACTTTGAATTTTTTACCGAAAAAAAATTTCGGTTGAGTTCGTTACTGGGCTAAATCGGTCGAAGGGGGTGAAAATGGGGGGCTTTTTTCGAAAAAGTGAAATATTGCTATAACTCTCTTAATATGTGACATATCGAATCCGTTCAACGTTCATACTATGTGTCTGATAAAGCCCAAACATTTATGTTTGAAGAGTTTTTTTTATAGCACCAACCATTGACGAAAGGGGTGGGAAAAGTGAGTTTTTCGGGAAACATTAATCATATCTCTCTTAATAGGCACAATATCAAAACCGTACAAAATGGACAATATTCCCCTAATAATTACCTAAAACTTTTGTCTGAAAGAATTTTTGATATGACCCACCATTACGCCAAGGGATGAGAAAAATTATTTCGGAATTATAAGAAAATGCCAAGAGCTATCAGAGGTTGCCATGGCAACACTACTAAATTGATGAGGGATGAGCCATCAGACGTTGCCAAGATAACGCACTTGCACGAGATCAGATTCAGATTTTCATCTGACTAAGTGTGAAGCGGCTTCGGTGACGTAACTGGTAGCATGCTGAATGTCTATGCCCAAGGTCGCGAGATCAAAGTCGGCCGAAGTCGTCGGATTTTCTAAGAGCGCTAAAAATCCCTCAGTATGCCTTCCTTTGGAGGGGAAGTTCCAACGTTCGTTGCGAGTTGCTGGTTGCGGTGGCATCTAGTAGCCAAGTTCACAACTAGATGTCGTTGACGGTAGTACCTGGTACCAACATTAGGAACTACTGCGTGAAATTGACCGTCTGCAGTCCTTACCTGAATTACAGACTAATACAGCCATCCCTAAGTACACGGGGTTACATGACCGCGTTGTCGCAGCCCCTAAACTGAGGAACCAACCCAAGTCTCTGCGGGAGATATAATTTTGCGTGAAGAAGTAACAGACCGCTACATAGTCACACATCAGTGTCGAAACCTTGCATAAGGACAGTATGACCACAAGTATAAAAATGGACCCCAAATTACAAGAAGGTTACCGTTCCCATAAGACAATAAAATGTTTAAAATAAGCATAAAATGACGAAAAACAAAGTTAATTAAGCTCCAATTATAAAATATCTTCTCGCAATAAATGAGGTCTGATCCTTCTGCGAAAACCTGCATATTCTGCCTATTTTCGCCTATACCCAAGTTTGTCCGGTGAAATCTACCTCCGCCTTCCGGCGTGCCGAGAGGACTTTTTTTATTCGGATTTGTTGAGGGGATATAGCCCTCTTTTAAAATTAAGTTTGGCTGGCTGCGTGGCTCAGCGATAACTTTCTCGCTTGCTGGGCCCAAGGTTGCAGGTTTGTATCCTGGCGCAGTCAGCTGGCATTTGAGGGTGCGCAAATGTGAGGGAGCCGTGTCAGTAGATATTCTGGCACGTTAAAGATCCCCTTCGGGGCAAAATTCCGGCAGCCCGGCGTCTCTAAA
The DNA here is from genome assembly GCA_946902985.2 of Meconema thalassinum. NCBI lineage: Eukaryota > Metazoa > Arthropoda > Insecta > Orthoptera > Tettigoniidae > Meconema > Meconema thalassinum. The sequence goes on along the minus strand of OX336388.2, from coordinate 1,288,456,565 downwards.
AGCCAGAGTAGTTAAAATGGACGTAAAACTAATAACATTATTAGTATTATTATTAAAATTAAGTTTAGCCCAGGGCGTGACCGTACACATTAAATCGCGTACCACGAACGCGATGGGTAGCTCCAGCAAGTCTGGAGATCGAAGGTTACAATCCCGGCACTGACAGCGAGTAGAGAGGCTGTGGGGGTTCTGCTTCAAATACCGTTATTTATGCAAATGAGGGGGGCGTGGCAAGGTCAATGACCTTGAGGTAGGTCATGATCAATGACCTTGAGGTAGGTCATTGACCCCCAAGGTCGCCGGGACCCCGGAAGGTAAACAAACCTTGGAGGGTCCAGGAACCGGTTTGAGGGGGTGTGGGTGGAGGGGGAGGAGTGGGGGGGGGGGGGTGGGGAGGGAGGGTGGGGGAGGGAGGGGAGGGAAGGGTGGGTTGGGGGACGAGGTGGGAAGGATGGAAGAGGCTCTGCACGAGACCCTCCTCGACCCAGTCTCTCTCTTGGACTGAGCGCCTTCTCTGATATTATCCTGGGCTATATAGCTTTGCTTTGAGCCCGATGAGATCCGAGTGTTGCCGAAGGTTTCCGAATCTTTGTCGGTGAATGAATCGTCAGATTTGAACGGTCAACTGGTGTGTGTGTGACGTCACAGCAGATTACGGGATGTGAGGTAGGTCATGGACGGGAGTGTTTTGAATGGAAAACATGAATGGCGGTGGATGGCGGTGGTTGTTGAACCCTGACGTGGTAGGTTGGTTAGGTGTGAATGGGTCTGAGAGACAAACAAGATGGGGTTGAAAGCGCTCAATGATAAACAAACTTCAATGGTATCTGGAGTAGTGAATGGAATTAAGAGAGAGGGGGAATAAACTGGTTGTTGAATGTGCTCAATGGTAAACAAACGTCAATGAATCTGGAGTAGTATTTCCTGTAAATGGTAGGGTGGGGTAGGATACAAATCGCATAGCATGTTGAGTCGGCCAGCTCGACATGAAATAAAAACAAGAAGGTGTACACCAGATCTGATTTATTAATCCATGAATTATATGTGGCATTAAAACCTAGCCACTTAACAAAAAGTTTATTGCCACGTTTTTGTACAATTTTTTCAACAAGATAATGCTTGGGATATTGCGTCCTTTGCAGTTCCTCCATGTAGAATCCTCCTTGGATTGGCTGCTTGTTGAGGTCATCAAGTAAATAAACAACTGGATTAGAAAGTTTTACCTTGCGAATACGAAATATTTCTGTGCTCCAGTTTGGTGTGTATCCTTTGGCGAAGATTGTTTTATGTTTACTGATGCGCACATAATCACCAATACGTAATTGATGACGTCGTGGATCTACTGTTTTGATTTTGTGATGAATGCGATCCAATTGCGCAATGTTCTTGGTTACAAGGCGTGGTTTCATTTTGATGGTTCTATGTTTAGTGTTGTTGTAACGTGTCACCAGGTCGCCTACAAGTTCAAGCCAGCGATAAGATCCTCTTGCTGTAAATTGTTCCCACATGCGCGTCTTGAGTGTGCGGTTGAAACGTTCTACAACACTTGCCTTTAGATTGCTAAAAGTGGAATAGTGATGGATGTCAAGTGATTTGAGATAAGCGGAAAAAGTCTTGTTGAAAAATTCTTTGCCTTGATCTGTTTGAAGCAAACGAGGTTGTCGTCTTGACCGCTGAACGATGGTCTTGAATGCAGCGGTGACCAGTTGTGCAGATTTATTCCGAACAGGTTCAACAAAGGCCATTTTGGAATAAACGTCGATGACGGTGAGCAGATAGTTGACCCCGTTGTTAGCTTTGGCATAGGGAATCATTTCAACCAGATCAGCTTGCCAGAGATCGTCAACGCCCCGTGTGATGACATGACGACGATGGTAGAGACGACGAGCTGGTCTATGCAACTCGCGAGCAATGCCAGCCTTAACAGGCGAGGGTGTATGAACACGTTGACTCATTAGACAATAATGCCAGCATGACGAAGCTCCTCTTCTATTTCTAAAACTTCCGCCTCGTGTCCGGTATGACCAGCCTGTTCTGATGCACGCAACAGTTGCAGACGTTTAACCAACTTACTTGGATTGTTCCAATAGGCGAAATCGATGAATGGTTTCAAAGTATTAAACGTGATACCGGACGCTGAATTTGCACGGCGAACACTTGCATAGGTGGGAAACAATTTTGATATGATGGTTTTATATTTGAAGCTCTTATTAGCATTTACTGCTTCAGAACGTTTATAATTACGTCTAAAACCATTTGTAGCCAACAAGATGTCTTTATACTTTTCAAGATCTTCTTTATCATAGCCCTCGGTAGAAGGTGTACGTGAAAATAAAAGTTCTAAAAGACCTGGCGTCAATTTATAACGAACTGTTTTAACAATCAAAACATTGTCACTTATCTTGATTGGTGAATCGCCAATTCGAAATCTATTGTTTTCATAGCGAACACCATAGGTAGTATCAGTTTTCTTAGTAAAAAGATCTTCAAGGAAGGGAGTAACCAACGCACCATAATTTTGTAGTAAAATGGATTTTAACCGCACATATTGTTCGGGCGTATTTAATATTTCTTTAAGAGTAGGCTGCTTTTCTTTGAGTCTAGTGGGTGTTTCAGCAATTATTGATGTTTTCAAAAACTGGGGCAGCGGTGATTCTTTGGAGCTAGAAGACGGAAGCAATGGAGAAAAAACATCCTCAGGTTCTTCATCATTTTCATCCTCCTCTTCAATTGTTTGTGTTTCTTTTGAGCGTGTACTAGGTTTTGATGTTCCTTTCAACACAGCTTCCAGAGGTGACTTCAAATGTTTTTCGACAAACAGTTCACTGTCGGCATTTGCACGTTTTAGATAGCGAAACTTTTGTCGAATGCTATTTCGTGCACGGATTATGTGCTTTTTTAATTGACTCCCTGTTGTCGCCATGACATCTGGACTAATGATGTTCAGAAAAGCAATGCAGCTACTTAAATACGAATGAAATGATCAAATCCCATGCGGTAGCGTCCATTGTTGATGTTGCTCTGCTTATCAATAACAAGACAACTGTGGTGATGAGCGTTCCAACACATGGCACACAACTGTGTAAAGGCTTGAAAGGTCATGTCTGGGTTCACGTGATCATCGTAGACGTGATGCATGTTGCGCTCATCCTGTCGGAAGAGAACAATCACGTTGGCATTGTCACGAATTAACTGTTTTGGTATTCGCGAATAGGTTTGAGCGAGATAAAAACAATCAATATATTTATGACGTCCCATGCTAAAGTAAGCCTGAATAATACCCTGTCGTTCTGTGGCCACATCGTCAAAAATCATAAGCGAATGGGGGCGAACATTGTCTGGAGAAATGACATCTTCGTGTGCTGCGAATGTGAAGTAGCCCATGTTGCGCAGACCTGACATGACCTGTTCCAAGAACACATACAGCGGGTGATACAGCGATTTGGCAAAAATATAGATATTTTGAAAGCGCACTCCGTTTAAGGAGGTGATGAGGGTAAGCAGAAGATTGGTTTTTCCACATCCCGACGGGCCGGCGATGAGACAGCGAATGGAGGATGGGAAGAGTGATCCATGACGTTGTTCGGACGATGTTGAGAAGAGGTGTGAAACCAAGTCTCCCACCGGAAGTGAATGTTGTTGCTTAATAATCTGCATATCAACTAAATGTGAAAGGGGAAGAGCTGGTCTCTATATACATGAGACAAACGGGTGTTTCAGTTCCAGTGTAACCATGGACGCCTTTGGAAGAACTCTCAAAACAAATGAACGATTTGCTTTGACAAACGATCCAAAACATGATACAGATCCGGCTACTAAACGATATGTCGATGCTAATGTATTGTCACGCACTACAGATGGCAATTACGACTTTAATGGAAAGCGATTGACCAATATAACAGAACCCGTATTACCCTCGGACGCATGTTCAAAAAAGTATGTAGATTATTACCGATTACGACGTATCAAAGGAGATTATGAAGCTCAGAATAAACGTATTACAGGCGTTGCAGATCCTGTGAACGATCAAGATGTGTGCACCAAAGCCTATGTGTTAACCAATGCTGTGGTGTTAACAGAAGCAAAGGACTATGACGTACACCAACGTCGAATCACTCAGCTGGCTCTTCCAACAAACAACACGGACGCTGCTCGAAAGGACTATGTAGATAACAAGGTGAAACAGGTGCTCAGTATTGTGCCCACCCTAACTGCAAAGGGCTATACAGCATATAATGCACGCCTTGTGCATGTGGCCGATCCTGAAGATGATCAAGATGTTTGTACAAAACGGTTTTTAAACTCTGAAATGGAAAAGGTGTGGGAAATTAAGGAGAACGCTCTACAGATGAAGCGAAGACGAATAGCAGAAGTTGCTGATCCTGTGCAACCTCACGACGTGACGACCAAACGATTTTTGGAACAACGGTTATCGCTTTTTATTAAATCAATACCCTCTATATTTCTGCTTCACATTGTAAACCAACAACCGGTAAAAGATCCCAATAACCTCGCCTACATACTACGTTCGGGGTATGACAATTACCGTTTAATGTATGATGGTGCCATTCGTGTAATTGAGTATGCACCAGATTTGAAACATTTAGAGGTACGATTAAACGGTAGTGTTCAACCACTTATTGATCAACCGGTGAAAGCCGGAGACAAATTATTCTTTCACTTGAAACTCTCGTCTGAAGAAAAAGAGGCGGGGAAAACGATGAACGATTTTCCTCTGTATATAGAACTTGAATATACAGCCACCATTGAATAAATAACTACAGGTTCCCTTCCTGAGGAGCGTTAGTTGTGTTCTATACTTTGCGGTGTGAGGTTGTCTTGTTCTTTGGTCGCGATGGTGAAACAGAGATATGTGGCGAAGAAGAGGAAGAAGTTGTCAAGAAAGGGAGGCTTTAAAGCTATTCTTCATGCGGCACGTCAAGCTTCGCGCGGAGAAACAAATAGTGAGTTGGCTATTAAGAAAGCACTCCGAGCAGCACGATTGCATGCGAATCCCAAAAGTAAACTACGTTTTAGAAAACGTGCCCGAGTTATTCCTGTGCCGAAACGTGGTGGATTTTTACCTGCACTGTTTGCTGGACTAGCAGCCCTGGGTTCACTTCTTGGAGGAGCAAGTGCGGTAGCACGAACGGTGAAAGCTGTTGAGGAGGCGAAGCAACAGTTGAAGGAAAGTGAAAGGCATAATAAAACTATGGAGGCCATAGCACTGCGCGGTAAAGGTGTGAACATGAAGCTAGCACCCTACAAGAAAGGACTCGGCATTTACATGTCGCCAAAAAACGGTTAATCGATGCACTGCCACGACGAGCCATGACGCATGAGGAAGTTATAAGATATGCAAAACAGCTTAAGATCTCCCACTTTCGAGGCGTGTTTATGCGCAACCAACTACCGTCTCGACCACGGCGCCATGAAAGTGCAGTTGTCAATTTGGATGACAGTCATGGACCGGGAACGCATTATGTGGCCTACATAAAGCATGGGCGAACCGTGTGGTACTTTGACAGTTTTGGAAATCTTCCTCCTCCGACAGAGCTTGTTCGCTATTTCGGAAGCAGTGCAACAATACACTATAATGTGAAACGAGTGCAAAATTTTAACACGCAACAGTGCGGTCGTCTATGTTTGACTTTTCTATATAAGACCGAGCACGGCGGGTGACGTGGTCATTATGACAACAGAAAGTAGAACGTTTACAGTGCACGGACAAGGTGCGGAAGTAACTGTTGACTTTTATCCTCCTATTGAATTGGGACGACGACCCTACGTGCTGGGACTTGTTTCGTTTGAAGGCTATAATAGAATCTGCAACATAATTGAAGACGTCAATGATAAGTTCTACTACGATGACTATGTGTTAACTCTACCGTCTGGCAGCTACACCGTAGATGATATTCACGATCACATCTACACAACTCTCACCAAAGAATTTAGTCTAAAAGCATTTCTGGACGGGACACGCAAGTTTGAACTCATAGCCAACAACGTGACACATCGCTGCAGTATTCTTTCTTCTTTTAGGATTGATTTTAAATCTCAACCAGATTCGATTGGGTCATTGTTAGGCTATTCACCACAAGTGTTAGTACCGAACGTGATACACAAGTCTGACCAACCGGTGAAAATAATTGAAGATCATCACGTATCTGTCACGTGTAATATTATTACAGACGTCTACACCAATCAAGATCCCTCGCATTCGCTTTATGATTTTATTGTTACTTCACCTGGTGGTTATATCATCCGCGAAAACCCGTCAGTGGTGCTCTATCATCCTGTGAGTGTGACCAACATCAGGAATATTACCTTAAGACTGGTGAATAGAAACCAACGTCTCATTCGGTTAGACCCTCATACACCTGTGACCTACAAACTGTATTTGAAGCCAGCATGAAACAAGTGTATAAAGCGGCAACGCTGTCAAGAGCAGGTGTTAGTTGTGCTCAACACGTGTACAGGTTAACACGTGTCAACAAGCAGATCCTACAACAACTTGGTTACACCTTACGTCATGAATTCGATTCTAGACGTGACAAACCCTGTCGAAGTACAGGAGGGTATTGTAAGAATTGAACACCATTCCTACCAACCGTATACTCAGGGACTAAATAATAATGATGAGATTCGCATTACTATTAACCAACAAGATATCTACACGCTTCCACATGAAAGTTACATCCAGATTGAAGGGCAACTCACCAAATTGGATGGTACCATTCCAACAACGTCAAAGTTGGCCAACAATGCTTTGGCCTTTTTGTTTTCTGAGGTTCGCTACGTGATCAACGGTATTGAAGTGGATACTACTCGAAATGTTGGCATAACAAGTGTCATGAAACTTTATCCCTCGTACGGAAGCGAAGAGAGTAAAGCTTTTTGTATGGCTGGTTGGTGTCCCAACTCAACCAACGACTGGATGATTAACGATGATGGTACATTTACTGGACATTTACCTCTAAAATTAATACTAGGCTTTGCAGAGGATCATAAGCGCATTATTGTGAACGCAAGACAGGATCTGATTCTTGTACGAGACAGGAGTGATTATAATGCGCTAAAGGGAGCTGATACAGCGCCAATAGATACAAAAATTCTACTGCAACGAATTCTATGGAAAGTACCGCACGTTACTCTATCAGATCAGAAAAAATTGAGTCTGCTCAAGATTGTGGAGAAGGATACAGCTTTACCCATTCAATTTAGAAGCTGGGAGCTGCATGAATACCCGGTATTACCACTCTCCGATACACATACTTGGTCTATAAAAACCTCACGGTATACAGAGCGGCCACTCTACGTCCTGGTTGGATTTCAAACAGATCGCAAATATCAACAGAATAAAGATGCATCAAAATTTGACCACATCCAATTACGAAATATACGACTCTTTTTGAACGGAGTTACCTTTCCCTATGAGGGAATGGATTTAAACTTTAACAAGAACAAATATGGTAAGCTCTATGACATGTTTGTAAACTTTCAGTCTTCCTATTATCAGAAAGAGGCATGTCCGCTATTATCACCACAAGACTTCAAGTCCCTGGCGCCTCTGGTGGTGATGGACTGTTCGTATTTGGAGGAGTCGATGAAGGAAACAACAATTGATATCAGACTAGAATTTGAAACATCTACAGTTATTCCAGAAAAAACAACAGCCTATTGCCTTATTGTTCACGAGGCGCAAGTGTTTTATCAACCGCTGTCCAATATGGTGACCAGAGTATAAATAGCATGTCTTCCTCCATTGCCCTTCACAGTCATGGAAAGCTACGATGAAGTCACAACCCTCTCTGCGAGGTGGGTCTGCAAATGTGAAAGTGATTCACCAGGCTCAGATGAAGATTCAAGGTTTACCATTTATCGCGCCCTAGTGAGTGAAGCTATAACTGCCTATCACAAGAATCATACTGTGCTTAGAATGCCGCCGCATCTGGTTCACTATTTACCAGATGGATTCATGTCTACGTTTGGTATTCATGACAGGGGCTACAACAACAAGCCCATCGCTAATCAAACAAATAATGTGGACGATGGCGTTGCCAAAGCTTCATCTTGTCATGTTGGAGAGCGGGTAGATTGTATGGACTGCAAATGCGATCGTTGCTCAACAAGTCGAGACGCTGATGCAGCATTTGAGATTTATCGCACCCTGGTGAGTTTAGCAATACGCGCCTACCATAAAGCACAATTTCTTCGTGAAATGCCGCAGCATCTGATTGCCTATTTACCAGCTGGATTTCTGACCGCGTACGGTGCACACGACATTGACCTTAATTGGGATAAGCTACCATTACACCTCCGTATGTCGGCGGATGTTGCAGCCTGCCGTCCTTGTCGTAGACACTTTATGCATCGAGGAGATTCTCACTGTGATTGGGATGGTCCAAATCCTATGATAAAAAATTGTAAGCGATGTACTGATAACTTTATGAATAAAATTGTGTAATTGATTCTTTGTGTGTATATTATTTTCCCGCTCCTATCCAATCAGTTAGTTGTTAAGAAGCAGCGGTGGTGGAAGGTGTGATATCCGTCGCCATGCCGAAAACATTGATTGTCGACGTGCAGGGTTTCAAGGTGAACGGAAACAAGTTTGTATTTAAAGAAGTTGGAATTATTGACTGCACAACCATGTGGGCACCAAGAGTAACCAGTTTTGTCTTTGAACCACCGTTTCCATTGCATTTGCAGTCAGACGAGGACAGAAGACAAACAGAGTGGTTGCAACGCAATTTGGGACTAGTCTGGAAAGAAGGCGACATTCCTTACCAGCATCTATCACTTGTTCTGAAAGCTCACTTGTTTGGTGCTGACCTTGTATTTGTAAAGGGAAGTGAAAAAAAGGAATGGTTGCGTCAGTATGTTAATTCAACATGTCAACTTGTTGACCTTCATGATCTGGGATGTCCTGCACTGTACAACCTGTCCGTGCCTGATGAACCTCTACAAAATAAAACACTTCAAAATGTTTCGAAGCTTTTTGATTGGCTAGCTCGCAGAGCATGTCAAAACTTGCATGTTGAGTGCAAAGCGTTGTAACGTCAGCTTCAGTGTGAGACATACCAGTGATCAGTGTGGACGTGTAGTAATATGGCAGCAATTGAAGGTTTGGACTCAAACCCCACAGAGCGAGCTATTGTCAAGTTTTTTGCCTGTAAAAAGAAGCTAGACAGTTTCACAGACGAGGAATTGAACGCTTTGCCCAAGGCGTTCCTTTTTTATGTTGCTTCAAACGCGGTGAAAAATATTTGGCACAGTGTACCTAGTGAGTGGAGCAGATATCCTGGTCTGCGTGAACTACAACCATGCACTGACTTTAGTCATCACCAGCAAGTGTCTATCACTAAAATGCCATCCATTAGACAGTGTGGAACGTGTCAGCTCATCAAATTGTACCACGGCCATACAAATATACCGTCCTGTAAAGACTTTGCTTCATCATTCCATGGTTGCGATGACGAAGAGGAAGAAGAGACAGCAGCGGCAGTATCGCCAGCACCAAAAAGTAAGACAACGCTTGAAAAAGATATGCCAGACCTTTGCTGGTCATGGTCTAGTTAACAAGGCCATTGATCTACTTCCCATTGAACTGCATATTCCTGGCTATCAATTTTGTGGACCTGGAACTAAACTAAGCCAACGTCTAGCACAAGGGAACTCTGGAATCAACATATTGGATGCAGCGTGTAGAGATCATGACATTGCTTACAACAACAAGAATATAGAAGTACGTCGAGTTGCAGACCGCATTCTTCTAAGAAAGGCCATGCAGCGTGTGATGTCATCTACTGCTTCTATTGGTGAGAAGATTGCAGCCTTGATTGTAGCAGGAGCGATGAAGTCAAAGCTATTGATTGGTGGTGGATTAGTGAGGAAAATGACAAAGTAATAAACATGAATCAAATATTGTGAAGTATTTATTTGAGAGTCAGTCCACCAGTTCATAGTATACACAAAATATGGTTTAGTTTTCTTCTTGTACAAAAACCAACAATTTTAATAAAAAGAATTGAAAATGAAAGTGTGTTCTTTTTTACAAGGTGTGGAAATGACCATAAGGCAAGCTATTTACACCATCCCACAGACGTTTATTGTCATATGCTGTCAGCGATGTTTTATTTTGATTTACTGTAAAAATATTATGGTTCTTTGAAAGAATGCGTGTTTGCTGGTATAAGCGAGAGGTGTTTGCGTAGAGTACACATCGATATTCCTCAACATTGAGGAATTGTGTGACGCTACGAAGAACACCCTTCGCTTTGCATTGACCTTTATTCTTTTGTGTTGAAAATGCGTACATTTTCGGCGCCAAAGCCACAAATTCTGTCATAACATCACCGGCGCACTCATCCTTAAATAGACCTATTTTTTTTTTATTCATGGGAATTATGCCAAACATATTGTTAACCTCATAGTTTGAGGTATCAAAGTAATTTGGATGTTCTCTCATCACTGAGTAAACATCTATCGTATTGGTTTGATAAATAAGACTGTCTGTATCCATATACAGTAATTTTACATCTCCAAACTTTTGTTTGGCAAACTCATAATGAAATTGATACATTACAAATTTTGAAAAGTCAAGTATTACCATTCCCAAGTAAATTGGTTTGTTATACATGATTTCTGTCTTTGACAATTCAATGGTTACTAAATCAGTTTCAATAACTCGTACAGAATGGAAATTAGGCATAGCTATATATTTTCGTGCGCCATATCGACCGTCCCAGTGGTTTACCAAATGAATAGTTCTATGCTTTCGAATATTTTCCATTGATTTACCGTAGCACGCATTGTTCATTAATTTATAAAAATTTGATTCAAATGTGGTCTTGGCGTGCTGCCGATGATGAGTATTCAATTGCATGTACGGTTGTAACCATGGTTTTTGGTCAAAGCAAATAATGCGGTGAATGGATTGCAGTTTCAAACCATGTTTCAAACATTGCATTAAATTTTCAATGTGTATGACGTACCGATTTTTTGAATTTAACGTTGCCAGCAACTTTTTATTGTTGGAACGTGAACTGGGAGGTTGTAATTTTTCAACACAAAATGGTAGATCAGAATGATCATTGTGTATCTCACAGGGATATAATAAGTCGACCTCTAGAACGTAGCCACGCGTGTCATTGCTCAACACATCTTTTAAATTAAAATTTGAAACTTCATCTGAAGTCAACCATCGAAAATTTTGATATGGAAGAGGTTTTTCCATAGCATATCCGTATAAATTGTTACAATCTAGGTAGGTGAGGTATGTTGTAGGTTGGTTTGGTTTGTATGTATCCATATATGGATTATTTGCTTTGGCGTGCTTTTGCACAAGCGATACAAGCCCGCCACGTATTCCACGTTCAAAAAAGAGTAACATGTCGATGTCTGTTAATAGTTCCAGTTCTATGTCAGTCACCTTCAACATACAGTCCCAACTGTATCCGGCAAGGGTGTAGTAATGGGCTGGATCTAGATTGTAGATTTCAAGACACAGTTTGCGAAAGTGTTCAAACACGTCTGTCAAAAGTAGTGTATCAATTTTGAGGTATAAATCAGCATACTCGCCCAAAGTTGATATCTTGAACACGTCCCATACTTTTTGGGCGTGTAAATAGTCTTCTTCAGAAATATGACTTTTTGTTAAGTCATTGTAAAATTTGTCCTTTGAAGGGAGTGCAGTTTCCTGTAAACATGCCCAATTGTTTACATAATTATAGGGAAACACCCCTTTTCGAATGCATAATTCAAATTGTTTGGCATCAGTAAAGTGTTGACGTACAAAATGCAAATTGTTTGGGTGAAGCCCTTGAACAAGCGCATCCAATGATGATGCGAGGAATCTATACGAATCTAAAAATCGTATACTGATTCCATTTCGCCATTTCGAAAACGAAATAAAATTTTCATGATTTTGTGGAATTAAAGAAAACTTTTGGTTTTCAAGGTTAACAAATTCCTTAATAATTAGATGACTGTCATACCGAGACATGTTGTGCAAGAAACAAGAAATATAGCGTGCTCTTTTATAGGCCAAATTACATGCACTATGAGCCGCTCCTCTAAATTTGCCAGTGTACCGATTATGGTCTCTCACTGGCGTGTCACAAGTTGCTATTGGTTTTTGACAAATGTGGCAAGTGGTTGCTGTTGCAAAAGCCACCTCGTCTGCATCCGACATTTGAAGCGGAATTGGGTTTTCCAGGATATTGTACACCCGATCTGCCAAGGCATCCAATTCATTTAAAAACCAAGCAGCAGCATCTGCATCGCGATGAGATTTGAAGTATGAAAGCGAAGGGTCATATGAACAAATCACGTTTAGAGCACAACTGAATGGCACATGTTGCTGTACTTGTTGAGTGTACGGGCGTGCTGGATCCGGGTTACATGTGTCAATGGGTGTGGTTAAACATTCAAAATCTGCATATACTGTAAATGGAAGCGGTTCTTGACGAGACACATTTTGAAATTTCATACTGGCTTTATCCTTTTCTGGGAATGTAATTTTTACAGCTGGTTGTGTAATGCAATCAATAGTATGGGCTGTCAACTTTTGATTGCTAGTAAAATATTGCAAACAGCGATCACATATATATACCCTATTTTACTCTTTGTAACTTGTGAACGAACTAGTCTGGAAAGATCTTTGATATAACAATAATGGTTGCACAATTCCCCTTCAATGTACAATAAATTAAAATGCTTTTCTTTTTTTTCCTTTGTCACATAGAGTGGCCCAATAACTTTGTCCCCTTCAACTCCGTATACATTAATGGAGTAAAGCAGATTTTTAGATTCAAAACGAGAAATGGCGTTGAGGTCCATTGGGAATTCTATGTCTGCTAAATTTAGACTGATCATTAATTCCATAAATTTCTGGTGATATTTTCCCATTCTGTGAACATTTTCAGTTGCAGGACTTAACCCAGCAGCCAGGGACCACACAAAGCAAAAACGTCATTATTATCCACATTGATGACTGCGTGATGTTTTTCCAACTGTTTAGGCAAATTAACATGAGATGAACCACTGTTCATGGGATCAAAGGTGCATACATTAATTTTAAGATGATTGATAGCTTCCAGCGATTTGCCACTTTCCAATTCTTGAAACTCGGCAAAGCGCGTCATGAGCTTATTGACAATGTTTTTACTATACCAACTGTGTATATTATCAGTGCGGTACAATTCACACATTTTCGTATGTAAATAAATCGGTTTGGTTACTTCAACACCTTGTTTTAAAATAACAAAATCACATAATAACTCAGCGTTAATCTTTAACGCTACATGTTCTCTTAAACAGTCTTGCATTTTATTTTGAAAAATGTTGTAGCTAGCGTTTAAAAATTCATTTGGGTCTAAAAATTTAGCATCATTATTAATTTTAAGGCTACATAACTTATTATTGAAACAACTATCCACGTTCTGCCAACTAAGTTCTGGTGCTGACATCATGACACTTACAGTAATTACATTTACTATAAAAACAGCAAATCACTGAACAGTTTGCAGAGAATGAAAACAAACAAAGTTTATTGCCTCTGCAAATTCTGTTTTAACATTAACAAATTTTAAATTTTATTTGATTCTTCAATAAATTCTACCAAACATCTTTTGTTTTCTAGTCCCAAATATTTTAGGTAGATGGTTCCTTTGTTGAGGTCATTTACAGCTTCGTCGTTGAGTTCCATGAACCTCGCAGGTAAGAAGACAGCGAAATCTTCTAGTTCGCAAACTATTCTTCTGCCATATTTCGTGCTTACTTTGCGAACAGCTGTCACCAAATAGGACTCGTTAACTGGCAGGTCCTGTAAACGTTTAGTCTCCAGACCTGTTGCTCTGCCAATGAGATTCGCAACTGTTATAGCAGACATATTGGTTCTGAAAGGTAATTATAAAGTGTTTAGGTAAACTATTAAAAATGTTCAGGTACCCTCCACCTTTATTTATTAGCACATTAACTCAAACCCTGATCTATAGACTAAACCATCAAGTGTGTATACAAAACTTATTTGCGAAGACGAGGAGTGTCCTAACAGCGCTCAGTCCCAGTAAATCAGTCGGATAGGGCGAGATAAGGTAATATCTCTTTTGACTGACGTCAAGCCTGGTAATGACTGTTAGTTGCAATAATAGTTTCATATATCCACTTGAGTAGTGTGTCCTGCATCCCCATCCAAACCTCTAGACTAAACCATCAAGTGTGTATACAAAACTTATTTGCGAAGACGAGGAGTGTCCTAACAGCGCTCAGTCCCAGTAAATCAGTCGGATAGGGCGAGATAAGGTAATATCTCTTTTGACTGACGTCAAGCCTGGTAATGACTGTTAGTTGCAATAATAGTTTCATATATCCACTTGAGTAGTGTGTCCTGCATCCCCATCCAAACCTCTAGACTAAACCATCAAGTGTGTATACAAAACTTATTTGCGAAGACGAGGAGTCTCCAACAGCGCTCAGTCCCAGTAAATCAGTCGGATAGAGCGAGATAAGGTAATATCTCTTTTGACTGACGTCAAGCCTGGTAATGACTGTTAGTTGCAATAATAGTTTTATATACCCATTTGATATTATTATCCACTTGATAAATATTTAAGGTCAACTGCATAACCATCAACAGTTAGAGAAACTGAAGGTACTGTGTTCAATATTACCTGATAGAAGATCTTTGCAGCAAAGCGATGTGTATACTACCAACTCGTGGACTTCTCTGGCTAGCAACAATAATGTCAGGGCTTATATACCCTTACAATCAGAGGCAACACGCCGGTTTGTCCCGCTTTCTCAGTAACTGGATGACCTCCATATTTAGTGTCCGCTTTCTCAGTAACTGGATGACCTCCATATTTAGTATAAATGAACCTGCTACTTTACAAAGAATTGTCATTCACTGGTGCAATGTCGGATCATGAAAACACCCATCACGAAGAAGAAGAAGAAGAATCCGAAAATTGGGATTCATCTTTAGACATTTTCATGTAAGTAATATTCATTTTTTTTAAATTGATACCAGACTAAAAAAAATAAATCAAAACCTAGAACGCTAACCAATTAACCATGGGACTGGAATATATTTTTAATTAAGATAATACAAACACCCAGTCCCCAAGCCAGGGGAATTAATCACCAGAAAATACAATCCCCACAGACCTCCCAAAAGTCTAACCCAGGACCCTCCAGTTTAGAGGCTAACAGCAGTCAAGAACAGTATAGTTGAGCCACACAGCTAAACACATAGTTGTATCTTGTCTCGCAATAAACAGTCAAGTTAATTATTACACTATTGTTTAAATGCAATGCCAAGCTTGGCTAACACTATTGCTGTTAATAGCGTTTGTCAAATTGTGGTCAAGTAGCTTTGAACACTTTGATAGGTGTTAAGGTTTTATATACTTATCCGGGTGTAGCCCAAGGACAGCCGACGGTGGGGCTCGAACCCACGCGTCTACCGAGTACGTCCTGACAACCTTCTAATTGAATTTCATAGCTAGTTTTTTTTTTGTCGTGTGACCTACTCAGAGGCCAAGTGCAGGTCTTTCTATTCGACGTCGGTATGGAGTGGAAGATGAAACTGGGCAAGGATGTGGAAGGAATCGGCCGTGGCCTATCAGAAGGTACCGTCCCAGCATTTGCATGTGGAAGGAATCGGCCGTGGCCTATCAGAAGGTACCGTCCCAGCATTTGCATGTGGAAGGAATCGGCCGCGGCCTATCAGAAGGTACCGTCCCAGCATTTGCCTGGTGTTGAAAATGGGAAACCACGGAAAACCATTTCAAGAACGGCTGACGGTGGGACTCGAACCCACGCGTCTACAGGTCAGCAGAGAGCTTGGACAGTGACCTAATGTTGTGCTACAGACTAGTTAGAAGAAGATGAAACTGGGCAAGGATGTGGAAGGAATCGGCCGTGGCCTATCAGAAGGTACCGTCCCAGCATTTGCATGTGGAAGGAATCGGCCGTGGCCTATCAGAAGGTACCGTCCCAGCATTTGCATGTGGAAGGAATCGGCCGCGGCCTATCAGAAGGTACCGTCCCAGCATTTGCCTGGTGTTGAAAATGGGAAACCACGGAAAACCATTTCAAGAACGGCTGACGGTGGGACTCGAACCCACGCGTCTACAGGTCAGCAGAGAGCTTGGACAGTGACCTAATGTTGTGCTACAGACTAGTTAGAAGAAGATGAAACTGGGCAAGGATGTGGAAGGAATCGGCCGTGGCCTATCAGAAGGTACCGTCCCAGCATTTGCATGTGGAAGGAATCGGCCATGGCCTATCAGAAGGTACCGTCCCAGCATTTGCATGTGGAAGGAATCGGCCGCGGCCTATCAGAAGGTACCGTCCCAGCATTTGCCTGGTGTTGAAAATGGGAAACCACGGAAAACCATTTCAAGAACGGCTGACGGTGGGACTCGAACCCACGCGTCTACAGGTCAGCAGAGAGCTTGGACAGTGACCTAATGTTGTGCTACAGACTAGTTAGAAGAAGATGAAACTGGGCAAGGATGTGGAAGGAATCGGCCGTGGCCTATCAGAAGGTACCGTCCCAGCATTTGCATGTGGAAGGAATCGGCCGTGGCCTATCAGAAGGTACCGTCCCAGCATTTGCATGTGGAAGGAATCGTCCGCGGCCTATCAGAAGGTACCGTCCCAGCATTTGCCTGGTGTTGAAAATGGGAAACCACGGAAAACCATTTCAAGAACGGCTGACGGTGGGACTCGAACCCACGCGTCTACAGGTCAGCAGAGAGCTTGGACAGTGACCTAATGTTGCGCTACAGACTAGTTAGAAGAAGATGAAACTGGGCAAGGATGTGGAAGGAATCGGCCGTGGCCTATCAGAAGGTACCGTCCCAGCATTTGCATTTGGAAGGAATCGGCCGTGGCCTATCAGAAGGTACCGTCCCAGCATTTGCATG
This sequence comes from Meconema thalassinum, assembly GCA_946902985.2. NCBI lineage: Eukaryota > Metazoa > Arthropoda > Insecta > Orthoptera > Tettigoniidae > Meconema > Meconema thalassinum. The sequence continues at coordinate 1,288,439,628 of OX336388.2, read as the reverse complement.
TGGAAGGAATCGGCCGCGGCCTATCAGAAGGTACCGTCCCAGCATTTGCCTGGTGTTGAAAATGGGAAACCACGGAAAACCATTTCAAGAACGGCTGACGGTGGGACTCGAACACACGCGTCTACCGATCAGCAGAGAGATTGGACCGTGACCTAATGTTGCGCTACATACTAGTTGGAAAAAAACTTTCTTTTTTTTTATCCCCAGTCCCACTTAGGAAACATGACTACTTTATTGTAATTTAATGCAAATTGTATTACCGGTTGAAGACCTGTTAAATTTATTGCCAAGACATACTGCAGTTAATAGCCTACATCCTCCATCTTGATACCAGTCTAATGTCAAACAGGCTTTCAATATCTTATACATTAAAATTGTGTTGGGCTGTTATGTAAATTAGCAGTAGTATACCGGGTCTCACCGCTTATCTGCAGTTTAAATCTCACTTACTTCATGTGAGATCTGTGTATGGTACCGCAAAAGTTTTGTTGTTGTTTGAGTCTTCAGTCTTTTGACTGGTTTGATGCAGCTCTCCATGTCTCCCTGTCCTGAGCTAATCGTTTCATCTCTACATAGCTCAAACATCCCTACATCGGAGGCAATCTGTTTAACATATTCTAACCTTGGTCTACCCCTACAGTTCTTGTCCTCGACCCTTCCTTCCATAACTAAGCTTGCTATTCCTGGGTGTCTTAGTATGTGTCCTACCAACCTATCTCTTCATTATCAGTCGCCAGAAACATCTCTCCTCTCCCACTCGTCTTAATACCTCTTTGTTTGTAACCCTATCTACCCATCTGATCTTCATCATTCTCCTGTAACACCACATTTCAAATGCTTCTATTCTCCTCTTTTCTGCTGCACCAATAGTCCAAGTTTCACTTCCATAGAGCGCCACGCACCAGACAAAGGCTTTCAAAATGACTTCCTAATACCTAAATCTATATTCGATGTCAGCAGATTCCTTTTTTTTTGTAGAAATGCTTTCTTTGTCTGAGCCAACCTACTTGCTTCGTCCATCACTGGTTAATCCGCTTCCTAAGTAACAGAAGTCTCCTACTTCCTTCAGCTTTTCACCTGTCAATTTGATCTCCATAGAGGTTTCTGATTTATTTCGGTTGCATTCCAGTATTTATGTTTTACATTTATTTTCATCATGTATTCTTTCCGTAAGACGGAGTACTTTATTCCAATTGGTTTTAAAATGTCAAACAATTTAGTCCAATCAACTTTATCAAAAGCATTTTCTAAATCTACAAAAGCCATGAACGTTCTCTTATCTTTCCTTATTCTACCTTCTAAAAATCAGCCTAACACTTAGTACAGCTTCTCTTGCTCCTACATTTCTCCTGAAACCAAACTGATCTTCGCCCAACTCTGTTTCTATTTGGCTTTCAATCCTCTTGTAAATCATTCTGGACAGGATCTTTGAAGCATGAGTAATCAAGAAGGTTGAATTAAGGATAACAAAATTAACAGTATTATTCTCTTCTTGCAAAACATTTTTTAAACTCAGCTTCCAAAAGCTTACATATAGCAGAACGCGGATTTTTTACAACTACAGAGGTGACAGCCGAGTTCAGCATTGCTTCCACTTACTTGCGTCAAGCTCCTCTCTGTCTTCTTTCCTGTCAACCTCGCTTGGTTAACTCTTGTTCTCTTCCAACTCCAACAGTATTAGAGTATCCAAGGCCCTTGCCACATCTTTTCTGATTCCCTCCTTCTGCAAGAGGCCAGTATTCTTTTCCCATTATTTCCTACCTTCTGCCTGTCATTTGATCATTGATGCAGAGAAGTGCAAGGAGTATGCCTCCATAACTTAGGAGGTTTTCTGCTGTGTACTTTAATTTTCCCTGACACAAACATCAAGACAGTTTATATCCTCGCCGCTAGATTGGGTATTCTAATGACATTGATAGACATTTTTTCTATTTTATAGTTTCTCGAATGACCGTGTGATGGCGGAGTTTTTTCTCCGCATGATGATGATGATGGAGGCTGATCATGAAACGGAGGAAGGAAGTGAAAGTGAAGAGGAAGAAAAAGCTTCCGAAAATAAATAATTAAAAATTACAAGTAAATGTAAGGAAAAAAACTATTAATAAAAAAAATTCTTGTTTTGATTTATTTGTCTATCATTCCCACTTTTATTTTTTTTATATGAAGCTGAGCGAGCCAACATGTCAGGTGTCAATCTCAGAAATTCACTCCTGTGACATCACACATCGGTTGACCGTTCAAATCAGATTATTCATTCTAACACCCATCCATGTCCATTAACCATCTAGCACGCCTTCCATATCCTCAGCTCCATAACACATAAATTCAAATCTCCCAAGTCAGCATAAATAAAAAATCCTTTGGCTGCACTAGGTCTCTGTGATTATGCCTCCATGGCTTAGGGAGAAGCATGCCAACCTCTCACCGCTGGGTCTGTGGTTCAAATCCCAGTTACTCCATGTAAAATCTGTGCTGGACAAAACAGAAGCAGACTGGTTTTTCTCCGGGTACTCTAGTTTTCCAGACAAACTTTTATTCCACCAACACTCTCCACCATCATTTAATTTTATCAGTCATTTATTCAATCGCTGACTCAGAGGAGTGCGATAGGCTTCGACAGTCGGCACAGTTCATATCTTCACAACTAGATGGAATATTCCAATGTCAACAATAGACATTACACCATCTTGTTTTTATTTCATGTCGAGCTGGCTGAACCGACATGCCATGCGTTTTGTATCCCCCACCCATTAACAATTTGTTTACCGTTAAGTATTAGAAAAAACAATCCCATCCATGACCTACACTACATTCTGCCTGTGACGTCCCAACCTCCATTCACAGTTCCATCTTCATTCACGTTTGTTTACCCGCCAACCTAGCACGTCAGGGTTCGACAACCACCATCCATCTCCATTCATGTTTCCCATTAAAACACTCTCATCCATGACCTGTGCTACATTCCGTAATCTGCTGTGACGTCGCAACCTCCATTCACGGTGCCATCTTCATTCACGTTTATTTACCCGCAAACCTAGCACGTCAGGGTTCAACAACCACAGCCATCCACCGCCATTCATGTTTTCCATTCAAAACACTCCCGTCCATGACCTACCTCACATCCCGTAATCTGCTGTGACGTCACACACACACCAGTTGACCGTTCAAATCTGACGATTCATTCACCGACAAAGATTCGGAAACCTTCGGCAACACTCGGATCTCATCGGGCTCAAAGCAAAGCTATATAGCCCAGGATAATATCAGAGAAGGCGCTCAGTCCAAGAGAGAGACTGGGTCGAGGAGGGTCTCGTGCAGAGCCTCTTCCATCCTTCCCACCTCGTCCCCCAACCCACCCTTCCCTCCCCCTCCCTCCCCCACCCTCCCTCCCCACCCCCCACTCCACCCACACCCCCTCAAACCGGTTCCTGGACCCTCCAAGGTTTGTTTACCTTCCGGGGTCCCGGCGACCTTGGGGGTCAATGACCTACCTCAAGGTCATTGATCATGACCTACCTCAAGGTCATTGACCTTGCCACGCCCCCCTCATTTGCATAAATAACGGTATTTGAAGCAGAACCCCCACAGCCTCTCTACTACAGCGGCTAACATGAGCGTGATTTTCGCCCGGGTTCCTCCCTCCAACCAAATGCCGGTATAGTACCTTATTTCGAATCACGGGGCACCTACCCCATTCCCATACACTACAACGGGCATCACAAAAACACATATTTTAAGAAAAGTGTAACACACTCAAGTAGGCCTACATGGGACTGATGACCAAGATGTACCAATTCATTAAATAAATTATCAACAACAATATAAATTAAGTTTCTATCCATTTATCAATTATTAGGATGTCACATAATTACTGTTGTTTTTTAAGTTTGTTGTTTTATAAGATACTAGCAGGTACCCGCGGCTTCGCTCGCGTCATAGTCGTGTCATATTGTTATTCAATGAAATGCAGGTTTAACCCCGGAAGCACCCCTTTAGAACCTGAATATCCAAAAATCCCTCCTTAGTAGACGTTTTCGACACACAACAAACATATCCCCAAAATATCATTATTCTAACTTGAATAGTTTTGGTTGGTCGATGAGAGTGAATATCCAAAAATCCTTCCTTAGTGGACGTTTTTCTTCCAGAATTTCACCCCTCCCCATGGGCCCCTTAAATTGGATTTATGAAAAAACGGTCGAACACCTATTTATTTAATGATTTATTTATTAAGCTGATTGTTTTACTCTGAGTTTCAAACTCCTCGCCTATCTCGTTTAAGAAATGCACGCTCCGTTAGGAATCCTTCAACACCCACTTTTCACCCCTTTCACTCATAATATACACCACATCGAAAAACCATTAGACATGTGTCAGCTTATTTTTAATGATTAGTTTATTTGGCAAGTATCTCATCCCCAAATGAAACCACTCGTGAGATATTGTTATTCAATGAAATGCACGTTTACCACCTTAACACCCCTTTAGAACCCGAATATCCAAAAATCCTTCCTCAGTGGTCGTTTTCGACATACAACGAAATTATCCCCAAAATTTTATGTTTCTAACTTCAATAATTTGGCTGGACGATGATGAGTGAGTAAGTCAGGACATTTCCTTTCATTTATTTTTCAGAATTTCACCCCTCTCATGAAACCCTTTAAATTGGATTTATGAAAAAAAAACGGTCGAACACCTATTTACTTATTTTTAAGCTGTTCTTCCCCCCTGAGTTGGATGAGTGAGTGAGTTAATCAGAACATTTTCTTTCCTGTTTTTTCCCAGAATTTCACCCCTCTCCAAGGGCCCTTTAAATAGCATTTATGAGAAAACAGTCGAACACCTATTTATTTATATTTTGAGCTGTTTTTCTTCCGCTGAATTTCAAACTTCTCGCCTATGTCATTTAAGAGAAACACGCTCCGTGAAGAATCCTTTAACCCCCAATTTTCACCCCTTTCACCTCATAATATACACCATATCGATAAACCCTTAGACATATGTCTGCTTATTTAATGATTAATGTATATGCCGAATATCACATCCCCAAATGAAACAACTCGTGAGATATTGTTAATCAATGAAATGCAAGTTTAACCACCTTAACACCCCTTCAGAACATGAATATCCAAAAATCCATCCTCAGTGGACGTTTTCGACATAATATAACGAAATTTCAAGTTTCTAACAGCAATGGGTTTGGCTGGGGGATGATGAGTGAATATCCAAAAATCCTTCCTTAGTGGACTTCTTTCCCCAGAATTTCACCCCTCCCCATGAGCCCTTTAAATTGCATTTATGAAAAAACGGTCGGCCACCTATTTACGTATTTTTCAAGGTGATTCCCCCCCCCCCCCTGAGTTTCATACTTTATGCCTCTGTCTTTTTAGAGATACTTGCTCCGTTAAGAATCATTCAACCCCCACTTTGCACACATGAAAATGAAAATCCACAGCCTGCTTCCAGTCTCCGACCGGGTCAGGAATGGAATGAATGAAGCCCCCATCTAGCGGCGAGGTTTTGAACGGTGCCGGCTGCCGAGGCCTGACGCACTCCTCTGGAGCAATGATTAAATAAATGACAGATGAAATGAAATGATAGTGGAGAGTGTTGCTGGAATACAAGTTTGACAGGGAAAACCGGAGTACCCGGAGAAAAACCTGTCTGCCTCCGTTTTGTCCAGCACAGATCTCACATGGAGTGACCGGGATTTGAACCACGGACCCAGCGGTGAGAGGCCAGCGTGCTGCCGCCTAAGCCACGGAGGCAATACTTTTCACACATACACCTCATAATATACAATACATCGAAAAACCCTCAGACATGTGTCTTCTTATTCTTAATGATGATTTTATATGCCGAGTATCGAATCCCCCAAGGAAACCAATCGGGAGATATTGTTATTCAATTAAATGCAGGTCTACCCCCTTAACACCCCTTTAGAACCCGAATATCCAAAAATCCTTCCTCAGTGGACGTTTTCGACATACAACGAACATAACCCCAAAATTTCATGTTTCTAACTTCAATAATATTGGCTGGGCGAGATGAGTGAGTGAGTAAGTCAGGACATTTTCTTTCATTTATTTTTCAGAATTTCACCCCTCTCATGAACCCCTTAAATTGGATTTATGAAAAAAAATACGGTCGAACACCTATTTACGTATTTTTAAACTGTTCCTACCCCCTGAGTTTGATGAGTGAGTGAGTTAATCAGTTAGAAAATTTTCTTTCCTGTTTTTCCCCCCAGAATTTCACCCCTCTCCAAGGGCCCCTTAAATAGGATTTATGAAAAAACAGTCGAACACCTATTTACTTATATTTTAAGCTGTTTTTCCCCGCTGAATTTCAAACTTCTCGCCTATGTCGTTTAAGAGATACACGCTCCGTGAAGAATCCATCAACCCCCAATTTTCACCACTTTCACCTCATAATATACACCACATCGATAAACCCTTAGATATATATCAGCTTATCTTTAATGATTAGTTTATATGCCAAATATCTCATCCCCAAGAAACAACTCATGAGATATCGTTATTCAATGAAATGCACGTTTACCCCCCCCCCCCCCCTAAGACCCCTTTAGAACCTGAATATCCGAAAATCCTCCCTTAGTGGACGGTTTTGACACACAATGATCATAACCCCAAAATGTCATGTTTCTAACTTCATTAATTTTGGCTGCGCGATGGTGAGTGAGTCAGGACTTTTTCTTTCAATTTTCTTTTTTCAGAATTTCTCCCCTCCCCATGAACCCGTTAAATTGGGTTTATGAAAAAAAAAAACTGTCGAACACCTATTTACTTATTTTTAAGCAGTTTTCCCCCCTGAGTTTGATGAGTGAGCCTGTCAGTCAATCAGCTAGGACACTTTCTTTCCTGTTCCTTTTCCCAGGAATTTCACCACTCCCCATGGGCCCCTTAAATTGGATTTATGAAAAAAAAGGTCAAACATCTATTTACTTATTTCTTCAGCTGATTTTTATCCGCTGAGTTTCAAATTCCTCGCCTAACTCGTTTAAGAGATACACGCTACGTTAGGAATCCTTCAACCCCCCACTTTTCACCCCTTTCACCTAATAATACACACCACATCGAAAAACCCTCAGACATGTGTCTTCTTATTTTTAATGATGAGTTTATATGCCGAGTATCACATCCCTCAATGAAACTAATCCGGAGATATTGATATTCAATGAAATGCAGGTGTATCCCCTTAACACCCCTTTAGAACCTGAATATCCAAAAATCCTTCCTTAGTGGGCGTTTTCGACTTACAACGAACATATCCCCAAAATTTAATGTTTCTAACTTTAATAGTTTTGGCTGGGTGATGATGAGTCAGTCAGTCAGTCAGTCAGTCAGGACACTTTGTTTTACATAATAGACTAGCAGAAGTACTCGCTCTTCGAACGGTCTTCGGTATTAATAACCGGACGTTATCAATTGAGCTAATGTTGCAATGTTGTCATTCCTTCGTAAGTTTATCAGAACGAAGTTAGTTTTCTGGGTATGTCGCAGACACTGTTAATTTAAGGGCCCTAAAACGTGGTTTTCGGAAATCCTTTATAGACTCCCTAGTTTTGTGTCACACATTGAGAAGTGCAACATATGCTTTGGTCGTCTTTCTAGGATAATTTTTATTTTTCGCCTATTTTAGCATGTATTTTGAAAAGTTGTTCCTTATACTCACCCTTCTATGAGAAGTACGTTGAAGAGTTTTCTAAATGATTGGTGTATTGACTCATAGTTACAATACCAAATTTTACGATGCTCCAAGCATCCGAACAAGAACTATAGGCGTACATAAACATAAAGATATATCAACCACACAGTATGAAACAAAATCATCTTTACGATGAACCCGTTTGTCGCCAAAAATATGATTAGTTAAAATGTGCTCTCAAACTAAATTCACCTGATGTGTACTTCCTGACGTGAAAATAATATTGAATACCTCGTAGACGAAACGCAATATACAGTATGTCAAATAAAAACTGACCCTCACCGTTGTGGAAAGTCCCCATCCCCAGGAAGACCCCTTTAATAAATTATAAAGGCTTGTGGTGCAAGAAAATTCGGGATTTTTAGCCTCCATTGGCCCAAATACCCAAAAGCTGCAAAAATCACTATTCCAATCAAGGAAATTTTGAAAATAATCTTGCTGTTTGGATATATAATAGACCTTCTGTACAACATATCGCATATCGCACGTGTAAGTCACGTGTAAAATTTCTAGGGTACCCCTTGAACCCCTTAATTGCATTGTTGAATTTTACAGTCTATGTTTGATTCCACGGTAACGTTATAGCCATTTGCAAACTTTCACAGAAATTTAATAAATTGAGTGGCATTGCTTCCTACAGAAATAGATGGAAAGTTGGATGTCACCCCTTGTGATACTGTAGTCATGGTTACCGGCTTGCATTACTTCATTAGTTTATTCATGTTCTTCTTCTTCTCCTTCTTCTTCTTCTTTCGGATGGGCCAGCTAAGGACCACGACGTTCAACTTTTGAGCTTGGCGAGCGACTTTATGTTTGCCCAATATTCGCGCATTCTCTGGCTATTTTTCTCATCCGAGTTTTGTTTCTCACACTGAGACGCTGAAAATGAGCTTTGTCTCGTCTTTTTACGCCCATTTCAGCAAACATTTTAAGGGGGTAGGCCCTCTTTTATGAGAGGAATGGAGAAGAGTTACATCAGTGATTACTTTCGTGCATCTGATGGACATCAGTACCAAATTTTACGTTGATCCACTCAGCCGTTCTCGAGTGATGCGCGTGCAAAGTTGTACACAGACAAACAAACAAACAAACAGACATACAGACAGGCAGACAGACAGACAGACACCAATTTTGTTTTTGCGCGCAACCGTCATAAACCAGTCTGAAACGCGTTAGTAACTCAAATTTCCGTAAACATTCCGAAAAAACAGACAAACTTTCATTTTAGGTAGATTTCTTTAGAAAGCTAACTATTGCAATGGGTCCCATGTTTCGACTTCCGGAAAATTTCGACATATCTTCGCGTTTCACATCCCCCAGACCCCAAAACCACCGTCAGTTCAAAAGTTTATATATAATTTATGTATATATGTATCTATCTATCTATATATATATATCAGTTTCTTGTGGACACGATAACAGCCGTAATTTTGCACCAATCACTTTGAATTTTTTACATAATATGTATCCCTATAAAATCTCGGTCGAGTTCGTTAATGGGCAAAATCGGTCAAAGAGGGTAAAAATGGGGGGCTTTTTTCGAAAAAGTGAAATATCGCTATAACTCTCTTAATACATGAAATATCGAATCCCTTCAAAGTTCATAATATGTGTCGGATAAGTGCCAAAAATTTATGTCAAATAAGTTTTTTGATAGCACCAACCATTGACCAAAGGGGTGGGAAAAAGTGGGTTTTTCGGGAAACATTAATCATATCTCTGTTAATAGGCACAATATCAAAACCGCACAAAATGGACAATATTCCTCCAATAATTACCTAAAACTTTTGTCTGAAAGAATTTTTGATATGACCCACCATTACGCCACGGGGTGAACAAAATGATTTAAATTATAAGAAAATGCCAAGTGCCAAGAGAGGTTGCCATGACAACTTTACTTTTAATTGATAAGGGATGACCATCAGCAGTTGCTATGACAACGCCACTGCACGAGATCACATTCAGTTTTCATATGTCAGTGGGAAGCGACTTCGGTATCGGAACTGGTAGCATGCTGAACTTCTATGCCCAAGGTCGCGGGTTCAAACCCGGCTGAAGTCGACGGATTTACTAAGAGCGCTAAAAAACCTGAGTTTGCTTTCCTTCGGAGGGGAAGTTCCAACGTTCGTTGCGAGTTGCTGATTGAGGTGGCATCTAGTAGCCAAGTTCACAGCTAGGTGTCGTTGACGGCAGTATTTTAGGTAGATTTCATTAGAAAGCTAACTATTGCAATGGGTACCATGTTTCGATTTCCGGAAAATTTCGACATATCTTCGCGTTTCACATCCCCCAGACCCCAAAACCACCGTCAGTTCAAAAGTTTATATATAATTTATGTAATATATGTATATATATGTATATCAGTTTCTTGTGGACACGATAACTGCCGTAATTTTGCACCAATCACTTTGAATTTTTTACCGAATATGTATACCCATAAAATCTCGGACGAGTTCGTTACTGGGCTAAATCAATCGAAGGGGATGAAAATGGGGGACTTTTTTTTTCGAAAAAATGAAATATTGCTATAACTCTCTTAATATGTGAAATATCGAATCCGTTCAAAGTTCATACTATGTGTCGGATAAAGCTCAGAAATTTATGTTTGAAACGTTTTTTTTGATAGCACCAACCATTGACCAAAGGGGTGGGAAAAAGTGGTTTTTTCGGGAAACATTAATCATATCTCTGTTAATAGGCACAATATCAAAACCGTACAAAATGGACAATATTCCCCTAATAATTACCTAAAACGTTTGTCTGAAAGAATTTTTGATATGAGCCACCATTGCGCCAAGGGATGAGAAAAATGATTTCGGAATTATAAGAAAATGCCAAGAGCTATCAGTGGTTGACATGGCAACACTACTAAATTGATGAGGGATGAGCCATCAGACGTTGCCATGACAACGCACTTGCGCGAGATCAGATTCAGATTTCCATCTGACTGTGTGAAGCGGCTTCGGTGACGTAACTGGTAGCATGCTGAACTTCTATGCCCAAGGTCGCGGGTTCAAAGCCGGCCAAAGTCGTCGGATTTTCTAAGAGCGCTAAAAATCCCTCAGTAAGCTTTCCTTTGGAGGGGAAGTTCCTACGTTCGTTGCGAGTTGCTGATTGAGGTGGCATCTAGTAGCCAAGTTCACAGCTGGGTGGCGTTGACGTTAGTATCTGGTAGCAACATTAGGAACTACTGCTTGAAATTTAGCGTCTGCATTCCTTACCTGAATTACAGACTAATACCGCCATCACAATTCACACCGTTTATCAGACAGATTCTACACTCACCCAAAGTACACGGGGTTATATGACCGCGTTGTCGCAGCCCCTAAACTGTGGAACCAACCAACATCTCTGCGGGAGATATAATTTTGCGTGAAGAAGTAACAGACCGTTACATAGTTACACATCAGTGTCGAAACCTTGCATAAGGACAGTGTGACCACAAGTATAACAAGTAGTTCCGTGAAGAACTGTACAGCCTATTTTCATATATCCTGCTCATGTTAATTGCCTCTATCAACATACAAAATTTCAGTTTAATTGCTGTATCAGATTCGTAGATATTGAGAACCGTCTAAATATTTCCGATGGTCGCCAGGTTGGATTTTTATTTTTGTACTATTATATTAAGATTATTGTGTAAGTGAGGTATTCAAACTTCAATCGCATGATTAGAACACAAGAAGTAAAAACGAGATTTTAAAATTACGCACAGCAGCCATCTTGTAATTATGCAAACAATTGAAATAAATTAGATGCCAGTGGATCAACATTTGTGTAAGCATTTAAAACGTGCAACGTTTCACGGCACTCGGATAGTTAATTCGCGAGAAACGTCCATTTAAATATTTATACTTCGCGTCGCCGCCATGTTGGATTCGTGCTCACCAGGTTACTGAAAGTCCTATAGGTGAACATATGTTCATAGTCTCTATGAACATAAAAATTTCAGTTTGGTTGCTGTAAAAGATTCATATATATTGAGAACCGTCTAAATATTACGGAAGCTTGCCATTTAGGATTGTTATATGTATAGGCCATAGAGTTATGTACCATTCAAGGTCACTTATTGCCTAGGTTCATTATTCAAACTTTCACTTCGATCGCATGATTACGACACAAGAAATAAAATCTTAATTTTAAAATTTCGCACAGCCGCCATTTTGAGGTTATGTAAACAATTGAATTAAATTAGATGGCAGTACATTACAATCTGCAAAATCATTTACTGTACCACATTTCACTGCGCTCAGAGAGTTAACTCACGAGAAAAGTCTATTAAAATATTTCAAATTCGCTTGGCCGCCATGTTCGTTTTGTACTTTACAGGTTTATGAATTACACATAGGTAAACTTGTATCAGTACCCTTTATCACCGTACAAAATCGCAGGGTGATATCTGTAATAGTTTCGGGGATATAGAATGTCAGTGAAATATTTCGCACAGCCGCCATTTTGAGGTTATGTAAACAATTGAACTAAATTAGACTCCAGTGCATTGCAATGTGTATATATATTTGCTGTACCAAGTTGCATTACGTTTGGATAGTTAAATCGCGAGAAAAGTCTATTTAAAAGTCTCCACTTCGCTTGGCCGCCATGTTGGTTATGTAGTAACCAGGTTTTTGAAAGTTTCATAGGTGAACTTCTAGTAGTACCCTTTATCACCGTACACAATTTCAGGGCGATATCCGTTATAGTTTCGGAGATACTGAATGCTAGTGAAATATTTCGCACAGCCGCCATGTTGGATTGGTGAGACGTAACAAAATTCGATGGGCACGGTCGACGTCGCCGGGAATAGTGCTATGAACTTACCGAGTTTCAGTGAAATCGCTCCAGCCGTTTAGATTTTATTAGGGGGACACACACACACACCTCACACACACACACACACACACACACACACACACACACACACGGACAAAAGGTGATCTCATAAGCCTATTTTTTCAAAATTGAAAATAGGCTAAAAATGGACTCCAAATGACAAGAAGGTTACCGTCCCCGTAAGACAATAAAATGTTTAAAATATGTTTAAAATGAAGAAAAACAAAGTTAATTAATCTCCAATTATAAAATACTTTCACGCGATAAATGAGGTCTGATCCTTCTACGAAAACCTGCATATTCTGCCTATTTTCGCCTATCTCCAAGTTTGTCCGGTGAAATCTACCTCCGCCTTCCGGCGTGCCGAGAGGACTTTTTTTTATATATAGAGAGATTTATTTTTGTTCGCCAATGCTATTTACAGGAGGCCATGACAAGAATTGGGGGTATTCCGGTATTAATTGTTGATATACAAACACAAATAGAACTTACAAAATTGGAGGTTAGGGTCCTTCTAAAGCACTACTGAAAAAAATATTACAAAGATTCTCCCGCGGCTCGAAGAATATGTGAAGTGGAAGAAGAAGGTGTCGTTAGTGAGCGTGTGGTTTCAACGTTTCAATACTGGAGAAGAAAACACTACAGATTTGCCGTGTTCTGAAAGACCTAAAATATGGGATATTGAGAATATACGCAGATTTCTGGAAGGAAATCCGCAAAGAAGTACTCGTAGTGTATCAGAAGAACTTGGTGCATCAAAGGATACCATACATCGCCAGATTAAGGAACTTGGAAAATCACACAGAAGCTGTATATCCCTGAACAGGCTTAACGTCGAGTAGATATCTGCCGTTAGCTTATCGGTAAACCCATGGATGATAGATTTATCATGAGAATTGTCACATATGATGAAAAATGGGTCTACAGTATTATCGCAACGCTGACGCTTCGAAAAAAATGATTCAGTCCCCGTCAACCTGTCACAGTCATCGTTGAAAAGGATCGGTTCGGCCCCAAAGTGATGTGTGTCTGGTGAAATTTTGAAGGAGTGATTCACTGGGAGTTTGTTCCAAAACGGGCCTACAGTCAATGCGGATTTTTATTCTCAACAACTGGATCGAGGTCATGAAATTTTGAGACGGAGATACCCAGCATTAGTTAACCGAAATAGAGTTCTCTTGCAGCAGGACAATGATACTGCACGAACCACCATGGAAATAATTCAGGAATTGGGAGGCGTCGAACTGCTACCACTTCCAGCCTACAGCCCTAATCTTGCGCTTTCAAATTACCATATCTTTCGATCCATGGCCCATTTCTTGCGTGGAAGAAATCTAGAAAACATTGAAACTGTGGAAGTTGGTCTCGACATATGACATATTAGATGGCGTATTAAGCAGATTGATGTTGTTCCAATTACGACACGCATCAAAACCCAGAGACTGGTACCGTCGCGGGATAATAAACCACGCTGAGAGATGGCTCAAGACCATATAATCTAATGGTCTCTACTGAATAGTTTAATCGTTTAATATCTTGTCAGAAAACTTTCCAATTAAAATTTTCTTAAAAAAAACGACATTACTTATGAGACATCCCCCATATTTGCTTTTTTTTTCCTTCAACAGATTTGTAGAATTAGATTTCCACGACCGCAGTGGTGACAGATGAACGCTTTATGGTATTGGGTCGTGCAATGCACAAACAATGAAAGTCATGTACATGGAAGATAGAGAATTAATATGTCTGACCCATACGGAATTCCAACCCACCGTCTTGGGATTTGCACGCCGATGCTCTGACCGCTAAGCTAATGGGGAGCACTTAAAATCACACTTGTCTGTGTTTTGTTGTTGCTTATTTTGGGGCCTTGCGACATCATGGTCATGTATCCCCGTGTGCTTAAGTGTGTGGGTGTATAATTTATGTGATAATCTGTTTTATTGTGATGGTTGTACTAGTGTGTGCATTTGTAAATTGGGGATAGGATTGGAAAGGAGGCAGCCGGGGTCTTAAGTTAGGAACCATCCCTGTATTTGCCTTGAGTAGAAGTGGGGAAACAACGGAAAACCACTTCCAGGATGATGTGGGAATCGAGCCCTCCTATTTTCAGTTTTGCGTCACGAGGCTGAGTGTGCCCCGTTCCAGCCCTCACACCACAATTAACTTTTTTCAGACATGTTTATTTGATACTTATCACTATCACGTTATCACCCAGACCTCCGGGGCGACACCCAGAACGCTAACCGCTACACCACGAGGTGGTCTCTCTTGTCAGTGACACGTCTATGAAGCTAGCCTGCGCCTGCCTATCATATTGTGATTGTTGCCCGCTGTGGGCTATCTAAAGATTTCAAGAATTGGATTTTCACGACCGTGATGACGACAGTTTTGATGATCCATTCACCTGAATACTAGGAATTAGTATGATTGCATTTTCCACCTATTATAAAGCCTTCACATGTTAATATTTAATACACTACTTAACACACCGTAATTCAGTAGTTTACGTTGCAAGTTGTGACTTACTTTCTAACCTTTTTCAAATAAGAAAGTTAAACGCGTTGAACATTTTCCTTATAGTACAGGACCTGACTTCGACAAAACGATGCGCCGTGTGTTGATAATTGGAATACCACAGACTACGCAGTTTCAAAAAAAAATAATGTGACAATCCCATTTTCAAATTACAGATGTAATTACTTTATAATAGGTGGAAAATGCACACATACTAATTCCTAGTATTCAGGTGAATGGATCATCAGAACTGTAGCTGAAATGAGTGACGGCTTTTCCTAAAGCCTTGCTAAAACTAGTGTGTTCTGTGACCACATGACAGTTGGTATATTGACAACACTAGTACTTTGATATAAATGTACAAAACATGTAATCCTACACTGAATGAGATAAACGCTTAGATCCCAATGCTCTGTGGTGTTATTTATCGAGACAGACAGGTTTATGTTGTAAAACAACTGAATTCTGTTACAGATTTGTAATATATCGGCTGTCATGAATTACAGGACGTCATTATAATAACTAACATATTATCCAAGAGCTTTGAGATACCATTTTTGGGGGAGTGATAAGCATTATTTAGTAATGTACACTCGTGTTCATATGATTCCCACGCATTATATTTTCCAGGCAGCTCAATGGGAAGGGGCAAGCGGGAAGTGGTACTACGCGATGGAGGATCAGGGATGTTTTGTCGTCTAGTCTACAATCTAATATGTTTGTCTAGAATGGGGGTATTACATTGCTGGTCAGTAAGCAATATTCCTTTTTATTAACACGACTCCAGGATTGGTGTTCCCAACTTGTACAAACAACTACGCTACTGCAAGTTAAATTCGTCGATGGAGAGTCACACCACGGTCGGAAGTGCCGTATTTACTTTTCCAGGAGAACGATTAATAATAATAATGTCATTTAGACTTTCACGGCCCGTGTTACTATTCATAATGTTGAATTTTGGGCTTATGCCGTGTTTTATTATATTAATATTCGACGCGTTTCGAAAGAAACCATGTCTTTCTTCGTCAGGAATAATCTGGAATACGACAATGTTGCTAAGAGAAAGCAACGAAGAACATATAGAAGGTGCCCAAAGATGGACGCCATTATAGCCCCATGTTAGGGACAACGGAAAGCAGCAGTGAATTACATTCTCAGGGTTCTGATAATAGGTAGCCAGGATTCACTGAGATTGTAGCCGGTGTCGCGGTTGAAATTATCTGGGTGTTTACGTATTTCAACCGCCTCCCTGATGATTCTGGGACAATATTGCTTTATACGGGCAAGAACATCCACTCCTTGGAACATGACATCATGGCCAGGTGTTAAAGCATGATCGGCAACAGCTGATTTATCAGGTTGAAGGAGCCTGATACATCTATTATGATCCTTAATGCGAGTGCATATTGTTCTCGAAGTCTGCCCGATGTAAACCTTGCCACAAGTACAGGGAACTCTGTAGATACCCGGTTGTTGCAATTTAGGCAAACTGTCCTTAGTTGGTCGCAGGAGTTGCCTAATCTTAACAGAAGTTCCAAATACAGTCCGTATGTTGTACCGACGTAGGATTTTAGCAATACGATCCGTCGTGTTATGTATGTACGGAAGGTAAGCAGTTCCTCTTACATCTCTTTTCTCAACTGACGTCCTATTATTATTTGTTGGTTTCAGAACCGTAGAAATCAAAGCCTTGCTATAACCGTTGCTCTCAAAGGTGGTTCGCAGGGTGTTAATTTCTTCTTGTAAAGAAGACACTTCACAAATCCTCCTAGCCCTGGTAGTTAGAGTTGTAAGGATACCATGTTTCTGGGCAGGGTGATGGTGAGAACTTGCGTGGAGATATCTATTGGTGTGTGTTGGCTTACGAAAAACGCTGTGTCCTAAAGATCCATCCTCTTTCTTGGTGACGAGAACATCTAAAAAAGGTATTTTGCCGTCAGATTCTTTTTCCATGGTGAAACAAATAGAACGGTGCTGGAGATTAAGGTGATCCAGGAAATGGCTAAGATTTTCCTCACCTTCCGTCCAAACAACGAACGTGTCATCCACATAACGCCACCAGATCTTCGGTTTGAAAGGAGCCGACGAAAAAGCTTTCTCTTCAAAGTTCTCCATGAAGAAATTAGCCACAACAGGAGAGAGAGGACTACCCATGGCCACACCATCAGTCTGCTCATAAAAATTCCCATTCCATAGAAAGTAGGAGGAGGTCATGCAGTGATAAAAAAGTCTTGTGATGTCTTCAGGAAAAAAGCCATTAATGAGAGACATAACACCATCAATAGGTAGGCTACTCTCGTAAACAGAGACACCACGTCGAGACTCACTAGGATATCACCCGGCTGAAGTGTTATAGCTTTCAACTTTTCCACGAAGTGTGTGGAATCCTTAATGTACGAAGGCGTGTTACCCAGAAGCGGCTGAAGTAGTCTACCTAGGTATTTGGAAAGGGCATATGTAGGAGAACCAATCGTACTAACAATAGGTCTAAGTGGGACATCTTCCTTATGAATTTTAGGAAGACCATACAGTCTAAGAGGAATAGCATCCCCTGGAAGGAGAGTCTTCGCTGCATCCGCTGGAATAGATGATTGCTTGATCAATTTGACGGTGACATTTGAGTAGCGAGTAGTAGGATCACGACTATTAATCCTATATACAGGATCTGATAACAAAGACGAGATCTTGGAATCATAATCAACCTTATCCAACACCACTGTCGCGTTACCCTTGTCAGCGGGGAGAACGATAATATCAGAATTGTCCCTTAGATCTTTAAGTGCCCGGCTTTCGCCTTGTTTTAAGTTGGTGTTAGGTGGCTTAGCGGTCTTGAGAACTCGGGAACATTCTTGCCTGGCTTCCTCGGCCTCTTCAGGCGTGAGGTGATGTACCGAGGATTCTACGGATGTAATAAGTTCTTCAATAGGAATTCTTCTAGGCGCTACAGCAAAATTGAGACCTTTAGCGAGAACTGCCTGTTGGGTATCATTTAGGGGCTTGCTGGACAAATTTACGACAACCTTGTCCCTCTTAGACCTATTGTTAGTACGATTGGTTCTCCTACATATGCCCTTTCCAAATACCTAGGTAGACTACTTCAGCCGCTTCTGGAACATACTACAGATACCACATTAACACAGGTTATCAGACTAATTCTACATACATACCTAGGTACATACATACACACCCCCAAGTACACGGGGCTAAATGACCACGAAATCCATGAAACAACAAGAACAAATCTCTTAATGACAAATTAACAGATAAGGCGAACTGAAAAATGAAATGAATTCAAATTGATTTTTTCTCTTCAAAACCTAATGTGAAAGGATGCCTTGACCAAGGAACACATCAGAAGAACTGAAGAAAATTTCCAGATTCCACAAGACGCTGTTCCCCCTACAACACAAGGGGTTATCACCTGGACGCTATGGGTGACGTATGGGCCCGTATGACTGTGTGCTAGGTATCTCAGCATCCGATCTGACAAGCAAAGCATTCTTTTAGCTCCATGCTCATAAATTGGTCACATGTCTTAAACACTGTTGCTTACTTAATATTCTACAAGAGGATGTCGCCATATGCAGAGGGGAGTGTTCTCCATGCTCACTAATTGGGTAGCGTGACTTGCGAGCATGACTCCAGCGTCATCGCCTCCAATAACTGATACCACCTCACTCGATCGACTCCCTCTTTATTGTGGTGTCGAGCTCTTTGTACTCTTACATACTGCGTAGCTCAGCAGCACACAGATCTGCAACGTCACTCCTCAAACGGAAAGATCACTCAGGATATGCCTCTCCAGCTCGTGCCCACCGGGTGAGGGCGTCCGGTTTGAGCCCATTGCACAACTCCGAGTGGTCCCCAATGCCTCACACTCTACCTCGCCAGGCTGGAGAGGCTTGTTCTGATTGGTCGTCGGCGTGGTGGCCCGTGGTCCTTCCCCAACCACTCTCTCACACCAGGCATACATTTAGCTCACTTACAAGTGGGCAGTTCACTTAGAGAGCCACGACCCAGGAAATAATGATTCAGTCACACCAAGAGGTGGTACAAAAGTGAAGATGAAAATTGCTATTCCTAATGTTGAATTTTGGGCTTATGCCGTGTATTATTATATTAAAATTCGACGCGTTTCGAAAGAAACCATGTCTTTCTTCGTCAGGAATAAACGGAAATACGACAAAAGATTGCTAAGAGAAAGCAACAAAGAACATATAAAAGGTGCCCAAAGATGGACGCCATTATAGCCCCATGTAGGGACTACGAAAAGCAGCAGTGTATTACTTTCTCAGGGTTCTGATAATAGGTAGCCAGGATTCACTGAGATTGTAGCCGGTGTCGCGGTTGAAATTATCTGGGTGTTTACGTATTTCAACCGCCTCCCTGATGATTCTGGGACGATATTGCTTTATACGGGCAAGAACATCCACTCCTTGGAACATGACATCATGGCCAGGTGCTAAAGCATGATTAGCAACAGCTGATTTATCAGGTTGAAGGAGCCTGATACATCTATTATGTTCCTTAAAGCGAATGCATATTGTTCTCGAAGTCTGTCCGATGTAAACCTCGCCACAAGTACAGGGAACTCTGTAGATACCCGGTTGTAGCAATTTAGGCAAACTGTCCTTAGTTGGTCGCAGGAGTTGCCTAATCTTAATCTTCTGTATCAGGCTCCTTCTACCTGATAAATCAGCTGTTGCTGATCATGCTTTAACACCTGGCCATGATGTCATGTTCCAAGGAGTGGATATAGAAAACTATTATGGGTATAAAAATAAGGTTATTGCATGGGTGAAATATTGGAACGCATATACATTTAATTAAAACAATCGTTTTATTAAAGCAGTCACGATTATATAATATAAATGAGCAGAAATTGAAATGAAATGTTTTAACAAAACTTATTTTCATACCAAAAATGAAAAGAAAATTCCAATTAATTATATGGACCAGTATTACTAATTCATTTTAACCTACTTTCAACATAAATATGAGTTGGAAGTAGGATTACGAGATCAAAGACGAAGCGATGTGCGTGTGTCTGTGAGTCCGTCAGTCTACCCTCTAATTAACTTCTGATTGGCTGCTGCGATCACAACGAAATTTTGTGCGGTGTAATGTTAATGACACCCGACTTCCGCGACTTTCATTAACATCACTGTTGCCATCTGTTAGAAATGCAGTAGGTGATACCCTGGTACCATCTGTAAAGTTACCTTTGAAAAATTCGCAAACGACTGACTCTATTTTGACCAACTTTGTACGAACATAGGCCTAACACACACCACTCACACACAACGTATACAATTTCAGACTACTTCAGGGTTTTCAATTGTTAGTAGCAACCATACAGTTACCAATGAATAACACGCAAACGACTGACCCTACATACAATAAATTTTGTATGAAAATGGGGCATAGTACACACTCATGATTTCTTAAATTGTATATTTTTATAATGTTCCCATATGATGATAAAAGGTGATACCAACCTTGCCGTTAACCTAGAAAAAATCACTAACCACTGACCCAAATTTGAATAAAATTCGTATAAAAATTAAGTCCACTTCACGGTTTTAAACCGTTAGTAATATGTTATACCAAAATTACCACTGAACATATTACCAGTCACCAATAAGCAATTTATTAACTTAAGAGTACCGACAGCAGTGGCTACGCTGGCTAAAGTGCAACGTTAGGTCATGGAGCCAAGCTCTCTGCTGACTCGGTAGACGCGTGAGTTTCGAGCCCCACTGACGGCCGTCCTTGAAACGGTTTTCCGTGGTTTCCCATTTTCAACACCAAGCAAATGCTGGGACGGTACCTTCCGACAGTCCACGGCTGCTGCCTTCCACATCCTTGCCCAGTTTCATTCATCTTCATCCATTACATCTCCCACCAAGACGCGCAGGTCGCCCACGGGCGTCGCCTAGAAAGACCTGCACTCGGCCTCTCAAAGAGGCCACACGACAAAAAAAAAACTTAAGAGTAATAATAATAATAATAATAATATCGAATGGCCTCGGGTGCCGGGTGCAAGCTTTGTTATTTGACACCCAGAGGGTAGCTTGCATGTCAAATTACGTTGTTCCTTGAAGCACTGTGAAAGTCAAGGAGGTTAGATATCTACGCTCCTTGAACACTATATCGCTTTCTAGTAGAGAAATGAGGAACTTTGTATTGGCGGAAACTTCCAAGATTAATTTTGCCATTATGAACACGGCCTACTGAATTCAAATGGGTTCTTTGACATGTCAACATCGTATGACATGCGTGTCGTATTTTTGCCGCCTTTCAAAAATCACTTACCACGGCCAGGAGTGAACCTGCAAACTTGGGGTTAGTAGACCGACACGTTAACCACTCACCCACCGTGGCAAGCAGTGTTCTAGTAAATATTGTAAAATCGAGGTATGTACCTGTAACACAGCATTATCAGTAGTAGGATAAGCAATAGGAAGCTGTTCTTAAGAACGAATTTCCAGAACTCAATCAAATTATGAGTAAATGTAAATGTAACATGAAATCCTTTGAATAACTCATAATGGATACATCCAGTGTTGAAAAATTTTGAAGGGGCAAAGCGCTCATCAGAAACTACTTTAAGGCTACCCTGAATAACTCTTTACATAATATTGTGGAAAGTAAGCTATTTTGTTCTTTACGGAACATCTTGTTGAACCTGGTTTTCACTTAAATATTTTTTAAATGTTGGATCTAATAGACGATGTGTAACCTATTTAAAATACGCACGTCAGCAAGAAGTGATTGTACCTATAGAACGATATTTGCGTTTTACTAGTATAACATTCATGAATGAAAACGTTTATTTTCATATGCATGGGAGTCCGAATCTGCACACAAATCTTAGCGCAAAATCGTGAAGCTTTGGAAACGGTTCATTAGGGACGTATAACTATAAGTCTATCAAATTAGGAGCAGTGGGAGGTCCAAAGTGTTCTTCAAACAAAACATGAAATCCTGAGTGTATTTGGATATCTAATATTACGATGTTCATGGAAGGACAGTATATACAGGATGTAACTAAATATGTGGGAAAGCTCCCGGGATTCGATAGAGGACCTGACAACAACCAAAACATGTCTTGTAAACATAATGGTGTGTGTGCGTTCGTTGCCGTGTTACAAGCATTGTTTGTGATGTGCATTACACAGACGGCGACACGATACTAGTTGGTCATTTGTGGAGGGCACACAAGCCACTTGTATGTTTCGTCGCTATTCAAGTCTGAGTGCATTCAGGGACCGACACCGTGGCCTGCTCGTTCTCCCGATCTCAACCAATTAGACTTCTACATATGGGCTCATTACCATGCCATTGTGTATGCCACACCTATTCATAACTTGGGCATGCTGCGTCAGCGATTAGAGCAACCATGTCAGCAGATACATAATAATAATAATGTTATTGGTTTTACGTCCCTTTTAACTACACTGGCTTTTAGAGACGCCGGGGTGCCGGAATTTTGCCCCGAAGGGGATCTTTAACGTGCCAGTAAATCTACTGACACGGCTCCCTCGCATTTGCGCACCCTCAAATGCCAGCTGACTGCGCCAGGTTTCGAACCTGCAACCTTGGTCTCAGCAAGCGAGAACGTTACCCCTGAGCCACGCAGCCAGACGTCAGCAGATACGACAGACGCCGGGAATATGGGAGTGTGTGAGACAGTCAATGATGCGGCGCATAGACGCCTGCATTACAGTTCGTGTTAGCCATTTTGAGCACGTTCTGTGAAGAACTGTAAGTAGTAACATACACTTTATCAACACAAATTACCAACCTGTATAGTGAAGCGGTCTGTGTTATGTACACCACAAACAATATTGTAAGACGGAAACGTAGGCAAATAAACCATATGTTTACAGGACATGTTTTGCTTGTTGTCAGGTCCTGTATCGAATCCCCGGTGCTTGCCCACATATTTAGTTACAACCTGTATATAGGCTACAGTATATATGACTCCGAAATATGAAATTGATTTATGAATAAATTTAGACTTCTTTGTAAGGCGAAAACCATGAAGACTATTTATTATTTCATTACGTTGGGTACAAAAATAAAAAACGGGTTTATGAATAAATTTATGTTACTCTCCCAGTAAGGAGAATTCATGAACATAATTTATTAATCTTCATAACCTTGTGTACTATAATAATTATCTTCAATCAAAGTTGAATTAGAATATAAAAAGGTTTCTGCATGACTTCTGATAGGCCATTGAATATGTCTTGGCGGGTCACTTATTGACCCGCAGTCCTAATTGACCACCCCCCTCCAGTTGGCCGATGTTATAAAATGTGCTGCTAGAGCATTGGTTCCCATGCTATAACGCGCTTATTTTGATGTAAGCTTCCAGTTGCTGATAGGTTTGCTCAGTTTATTCTGACCTTCCTGTGTATATTGATGTTATCTGTAAGTTTTTTTTTTGTCGTGTGGCCTCCTCAGAGGCCGAGTGCAGGTCTTTCTATTCGACGCCCGTGGGCGACCTGCGCGTCGGGATGGAATGGATGAAGATGAATGAAACTGGGCAAGGATGTGGAAGGAATCGGCCGTGGCCTATCAGAAGGTACCGTCCCAGCATCTGTAAGTTATAAACATACATATCAAACAACATCCTCAAGCAAGCATTAGTTCCCCAGCTAAACCACCAGTGAACAATTAAATGAAATACAGTACATACTGACAGACTGCAACTCCCATCCCCATCTTCGGTTACTGCACTCACCTGAAAGAAGAGAGGAACACATTCAGTCATAGTCTATATTTGCTAATAACTGTAGTGCTGATCAATGAGAAACAAGAAGGTAGAATAGATCGCTGAGAAAGAAATTTCACAAAGGTTAAATACGACATGTTTTTGATTTTCTGAGCTTATGACAAGATGTTTTCACTTAAAATATTATACTCGTATTTCATAAAATAAGCTCAGTTTATCTTTATATACAGTACAAGCTGTGCCCGGCATGCTTTGCAATGCCAATCAAAGAAAGTGTTGGCAGTGTAATTTTGTTTCTTGAAATGCTTTTGGATACACAGTATCTTTTTCAATTTCCGTTACTGCCTCTCAACTATCGTAAAATGGATTTACTAATTTAGAAACATTATGGGAGCGTGCACAACAACTCACCAAAGTTTCATCGCAATCGGACGATTGGTATATGAACGCATACGGGACTTTATTGAAACGCTTCACGCGCCATCGCTCATTTGTTGAATCTACTCGTGCACTACCTATTGTAAAACGGATTCACTAAGCTAGAAACCTTCCTTGGAGTGTACTCAACATCTCACCCAAGTTTCATCGTAATCGAATGAAAGGTATGTGAACGCATACGGGACTTTATTGAAACGCTTCGCGCGTCGTCACTCATTTGTTGAATCTACACGTGTGCTACCTATTGTCAAATGGATTTACTAAGCCAGAAACATTTCCTTGAGTGTACACAACAATTCACGAAAGTTTCATCACTATCGGACGAATGGTATATGAACGCATACGGGACTTTATTGAAACGCTTCGCGTGTCGTCGCTCATTTGTTGAATCTACTCATGCGCTATCTATTGTAAAATGGATTTACTAAGTCAGACACCTTCCCTGGAGTGTACACAACATCTCACCCAGGTTTCATCGCTATCGGACGAATAGTAAATGAACGCATATGTGACTTTATTGAAACGCTTCGCGCGTCGTCGCTCAATAGTTGAATCTACTCGTGCGCTACCTATTGTAAAATGGATTTTCTAATCCAGAAACCTTCCTTAGAGTGTACTCAACATCTCACCCAAGCTTCACCGTAATCGAATGAATGGTATGTGAACGCAAAGGAGACATACACACACACACACACACACACACATACAATGCTAAATAATTGTAAGCCGGTTAGGGTTTAATTGTTGTGATCAATTCAGCAGATGTTGAAAATTTCTCTTTCTACTTTCAAACCAAACCTGTCCAGAAATACATTTGGAAATGTTGTTAGTGCACAAAATTATCGAAAAAAAAACCACAACGAGATTGGCAATAATAGAGAATACATTTGTTGTTGTGTTGATCAACTATTTACCAAATTTCGTGATTTCATCTCAAACAGACTTATACTAGTGCAGACAAATGTCATATTAAAGTCTCTTACGTGCTCTATTTCATCAGACTCCTGAAACATAGAATATAAAGGCTATTATTTTCACTTGTAGCCTATTTCTTCTAACAATTTCTTCAAATGTAATCCTCATTTTTATTGTTCTTATTATAAATCAACAAGAATCTATCTGCTACATTCTTCCCATCAATAAGGCACCTAAAACTATTTTAAGGACCTAAAGATCCGATGTCTAATTATGAAACTGGAAAAGAATGCATTGTATTGAAACGACAATATGTTAGTTTTTTTTTAAATGTAGTTAATCCAACGAGTTGTGGACAGTGCGTGCTACCATTTCTAGTCCCATTAGGCTGAAAATAAAGGTCTGCCACTTGACGCAAGAAGCCTCATTACGAGCGAGGTCTGGTCGATGATCACGATATCGATATAAGCCAGATTAGCTTTATACGTGATCATGGACATCTTTGTTACCCTGTTAACAAGATAAAGCAGCCTTATCGCAGCATGCAAGGAATCCTTCTTCCACCTTCTTAATTGCCACCCATGCCATTGTTCTGCAAGACTGCAACTACTAGACACGGCTATAACAAGCGTATCTCACTGCATATCTGGAATGGTGGAAATATGAACACCACTGAGCATCTTTTATTTTGAAAAACTAAGTTATTACGTTGTACATCCGTCTGTTGAAATCCCTTCATTCACTGGGGATCACTAGGTTAGACATAGGTTAATATTAAAATATTCATACAGTGAACGAATGTTTGATGTTTTTCAGTCAGTCAACACGATTGTACCCAAATGATATGGGTTATTCCCAAATCATAAAAAAAAACTAAAACAAGAACATGAGATTGATAAATACACTTGGAAGACCAGTTTCGATCGTCGAGCGATCATCATCAGATGCATCACACTTAGGCTAAAGAATGTATGTCTGAAAGTATGGATGAAAATATTTACAATATGTACACTTATTTAGTTGAAGTATTAGTTGAGATAATTCAACTCGTCAATATTATTGTTAGTTATAGTCTG
The DNA here is from genome assembly GCA_946902985.2 of Meconema thalassinum. NCBI lineage: Eukaryota > Metazoa > Arthropoda > Insecta > Orthoptera > Tettigoniidae > Meconema > Meconema thalassinum. Next base: position 1,288,413,381 of record OX336388.2, on the reverse strand, counting down.
TGTGATATTTTGTTATACTGTAAGTGGTGATGGACCTCCAAACTTTCTTGTTTAGAGTTAATATGTGATTGTAGTTAAATGGTCAATATTTAAGGTTGCATTGTACAGGCTACTTATCTGATTGAGTTTTGCGCTGTCCTGGTGAGAACAGTTATCTTGGTCACTATCTGCTCTCAACTGAGGGAGTTTTCTGTGTGCCAGGGTCTCTTATATACCTAGGCAATTCTCCTCTCGCTTTCCTAAGTTCCTGTGCTCGTCGTACAAATGTGACTGTGTGTAGCCAAGTCTAATCTCCCTAATGTGGCGTATGTTACTGTATTCAGGACAATCTTCAACTATTACAGACCAGGTTACATTCTCACCACGCATAACATGGCTTCAAACACCAAATATTCATACAGTATTAATTTTAGACCTTTTATCGAACCCACCTCTCCTCAGTTTTGATTCACATGGCTGATTGAACGCCTTTTCAACCCTCACACCCGTACCTCAGAGGTGACACCTTTCATATTCAATGTGGAAGATTGCTGAAATGTCCATTGCGTTAGTCGTTACCTTTGCGATACATATGATTTATTATTATTATTATTATTGTTATTATTATTATTATTATAATTATTATTATGGGAATTTCACCGAGTTCACGGTGTCGTTATTGTGATGATCAGTGGGATGACGTTCAGCACGCGTTCTTTGCATGCTTGAGGTGGAGAAATCTTCGAAGGCTTCTGGAGGCAAAAGTTAGAGTCATTACACCAGACAATGTGGTGGATAAAATGCTCAGTAGCAGAGAAAGTTGGACACAGATTGCTGTCTACATCTCTGAGCTGCTAAAAACAAAAAAAAGAAGAGAAACCGAGAAGATTGGTTGCTGAAGACAGTGAAGATGATGATGAGTAATTTCATTATCATCACGTTAAATGAAATTGACTGAGACCTCTGGTCGTAACAGTGGCTCCACCCTGAAGTAAGGCTGAACATGCAGTTCCGGGGTGGCCTTAAGCCAAGTATAGGGTTTGTGGGGTTTTTAGTAGGTAAGAATCCTGCACAGTTGTAAGTCCGGAAGCTTGCAATCTGTCTTTTGAAGATTTCCCCACGGTTTCCCTCGAAAAACTTAAAAAAAATGTATTATTTTACAGGTTGACCAGAATAAATCGCCTGATATGACCTACGAATCTAGTAGGCTATTATAGATCACAAACAAAACTTCTTTAGTATTTTTGTGTCGTAACTCATGGAAGGGGACAGTTGTTCGAGTGAACCGCTTCCAGGCAGTTGGCGATCTACGTTATCCTAGGGCAGCCCAGTATTGCAGGCCTGAATTAGATGCAACAAGAGCTATTTCCAGAGACAGAAACTCTGAGGGAATAAGTTGTTCACCCGGGAGTGTACGGGTAACATTGTACAGTGAGGGCATTCTCTATAGAATAGAACCTTACGGCCAGATGACTAGCATTAGTCGATTACACAAGAGCGGGTCGGGAAGCACCGGATATTGTCATATAATTTACTAGCAGTAGTGCCCGGCTTCGCCCGGTGGATTTATTTGTTTTATGGATGATAATGAATACTACTACAGAACTGGCACATGATACTTAAACTAACAGAAAACAATATTTTAAAAATATATCTTTTTGTGATGGTGGTGGTGGTGGTGGTGGTGGTGGTTGAAGTGGGGGTGATAAGTAGTACAGTATAATGGACTAACATTCAGGTCATTTTCCCGTAATGATAATTATGAATAGGGAAACAGCTATTTACAAACTACAGCACTGACACATGTAATTTACAAACAAATTTACACAAAAAAAAGAGGAGTAAGTGAAATTAAAGACACTGCCTAGGGCCTATATCTCATTGGCTGTTAGAAATGTAGAGACCAATAGTGTCGTCTTTTGTCGCATAGTGCCGTAGGAAAATAATCAGAACTCTTTGGAAAACATCGGCTGTCCCGAGCTACTGAGGTAGCAATAGTATCATTTATCGCCACAAAGCGCTTAACGATAAGTTTCGGAATAAATGAAGGTAAATTTGAAAGCACCAACGCTTATTGCAGCTGATAACCTCAATTTACTGCATCAACACCATTGCACTTATACAGAGGCATAACATTTACATGATGATAACTGTTTAAAGGGGCCTAAGAGATCTCTTTGCACTAATTACACTCCCCCCCCGTGACTGCAATTTATAAACAGCGCATGATGAAACTATTTTCGCAATTCTGCACCAGAACACTGGTAGGGATGACGTGTTGAAGCTCGAACTGCCCGTCAAAGATAGACTTATTAAAATACTCTTGCAGTTACACTACTACGGACATGAATGGTTCTAGGGCCTTAATACGTGGTTTTCAATTTCATTTTGTCTGTTATGTAGGGAATAGAGAGCGTTGTCCAAAATATCAAGCGGACAGTGTTACCAGCAGGGTTTCAAAGTATATGTAAAATTTTGTGCAATTAGGAGAAACGGTGTAGATTTGTGATGAAGGGCCTAAATGCAGGGAATGGAGTGGTCTGTCCAAAATTTAAAGTGGACCCGCAGGGTTCTAAAGGGTAAGTATACAAAATGTGGTTCAGATCGGTGAAACGGAGTAGATTTGTGCCAAAGGACCTAATTGCAGGGAATGAAGTGGTCTGTCCGAAATTTCAAGCAGACAGTGTTAGTGTTACTCGTCGGGTTCCAAAGGGTAAGTTTGTGAAATTTGGTTCAGATCGGTGAAACGGTGTATATTTGTGCCAAAGGGCCTAAATGCAGGGAATGGAGTTGTCTGTCCGAAATTTCATGTAAACAGTGTTACTCGCAGGGTTACAAAGGGTAAGTACTGTATACAACTTTTGGTTCAGATTGGTGAAAGGGTGTAGATTTGTGCCAAAGGGCCTAAATGCAGGGAATGGACTGGTCTGTCATACATTTCATGAAGGCAGTGTTACTCGCAGGGTTCCAAAGGGTAAGTATACAAATTTTGGTTCAGATCGGTGAAACGGTGTAGATTTGTGCCAAAGGGCCTAAATGCCTGGAATGGAGTGGTCTGCCCGAAATTTCATGCAGACTGTGTTACTCGCAGGGTTCCAAAGGGTAAGTAGACTATACAAATTTTGGTTCTGATCGGTGAAACGGTGTAGATTTGTGCCAAAGGGCCTAAATGCAAGGAATGGAGTGGTCTGTCCGAAATTTCATGTAAACAGTGTTACTCGCAGGGTTACAAAGGGTAAGTACTGTATACAACTTTTGGTTCAGATTGGTGAAAGGGTGTAGATTTGTGCCAAAGGGCCTAAATGCAGGGAATAGACTGGTCTGTCATACATTTCACGTAGACAGTGTTACCATCACTGTTCCATAGGGTAAGTATACAAATTTTGATTCAGATAGGTGAAACGGTGTACGTATCACTAACCATAACGCCAGCGCATGCGGATAGAGCTGTTCGGGAGCGCTTGTTCTACCGACTTGAAATATGAAAATCCACAGCCTGCTTCCAGTCTCCGACCGGGTCAGGTATGGAATGAATGAAGCCCCCCATCTAGCGGCGAGGATATGAACCGTGCCGACTGCCGAGGCCTGACGCACTCCTCTGGGGCAATGACTAAATGAATGACAGATGAAATGAAATTGATAGTGGAGAGTGTTGCTGGAATGAAATTTTGACAGGGAAAACCGGAGTACCCGGAGAAAAACCTGTCTGCCTCCGTTTTGTCCAGCACAGATCTCACATGGAGTGACCGAGATTTGAACCACGGAACCAGCGGTGAGAGGCCAGCGTGCTGCCGCCTAAGCCACGGAGGCTTTACTGTTCTACCGACTTACTGAACAAAAATCAATATTTAAGGTTACCTTTGAGGCGTAGCCTGATGCTACATAGCCTAAACTATTCCTCTTGAATCTGGCTATCATATAAAAAAGAATTTTTTGAATCGGACTGGTAGTTCCAGAGATTAGCGCGTTTAAACACACAAACTCTTCAGCTTTATTATATTAGTATAGATTATATAATTTATTACATACGGAGGTGGCAAGATACCTAGTTGAGAGTTAAGACTTGTGGTGAAGTACTGTAGCCTGATCTTATCCCAGGAACATAGTTAGGTATAGAACAAAACATCGAATTCTCCTAGTGGAAACTTATCATCTCAAGAAGAAGTCTTACAGTAAATGTGTTTGTACGTTTCAGCGCCGTGCATTTTGAGCCTACTTTTCACATTTTTTAAAATGAGTAAAAAGTAGACTTATGAGATCGATCCAGACAAACGTGTCTGTCTAACTCTTTGTGTGTATCCGCCCGCTCACTATCGACTCCTAAACGGCTGCAGCTATCAAAACCAAATTTAGTATGAGTAAAGATGTATAGGCCTACCTGAATATCTCACGACCATATTAGAAAATGACATCAGTGCTACCAACTGCTGAAAAATCTCAATTGAAACTTGAGCTCTATGTTAGATATCCCAGAAGTTATGCATGCGAGCTGTCGCAAAATTGGCATACAAAGATATAATGTACCCATGTGAGTAATCTCGGTGGATAATATGCATCTGCCTCCAACTAGCATCAGCTCTCAGGTGTGTACGGTAACCCCAATTTAGCAGTGCATATTTTGGATTTGAGGCTAAAAGGTATCAACTCTACAATGATAAGGCACAACTCTATTCTAAAACTTTAATCCAGTAAAATAAATCATGGCTTCAAACACAAAACAATACCCAAAAAGCATAAAATAAAGCAAACAAAATTTTTTTTACTTCCACAATCCACAAGTAAACAAATATAAAATCACAACAAAGTCATACCTAGCCATAAGGCTTTACCCTTCTGTGAACTTCACAAGGATATACTAGTGCGCTGATGCACCTACGACTTCAAAACAAACTGTACATTAACATAACAGTCATACAATGTGACTTCTTTAATATTACAACAAGGATTATTCCTTAAACCTCTTTATGTTAAACAATTATGTGTGCCGTGCGTGTTTTAATATTTTTCTTCTCACCAATGAAATGCTTTGCATGCATTTACCTATTTGGACGTTGCACCAAAATCAACGTGCAACTCCATAATTATGTAAGCTACCCCCTACACATCCTCCAATTATATGGTTTCACCGCATGATGTCTGTGATTCCTAGATAAAACGTTACGTTATAGCTTATGTCGGATTGTACGATAGACTACCTCGCGCTCATGGCGATTGGCATCTAGTCACCAACTACATGACTTGGCTCCAGTGACAGTACAAATATATCATGTAACTATTCGTCAGATAGCTAAAATAATGAACCATCAGGATGAACTATAATTATCCATGTGTTCACAAACCACATGGCTCTAATACTCAACATAACACTCATGCATTATATGTCCTTTTTAACAAGGTCTAGAATCTCTTCCCTTTATAACTTGCCTGAGCGGCCCGGGTGGCTAGCACCGACCCTCGGCTAAGGAAGTCGCTACACAATAGAAAGTGGAATGGGTCGTTTCACCAATTATCTCGACCTTTATAAAAGTTTGAAAGCCTCCCTCTCTAAGCAGTGAAGATTTACAAGACAAATACTGTGTCCTGACCGACACACATGTTCCCAAAGGATCTTAATTGACTATTTTGCCAACAGGTATTGAATGAGCTTTTGTAATTATTCCTACGTCGAGGATAACGATTAATTAATGGCCTCACATGGGTCCATTCAACATGAAGGTTCGGGGTTCGCAATGCATGAGCCTGGCGGTTTGACCGATGTCTCAAGTATATTATAGGCGCAGAAAACCACTGTCGCCATGAGTTTCGCTGCCAACGAGCGTAAATAACTCATCAATAAGTTCTCGGGAAATCATAGAGCTCCGAGGTGTCCTTGTTTCCTCGACTCTATCAAGATTCCAATCCGGAACACATTTCAATCCTTTCTTCAGAGTTAGGGTCCTTCACTAGAACTCTGGAATAAATAATATCTCCAACAATGTCCACGACATAGGAGAATTCATACGTAGAATAGACTATCTGGCCCCTAATGCTCCATGCTACGACACTCCGACCTATAATATTAAGAGAAATCTAACATTTACTCTATAAGCTTCTCAATTAAGCTGCAAATTCAATTCACTAAAAGCTCTTTCATTACTGGTATCATTACTGAATATCTGCAATATTCTGATATAAAACTTCTTTCCATAGTTACTGTAATGTAATCTCACTGTAGCATCTTCCTGCTTAGATTGATAAGTCTTGCACTTAGCGTTAATAATTCTCGCTTACAACATTTATTTGTTTCCTGATGTGTTCATTCATACTCTTAATAACCATTATTATTATTATCATCATTTCTCACTGACATAAATGACCAAAATCATTATCTATTATTATTCTCACATAAATTACCAAAATTTCCGACATAGCTAGACGTTTTAAACTCGAACAATCGCGTTCGTTGCATTTACATAACTGATTGCCATTCTTAATTCATAGTGGGAATAATTACTCCACTTAATGATGCAAATCAACATTTCAACTCTATCAAAATCAACTCAATACTGATTAAACATGGAGGATCAGCCTCCTAACTGATTTTTACTGGCATCTATAAGGAATTCACAATATCTTTACGGAATCACAGACATGCAGCGGTCCATACTTCTACATAATCATAACCATAATTTGTGGGGTACTTACATCTCTATAGGCATCTAAGGTGGCTCCGACCAATCATATTCTTCCATGTCGCCCGCCATAATGGGTTTAACGCGACATATTTCTCTTGTTTACACACATTTGATTACACATAATTTCTATCACCAACACGACACGTTGCATACCTTTCAGGAAGTTATCACTCCCCAAACAAGTGAAACACTTCATCAAACACTACTTTAAATGATATTTTTACATATGCATTACACTGAACACTCGTCACTTTATACACACTTCAATGCTGAAATTCCCTAGCAGAGATCGAAATTGCAGGTGTCGACGGCATCTTACGTTACCAACTCCTGATTGAAAGTCTGGTTATCTGCTCTCGGAACTCTCCAACAGTTTTATGACGATCATTACTCCTACAGTAAGCGTCCTGCGTTACATCAATACGCTGGCTCCCAAACATGAGCGTTAACATCTGGTACTCTCATGGCAATACCAAACACTTAGTAGAGTTTCTTTCGCGCATTCTATCGTAGTTACACATATACGATTAGTTAATACTATACACATTGCGCTTAATAAAGTTCAACACTTTCACAAATAATTATATACAATAGTTCTACCGTTAGTCTATACGGTGCTTCGTAACTGAACACGTCATAGTTCGTGCTGCTGATTATGCCTGTATCACGACTATTATTCATACAAGCATATTTACTGTTTCTTTTACACATACCAGTCTTTGTTCGGCGTCTTGATGAATAGATCCGTCATGCGTTTTTCCTTGACGAACTTGCTTCAACCTGGCTGTAGCTGACTGAAGTTTCACTCGAAGACTGCACGTAACTTATTTGAAGACTTCTGTCTGCGGCTTACACGCTGTCTCGTACTGCTGCATATTTGCTGCATACTGATTACAACTTATTGCCATTGGGCTACAATTGACAATTGAGTAAGACTGTAACTGGCTGTAACTGCGCTTGGTGGCATGTAGACTGCGTGACAACTGAGTTCAACTGAGATTCAACTGAGAGCTCCTCCTGGGGTCTACTCCCTTATATCGGATTTCCACAGAAAGTAGAGCAACATCTTCCCGCGTAATCTTGGCTCCTCTCACAGCATGATTCAGGTCTTCAAACCATGATCATTGCGTTCCTCTCTCTTCACAGGTCCCAAAACTATCTGTGTGCAAAGGAATCGCTCGTCCAATTAATTAATATTAATTCCTTTCTCCATGGCGTGGGACGCTACCTAACGGGAAACCCCCGGCAACATCTTCACATCCATCCGCGAACAATGGTCGTTTTACAGTCCTTACGCACATCATTAAATATGCACCAATTTCGCAGGTAAAAGACTCTAAAATTATCTTCTTGCCAAGATATTCACCTGTGTGCAACTCTCATCTCGATTCGTTACTCCAATCACGAGTAATCAATGATTTTTCTGGGCATTTCTCCGCCCCTACTCCAAATCCATTCTCCGTCGGGGAATAACTATGTCATTATTCAGGCCTCGCCCCTGCTCTAGACGACATATTGGGGTCACTGAGATGGACGTGGCGCCGCTGGTTCCAACCCACAATTCTGGGCCAATTAGTAAATGTCAGCTCTGCCCTCCTCTGTGCTTCAAGCCTCCAATAGCTTACACCAAATCGTCTTATAATGATATAATCTGCTCATTATTTCCTACATTATTTTAATAAATAATGCCATTTCATCAAAAATCACACCAGTGATCAAATATACATATCTTTCGAGGGGTTTTCACCAAGAAACTCCCTGTACAGATCTCTGGTTCGCTCCCTGGTGGAACCTTTATACTGAGATCACAGTCTCTGAGAACCATGTTCGATTCCAGTCAGCATAACCCCATCGGGTTCAATAATGACATATCTGATTAATTTTCAGGAGCCAATAAATGACAGTGCTGCCAACATGATGTTCAACATTTAAATGCATGTAACTTCTATTGCTACTATCAATTGGATTTCAACCAAATTTCGTATGTGCTTCGTGTACCATAACAGATATGACTATGAGTATTCTTGAGAGCCAGCAGAGCTGTCTACTGTTAATGAATGCTCTCCCTATTTTTACAGCTCTAAACTCTGCACACGTATAGTACCTGACATTCTAGGTAGATCCAAAGTAACATTTTATTTCTGATATATAGGTTATTTATTCACTGGCATGAATCTTTAATTTTAAGAAAAGTAGGCTCTTTAGTTCGTCACGGAACTACTAGTTACTTGTGAGGGAATCTCAAACAAAAGGTATACAGAAAAAATCGACGAACACGGGAGGCTCTCGAGAACAAAATAACTGCACTGATACAAAATGTCAGTGAGGATGAATTACATCGAGTGTACCAAAACTTCCTGCGTTGGTGCAACATGTGTTTAGAAAACGAAGGATAGAATTTTCAGCAACTACTCTGAAATTCATGTAAGTAATGATTATTAAATACGTTAAAAAGTGTAAATGTATTGAATTAGCTGGACGCTACGCTGCTCCTAGCGCCAGTGCCCTGCTCGACAGGCGGCTAGCCACAGCGGCCCAGCCGTCACACGGCCTCTGCGAAGCTCCGTTCTATAGAAGGCCCTCACTGTGTGTGTCTACTCAGTATTATTCCAGTTTCTACGAAAATGCGATGGCACCAGTTCCATGTGACCAATGACTTTTATGGCCAAATGCTCTTCATGACGCAACCACAAACAAGAGGTTTAAAAATGATAATTCCAACCATCTTATGGACGGCCAACGGCGTGGTTCGAACCCGATCATCTTCCGAGCCCAGTTATAGCTTGCTGTCGCTTCATTTGAGGGGCTTGGAGATCGTGGTCATTCAGCCCCGTGTACTCGAGTGTGTGCATGTGAGAGGGGGGGGGGATGTGTTTGATAACCTGTATTATTGTAGTGACTAAGTAGAGTGTATTTGTAATTCAGATGGGGATTGGAAAGGAGACGGCCGTGGCCTACAGTAAGGCATCAGCCCGGGTTTTACCAGGAAGTTGGAACCACAGAAAACCACTTCCAGGATGGCTGAGGAGGGGATCGAACACACACGAGACTGAGTGTACCCCGTTCCATCATTCAGACAAGAATCAAATTTCTTGCAGAGTTGGGAATGGAATCGAATCGAACCCGGACCTCAGGGGTGACGGCCAAAATTTCTAGCCACAATGCCACGAGGTGCACTCCGGTTATAGCCTGGTCACATAGCAAGCGTGTTGTTGCGCTGAGCTTGACAGGTCGGTGATAATAATAATAATAATAATAATAATAATAATAATAATAATAATAATAATATCGTATGGCCTTGGGTGCCAGGTGCAAGCTTTGTTAATTGACACCCAGAGGGCAGCTTGCGTGTCGAATTTAATGCTCCTTGGAGCGCTATGAATGTCAAGGAGGTTTATATCTAAGCTCCTTGACACTATACCGCTTTCTAGTAGAGAAATGAGGAACTTTGTGTTGGCGGAAAATCCCGAGATTAATGTTGCCACTATGAACACTGCCTACTGAATTCAAATGGGTTCTTTAACATGGCAGCATCATATGATATGCGTGTCGTGATTTTTGCCGCCTTTCAAAAATCAGTTACCACGGCCAGGAGCGACCCTGCAAGCTTGGGGTTAGTAATCCGACACGATAACCACTCACCCACCGTGGCAAGCGACAGATCGGTACATGTATGTTATATTATCATTATTATTAAGTGTTTTGCTTCTTCAATCAGGAGCTAGGAACATCGGTGCTATCAGCCCTGATTAATTTGTTTGATGACATGTGTTACTATGATGTCTGTTTTTGAAGTCTAGTGTAGCCTATGTATAGTCTATAAAGTCACGCATACTACTGATGTAAAGTCTCCTTCAATCTTGGCGAGGAAGAACAAATATGTTGTTTATTCATTTAGGGTGACGTCATGGTCATCAGTCCCTTCTAGTTGGGTGTTGATTGAATTTGCGTGTTAATCTATGTTATAGTCATGTTTATAACTAGGAATGGGCAGGTAATGGTCGTGACCTAAAGAAAGTATCATTCCAGCATTTGTCTGGAGTGGAAGCGGAGAAAGCACGAAGAAACACTTTTAGGTTGGCTGAGGTGGAAATCAAAACCACCTCTTCTCAGTTATCCTCACGAGTCTGAGAGAATTAACTCTCGGACCAGAATGATATTACTTAGTAGTCGAACCTAGGACCTTTGGGACAGGAGACTCATTAAGTTACGTACAATGATGATGATGATGATGATGATGATAATTGTTGTTTTAAGGGGCTTAACATCTGGGTGTTCTGCCCCTAATGGTTTGGGGATCGTGAAAATGAAAATAAACAGGGAAACTATAACTAACTTAAAACTAACTACTGACTTAGAAACTAGAAGAGGAAATGAAAACAAAGAGAAGAACAAGGTAAATAAAAGAAAGGAGGAAATGAAATGCCCTCAACCCTCGAAGAATGAGAATTGAGGGACTTGGTGATAATGGGAGACATGACAGGCAGATAGAAAAGGGAAAGAGGTTACGCCCCAAAGTCAATGGAAAAAGGGGGAAAATCAAACCCAGCTCAGGAGTCCCTCAGAATCGCCAACTCTCGAACTCACCAGCCATGAGCCCTTGAGGGTATAGCACAATCACCGCTCACCAAACGGGTTGGGGCTACACACACCCTGCATCATTCAGCAAAAGTAACGAGAGAAAAAGAAAAAAAAAAGGATAAAGGAAAAGTAAAAAGAAGAATAAAAAGGAAAAGGGAAAAGGAAAAAGAAGAAGAAGAATAAAAAGGAAAAGGGAAAAGAAAGGAAAAGAGATGAAAGGAAATAAGAGAAATGAGAAGGAGAAGAGAAGGGAAAAGAAAAGAAAAGAAGAGGTCTGAAGCCTCGAAGAATGAGGCATCAGGAAAGATGAGACAAGGGCCAATTAAGGCGGGAAAGTGAAAGACTCCCTAGGCCTCGGATACCCGAATACCGTCGATGTCGGAAGAGAACAAGAAGTGCGACAGGAAAGATGATAACGAGGAGCCCGAGGAAGCAATGCCGGACTCAGCTGGGATCCCGTGGTCGCCAACCCACGTCCCACAAGTTGTGAGCTCCTGGGGAAAGTTACGTACGAAAGGTTACTAAAAATATTTTGTTGTTAATTAATGAGACCGCCTCGTTGCGTTGTGGTTAGCATTCTTGGCTGTCGCCGCAGAGGCCTAGATTCGATTCCCGGCTCAGCCAAGAAATTTAATTCTGGTTTGAGGGCTAGAACGGGTACACGTAAAATGAAACTGAGCAGAGGCGGGTTCGATTCCTACCTCAGTCATCCGGGAAGTGGTATTCGCTGGTTTTACCCACTTCTACTCCGGGCAAATGCCGGATGGTACCTAACATAAGGCCACGGCCGCTTCTTACCCTAATCCTACCTCAATTAGAAACACACCCTAGTACAGAAATCACAGTGACACAGGTTATCAGACAAATTCTACACACAGACACACGGACTACATGACCCCGATGTCACCAAGTCCCTAAAGAATCAACAGCAACGTTAATTAATGGAGAGTAGCATATTCCTCCGCTTCTAGTGTGAAAACCCAAGGAGGCACTAAACAGGATGCAGTATAACACAGTACAAATAGTATAATTTCATATTCCTTCTCCCCCCTCAGTTCGCCCACTACCGACAAAGGAGGCCGGCCGGAGTTAGGAGTGGGAGGGGCCCATGTTCTCCCCACTCTTGGGAGTGATGGCAATACCACCTACACCGTGCCACTCACTTATCACCTAGCCCGCTCTCTGCTTCACAGTTCACGTCAATGTACCGAGCTGGTAGCACTGAATTAAGCGCTCCCAAACACACCATATGATCGTCTTGGTATAGGTGTTCACAAAAATTGGAGTATTTATAGTACACTTCCCACGTGTATATACAGTACATACTGCTCGGGTCCAAGCTCTGTGAACTTGCGTGGTGAGGTGAAGTGGCAGGCGGGAAGAGAAGGGCCTGCCAACAGCCCGCTGTGTTATCTGGGATTCATGTCCATTCCAATACCGTACCGCTAACACAGGGCCGTTGCTCAAACCACTGTGGTGTTGCCAATGAGTGAGTATGTCACGAACCAATGCATTTGGTTATGTTACTACTCAAGGACCAGGAACCCTCAACACTCATTACCATCACTCCTCATAGTCCGCGATCCATATTCCTCTCAGGTTCACGGAGCTTGGACCTTTTAGTACGTCAGGACGCGGACTTCCATACATACAGTCCCTCGCCAAATTAATATGACCACTAAAGAAACCATAGGAAATATTTTCTACCACAATTACTCTTACGATTCGCTGTCAAAGTGTTCTTTCCTCGTAGCTTACAACTTTATGTAACCACCTAAGTTTTTGAAATTTTACATGTTTTGCTATTTTTCCCTGTGAAAAATTACAGATATTGCACCATTCCCCTCTTCCTTGGCGACAAGTTCTTTGCTAAGCCATTAATTCATTTCATTTGATGTTAGAATGAGAAAAAGCACGCTTATTCTGCATGGGCGTGAAATAGGCCTACATGTACATAGCCTACACTAGTGTCCCAAAGTTGAGCATAATCACTAAACGAGGCCGTACCGCCTGATAGGAATGTCAGACGGATTGCTGAACAAACGGAAGCTGAATAACACACCATATGTCACACAACTTGTCCAAAGAAACAGTGTCAGAAATGTTTTGTATGCTAAGGTACACCTTTGACAAAAACTAACAAAACTTGGCAATGTTTTCCACAACAAAATATGCTGTTAATAGGGTGTATGGTTACCCCTAACGGCCACACATGCTTCGCAGCGACGTGGCATGCACTCTATCAGATGGTCCAAGAGCTTTTGTGGCAATCGATCCCATTCCTCCGAAAGAGCAATGCGAAGGTCTTGGAGGGTCGGTCCTTGGTGGAGGCTGACGGTATCCAATTCGCTTCCCCAATGCATCCCAGGCATGTTCTATAGGATTCAGATCCGCAGACCTAGCTGGCCAGTCCATGCGATGAATGCCATCCCCAGCCAGAAATTCATCCACCAGAGCAGCGCGGTGCAGTCGGGCTTTATGTCCATTAAGAGTAAGTCTGGACCAATCGCACCTCTAAAGAGTCGAACATGTGGTCTCAGTACCTCATCCCTGTATCTCCGAGCGTTCACAGTGTTCCTCGGACAACTCTTGAAGATGTGCAGGTCCGTACGGCCATTCAACATCATGCCGCCCCACACCATGACGCCACCACCACCTTACTGGTCCTGTTCCACGATGTTCCTGTGGTTGTATTGGCTACCCGGTTCTCTCCAGTTAAATGTGCGACGGGAATCGTTCTGCAAACGGAAGCGGGATTCATCTGTGAAGAGCACATGCCTCCATTCATTCATGGTCCAGTTTCGACGTTGCCGGCTCCACAGTAAACGGGCTCGTTTCTCTGCTGGAGTGAGCGGGACGCACACCGCTGGACGTCTGGCAAACAGCCCTGCTATGCTGACCCTCCGGTACACAGTTTGCCGGGAAACAGCAACCCCTGAGACGGCTGCAAGCTCCGCCGATTGTCTTGTAGGTGCACTCCGATTTCGTCGGGCGGTTAAGTCCAGATATCGGCCCTACTGTGGGATGGTTACTCTTGGTCGACCTGGCACTGGCCTAAGACTAACATCTCCTGTGTCTCGAAATCGTCTCCAAAGCCTGGAAATGACACTTTGTGGCACATTCAAGGATAAGGCAACGTCGGTCTGTGTCTGGCCTGCTTTCAGGGGGCCGAGTACTCTACCCAGCAAAACGGGGTCCAAATGGCGTCGTTGTACCATTATGTTGTCACGTTCACCAAGAGGCTACACTCCGCACACTATAACAGGGCAAATACGACTGAGGGAATATGGGGCGCAGGCACTGGCTGTGTTTACCTTGAGGTTACGCCGCTAGTCAAAGCAGAGAATACTCCTTTCCTATACAGAGCGAACACGTAAGGTTGGTATCTGTATATGTCGTGCGATGTGCGGTCTATTTCCTGTTGCCCTGCTTATTCGTACCTTATGCTTAACGTTTGGACACTAGTGTACAAGCGGTAATGAATATTCGGACTAACTTACCATTAAAATTTTATTTATAAAAAGCAAATTGCGCGAAGAGCAACTGAATACAAGAACCAATTGTATTTCCCTCCATAAATATGGCAGCAACATGTAAATAGTTCTATCAATATACACTTCCTTTTACCAACTTTCCCCACACAAAAGTTTCCTTGATCCCCAAAAACACACATCAAACTCATTAAAATCTCTTTTCATCGCCGAAAACGGTGAAATGTATATATAAAGATAGACATATTAATTTGTCCAGGAATAGTCTACATACATACCAACATCAGTCCTTTTTTGAATGCCGTATTCAAAATGTACCTTCACTAACCGATTGAACCACTAATCAGACATCCCGAGCCGGAGTTTACGAGCGGTAGGGTGGTCAGTTCATTACAGCCCCTCTTCCTGCCCTAGCATCCGGCAGGCTTCCACTTTACATCACGAGGCTGGACCTCGTTCCAGACTATACAAAACATTTTGTTTTCTTGGCAGAGCCGCGACCTCTGAGGTGAAAACCAACAATGTTATCCACTGCACAACTAGGTGGTTATTTTATGAGACTTCCTTGGCGAGAAATCGAACCTGCGATCTTCTGATCAGAAGGTGTAAACTCTACTTATGATCCACTGAAGAAGTACATGCGTCCTATGGTCAATCATTTACGAGTTATGATTGTTTCAATTAACAGGTGGAATGGAAAGTGGCTCAATCTCCAGATCTCAATCCACTAGGCTATTACTTATGGGGCATCACAACGCCACTGTTTATGCAACACTCGTTGCGGACATAGTAGCACTCGCCAGCGTGTGTTTAATGATTGCCATGAAATATAGGCAATGCCTGAAATGTTAAAACGTGTTCGACAGTCAATAATGACGCGGAGTGTTCAGGCGCAATGTGGAAAGTTTAAGTCATTCAGAAACATGATTACAACTATTCTACGTGAGATGTGCCTGGTAGAGCTATAACCGATAATTCTAGTAGCCTGCATAAAGTAGGAGAATCTGTAATTCGCAAGCGATCTGTTTCCACGTTACGGACAATTTTCGCTTTTCTTGAGCTTTTATGAATCTTTTGTCGTTTTAAATATTATATTTTACATAAAATAAGCAATATTATTATTTAAAGATCTTGTACCGAGAGCTTACTAACGCGCAGAGCTAGCCCACATGGCTGAGCTATCTGCGGACTCGGTAGATGTGGGTTCGAACCCCACCGTCAACAGTCCTTTGAATGGTTTTCCATGGTTTCCCACTTTCAACTCCAGGCAAAGGCCGGGACGGTAGGGGTCTACCTTCTAATAGGCCACTGCCGCTTTCTTCCATCTCCTTGCCCAGTTTCATTCATCTCGTCTCTCATTAACCCCTAAAATGAGTTTGTCGTCAGCAAGGGCATCCGGCCGTAAAAACCATCCGACACATCATAGACTTTCATCATATCTCATCCCCGACCCCATTGAAAACGGAAGTAGTAAGGGGTATACATACACTATTTAAAGATCTGTTTTTTTTAGTTTTTATTTTATTTTAATTACGATCTGGTCACTTCAACAGAGGTTGGTTGATTGGTTGGTTGGTTCCTTAGTTTAGAGGCTGCGACAATATAGTCATGTAGCCCCGTGTACTTTGGGTGTGTGGGGAATCTGTCTGATAACTGGTGTTAATTGTGATGACTGTATTAGTGTGTGTTATCTGTTTTCAATTCAAGTAAGGACTACAGACGATAATTTCAAGTAGTCCCTACTTTCGCTACCAAATGTTGCCGTCCACGACACCTAGCTGTGAACTTGGCTACTACTAGGTGTCATCGCAACCAGCGCCTGGTGACGAACGTCGGAACTTAAGGGGAGGTTGTAAGTTGTTTTGGGTCAAAAAGTGGAATTTTAGATTTTATGTTTATTTGATAGCCTGAAGTCCAATTTATAATATACATATGCTTATTTGCTGAAAATGTTAACTAAACGCCATTTATAGGTCATTTAAAGCCACGCCCCCCTTGAAGATCTGTTCCTGAGAACTGGCATATTTTATCCTTCTCATTCTTCTTCTCCTGCTCCTCCTTCTTCTTATGCTCCTCCTCCTTCTTCTCTTTCTCCTTCTCCTCCTTCTCTTTCTCCTGCTCCTCCTCCTTCTTCTATTTCTCCATCTCTTCCTTCTTCTCTTTCTCCTGGTCCTCCTTCTTCTCTTTCTCCTTCGTCTTATTCTCCTGCTCCTTCTTCTCCTTCTTCTCTTTATCCTTCTCCTTATCCTCTCCTCCTAATCCTCCTCCTCCTGCTCCTTCTTCTCTTTCTCCTTCTACTCCTCCTTCGTCTCCACCTCCTTGTTCTCTTTCTCCTTCTCCTCATTCTTCTTCTGCTCATTCTCCTCTTTCTTCTTCTCCTCCTCCTTCTTCTCTTTCTCTTGCTGCTCCTTCTCCTCCTCCTTCCTCTCTTTCTCCTTCGCCTTCCTCTCCTGATCATTTTCCTCTTCCTCCTGCTCCATCTTCTCTTTCCCCTTCTCCTGCTCCTCCCTCTCCTCCTTCTCCTCCTCCTACTTATCCTCTTTCTCCTTCTTTTCTCTCTCTAAATAAGCTAGGAAGTTAAAAAGAAACCAGAAGAGGGATAGAGAAGATGAAGACAACCCAGGTGATCCCGCCTGGTGCACATTAAGGTAACACTTATCTTGAAGAGCATTTTTCTTCTCTTTTGATTATTTCGAGGCAAATGTTCCTTTTTCTCAGGAAGTATTAACAATAGCGCTCTGAATTTTTGTTCAGTAATTCAATATGATCAACTAAAGGATTGTATGTTTTCCTGTGATTTTATCATAAATAGAAAAATTAATATTTTATGTTTTCGTAGAGAAAAAAAATGAAAAATTTAACCTCTGAAAAAAAAAATTTACAAACATACACATTTCCAAAAACAACCCTTTAAAGATAAAATATAGATCAAAATATCTGTAAGGTTTTGTTTCAATAGGTTAAATACTTAATGAGAAAAAGGAACATAAAGTTGACAAATTTAACATGGCGGAGATAGGGCTTATAACCTCCCCTAAGAGCATTAATCAAACCTAACCTAAAAATTTTGCTTCACACAAGTTTAGTTAGTGGAAGGTTCTTTTTCATGCCAGAAATCTATGTCATGGGCCAACCAGCTTTACTTCCCCAACGAAGGAAGGCATACTGAGGGATTTTTAACACTCTTAAAAAATCCGACGACTTCGGCCGGGCTTGAACCCGCGACCTTGGGCATAGGAGCTCAGCATGTTACAAACTACACCACCAAAGCCACCTCAACAGAGGTAGAAAGATACTTCTCTCAGCAACCAGAAGACAAACTATTGCCACAACATTTGACTGTGTCTCTAGTGATTTAGCCTACAGTGCGCAAAATCATGACAGAAACGTCAGCGAGGATAACAATGATGCTTAATAAATGTGTTGTGTTGATCAGGTTTGCGATTTTTCGTAATTTCATTTTAATCAGATTTAAACTGAAAAGATAATAACAATAATAGTGTAATAATAATAATAATAATAATAATAATAATAATAATAATGTATGTCTACCCCTTATTATTCCCGTTTCTCAACGGGGTCGGGAATGAGATGCGATGGAAGTCTTTGTGGCGATAATTTTTACGGCCGGATGCCCTTCCTGACGCCAACCTCAGGAGAGGAGTTAATGAGAGTTGAAATGAATGATGGTGAATGAAACTGGGCAATAATGTGGAAGGAAGCGGCCGTGGCCTGTCAGAAGGTACCGTCCCAGCATTTGCCTGGTGTTGAAAATGGGAAACCACGGAAAACCATTTCAAGGACGGCCGACGGTGGGGCTCGAACCCACGCGTCTACCGAGTCAGCAGAGAGCTTGGCCCCATGACCTAATGCTGCGCGTTAGCCAGCGTAGCCACTACTGTCGGTAATAATAATAATAATAATAATAATAATAATTGTTTTACGTTCCTTTTTACTACTGCGGCTTTTAGAGTTGCCGGGGTGTCGGAATTTCGCCCCGATCTATTGACATGGCTCCCTCGCATTTGCGCACCCTCAAATGCCAGCTGACTGCGCCAGGATTCGATCCTGGAAACCTTGGGAACAGCAGGTGAGAACGTACCGCTGAGCCACGCAGCAAGCTAAATGAAAAAAAGGAACCTGGAGCAAATAAGGAGAAGCTGTAGAGGCCTACCAGACTTAACTGGAAACTCATACTTACCAAACCATTGCTTACAAGGCGTGCGAGTCTCGGAGGAATCAGAATCTTCATCTAACCAGAAATATAGTAACATTTTGACTTGTGTTTTAGTGAACAGGCAACAACAACAGCAAGCAATTCGTTTTGTGGAAGTTCCTTTAACGAATGGAGCAGATGGTTCTCTTCTGTGACTGCAGCAGCTCGTTAGCCCGCTCGCTAGATAGAGAAATGCCGATACAATCTCCTTTACGTACCTATGGAAGTATTCAATTTATTAAGCCTCCGACTTAGTGTCAAAGGAAGTGAAGCCAATTTACTATCCGCGAGATAACGTCTGGCGCATCATTTCTCAGTCAGGCCAGTTTTCACATCCTTCCCGATTTGCTATCTCAACTTCCCATATCGAGAGTTGTCGTTTCAAATTGTGTTTTCCATTCATATGCTGTGGAGTTTCGAACATTTCCTAAAAAATGAAACCGGATGTAGTTCATGTTTCTCACATACAAAAGAGAACTACCGTATTTCCAGTGCACGATCCTCCAATTAAAGAAGGACTTGATTCCACGTTGATCCCACTCAAGGGGAACTAGTTTCAGTATGCTCTCCTCCAATTAAAGATGGGATTAGTTCCAGCTAATATTCATCCCACCCAAAAGAGAAACTAATTCCAGTTCACGTTCCTTCCATCCAAGAGGCAACTAGTTCACGTTCCTCCTACGTAGAGATGAAATGATTACCTCAGGACAGGGGGACTTGGAGAACTAAAACCAGTCAAAAGACTGAAGACTTAAGCACTCGTAGATAGTAATTGTTATTTCCCGAAGAAACTTCCTATAATTTAAATGTAGGCTATTTTTACTCTTCAAGTCAAATTTCTATAACTCGTATTTTTCGATATCTCGTAGCTTAAATTATATCCATGGCATTTGAACTTGTTATTTATTTCGAACATTTACGTATCTTTACATTGCAACTTGTTTCATACATCACTGAATGTGTAGCAACTAGTTCCAGTTCACGTGCACGAACACATAATTAATACTATATTTCGCCGTATTTTGACTCGTAGCGGTAGCAGTAATCAGCGGCGGACACAGAGGAAATATTAAGGGCAGAAGTCCCATACCCCGAAATTCGGACAAAATAGCAATGCAATTATTACGAAGGTTCTCTCTTTTGTATTTGTATAGATTATAACTTATTTCTTCTCAAGTGACCCAGAGTAATGTCCAGTATTTACAATAACTGATCTTGATCTACCCGCCAAAAACACGTAAAACAACCATTTCTAGTGACTTGCTCAGCAACTAGGCCTATATTTTAGGTTTGCAGTCGAGGGATTTATCAATTACTGAACTAAAATCACTCACCACCCCATCCACAACGGTCAATAACCCGATCATATCTGCTCCCTACCCCACAGCAAATTGCGTTAGCCTTTCCTTTCCCCCGCACATGGCCTCTTCATCTCCTTAAACCACCCTTCACACCCTCCTCGCCCATTCTGGAGAAAGAATACGATTACATTAAGTTGAGCCACGTGTAGTTAAAATTTCTCCCCCAGGCAGCGCCTGCCTGCCTGCAAGTTTTAAGCCCCCTATATTGTCTATTAAGTATTAAGATTATTGAAATTTTACGGTCTTTATTGGATATATATATCTCTAGTTGTATGCGAGTGTGCTGAAAGAGACTTCCCTCTTCTCGCAAAAAGAAGGAAACGTAATCGCTTTTTAAGTCGCCTTGCCGTGCCGGGGCTGGGAAAGACGCCACAAGGTCTTCTTGGAGAGTTTAAAAACTGAAATGCACAGAAAGTGTTTTTGAAGTTACTGTGTTGTCATTCGATTAGGGAAATGAAAAGGGGGAAGACGACTAGGGGATGCTATTTACTGTACGTGATATTTCCTTCACAGTCTTGATTTTCTGCTGCGGTTTGATAATTATTACATCATTGTGGCCAATGACAGCTTCGCGACGGTACATTTGTATTACTTAAGACGTGCCCGGGGTCCTGGATCTTATAGCACAGACACTTTAGTCAGATAAACTTTGCTCTCAAAAAATATGGCAATACTAAACAATTGCATATTGATCCTATTTGATACCCTGAACACTATCCAAAATTACCCAAAACTCTTTTGCCCACATCGATGATTTCTTTAACCGAGTGTGTAATATGACCTAAATTATCTACAAATGCTCACTAAAAGACGCATGCCGATTTGACTTATAAATTCGATTTCATATTTTCTGGATTTAAATTGATCAGGAAGGTAGAAAAACACACATTCTTGTATAAGACCAAGATAGAATTTTGTACGGTGATAAAAGGAACTACTAGAAGGTCACCTATGAGACTTTCAAAAAACCGTTAACTACAAAACGAACATGGCGGCCAAGCGAAAGAAACATTTAAAAAGACTTTTCTCGCGATTTAACCATCCAAACGCAGTGAATGTTGGTACAGCAAATATTTATACACAATGTAATGCACTGAAATCCAATTTAGTTCAATTGTTCACATAGCCTCAAGATGGCGGCTGTGCAAAATTTTAAAATTTAGTTTTCTATTCTTGTGTCCTAATCATTCGATCGAAGTCAACGTTTCATGAACCTACGCTATAATCCTCATTTAATAGTACATAACTTTATGGCCCACATATGAAAGTCCAACATGGCGACCATCCGAAATATTGAAATGGTTCTCAATATCTATTAATCTATGACAGCAATCAAACTGAAATTTTGTATGTTGATAGAGGCTATAAATATAAGTTCACCTGTGGGACTTTCAACAACCCGGTGAGCACAAAACAACATGGCGCCAACGCGAAAATTAAATATTTAAATGGACGTTTCTCGCGATTTAACCATCCTAGCATATTGAAACTTTGTATGGTATATGCTTGTACCAATTTTAATCCAATGACATGTAATTTATTTCAATTGCTTTCATAACCACAAGATGGCGGCTGTGCGAAATTTTAAAATCTCGTTTCTATTGCTTGTGTCTTAACCATGCGATTGAAGTTTGAATAATATACCTACACAATAATCTTCATGTAATAGTACATAACTCTATGGCCTACATATTATATAAAAATCCAACATGGCGATCATCCGAAATATTTAAACGGTTCTCAATATCTACGAATCAATCACAGCAATCAAACTGAAATTTTGTATATTGATAGAAGCAATTGACATACGTAGTATATATGAAAATAGGCTATATAGTTCATCACGGAACTACTTATATGAATATTTATTTTTAGGAGTTGGATTTTTATATAATAAGTAACTAGAGGGCCTGTGCGAGAAATCTCGCATGTATTAAACCTCCCGCCCAGCTTTACTTTTATGTGGGCTCGACGCGACTCAGGTCTGGCAGGGGCTATTGTCTTGTATATTTGTTTTAATGCACTGTATAAACAAAAAAAGTATATTTTCATTGAATTTTCAAGAAATGCAAGATTTGTCCTGTACTACTGAGACGATTTGGAAGAGTTTGGCACAAACCGAACCTTCTAACTCCCTCTGGTTTATGGGCTTCAATTTTGTGAAAATTGCACCGTAGCGTTTTATATAATACTAGCAGGTGTCCGCGACTTAGCTTGCGTCATAGTTGAGTTATGTCCCATTATATAGCCCATTTTCTTCTGAATGCCACCGAACCAAGCGTTAGATGTTCATCGACTTTCGTCAGAAATGTAAGGCGTGGACGTAAATTATGTGTTTTCCCCTCCGACTTCGGCCGCGGAATTGAAACGTTTCACGTGTTATGTAACACTTATATCATAAAGAGATATTCTACACACATCAAAAAAAGTTTTGCATCACCTCGGTTCCCAGATCTCCGGCATATAGACGTTGACTGTGTCTATTGTATCCAAGATACAGTCCCTTTGACTGTTCATAGATGTCACTAAAACTGCTCAAAGATGTAAACAACCATGCATGAGCAGGGCCTATTAGACGGAGGGGGTACGACAGCCGATCAGTTCCAGTCATTCCACCAGGACGAAGGTACGCTGCTCATGTTGTCTGTAGTTCTACCATGCCTAGAAGGTCAATACCGCAGTTCGATCGCGTCCGCATTGTTACTTTGTGTCAAGAAGGGCTCTCAACAAGGGAAGTTTCCAGGCGTCTCAGAGTGAACCAAAGCGATGTTGTTCGGACATGGAGGAGGTACAGAGATACAGGAACTGTCGATGACAGGCCTCGCTCAGGCCGCCCAAGGGCTACTACTGTAGTGGATGACCGCTACTTACGGATTGCCGCTCGGAGGAACCCTGACAGCAATGCCACCATGTTGAATAATGCGTTTCGTTCAGCCACAGGACGTCGTGTTTCAACTCAAACTGTGCGCAATAGGCTGCATGATGCGCAACTTCACTCCCGACGTCCATGGCGAGGTCCAGCTTTGCAACCCCGACACCATGCAGCGCGGTACAGATGGGCCCAACAACATGCTGAATGGACCCCACGGAATTGGCATCACGTTCTCTTCACCGATGAGTGTCGCATATGCCTTCAACCAGACAATCGTCGGAGACGTGTTTGGAGGCACCCTGGTCAGGCTGAACGTCTTAGACACACTGTCCAGCGAGTGCAGCAAGGTGGTGGTTCCCTGATGTTTTGGGGTGGCATTATGTGGGGCCGACGTACGCCACTGGTGGTCATGGAAGGCTCCGAAACGGCTTTACGATACCTGAATGACATCCTCCGACCCATAGTGCAACCATATCGGCAGAATATTGGAGAGGCATTTGTCTTCATGGACGACAATTCTCGACCTCATCGTACACATCTTGTGAATGCGTTCCTTCAAGATAACGACATCGCTCGACTACAGTGGCCAGCATGTTCGCCAGACATGAACCCTATCGAACATGCCTGGGATATGTTGAAAAGGGCTGTTTATGGACGTCTTGACCCACCAACCACTCTGAGAGATTTACGCCGAATTGTCGTTGAGGAGTGGGACAATTTGGACCAACAGTGTCTTGATGAACTTGTGGATAGTATGCCACGGCGAATACAGGCATGCATCAATGCAAGAGGACGTGCTACTGGGTATTAGAGGTAGTGGTGTGTATTGCAATCTGGACCACAAATGCTGAAAGTCTAGCTGTATGATGGTACAACATGCAATGTGTGGGTCTCATGAGCAATAAAACGAGCTGAAATGTTGTTTGTGTTGATCTCTATTCCCTTTGTATTTAACGGTTCCGGAACTCTTGGAACCGAGGTGATGCAAAACTTTTTTTGATGTGTGTATTTAAACCGATTATAATTCCAAGTTCGCTGTTAAATGAAATTTAAAATTCCTCGTGATATCAAAATGCAAATATAATAATATTTTAGAAGCCTCCGTGGCTTAGGCGGCAGCACGCCGGCCTCTCACCGCTGGGTCCGTGGTTCAAATCCCGGTCACTCCATGTGAGATTTGTGCTGGACAAAACGGAGGCAGACAGGTTTTTCTCCGGGTACTCCGGTTTTCCCTGTCAAAATTTCATTCCAGCAACACTCTCCACTATCATTTCATTTCATCTGTCATTCATTTAATCATTGCCCCAGAGGAGTGCGTCAGGCCTCGGCAGCCGGCACGGTTCTTATCCTCGCCGCTAGATGGGGGCTTCATTCATTCCATTCCTGACCCGGTCGGAGACTGGAAGCAGGCTGTGGATTTTCATGTTTTTCAATAATATTTTACATTACTTCTTTTGTAACAATTTCTTTGCCTGCTTTATGAAGGGATGAAATAATGAAATATGGCCAGGATTTTCCTGCTACGGAATGGAGTAGACCGTACAGCCAGCGACTCAATGCCGAGTGTTGGGCGGCGGAAAATAACCTGACACCCTAAAGGAGTCAACGGCTGTGGGCGGATGAACTCATTTATAAGGTTGATGGTACCTTAGTGGAGGAAATGACACTAAAATCACATCAGGCAGCGTCTGTTCTCCAGGTTAGGTGCGGCTGCCAAAGGCGTCTGTTCCTCATGTTAGAGGCGGCCTTTATTTTATCCTACGGTAGGTTGGAGACAGGAAGGACATCCGGCTGTAAAACATTGCCATATCAAACAAAAATGCGGAGTATTTTCAGAGATAGTGAGACAAAGGCTAGGGCGTCCCCCACAATCGACGCGTTGGGGTTCCGCCTGACCTCTTCGAAAAATCGGCAAGGGTTACCGTATCAGGAGAGAATACAGCTAAAGAAGATAGCTCAGAGGAAAACGAAACTTAAGGAGACCAGAATAATGAAGATTAAGATAGGCTCTCTAAATGTGGGTACAATGACAGGAAGGAGTAGGGAAGTTTCAGATATGATGGAAAGGAGAAGTGTATCCATTCTCTGCGTATAAGAAACTAAATGGAAAGGAAGTAGAGCAAGGGAGATCGGAGGAGGCTACAAATTGTACTTCTGCGGGACAAACTGCAACAAGAATGGAGTTGGAATAATTTTAGGCCAGAAAACGAAGGAAGGAGTAGTGGAAGTGATTTGAAAATCAGACAGAATTACTGCAATGAAAATACACCTTGATGGAGAACCATTGCATGTGATAAGTGTGTATGCACCACTGGTGGGATGTAGCCAAGAGGAGAAGGACTGTTTCTGGACAGAGATGGATGAAGTACTTCGGGGAATACCAAAGAACGAGAGGTTGTTTATAGGTGGTGACCTCAATGGACACGTGGGAGAAAATAACGTAGGAAATGAAAGGATACAGGGAAAATATGTAGTTGGACAGAGGAACAATGAAGGGGAAACCATTACAGACTTTGCTGCAGCAACAGACATGGCGATAGTGAACACCTATTTCCAAAAACCTTTAAATCAGCGCTTGACATATAAAAGTGGTGGTAGATATTCACAAATCGATTACATCCTATACAGAAGAGATATGTTAAAAGAAGTGAGCGACTGCAAAGTGCTAGCTGGAGAAGTAGTTGCACCTCAACATAGACCAATAATCTGCACAGTGAGTTGGCAGATCACCAAACCTAAACGAAGAAGAACTATACATAAAACAAAATGGTGGAAGCTTAAACAACCTGACTTGCGGAAGAAATTTGTGGATGAGGCCACGGAGCATCTCCGATCGACGGTTGTAACTGAAAAAAATAGACGGGAGGCAAAGAAGAAGTGGGATATGGAAGGAGAAAATGCCAGAGAGGAGTACAATTGAGCAAAGAAGAAAGCAAAGAGAGCTGTGACCAAAGCTAAAGCAGAGGCATATGCTGATTTACATGAAGACCTTGAGACCGAAGAAGGCCAAAAGAGAATATTTAGAATTGCACGAGAGAGGGAGAAGAGCAGCCAAGATGTATATCAGACAAGGGCTATTAAAACAGAAGATGGTAGATTGCTTTGGAATGACCCTGACATTTTAGAAAGATGGAGAGAATATTTTGAGAAACTACTGAATTACGAACATCAGACAGCAATGGGAGAAGAAGGTGAGGCATCTATGGGAATGGTGCAAAATATCACCAAAGATGAAGTGGAGAAGGCGTTACAATGAATGAAGAATGGTAAGGCTGTAGGACCAGATAATATACCGGTGGAAGCTTGGAAGGCTCTGGGAAATGAAGGAGTGATTTGGCTCACAGGTCTATTCAACAGCATACTAGAGGATGAAGAAATGCCGGATGAATGGAGAAAGAGTGTGCTGATTCCAATATATAAAAGAAAAGGGGATATTCAATCTTGTAATAACTACAGAGGAATCAAACTGATGAGCCAAACCATGAAATTATGGGAGAGAGTGATCGAACAGCGACTGAGACAGGGAAGTGGTGATTAGCAAGGAGCAGTTTGGTTTCGTGCATGGCAGAGGAACAACAGATGCCATATTTGCCCTGAGACAAATAGTGGAGAAGTACATCGAAGGCAACAAGAGCTTGTCGATGGTCTTCACTGATCTGGAAAAAGCGTACGACAGTGTACCAAGACCGGAAGTATGGAGGAGCCTACGACATAAACTTGTGCCAGAGAAGTATATACGCCTGATCCAAAGCATGTACAAGGACAGCAGAACCAGGATCAGATGTATATCTGGAACTACAGAATCCTTTCCTGTGAACGTTGGAGTACAACAAGGTTCCGTCCTCAGTCCATCACTTTATGTACTCGTCATGGATGTGTTGACAGAGGGAGTAAGGAAGGAAGCTCCATGGTCCATGATGTTCGCTGATGATGTAGTCCTGTGTGCAGAGACGAAGGAACTTGCAGAGAAATGGTTGGAGGAATGGAGAGAAGCACTAGAAAGCCGAGGAATGAAGATAAGCAGATGTAAGACAGAGTTCCTGAGCCTGAGGGGTGCTGAAACAGATTTAAAATTGGCTGGAGTAGAGATCCCAACAGCAAGTTCATTCAGATATCTTGGTGCAGTTATCCAACAAGATGGTGGACTGGAGGAGGAAATAAAGAGCAGGATACGGTCGGGATGGTTCAACTAGAGGAAAACACCAAGTGCACTGTGCGATAAGAAGGTACCAGAAAAATTAAAAGGGAAGGTACACAAGGCCGTGGTGCGACCAGCAATGATATACGGGGCAGAAACCTGGCAGATAACAAGGAGATGGACAGAAGAACTGGACGTGTCAGAAATGCGTATGCTGAGATGGACAAGTGGACATAAAAGGTTGGACAAAGTGAGAAATGAAGTGATTAGGAGACGACTTAGCGAGGTGCAAGTTTCTGAGAAATTTAGAGAAGCTGGCCTCAGATGGTATGGCCATGTTAAGAGAAGAGATCAAGATTATGTGGGCAATAGGATGATGGAAATGCTTCCACCAGGGAAACGGAGTCGAGGACGACCAAAAAGGCGATGGATGGACAGCATTCAAGAAAGCATGAAACAGCGGGGGCTTGTGGAGCAAATGGTCCGGGATAGAACAACGTGGAGGTGGAATATCCGCATCAGCGACCCCACATAAGTGGGATTAATCATGCTGGAGAAGAAGAAGAAGAAGAAGAAGAGAGGAGGAGAATAATAATAAGAAGAAATAATGAAATATTAATGATATGAAAGAGCTTAATTAAATTGTCTTAAGAGCTTAATTAAATTGTCTTAATGTTGAAAATTAACTTTTAAATATGAAATCAAAATACAGAGTTAAAATACAAATATTTGCTATCGTACTAAATTTTAATTTTAAAGATTTAAAGAAAAGTATTATAATTAACTATATATGTAACCTAACCATAAATAACTTAAATATATTTTGAAAACATGAACTTTAATATACATAATCAATGTATAAGTAACGTAAAACCGTACGTCACATAACAACAAATAAAAGAAGAATTTTAAATATAATAATTTAGTTTAGAACTTCTTTATATTGAACCCTTATTAATCTGTGATAAATAAGTATTCATGATTTATTATTATTATTACTGCGGCCCAGGCAGCACTTATGGATGGTGACAGAAAGGAAGGCAAGTTAGCGTGTTGCAATGATTGCCACAGAAACCGAGCTTGGTAGCTATTCTTGAAAACGGCCGGGTAAGCTGAGTTCAAGGCCAAATTGTGTAACAACATGCACCAGAATTGGAGTCATAAAGGGATGGTCA
Source organism: Meconema thalassinum (assembly GCA_946902985.2). NCBI lineage: Eukaryota > Metazoa > Arthropoda > Insecta > Orthoptera > Tettigoniidae > Meconema > Meconema thalassinum. The sequence continues at coordinate 1,288,384,894 of OX336388.2, read as the reverse complement.
CGAGTTTCTTGCAACCGACCTACGATTGAGTCACCCAATCAGAAGAGACCAAGCCGAAACCACGCGATGGGTGGCGTCACTGGTAAAAAGCGCGCGGAATTGATTATCTAAAGAACCGCCGATCCGAATTATCTCCGCATGAGTGCGCTGAGACGTTTGAATTATATGATGAAGATTGACACTAGTCCCGTGTGTGTGAGATGAAAACTCTAGAAAAATTTTCTTATTTCACCCCACTCCTCCTCACTATGTCAGTTTCCAATAAATTGATCGACGAGACGCTGTTTTGATGACAACTGTTTTGAGCTCTGGTGAGCTAACTTCACGCCAGTTTGCGTAGTGATTTTTAAAGCTCTAATATTATTCGAAGTCTAACGTTTTGAGCTCTGGTGAGCTAACTTCACGCCAGTTTGCGTGGTGATTTTAAGTACTCTGATATTATCTTGAAGACAACTATTTTCAGCTCTTAGGGGCAAGACTTGAGTAACATTCCAATTAGCGCTCAGCGAGCGAAGGTCCAAGAGCAGTAGAGATTACCGAGCGAGATAACGACTGCGAGACAGGCAGATCTAAAACTCGTATTGTCAAACCAGTGACGATGGGTTTGAAGTGTACATTTCATGTAAATTTTTACTGTATGTTTTTCAAGCGTTGTATTGTGCGTGTGTAAACGAGAGCTAGGGAAAGTCTTCGTTGATTAATCGCATAGGATAATTTGTGGGCGAATTTAGTAACTCACAAGCGATTATAGCCAGGTCAAATTATAATAACATTGAACTTTTCTTCCAAAGAGACTACACCAAGATGTCCGACGTGTGGTCAGGAGCTGGAGTGATGTCCGACGCTTCTACGAAGACAACGATGGAGTGCTAATTTTCCTAGGGGGAAATGGGCCGAGATGCAAGTCATATGTTCTGCAAGCTGATACGGTGATGTACAAAAATTGATTATTCAATATGTAGTTAGATTGGCGGGGGAACTTTGTAAATAGTTAATTTTAATCTTTTTCTTGTTTTAGATTGTTTTTCTTGTACCGACACTAAATGTTTTAAATGTACGTTGGCGCGTGGCCAAAGTTATTTATTTGTGTATTTATTTTTCTTTGGAGTCATATTTATGGTACACGGCGCGTGTACGTGATTTTATCCTTGCGAATGCGAAACCCGTTACATTCGATAAGTGGTGCTTTATTAAAGTTCATATTTTGTTGATAGGAAAGGGAGGTAATTACTGTAAGATGTTTGCTGAACAGGTTATTATTCATATTAGGGTTGCCCAGCGCAACAAATTAAGATGTAATTGTAGAACACTTTAGTTCTAATTTTTTTAGATTTTTTGAGTCCTTTTCAGGTTTATTAGTCACTGGCATCGAACGGAGGCGCCAGCAGGTGGAAAATATTTATGTCATTTTATTTCAGGGTCTGTCAAACCCATACGTGTGATTCTGTGTGTGTTATTATGTCACGTGTGTGTTTTGATTCTACGTGAAGAGGGGTAGAGGTCCTACCGCCCTCATATTTTGTTGTTGTTGTATTTTGATGGAAAGGCAGGGTGCTCTGAGGAGACCGCTGTTCCTTGCCCATATGCTGATTCTTGGATTTCCTAGGGGAAATGCTGAGATATATTTTGTTCTGACACACACACACGTATTATTGTGCTTTGGGGCACGCTTCTTCGAGACTGGATCCCGTGCCTTGGAGGCCGAGGTTATTTTGACACGTGGGTTGACAGATATGCAGATTTCCACGAATCGCCTGTCTTGCCTGGTGACTTATTTTGTTAGGCAGTCCTATTTTCCGACTGGCCCCTTTAAGCTTTCATTTAGCAAACCTGTTCTTTTGTGATGGTTATTTTGAACCATAATTAATTGGGGAGTTCGCCATGTTTGTGACGGATTATTGCATGTCGTATGGATGGAATATTGTGTTAATAATGTAAATGTTGGCTTTGAGCCTAGTGATGTTGTTTATGACTCAGTTCATGTAATTTTGTATGTGACGCCCGTGTGGTGTAGTGGTTGTATACTTGTAAAAATGACGGCGGTCATATGTGTATTTGTTTTGTTGGTCACGTGTTAACTTACTTGTGTTGATTTGTGTGAGAAGTCCTAATTTTTAGGCAGTAATGTTTTGCTACGGCAGTCTTGATTCCAATTTCGTGCGGAAATTATTGTGTTGTTTATTTTAAGTATAGGAAGTGTCGGTTTAGTTTTAAGTGTTGTATAGTTGTTCTCCGCGTCTGTCTAGCTCTAAGTAATGCGGATTCGTCTTCTGAAAGTTTATTCCGGATGATGACGAATCATGCATTCAATTGTACTCATCGTGAAGCATGTAGAACAGCACTCGCGCATACATTGTCATTATTGTTGATTTTTCTTGGGACATTTGGTCCGAGTAATAATCTCTCCTGAGATTTGGCCTAGTTTTGGCAGATTTAATTTATTCAGTGGGAGTCATTATGGGAGTTTTGTTTGTTAATTCTTATTGTAAATAGCTGATTTGTTATTAAATTCATTTGTTATAACCCTGGCTTCACTTTTTCCTGCATGTTATTTTGTTATATGTTACCCTGCATGTTAATGAAGCGCTTTAACAACAACTTACGATATGGACTGTTACACCCCCCCGAAACTGAGTCTCATAAGCTTCTTTGCAAGGGTTCAATATACAATATTGGCAGTTCTTCCTTCTGGTGCCAAAATGACTAAGCTACTTGCGGAACTTACTCTGGAACAGGCAACATAAAATAGTCCGTGGGAGAAACAGTCTTCGCGTAGGTCGATTCCTGCAAATGTTAAACTTTGGCCTTGTGTTTTGGAATGCACGATACGCAGTGAGCGGGAAGACATCCGCAGATCAAACCCAACTGCCATCTCCTGGCGCTATATCAATAGATGCATTGTCAAAGGAAAACATTCCATGTTACGAACATGGGTCGTATAACCTGTACCGAAAGCTTCTGCAGATTTAACACCAGGCCTATTCTGAACAGCAGTTCCTTGAATTCAGATTTGCCAACATTTTATAGTAACTTTCCATGTGTAATATCTCTGTACCTCGACATACAGAAAAGTGCTTTGGCGGAATGGATACTCGCTCGTATAAATTATTTTCAGTAAAATAGACTGGTTCACAATTCTGTAAGCGCATATCGAGGTATGTGACGGCGGGATGCCTTTAGTGTTACGGAAACGGCAATAGCCGCCATAGCTTCGTTGCTACTGACATAACGACCAGACTGATATGTTTGTACTTAACTAAACGGGATTTGTGAGCCCTGTGTTTATGAAATTGAACGTAGCTTCATCGCTACCTTTACTTAGTAGTCGCTACTGTAGTGTTACAAAATTAAAGGTGGTATTGGAAGGCGCTATATCACACTAGTGTTCGTTATTGTAGTTCTAAAACATAGAATGTTATTTTTAAATTATGATAAAGATATATCTTGAAAGAGGGATGCCCGTTTAGATTTCTAATGTTCTTATCGTTATTGGATTTACGTTCCTTTTAACCACTCTGGCTTTTAGAAACCCCGGGGTGATAGAATTTTGCCCCGAAGGGGATCTTTAACGTGACAGTAAATCTACTGACATGGTTCCCTAGCATTTGCGCACCCTCAAATGCCAGCTGATTGCGCCAGGATACGAACCTGCAACCTTGGGCCCAGCAAGCTAGAACGTTACCGCTGAGCCTCGCAGCTAGTCTATCGTGTTTTAAGTGGATTGGCATTGCCTCCTACAGGGATAGATGGACAATAATGGATGTTATGTCTTGAGCTACTGTTGCCATGGATACGGACTTGCGATTAATTCATCAGTTTATCAGAGCGTACTGTTGCCATGGATACGGACTAGCCATTAGTTCATCAGTTTATCTGAGCGAGGATAGTTTTCTGGGAATATCTTTGAAACTGTTGGTTTTAGGGCCTTAAAATGTGGTTTTCGGTATCCCGCAGGGAGCTACCAAGTATTGTTTCTCGCATCGAGGGGCTTAAAATGAGCTATGTCTGGTCTTTATGCGACAACTTCGATATTTTGTCCCAGTTAAGTATAACTAAAATGTAAAATCACATTTCACCCTTTTTCACCCCTTTAAAATAGGAATTTTTTAAAATCCTTTCCTGGTGCGCATCTACAGTACAGTAGGAACATATCTTCAAAGTTTCATGGAATTAACTCCAGTAGTTTTTGCTGTGCGTTGATTATCAGTCAGTCAGGACATCTTCCTTTATACATAGATGATTATGGAATATACACTTACATTCCACTTGGTGTGACGTCACTTTTTCTTATTCGAAACTAGTTATGCTTACCCGTCGTTGACGGGTTCATAGAGTAAAAAAAGCAGTTTATGAGGACTACTTCGAGAAAGGAAAGTTCTATGACAGAAAAACGGAGGACAGCCTTGCACTCTAAATCACTAATAGTGGAGTATATTGCACCAACTCAATGTTCCGTAGAGAGGTAGGTACTTACTAACATTGGAATCTATAGCAAGAAATCAATGTTAGCACATCCTCCGTCAAGAAATAGTCAGTGAGTTAGGATGAACTTAAAGTAGCTGTGAAGAGAATCTACCACCTTTACCCTGGCCGGAAACAGTTTAAGTTTGTTGTAGTTGTTGATTCGTTTGAGGGGCTTGGGACATCTTCACCATTAGCCTCATGTAGTTGGAAGTATGTTGAACTTTGTCTGAAAGCCTGTATTCATTTGATGACTGCAGTAGTGTGTGTAACTGTGTCAGGTACAGGGATGGAGTAGGCACCTCGTGACTTGATATTAGGTACTACCCTAGCATTTGCCTGGTGGGAGTGTGGAAAAGCCCAGGGCAAAACCACAATCAGGATAGCCGCTGACAGTTTAAGCATCGTGCGTATGGACTCGCTGTACTCTTCATGCGAAATGAATGATAGATAGCCTACCTTGCGACTTCTTAAATGGACTATTGAGACACACGCAAGTCAGAAGGATGTGCTTCTCGTGTTATCGCGGGAGTGCCTGTGATTTGCAGCCATCTCGAGAGCGTTCCACGAAATCATATCCGAGCCTAAAGCCTATGTTAAGAGATGGCTAGGCTATGAATTCGGCAATTGCCTTACTTTCGAGATAAGAGGCTTCCTCGAAACCCCCTCACTCCTTTGAATCTCTAGTTTCGTTTTATTCTACTTAAATAGCTATTTTCAAGCCATTCACTCTAGTACTTTTGACTCCAGAGCGTAACACGCCGACAGACATAAAGTACACTTAGGGTATATTATTTGGTCATTATACACCTCACTCAGGATAAATAGAAAGTTTTAGATGAAAATTTACAATGTTTATTTATAGAGATGATTCCTCGAATAGTGCAACAGTACAGTTTATAATATGTTGATAGCCTGTTGCCAATTTGGGTCAATATGTATCATACGGTTTTCCCCTAGTTTGCAACTCACGGATTGTAGCGACAAAAAAAATTATGTTAGGCCTAATCATTGTTGATCAGTTGTATAATTCCCGATAAAAGAGTAGTCTACCTCAATATATTGATTGGATTTGCCATTGTCGACATGGAAACTACTGTGCAGTCTCCCCTTAATGCCAGTAGCAACAATGTTCCTCTAATCGGCGGATGTCGCAAGTCCTCAAGTACCATGGCCCGCTAGACCTTCAGCAGCAGCCCATGTCACAGCTAGGGGAGGGCAAAAGAAAAACCTATTATACAGCACCCAGCGCTTAATAAAAGAGCATCACAGCCCGGCATGGCGGAGGGGTAGGGGAGCTTCGTTAACACTTTGCTAGGAATGATATAACACGTGATTATCCCGTCACCAGCAGCTGAGCGTCTGACAGCGTCTAGAGAGCGTCGCCTCGCTTATTCTGTACCGCCACTTGCAGGCAAAGACATGCGAGCTTGCGATAATTCGAGAGTTCTCACAGTAATTGCTTTATCATAGCGGTTGACTGATGTTTGTTTAATGCTGTACCCTACTCAATGTCCTCTTCCTCGTTCCTCACACATGACCCCTGTCTATACCAGCCAAATTTTCCTAGAACCGACTCATGTCCCATTTGTATCATCGGTGTCATAGCCATCCATCCACCAGTGGCTCCAGTTTCATGATACAGGTGGTTTCTTCACCCTACACAACAACTTCGAACAGTATTCTGACATCTAGCAGTCATACAAATAACTTTCAGTCATTATCTGCGATAATAGCTCAATAGTCTACCCACCGTTATACAGGGTGTTCCAGTGAGAGCGTGCCAAGCAGCTACCGGCAATTCGGATCACCACACTGAGCACATTGACACAGGGAACATGCGGTCTCCAAGGCCACCCAAAGGTGCTATGGACGTAAACGTGTGTAACACGACTGGGGTGTGCTGAGTTATTGACAGTAAATGTGTACATTGGTGTACATGTGTAAACATGGATAACACAAATAAGGTGTCCTGCGCGGTTATTGTTTATTTGTTTTGTTTATTTACAGTTAATGTGTACATTATTACACAGGTAGCACTGTAACTGAAGACTAAGCCATGACCGGACCAGAGTTACTGCATCAGTGAGTAGGCTATACACTCATAAAAATTGTTCAACATGACGGTCACAATCTCGATACACGCATGGCAACGACGTACGAGAATCTGTATAATCGCGCTACATTCCAGACAATAGAGGAACCGCTAAGACAGCATTGGTCGTCTACATCTTTATGCCCATCTGTTCACTGGCTACCAGTCAAGTATAGGTTACACATTTATTGCCAATAAGGAATACACATAACTAACTACTAAGGACACCTTATTCGTGGTACACATGTTTACGTCCATAGCACCTTTGCAGGCCATATGTTTCCTTTGTCAATTTGCTCAGTGTGACGGCCCGAATTTCTGGTATATATTTGGCACGCTCTTACTGAAACACCCTGTAGATTACGTCATTGATCTTGGCTCCTGACATTCTGGGACAAAGCCTGGTTAAAAAGCACAGCATACTCAATTAACCATCAGTCTAGCTTAATGATGATAATTATTGTTTTAAGAGGCCTAACATCTACGCTATTGGCCCAGTCTAACTTCAATCTTGAACACACATCGGTAATATTTAATTTCATTTTCATTTGCGTATCTCAACGGTTCAAAAGAAATATTATTTTTGCTGCTTTGAGACTATTAGGTCGAGATACGTCAAAATAATATACTGACGCTTTTCGGGACAAATGCTCGTCCTTTTCATTAAGGTTAGAAATTAAATAAAGGAGGTGAAGAGTAAAAACGTTTTCTCGTTAGTTTATTTTAGGGGCTAGGGACACCTTGCTTATCAGCCACGTGTATGCATATTTGGCTGTGTGCAGAATTTGGTAACCTTTGTGTTTGTGGTGACTATAGTAAGGTGTGACTAATTAATAGGGTCTGAAATAAGGTACCGTCCCGGCATTTTCCTGGAGAGAGTGTGGAAAAAAATCGGGGGGAAACCAACCTTAACGTGGCCGCTGTCAGTGCCGGTATTCGAACCGTCAATCTCCGAACTTCCAGCTATGCAAGCAATTGTGCGGCTTATGTAAGAAAAGTTCCATTCATAACGTATCAAAATCAGTTGCTATAATCGAAGTAGGTCTATTAGTATTTGTTTACAAAGGAAACATTCCCTTCTGTGAGGTGATCGCTAATTCTTTCGTAGATTCCAACGTGTATGATTTAGTAATGATAATTCAGTTTTCATTGTGTGTGGGGGGGAATCTGAACATTCACGAGGGAAATATCAGTGTACTGGTGTGTATGAATTAGCCGTCACATGACAGCTAAATTACCACCCGAGAAGGTAATGAGATTCTATTCTCTTTTTATAATCGTCCCTCTTTTTCTTTTCGGGACATTAAGAACACATCACATCACATATTAAGTTGTGTTAAATTAAAGATATTAATCGGCTATTGGCCCGTTGCGCTAGGTGACACTGCTGCTGAACAAAGGGGAGGACGCTTCATTAACAGATCAATTAGAATGTCAAAGCAGAAAGGCTGTCAAGTCTCATGAAGAGTGCTGGACAGGAATTTAAAAAAATAAAGGAAGTCCAAGCAGCAGGCGTATGACGTGCCACACACTGATAGCCCTTCTGGGAGTCCCGACTGCCGCGATATAACCCGCACGTAAAATAAGGCATTCTTAAATTACATAGGCCTACATGTTACCTTCTGAAATACCAAACCAACCTACCTAACTAAATAAATAATTTCCATTACAGACTGGTATGCCTTTTAACTTCCAGTTTAGTCTGCAAGCCTCTGTGAGCAAACAAGGCGCTTACAAGATGCTTCTATTTCTGCAATCACAAAACACAGAATATATCACCTGCCAGGTCTATTTCTGCCTCTCATACCCACAATAATTGAGTTCATTGACTTTCTAAGGAGACTAATGTCTCCCCATTTCATATCACATCACCCCATCCTCTGATCCTGCTCATGCAAACAGCCATCCTGCTCATTTCTAAATAAACAAATTGATACATGAATAAATAGATTACGAATAAATAAGGAAATCTATAATGAAATAAATAAATAAATTTGCAAATTAATAAAGTACAAATAATAATAATAAAAAACAAATGTCATGAAAATGGGTTGTAGGCCCTACCCCTTTAATTGTTATTACAAAGACCGTTTCTTGTTAACATTGACTTCAGCCCATTACGTATTGCCAATTCTCTCTTTTTTTTAGTGGAAATATCCCTTCTACAGTGATAATAACATTATGGTACGGGTTTCCTAGGAAGCCCCTCCTGCCCTGCATACACGTACGCACGTAAAAATAGCACAGTTAAAATATACTCTAACTAGCTAGCAAGTCACCGAGCAAGTTTCAAGTACTAAACAGAAACTGGGGTGGGAGAAGTGGCATAGCAGCTTAGTAATGGGTGAGTAAACTTACGAGCCGTGCGAGGTAAGTACTCTCGCTTCTTACATAGTGTAGGATCGTCTCGGTGATTGATGAAGTCGCAAACTCAAAAATTCAGTTAATGATTAAGAACTGCCTACACAGACAGGTGTAATAAACGTACAAAGTAACCAACCGGTCAGGTGTACATAAACAGAATCGAGGTTGCGAGGTAAGTTACATTCGAACATCAGCCGAGTGAAGAGAGCGGACCGGCACTTATCCAGCCAATATTCACAGGGTGACCCACAAAAATGCCGATAGACTGAGTTGGGAGACACGAGACACGATCGCGAGCTTTCAAATACGTCTTTAAGATCCGAAAGGAGTTAACTACTGTCTGTCTATGAGAAGTACGATAGCCTACACTAAGTAGAAAGTTAAGGATTTCACGGCCAGTAAATCAATTACGGCAAAGGTATTTGAAGGGGTAATAATAATAATATCGTATGGCCTCGGGTGCCGAGAGCAAGCTTTGTAATTTGACACCCAGAGGGTAGCTTGCATGTCGAATTCCGTTGCTCCTTTAATCACTATGAAAGTAAAGGAGGTTAGAAATCTAAGCTCCTTGAACACTATAGCGCTTTCTAGTAGAGAAATGAGGAACTTCGTGTTGGCGAAAACTCCCGAGAATAATTTTGCCATTATGAACACGGCCTACTGAATTCAAAAGGGTTCTTTTACATGCCAACATCGTATGACATGCGTGCGTATTTTTGCCGCCTTTCAAAAATCACTTACCACGGCGAACATGCAATCTTGGGGTTAGTAGACCGACACGCTATCCACTCACCTACCGTGGCAAGCTATTTGAAGGGGTGATGTAGCGTGTCGTAGAGATGACAAGATCCCCTCAACACTGGACATTTTGTCATACAATCGTATACCGTTGTAGGAAGGTAGGACGCCTTTGGGGGAGACCATAGGGCAGTGGTAGCAAAATTAAAAGTAGGAAAGGTCATGAGATTACAAGAAAAAAGGGAAAGAAAGATTAAGGTCTGGAGACTAAAGGAAAAGGAGGTTGCAGAAGAGTTAAAGAGAGAATTGCAAGAACAGTTACCAAGGACGGATATTACCCATCTGCAACAAGAATGGGAAAAGTTTAAGAGTGCATTTGTAACCAGTGCAGAGAAAACATGTGGTAGAACATCAGGAAAGGTACGGGAAAAGCCGACAAAATGGTGGAATGATAGAGTGAAAGAAAAGATAAGAGAGAAGAAGAAAGCTTGGAAGGAATGGAAAACAAAAAAGACTGAAAAAAGTAGAGCAAAATATATAGAAACAAACAGAGATTGAAAGAAAGTAATTGCATAGGAAAATAAGAAAAGCTGGGAAGAATTCACTCAGGAAATAAGGGAGGATTTACATTGTGGAAAGAAATTGCTGTTTGGAATTATAATAAGCAGAAGGAATGAAAAGGTGAACACTGGGTTCGTGAAAAACAAAGAAGGTGAAATATTGACAAAACCAGAAGAGATAAAGTACAGATGGAAAGAATATTTCAGCGAGCTATTGAAGGTGAGACGCCAGACATGCGGAGAAGTTACGCAAACAGCCAAAACGGTGGAGGAAGTAATAGAAGAAGAAGAAGAACCAGACATTACTATGACAGAAGTGGAATGGGCAGTTATGAAGATGAAGATGGGAAAAGCTGTGGAAATCGACGAAGTGGCAATAGACATTATCAAGGCGGCAGGACCAGTGGGACTGCAGTGGACATACAGACTTCTCAGGAGTGTGTGGAGAGAAAAGAAAGTACCTGAAGCCTGGGAAAAAGGAATAATATTGCCAATATTCAAGAAAGGAGACAGGAAGGTGTGTGGTAACTACCGAGGAATCGACATCATCTCGCATGTTGCCAAAGTAATGGAAAGAATCCTAGAAAAAAGAATTAGAGTAAAGGTAGAAAGCCAAATAGAGGAGGAGCAGTTTGGATTTAGAGGGGGCAGGTCAACAGTGGAACCCATTTTCATTCTGAGACAGAACATTGAAAAGAGTTGGGAATATTTTATTGATCTAGAAAAGGCATATGATAGCATCCCTAGAACAAAAGTTTGGAAAAGCTTAACAAATAGGGGGATAGGCAAGGAACTGAGAGACATGATAAAAGGAATGTGCATGGAGTGCTACAGTAGTGTGAAGACTAGAGCCGGGACATCGGAATGGTTTAAAATTGACACTGGACTAAAGCAAGGAAGGGTGTTAACACCATTATTGTTCGTAATGGTGATGGATGACATCATGAAGGCAGCAATGAATATAGTAGGGCAAAGATGAAGGTAATTTTTTTTGCAGACGACGCACAGTGTGTCGAATCCCATATCTAGGTGGAAAAAATTCACTGTCGCAAATGAAAGCGAAAACTGGCTAATTCGATAGTGAACAAACCAGATGGTGACTTTCGGTCTTCCTTTCCGCTCTCTGGTGCGTAGGAGGGAGGTTATAGGTGCTGAAACGTCTTCCTGGCAGTTATCAGGTCATTTGATAGGAGGTGTCGGAGTGAACCGAACGTTGTGATTCTAGTGAGTTCATCGAGGTGTTGACTTCTGCGGCTCATGGAATATTGAAAAGAGGCATATGTTCGCACTTTTATGCGTAATACAAGCTTTCTGCACAAAATAAATTATTTACTTTATGAGTGCCTCATAGTGCCTCTTGACTTTAAACGTCATTCGATAGGAAATTTAATGTAGATTCAGGATCTGTAGTGGTTTGGTTGCGCACGAATGTGCATGATGGTTTATTTTCTTATTTTCAGTGACTATGTGGGCATTACCGCGAGAAGAATTTTTCAACGCGTGGCGGTCGTGTCGTAAATAGGGGCGTACAGACGTCATATTTCAATATGTTATGAATAAATTTGATCCTACAACTCTTACTGACACTCAGGTGCAGGCGCTAAGAAACAAATTTAAGTTGATATCCCATAATATTAACAAAAATGGGAGAGTGCAGGAAGAACAATGCCACGTACATAGGTAATCTACCTATGGAAGCTATTGAGTTACGTAATGACCCCTAAGGAACTTTGACATCAAATGATGAAGACCAGTATAGCAATGACTACGATGCTCTGGACTCGACAGAAGAATCAGCTGAAGAATGAACATTAGACATTTTGTTATTATTAACGGGAGTGAGATTAATGAGAACTTTACTTGACGAATGGACTTTTTTTTTGCAATAGGAGAAATAGGCCTAATATTCAATATATGTTGTCTTTATTTCCATGCTTTTCTAGAGAAATAATATTGTTTTCGTGTGTTTACTAAAACTACGTCATTAACAGGATTGCAAAATGACATTTTGTAATAAAGAAATTGTTTGTATGCTTTTGACGAATATTCTTTTATTTTTAGAAAATAAGTGTTATTTTTGGTGCATATTTCGTTGTTCTATGTTTAATAACAATTTAATATACGTTTTTAATCTGGATGATTTTACATACAATGACTTCGTCTATTCCCTCAAATAAGGTGTAACAAGAATACTTGACTGAAAGTTTCATTGTTACTCATATTTTATCCAGTTTTAAATAGTATTAAAACTCAGCAATTCTTCTAGGTTTGTGCCGTGTCTTGTGTGGGGTTTCGCCTAGGACACCAAGCTAGGCTCATCGGCGGGCTCTTGGTGTCCCCGCCCGGACCCCCACAGGAGTGACGAACTGCGCGCCACCTCCCTTTATATAAGGTGCAACTGCACCACTTGACTACGAGAACTAAAAGCTCAAGCAGCCTTAACCTCCCTATGAAGGCTTCCAAAAAGATGGTATATTGGCTTTCACGGCCGGTGAATTAAAACTCAGCAATTCTTCTAGGTTTGTGCCGTGTCTTGTGTGGGGTTTCGCCTAGGACACCAAGCTAGGCTCATCGGCGGGCTCTTGGTGTCCCCGCCCGGACCCCCACAGGAGTGACGAACTGCGCGCCACCTCCCTTTATATAAGGTGCAACTGCACCACTTGACTACGAGAACTAAAAGCTCAAGCAGCCTTAACCTCCCTATGAAGGCTTCCAAAAAGATGGTATATTGGCTTTCACGGCCGGTGAATTAAAACTCAGCAATTCTTCTAGGTTTGTGCCGTGTCTTGTGTGGGGTTTCGCCTAGGACACCAAGCTAGGCTCATCGGCGGGCTCTTGGTGTCCCCGCCCGGACCCCCACAGGAGTGACGAACTGCGCGCCACCTCCCTTTATATAAGGTGCAACTGCACCACTTGACTACGAGAACTGAAAGCTCAAGCAGCCTTAACCTCCCTATGAAGGCTTCCAAAAAGATGGTATATTGGCTTTCACGGCCGGTGAATTAAAACTCAGCAATTCTTCTAGGTTTGTGCCGTGTCTTGTGTGGGGTTTCGCCTAGGACACCAAGCTAGGCTCATCGGCGGGCTCTTGGTGTCCCCGCCCGGACCCTCACAGGAGTGACGAACTGCGCGCCACCTCCCTTTATATAAGGTGCAACTGCACCACTTGACTACGAGAACTAAAAGCTCAAGCAGCCTTAACCTCCCTATGAAGGCTTCCAAAAAGATGGTATATTGGCTTTCACGGCCGGTGAATTAAAACTCAGCAATTCTTCTAGGTTTGTGCCGTGTCTTGTGTGGGGTTTCGCCTAGGACACCAAGCTAGGCTCATCGGCGGGCTCTTGGTGTCCCCGCCCGGACCCCCACAGGAGTGACGAACTGCGCGCCACCTCCCTTTATATAAGGTGCAACTGCACCACTTGACTACGAGAACTAAAAGCTCAAGCAGCCTTAACCTCCCTATGAAGGCTTCCAAAAAGATGGTATATTGGCTTTCACGGCCGGTGAATTAAAACTCAGCAATTCTTCTAGGTTTGTGCCGTGTCTTGTGTGGGGTTTCGCCTAGGACACCAAGCTAGGCTCATCGGCGGGCTCTTGGTGTCCCCGCCCGGACCCCCACAGGAGTGACGAACTGCGCGCCACCTCCCTTTATATAAGGTGCAACTGCACCACTTGACTACGAGAACTAAAAGCTCAAGCAGCCTTAACCTCCCTATGAAGGCTTCCAAAAAGATGGTATATTGGCTTTCACGGCCGGTGAATTAAAACTCAGCAATTCTTCTAGGTTTGTGCCGTGTCTTGTGTGGGGTTTCGCCTAGGACACCAAGCTAGGCTCATCGGCGGGCTCTTGGTGTCCCCGCCCGGACCCCCACAGGAGTGACGAACTGCGCGCCACCTCCCTTTATATAAGGTGCAACTGCACCACTTGACTACGAGAACTAAAAGCTCAAGCAGCCTTAACCTCCCTATGAAGGCTTCCAAAAAGATGGTATATTGGCTTTCACGGCCGGTGAATTAAAACTCAGCAATTCTTCTAGGTTTGTGCCGTGTCTTGTGTGGGGTTTCGCCTAGGACACCAAGCTAGGCTCATCGGCGGGCTCTTGGTGTCCCCGCCCGGACCCCCACAGGAGTGACGAACTGCGCGCCACCTCCCTTTATATAAGGTGCAACTGCACCACTTGACTACGAGAACTAAAAGCTCAAGCAGCCTTAACCTCCCTATGAAGGCTTCCAAAAAGATGGTATATTGGCTTTCACGGCCGGTGAATTAAAACTCAGCAATTCTTCTAGGTTTGTGCCGTGTCTTGTGTGGGGTTTCGCCTAGGACACCAAGCTAGGCTCATCGGCGGGCTCTTGGTGTCCCCGCCCGGACCCCCACAGGAGTGACGAACTGCGCGCCACCTCCCTTTATATAAGGTGCAACTGCACCACTTGACTACGAGAACTAAAAGCTCAAGCAGCCTTAACCTCCCTATGAAGGCTTCCAAAAAGATGGTATATTGGCTTTCACGGCCGGTGAATTAAAACTCAGCAATTCTTCTAGGTTTGTGCCGTGTCTTGGGTGGGGTTTCGCCTAGGACACCAAGCTAGGCTCATCGGCGGGCTCTTGGTGTCCCCGCCCGGACCCCCACAGGAGTGACGAACTGCGCGCCACCTCCCTTTATATAAGGTGCAACTGCACCACTTGACTACGAGAACTAAAAGCTCAAGCAGCCTTAACCTCCCTATGAAGGCTTCCAAAAAGATGGTATATTGGCTTTCACGGCCGGTGAATTAAAACTCAGCAATTCTTCTAGGTTTGTGCCGTGTCTTGTGTGGGGTTTCGCCTAGGACACCAAGCTAGGCTCATCGGCGGGCTCTTGGTGTCCCCGCCCGGACCCCCACAGGAGTGACGAACTGCGCGCCACCTTCCTTTATATAAGGTGCAACTGCACCACTTGACTACGAGAACTAAAAGCTCAAGCAGCCCACACAAGACACGGCACAAACCTAGAAGAATTGCTGAGTTTTAATTCACCGGCCGTGAAAGCCAATATACCATCTTTTTGGAAGCCTTCATAGGGAGGTTAAGGCTGCTTGAGCTTTTAGTTCTCGTAGTCAAGTGGTGCAGTTGCACCTTATATAAAGGGAGGTGGCGCGCAGTTCGTCACTCCTGTGGGGGTCCGGGCGGGGACACCAAGAGCCCGCCGATGAGCTTAGCTTGGTGTCCTAGGCGAAACCCCACACAAGACACGGCACAAACCTAGAAGAATTGCTGAGTTTTAATTCACCGGCCGTGAAAGACAATATACCATCTTTTTGGAAGCCTTCATAGGGAGGTTAAGGCTGCTTGAGCTTTTAGTTCTCGTAGTCAAGTGGTGCAGTTGCACCTTATATAAAGGGAGGTGGCGCGCAGTTCGTCACTCCTGTGGGGGTCCGGGCGGGGACACCAAGAGCCCGCCGATGAGCCTAGCTTGGTGTCCTAGGCGAAACCCCACACAAGACACGGCACAAACCTAGAAGAATTGCTGAGTTTTAATTCACCGGCCGTGAAAGCCAATATACCATCTTTTTGGAAGCCTTCATAGGGAGGTTAAGGCTGCTTGAGCTTTTAGTTCTCGTAGTCAAGTGGTGCAGTTGCACCTTATATAAAGGGAGGTGGCGCGCAGTTCGTCACTCCTGTGGGGGTCCGGGCGGGGACACCAAGAGCCCGCCGATGAGCCTAGCTTGGTGTCCTAGGCGAAACCCCACACAAGACACGGCACAAACCTATAAGAATTGCTGAGTTTTAATTCACCGGCCGTGAAAGCCAATATACCATCTTTTTGGAAGCCTTCATAGGGAGGTTAAGGCTGCTTGAGCTTTTAGTTCTCGTAGTCAAGTGGTGCAGTTGCACCTTATATAAAGGGAGGTGGCGCGCAGTTCGTCACTCCTGTGGGGGTCCGGGCGGGGACACCAAGAGCCCGCCGATGAGCCTAGCTTGGTGTCCTAGGCGAAACCCCACACAAGACACGGCACAAACCTAGAAGAATTGCTGAGTTTTAATTCACCGGCCGTGAAAGCCAATATACCATCTTTTTGGAAGCCTTCATAGGGAGGTTAAGGCTGCTTGAGCTTTTAGTTCTCGTAGTCAAGTGGTGCAGTTGCACCTTATATAAAGGGAGGTGGCGCGCAGTTCGTCACTCCTGTGGGGGTCCGGGCGGGGACACCAAGAGCCCGCCGATGAGCCTAGCTTGGTGTCCTAGGCGAAACCCCACACAAGACACGGCACAAACCTAGAAGAATTGCTGAGTTTTAATTCACCGGCCGTGAAAGCCAATATACCATCTTTTTGGAAGCCTTCATAGGGAGGTTAAGGCTGCTTGAGCTTTTAGTTCTCGTAGTCAAGTGGTGCAGTTGCACCTTATATAAAGGGAGGTGGCGCGCAGTTCGTCACTCCTGTGGGGGTCCGGGCGGGGACACCAAGAGCCCGCCGATGAGCCTAGCTTGGTGTCCTAGGCGAAACCCCACACAAGACACGGCACAAACCTAGAAGAATTGCTGAGTTTTAATTCACCGGCCGTGAAAGCCAATATACCATCTTTTTGGAAGCCTTCATAGGGAGGTTAAGGCTGCTTGAGCTTTTAGTTCTCGTAGTCAAGTGGTGCAGTTGCACCTTATATAAAGGGAGGTGGCGCGCAGTTCGTCACTCCTGTGGGGGTCCGGGCGGGGACACCAAGAGCCCGCCGATGAGCCTAGCTTGGTGTCCTAGGCGAAACCCCACACAAGACACGGCACAAACCTAGAAGAATTGCTGAGTTTTAATTCACCGGCCGTGAAAGCCAATATACCATCTTTTTGGAAGCCTTCATAGGGAGGTTAAGGCTGCTTGAGCTTTTAGTTCTCGTAGTCAAGTGGTGCAGTTGCACCTTATATAAAGGGAGGTGGCGCGCAGTTCGTCACTCCTGTGGGGGTCCGGGCGGGGACACCAAGAGCCCGCCGATGAGCCTAGCTTGGTGTCCTAGGCGAAACCCCACACAAGACACGGCACAAACCTAGAAGAATTGCTGAGTTTTAATTCACCGGCCGTGAAAGCCAATATACCATCTTTTTGGAAGCCTTCATAGGGAGGTTAAGGCTGCTTGAGCTTTTAGTTCTCGTAGTCAAGTGGTGCAGTTGCACCTTATATAAAGGGAGGTGGCGCGCAGTTCGTCACTCCTGTGGGGGTCCGGGCGGGGACACCAAGAGCCCGCCGATGAGCCTAGCTTGGTGTCCTAGGCGAAACCCCACACAAGACACGGCACAAACCTAGAAGAATTGCTGAGTTTTAATTCACCGGCCGTGAAAGCCAATATACCATCTTTTTGGAAGCCTTCATAGGGAGGTTAAGGCTGCTTGAGATTTTAGTTCTCGTAGTCAAGTGGTGCAGTTGCACCTTATATAAAGGGAGGTGGCGCGCAGTTCGTCACTCCTGTGGGGGTCCGGGCGGGGACACCAAGAGCCCGCCGATGAGCCTAGCTTGGTGTCCTAGGCGAAACCCCACACAAGACACGGCACAAACCTAGAAGAATTGCTGAGTTTTAATTCACCGGCCGTGAAAGCCAATATACCATCTTTTTGGAAGCCTTCATAGGGAGGTTAAGGCTGCTTGAGCTTTTAGTTCTCGTAGTCAAGTGGTGCAGTTGCACCTTATATAAAGGGAGGTGGCGCGCAGTTCGTCACTCCTGTGGGGGTCCGGGCGGGGACACCAAGAGCCCGCCGATGAGCCTAGCTTGGTGTCCTAGGCGAAACCCCACACAAGACACGGCACAAACCTAGAAGAATTGCTGAGTTTTAATTCACCGGCCGTGAAAGCCAATATACCATCTTTTTGGAAGCCTTCATAGGGAGGTTAAGGCTGCTTGAGCTTTTAGTTCTCGTAGTCAAGTGGTGCAGTTGCACCTTATATAAAGGGAGGTGGCGCGCAGTTCGTCACTCCTGTGGGGGTCCGGGCGGGGACACCAAGAGCCCGCCGATGAGCCTAGCTTGGTGTCCTAGGCGAAACCCCACACAAGACACGGCACAAACCTAGAAGAATTGCTGAGTTTTAATTCACCGGCCGTGAAAGCCAATATACCATCTTTTTGGAAGCCTTCATAGGGAGGTTAAGGCTGCTTGAGCTTTTAGTTCTCGTAGTCAAGTGGTGCAGTTGCACCTTATATAAAGGGAGGTGGCGCGCAGTTCGTCACTCCTGTGGGGGTCCGGGCGGGGACACCAAGAGCCCGCCGATGAGCCTAGCTTGGTGTCCTAGGCGAAACCCCACACAAGACACGGCACAAACCTAGAAGAATTGCTGAGTTTTAATTCACCGGCCGTGAAAGCCAATATACCATCTTTTTGGAAGCCTTCATAGGGAGGTTAAGGCTGCTTGAGCTTTTAGTTCTCGTAGTCAAGTGGTGCAGTTGCACCTTATATAAA
This sequence comes from Meconema thalassinum, assembly GCA_946902985.2. Taxonomy (NCBI): domain Eukaryota; kingdom Metazoa; phylum Arthropoda; class Insecta; order Orthoptera; family Tettigoniidae; genus Meconema; species Meconema thalassinum. The sequence continues at coordinate 1,288,366,261 of OX336388.2, read as the reverse complement.
GGGAGGTGGCGCGCAGTTCGTCACTCCTGTGGGGGTCCGGGCGGGGACACCAAGAGCCCGCCGATGAGCCTAGCTTGGTGTCCTAGGCGAAACCCCACACAAGACACGGCACAAACCTAGAAGAATTGCTGAGTTTTAATTCACCGGCCGTGAAAGCCAATATACCATCTTTTTGGAAGCCTTCATAGGGAGGTTAAGGCTGCTTGAGCTTTTAGTTCTCGTAGTCAAGTGGTGCAGTTGCACCTTATATAAAGGGAGGTGGCGCGCAGTTCGTCACTCCTGTGGGGGTCCGGGCGGGGACACCAAGAGCCCGCCGATGAGCCTAGCTTGGTGTCCTAGGCGAAACCCCACACAAGACACGGCACAAACCTAGAAGAATTGCTGAGTTTTAATTCACCGGCCGTGAAAGCCAATATACCATCTTTTTGGAAGCCTTCATAGGGAGGTTAAGGCTGCTTGAGCTTTTAGTTCTCGTAGTCAAGTGGTGCAGTTGCACCTTATATAAAGGGAGGTGGCGCGCAGTTCGTCACTCCTGTGGGGGTCCGGGCGGGGACACCAAGAGCCCGCCGATGAGCCTAGCTTGGTGTCCTAGGCGAAACCCCACACAAGACACGGCACAAACCTAGAAGAATTGCTGAGTTTTAATTCACCGGCCGTGAAAGCCAATATACCATCTTTTTGGAAGCCTTCATAGGGAGGTTAAGGCTGCTTGAGCTTTTAGTTCTCGTAGTCAAGTGGTGCAGTTGCACCTTATATAAAGGGAGGTGGCGCGCAGTTCGTCACTCCTGTGGGGGTCCGGGCGGGGACACCAAGAGCCCGCCGATGAGCCTAGCTTGGTGTCCTAGGCGAAACCCCACACAAGACACGGCACAAACCTAGAAGAATTGCTGAGTTTTAATTCACCGGCCGTGAAAGCCAATATACCATCTTTTTAAATAGTATGTTTACCACTGTCATAAACTATCATATACACATCCAAATCGTGATTTTACTACCAAAAATGGATGATTCTTGTGTTGCTTTCAGTCATTTTATACGCCTCACCTTACCCCTCACCCCTATATACAGTGAAATACAGTAAGTAAAACACCAGTAGACAAGGCGCTGTAGGTAAAGTGACATGGAGTCTTTTCCAAAACACTCTGTCCGCAGCTAGATGTATTACACACAATAATCCAGCCATCACAATTAACACCGGTTATCAGACACACACACAAAGTACACGGGGCTACATGACCGCGTTGTCGCAGCCCTTATACTGAGGAACCAACCAACCAACATCGTAGTGGCACCTAATCGGAATCCTCACATTCCCTGGCTGCGTGGAACAGTGGTACCAGTAACGTTCCCGCCTGTTGTGCCTGACGTTGCGAGATAGAATCCCGGCGCAGTCATTTGACATTTGCGAGTGTTCAAATGCGATGGAGGCGTGCCAGTAGATTTACTGGTACGTTAAAGATCCCCTTCAGAGCGAAATTGTCTGAAAGGGACGCTCTTGTGCGTTCAATGTACAGTATATAAGGATCAGTCATTTAAAATCATGTTGGTATTCAACGATGCGTCATAATAGTTAATACAGTGGTATGTCTACGTGTCACGAGGAGAAGAGGCTTGCACTGCAGCAGCAACAACAACAACGCTTTCAGTACCGGAATTGTGTACCCAACGTCCACGGGTACATACTGGAGGTAAACAAATACATTAGTACATTTCTTTGACATAGCCCTTCCGTGATATGTGGTTGTTGTTTTTGTTGTGGATTATTCTTTTCGGAGCTTTGCGACATCTTAGTCACGGAGCTTGTCTGATAACTTGTGTCACTGTGATGTCTGTACTAGAGTGTGCATTTGTAATTGAAGTAGGATTTGAGTAAAAAGTGGCCGTGACCGTAAGTTAGATACTATCGCGACATTTGCCTGGAGTAGAAGTGGGGAACCACGTAAAACCACTTCAAGGGTGGCTGAGGTAGAAATCAAACCCTCCTCTTCTCAGTTTTGCCTCACGAGGCTCAGTGTACCCCTTTTCAGCCCTCAATTCAGAATTAAATGTCTTGGCAGAGGCGGGAATCGAACCCAAACCTCCACGATGGCAACCAAGAATGACAACCACTGCGCATCGAGACGGATCTGGCTGTCAATAATGATAACCACTACACCATTAGGCGATCCACTTGTTAAGGATTCACTTCAAACAATTTTCTTTCAAAATAATATCATTGGTATCATCAAGTATCATACACAGAATAAACGGACATAACTGATCAGATTATACAGTGTACATGGCCTCATAATCTAGCGACTATCGGACTACAGAAGCTGCCAACCGAAGCACTTGCACCGCGCTCTGCTGCAGTTTAAACACATGTGCCATTTATCTTTCGGTTACACCGCTACTACGTCAAATATGTACTCGTACTTTAGTTTTTGCCAACTTCATGTGCCGAAAGAGAGTGTACTTTAATCACCCCTCGGCGAAATTAAAATTCCTTGACTTAATCCTTTAATTTTATATTGCTTTCTCCTACTTCAGATTATAGAAATATGCGGTATTCCTTGGTTTCAATAACCACGAAAGAGTATAATCCCTGACAAGAAGGAAATTAGAATGGCGAATAAATGATCAGCAATAATATACTTGTTACAGTGTAGCAGAAGTGGGAAAAGTGTTGTCAACGTAGTATGATTTTGTTGAATCCGATAGGCCTACTCCAATTTCCATCTGACTGAAATTTTATGGTTACTGCAAGTAGTTAGCGGAAATTTGTTTGTTGCAACTTGATACGACAGTATGTTTTCAGTGAAGTTGCGAAGGCAATTATGCATGGAAATTACAGGGCTTACAGGGGAACTTACCCCCCCCCCCCCCCACACACACTCAGTACAGGCAAATACTAGGATTGTATCTTATTCCAATTAACAACAAACAAATTTCAAGCTATTTGCAGTTTAATCAGCCGGAAGGCAAGCGTGATTTAACATTGTCTCTTGATAATGTTTTGGAAGTACTTATGGCAAAAACAGAAAACTCTGTTGTAGAAGTTCCTCCTCCGTGGAGAATTTCGTGGACGTCTGGCAACCTTGCACAATCACAAGATGACTGTCAAAGAAAGAGGAAGTACGGTAAGCTGGAGAAGTTAACATGGATGACATACATGCACACATACATAACGTAAATACATACACACATAGGTCTACATAAGCCATATACACATAAGTATACATAACACCCCAAATTTTCCTAGGTTGAATGAAAAATAGACTAAAATTCTACCTTCGTAGAATTCGTCCGTAATTTAAGTAGTTTGTCAACAAATACACATTAATGGACACTCACAGCTATAAAATTGAAATTAAATAAATCGTGCTGAAAAAGTTGTGGACAGATTTAATGATTTTTTGTTGGAAATTTTGAAACTCAATCTGGTTTTTAAATTAGCTTATTGGCGTAAAGGCTATTGAAGTAATATCTATGATTTTAAGAAAGACTAAATGTTTTCATGAGTTTATTTAGTAGGTCTAAGTTATTTAATGGTAGGGTCAGAGTTTTAAGTCGGAGAACTCTTCAGCAGCCCCTTAATCTCAATCACTCCATCTGTACCATCCTCCAACAAACAAGAAGACGGCATGGCGGGAACCGCCTAACACAAGACTAATTTCTCACAATTCCTCGCCTCACCACCCTCCTACCACACGTCACTGTAGAGAGAACAAAAAATAAACAGAGATTTAAATACTTTCGACCAACACAGCAATGCAAGGAACAATCTCACATCTCCTTTGGGTAAGACTATATATTATCAACCTTCCCCCTTACTGCCTTCAACACTAGTCTTCGACCCAACACCACCTCTATATAAAGTACAGGTACAGACAGTTAAAACCTCGATAAATTGACGTAGATTAATACACCGTAACGATTCAAGTTGTAGATTCAAGACCTAAAGACATATAATAAGTGGAGAAAAGGTAATGGGGTTGTATTTTTTTTCCCTCTCAACACAGAGAATGTTGCGAGTACGCAGTTCACATTAAACTTGCCGTGACATTTCTTTAAGATTCCTTAAACGTGTGCTCAGAGTACAAAATAAGAAGCGAGAGAAGATAAACACCTTAAATCAACAAGTGTAACCGAGTGTTTAGCTCAAGGAGTGCGTGTGCTCAAACCCCTCGGCAATATCTCTCACGAACATCTGTACAACAAATCATTCCCTCTTATGAGATGTAAGAAAATGATGTAACGATGTACTCCTTTCAAGACTTCTCCCCCTCATAGCAAGAATCACAATATGTGGTATAATGCTCCAGAGAAAAAATCAAGCACTGTACTGTCTTAATTAATTGCATTATTATATCCCAGCTTAATGGCCACATATACCGTATACAGCTCATTTATAGGGTTCACATCAAGTATCTGGAAATTTGAGGATATGATTTCAGTATTTAAGAGACAATACTGTACTTTAACAGGATTTATTGTTGTTGTTTCATTTGAGGGGCTTGAACATCGTCGTAATTTATCCCCGTGTACTTGTATGTGTATGTATGTAGAATTTGTCTGATAACCTGTGTTAATGTGGTATCTGTAGTAGTATATGCATTTGTAATCCGAAATACACATACTAATACAATCACGTCACAACAATACAGGTTATCACACATACTCCACACACACAAGTACACGGAGCTACAAGACCACAATGTCACAAAGCCCCCAACTGAATCAGAAACAACAACAACAAATTTTAAATATTCTAGGGGTCAAATATTGTACGTCTACCCCTTTTAATATACTTAATCACGCCTCCGCACTAAAATTCGCCTACCTCCAGGTGTAGCGGCTGACGTTCTTGACAGTAGCCCAGGAGGTCGGGGTTCGACTCCCGGCTCGGCCAAGAAATTTAACTCTGGTCTGAGGGCTGGAATGGGGTACACTCATCCTCGCGAGACAAAACTTAGAAGAGGTGGGTTCGATTCCCACCTCAGCCATACCGGAAGTGTTATTTTCGATGTCTCCCACTTCTACTAGAGGCGAATGCCGATTGGTTTCTAACTTAAGTCACGGCCGCTTCCTTCCCAATCCTCGCCTTAATTACAAATACACACGCTAATACAGCCATCACAATAACGCAGGTTACCGGACAAAATTCCACACTCACGAAGTACACGGTGCTAAATGACCACGATGTCCAAGCTCCACAAATGAAACAACAGCAACAACATAACTAAAAGTCAAGAACAACTGGATAATCGATATTGAACATGGCCTTCAAGAAACCAACGTAACAGACGAAGTTTTATGGTACTGAACGTTGGTGAACAAAAATCATTTTGCTGCAAACCCTCGGATGACTGTCACCACTGCAGGGACAGAGGAAAGGAAGAAAAGTCATAGAGAATGAGGAGATTTTGGGAAGAGAAGAAAGCAAATTCAAATTCATCTGTTAAATAGGTTCAATTGCTCTCCTTAGTTGGGCGAAACGTCGTAAAATAATAATAATAATAATAATAATAATAATAATAATAATAATTCCTGCAACTCCGCCTGCAGTAACTACTGGGTGGATTGAGTAGCTAAGTAGTTTCTGTTGCCGGTACCAAGCCCGGAGAAAGGAGGAGGGTTGGCTCTAAGCCGTAAAACAGCAAATCCACTGGCGTTTGTTCGGCATCCGACGGCCAGTGGTCAGCGTCTGTTCCTCTAGTTGAGGCGGCTGTACTTAAATCTTCTCGAACTCAAAAATCGAGTCGTATACTTTGAGACCACCACACACACTCAAAACTCAACTTGAGCGCATGATGGAAGAGGCGATCATAGAATCACTACCCCAGGCACCAGTCGATGGACTGGACCCACCTGATCATCGGATTCTGGGGGATCAGGGACACCATGCGGAGAAGAATCGGAGCTTCTCAAGAACTCTTCATACTCTCAAGACCAGACGTAAACATTTTGTTGGCACGCTTAACGTTAACACCCTCACTAAGACGGGTAAGCTAAAACAACTTCTCAACACCTTGGAAAATTTTGAATTAAAAATCACTGCGCTCCAGGAGACACGCTTCACGGACGAAGAACACTTCAACACAGGGAATTTCCGAATCTACAAGGGAAAACCTGCCATCAAAATTAATGATAACTTACCTCTCTTGGGAACAGGATTCGCCGTACACAATTCTGTGCTTGATTCGATCATCGACTTTACTTCTCCAACCGAGAGAGTCTCTTTACTATCAGTAAAATCAGCTAATAAAGCTTACACGCTGATCAACGTGCACGCCCCCACAAATCAACACAATAAAACTGATCCTGAAACCGTGGACAATTTCTAGGAAACTTTGGAAGAAACAACCAATAACATACCAAGACACCATGTGAAAATTTTATTAGGTGATTTTAACGCACAGTTAGGGAAAGAAAGAAAATTCAAGGATACCACAGGCCCTCATACTAAACACAAACGTACCAACAAAAATGGGGAAAGATTAATTGACTTCTGTAGAAACTTTGGACTTAAAATCATGAGCACCCAATTTCAAAAACCTGCACATAAATTGACCACATGGAGATCATCCAGTCTTAAACAGGGTGAGTACCAAATTGACCATGTCGCAATCTCCAAGAAAAACATAAAAGAAATTTTGAACGTCAGGGCTCGTAAAGGCGTCTTTGAATCAGATCATTATCTTCTCCAAATAAAGACAAAATTCCAACCAAATAGAAGACCAAAACGCCCACCGACAAATTTCAGACCAGATCTGGAATATCTGAAACTCCACAAGGAAGAAATCATTTTGCAAATCAATCAGGAGGAATCAACAGACTGGAGAATACTAACGGGGAGAATTCAGGAAGCCATGAAGCTAGGACAACCACCTCGCTCCAGAAAACATCGCTGGTGGAACACAATTTGCGATCAAGCAGTTGACAATCGCATAATGGCTTGGAAAAAATTTCACAGTAGCCAAACAAAGGAAAACTGGGAGAACTTTCTTACCACTCAAAAACAGGCCTCAAAAATAATTAGGAAAGAAAAACGAAGGTATGACAACAACAGACTCCACGAAATCCAGCAGGATTTCACCAAAAATAATACTAGACATTTCTACAAGACATTTAGAGAAAATCTACGGCGATACCAAGCACCCAGTCTGTGCTTCAAGAGACACGACGGCTCACTGGAAACTAACTCCAAAAATAATTGCAAACTATTAGCCCAATATTTCAACTCTCTTCTTAACTGTGAACCACCTTTAGTAAAACTTGACTTCTCTCCTCCGGTATTCATACACTTGGACTCGCAAGCCCCCGACATTGAAGAAATTAGGGAGATAATCCGACAACTCGAAACAACAAAGCACCAGGGGAAGATGGGATCATTGCTGAACTCTGGAAACTGAATGATCCCACACTGACGCGGAAACTCCATTCCATAATTTCAGATATTTGGACAACGGAGCAATTACCACATGACTGGAAATGCGCTTTGATTCACCCGTTGCACAAAAAGGGCGACAAGACTGACATCAAAAATTATAGAGGAATTTCTCTGCTCCCGGTTGCTTATAAAATCCTTTCCACAGCACTTCTGAACAGGTTAGAGCCCCAAATGGATCCACTCATTGGTGACTACCAGGCTGGATTCAGAAAAGGGCGATCGTGTGCTGAACAGATCTGGTGCCTAAAGACGATCTTAAAAATGAGGAAATGTAGAACTACCGTGATTGCATTCATCGACTTCAGAAAAGCATACGACTCTGTTGACCGCGACACCGTCTTTAAAATCATGGAAGAATTTGGGATCGATCGTAAGACACGCAAAATCATAGAACAGACACTTACAGGAACAATATCCAAAGCGAAATTCATGGGCGAAATATCAGAGCCCTTCGAAATCAAGACGGGAGTCCGACAGGGAGATGGACTATCCCCAATCCTCTTCAATATGGTTCTGGAGAGGATAATTAGGGAATGGGAACCTCTTGTAAAGGGCATTCAAATCGGTATTAAAAAAGAGGAAATCTGACATTCTACGGATCGGAGCGTGGAATGTTAGAAGTCTGCTAGGAAGTGGAAGGTTAGAAAACTTAGAAAGGGAAATGGATAGGTTGAGGTTGGATTTGGTTGGGATTAGTGAAATGCGCTGGCAGGAAGAACAGGACTTTTGGTCAGGAGACTATAGGGTCATTAGCACTAAATCAAACAATGGCCAAGCAGGGGTTGGCCTCATATTGAGTAGGAAACTTGGACAGCGGGTGGAATATTATGAGCAATATAGTGAACGGATTATTGTAGCAAAAATCAATACTAAACCTACGTGCACCACAGTGGTACAAGTCTATATGCCTACCAGTCAAGCTGATGATGAGGATGTTGAAAAGGTCTACGAAGAAATAGACGAAATTCTGAGGTATATCAAGGGTGATGAAAATGTTATAGTAATGGGAGATTGGAATGCTGTGGTAGGAAAAGGGAGAGAAGGGAAGATAGTAGGAGATTTCGGATTAGGTGAAAGGAATGATCGAGGAAGCAGGCTGGTAGAATTCTGCACCGAGCAGGAATTGGTCATAGCTAACACCTTATTCAATAACCACAATAGAAGAATATACACATGGATGAGACCAGGAGATACAGGGCGTTACCAAATCGACTTCATTATGGTCAAGCAGAGGTTTCGAAACCAGATTTTGGATTGTAAAACATATCCTGGTGCTGACATAAACTCTGACCACAATCTGGTTGTAATGAATTGCAGATTAAAGTTGAAGAAACTGAAGAAAAGTCAAAAGCCAAAAAGGTGGGCAATAGACAGACTGAAAGAGAAGGATGTAAATGAAAGATTCAAGAAGAGTATAAAGGAAGGACTAATGAAAAACCCTAAACAAACTTCAATTGCAGACGAATGGGCACTTTTGAAGAATGAAATAACAAAATCCGCAGAAGAAAACATTGGTAGGAAAGAAAGAATAGGGAGAAAACCGTGGATCACTCAGGATATACTAAAATTGATGGATGAAAGGCGGAAACACAAGAATGTAAGAGATGAAATGGGGAAAGCAGAATACAGACGTCTGAGAAATGAGGTTAACAAGAAGTGCAAGGAAGCGAAAGAAGAATGGTTGAAAGAGAAATGTGCAGGTATAGAAAATTGTCTGAAATTAGGAAAAGTAGACACAGCTTATCGAAGAATTAAGAATACTTTTGGGGAAAAGAAGACTAAGTGCTGTAATATTAAGGACACAAATGGAAAGCCTCTAACAGATAGGGAAGAAATGGTTGAGAGATGGAAAGATTACATCGAGAGTTTGTATAAGGGAAAGGAGATTGAGAATCATGTAATGGAAAGGGAGGAGGAAATTGATGAGGATGCGAAAGGAGATTTAATACTGAGATCAGAATTTGATAGAGCTTTGGAAGACTTAAGCAGGAACAAAGCACCAGGCATAGATGATATACCGATTGAGTTGCTACGCTGCATAGGAGATGAAGGTCTGATCAGGTTATTTCACTTGGTGTGTAGGATTTATGAGACAGGTGAGGTACCCCCTGATTTCAAGAAGAATGTAATCATCCCTATACCAAAGAAAGTGGGAGCTGACAGATGTGAAGATTACCGTACAATCAGCTTGATTACTCATGCTTCAAAGATCCTGTCTAGAATAATTTACAAGAGGATTGAAAGCCAGATAGAAACGGAGTTGGGTGAAGACCAGTTTGGTTTCAGGAGAAATGTAGGAACAAGGGAAGCTGTACTAAGTCTTAGGCTGATTTTGGAAGGTAGAATAAGGAAAGATAAGAGAACGTTCATGGCTTTTGTAGACTTAGAAAAGGCTTTTGATAATGTTGATTGGACTAAATTGTTTGACATTTTGAAATCGATTGGAATAAAGTACAGGGATAGGAGGGTGATATACAATCTGTACAGAAACCAGACAGCAGTCATTCGAGTTGAAGGACATGAGAGAGAAGCTGGTATTCAGAAAGGTGTAAGGCAAGGCTGCAACTTATCACCCATACTTTTCAATCTTTACATTGAACAAGCAATGAAGGAAATTAGAGAAAAATTTCAAGTGGGAGTGAAGATTCAAGGAGAAATAATTTCAACTCTGAGATTTGCTGATGACATCGTCATCTTGGCCGACAAGCCTGAGGATTTGAATGAGGTTTTGAATGGTATGGACCCCGTCTTACGGAAAGAATTCATGATGAAAATTAATAAATGTAAAACAAAAATACTGGAATGCAGCCGAAATAAATCAGAAACCTCTATGGAGATCAAATTGGCAGGTGAAAAGCTGAAGGAAGTAGGAGACTTCTGTTACTTAGGAAGCAGAATAACCAGTGATGGACGAAGCAAAGAGGATATAAAAAGTAGGTTGGCTCAGGCAAAGAAAGCATTTCTACAAAAAAGGAATCTGCTGACATCGAATATAGATTTAGGTATTAGGAAGTCATTTTTGAAAGCCTTTGTCTGGAGCGTGGCGCTCTATGGAAGTGAAACTTGGACTATTGGTGCAGCAGAAAAGAGGAGAATTGAAGCATTTGAAATGTGGTGTTACAGGAGAATGATGAAGATCAGATGGGTAGATAGGGTTACAAACAAAGAGGTATTAAGACGAGTGGGAGAGGAGAGATGTTTCTGGCGACTGTTAATGAAGAGAAGAGATAGGTTGGTAGGACACATACTAAGACACACAGGAATAGCAAGCTTAGTTATGGAAGGAAGGGTCGAGGACAAAAACTGTAGGGGTAGACCAAGGTTAGAATATGTTAAACAGATTGCCTCGGATGTAGGGTGTCGGAGCTATGTAGAGATGAAACGATTAGCTCAGGAGAGGGAGGCATGGAGAGCTGCATCAAACCAGTCAAAAGACTGAAGACTCAAACAACAACAACATTAAAAAAGAGAACAGAACTAAAGTCAAATGTCTCGCTTTCAAGGATGATATTGCAATTGTCGCAGACAACAGATCGGAAGCGACTTACGCAGTGGAAAAGCTCCATGAGATTGCACGAAAGACCGGATTACATATATCTTACGACAAGACCAAATATATGGAGAGAAGGCCAGAAAATAAATCCCATTTAAACACCAAATACGGTAAAATCGCACAAGTCTGCAGTTTTAAATACCTTGGCGAAATTATACAGCCCTCAGGACTTAATCGAATCGCCAATGAAGACAGAATCACTAAGCTCCAGAAGGCCTACAGGCTAACGTGGGCCCATTACAACAAGAAATGCATTTCAACAAACGCCAAATTACGACATTATAAAACAGTTATTCTTCCAGAAGCAACATATGCGGCTGAAGCAATAGTAATCGATGGTCATTCTAAGATTAGGGAACTGGAAAAGCAGGAACGAAAATTTCTCCAGAAGATCTACGGAGCAATCAACAGAAACGGCAATTGGATGAAGAGACCTAGTACTGAACTCTATCAAAACACCATTACGATAACAGACGAAATTAGAAAACGCAGAGCCAAATTTTACACTCACGTCCACAGGATGGCCACCTCCAGATTGCCCAAGAAACTACTCAGTATCATAACAGAGAGCAAATGCGGCACAGAATGGCTTAAAGAGGTACAGAGAGACTTACAAATTATCAGTATACAAAATTTCGAAGACCGAACTGAGTGCCAGACGAAAATCAAGAATGTTAAGTTCGAACCAAGATCATTACGACAACCTGAAAAAAAGTGGACGGATGAGAGGAAGCGGGAACATTCCGCGGGAATGAAGAGATTTTGGGAGGAGCGGAGGAGACACGCCTCCATATGACATCATGTGATCCAAGTTTAATCGCTCTCCTGTAGGGGAATTTTCGCTTAAATAAAAAATAATAATTTCCTGAGACTGAGGGGTTCATGGTAGCGATACAAGAACAATTAGTGGCAACAAAGAACTGCCTAAAATACATCAATAAGGCAGACATACCAGATGACAAATGTAGGAGATGCCACCGCGAATCGGAGACCATCCAGCATATCACAGGTGACTGTACAAAAATTTCATCTACGCATTACAAGAAGAGGCATGACCAAGTAGCCAGGATAATCCACCTGAACCTGGCATAAAAGCACTCCTTAAGTAATTATGTTGGTGCAGTTCTGGAGAATGATACACACAAGCTACTCTGTGACAGGTCAGTGATCACAGATAGACCTATATCAGCAATTAGGCCAGACATTATTCTTATTGATAAAGTGCAAAAGAAAACTCTTCTAATAGACATCGCAGTCCCTAACTCACATAATATCCAACACATGTATGCTGAGAAAGTGATGAAATACTCGTACATGGCTGAAGAGATCCGACAGATGTGGCGACAGGAATTTGTCACTGTATTGCCTATCATAATCTCTTCTACAGGGATCCTACCGAAGTCGCTGAAGGCTAACCTCGATAATCTGGGCTCCACCATAATCTGCATACCAGTAGTCTATGCAGAAAGCAGTTATTTTAGAGACCAGCTCCATAGTTCGTTCGCTCCTCAACCTACCAGTATAGAGAACTCCTCTCCATCTTGCAACAAATGCCGATGAAATGGTGAATTGTACCCAATGACATGGTCAAAATATGAATAATAATAATAATAATAATAATAATAATAATAATAATAATAATAATATTTTTTTTAGCGTATGGCTTTTAGTGCCGGGAGTGTCCGAGGACATGTTCGGCTCGCCAGTTTTGTAGCTGCTTCGAGACGGACACCCAATGGGTGAGCTACAAGTACCGTTGGGGAGGAAAGTTGGAATGTAAGGATGACGAGTTGGAAGGTAGCGGCTGTGGCCTATTAGTTAGGGACCAACCCCGGCATTTGCCTGGAAGGAAGATGGGAAACCACAGAAGACCATCTTCAAGGTTGCCGGCGGGGGATTCGAACCTCCTCGCCTCCCGGATGTGAGCGACTGCCAGCAGTCATGCCGTAACGACCACGGCTAACTCACCCGGTAATAATAATAATACTGTAATAATAATGCGATGAAGATACAAAAGCCTGGTGACTGAGAAGCACTCCTATAGGCCTATGGCCAAAAGATCATTAACTCCCGATCACTGTTGAGAATGTTTCTTATAGGAGATCCTGAGCTTTGTGAAGTGATGTTCAGCGATGTTTGAGATTGAGTATCGAAGAGTTGATCTATGAAGCAAAGGAAATATAGAACCGTAATTAAATGTTCGACCTACGGTACTTGCTCCCCCGAGTTTCTAGACGAAGTTACGAACTGTAAACCGCATCATGGATCCAACACCATACGTGTATGAAGTATGTCAAGTTTCGCGGAGGCCTACGAAAAAGTAGCAGTGGAGCAGCGCAGCAACCTTCCACGCTAAAGCTGAAGAAGAAAAGAGCACACCATGACCTAATAAGGCTGTACGAGCACAGACAGCAGCCGATGTCGCCGTCTGGCGGCGGCTCCCACAACTGAGACACGTCAATTACGAGGCAATTAAATGGGCGCGCAGATTAGAAACAGCTTGCAGTTGGAGTTGTCAGCACAGAACATTCAATAACACCCGCAAACCCAGCTCCCTTTTTACTGTATCCTCCTGCACATAAATATATAAAGACCCAACAGAAACGCTGGTTTCTTATAATGAAACAAACATCAGCTAGAAATATAAAGCAATCTTGTAAATAAAATAAAGTCGGCGGTAAATTAGCAATTAACATTTAAGGATACCTATGAGTGAAATCTCGAAAGTCTTAATGAAGTACCGAGTGTTTTTAAATCAACTCCACATAATCTATATATATATATAAAGCACAAAGTTTGTCTGTTTGTCTGTTATGTATACAAATCTACACCGTTTCACCGATCTGAACCAAAATGTGAATACTTACCCTTTGGAACCCGGCGGGTAACCCTGTTAACTTTAAATTTCGGACAGACCACCCCTTTCCCTGCATTTAGGCCCCTTTGCAACAATCTACACCATTTCACCGATCTGAACCAAAATGTGTATACATACTCTTTGGAACCCTGCGAGTATCACTGTCCACTTAAAATTTCGGACAGACCACCCCATTCCCTGCATTTAGGCCCTTTGGTCCAAATCCACACCGTTTCACCGATCATAACCAAAATTCGTATTCTTACCCTTTGATACCCTGCGAGTAACACTATCTGCTTGAAATTGCGGACAGACCACTCCATTCCCTGCATTTAGGCCCTTTGGCACATATCTACACCGTTTCACCGATCTGAACGAAAATTTGTATACTTACCCTTTGGAACCCTGCGAGTAACACTGTCTGCTTGAAATTGCGGACAGACCACTCAATACCCTGCATTTAGGCCCTTTGGCCCAAATCTACACCGTTTCACCGATCTCAACCAAAATTTGTATATTTACCCTTTGGAACACTGTGACTAACACTGTATACTTGAAATTGCGGAGAGGCTACTCCATCCCTTGCATTTAGGCCCTTTGGCACAAATCTACACCGTTTTACCGATCTGAACCTAAATTTCTATACTTACCCTTTGGAACTCGACGAGTAACACTGTCCACTTAAAACTTTGGACAGACCACTCCATTCCCTGCATTTAGGCCCTTTGGCACATATCTACATCGTTTCACCGATCTGACCCAAATTTTACATACTTACCCTTTGGAACCCGACAAGTAACACTGTTCACTTTAAATTTCGGACAGACCACACTATTCCCTGCTTTTTGGCCCTTTGACACAAAACTACACCGTTTCACCGATCTCAACCAGATTTTACCTAATTACCCTTTGGAACTCGAGGAGTAACACTGTCCACTCGAAATTTCGGACAGACCACTCCATTCACCGCAATTAGGCCCTTTGGCACATATCTACATCGTTCACCGATCGAAAACAAAACGTGTATTCTTACTCTTAGGAACCCGATGAGTAACACTGTCCACTTGAAATTTCGGACAGACCACTCCATTCCCTGCATTTAGGCCCTTTGGCACATATCTACATCGTTTCACCGATCTGAACCTAAATTTGTATACTTACCCTTTGGAACCCGACGAGTAACACTGACCACTTAAAACTTTGGACAGATTCAATGCCCTGCATTTAGGCCCTTTGGAAAAAATCTACCCTGTTTCACCGATCTGACCCAAATTTTACATACTTACCCTTTGGAACCCGACGTGTAACACTGTCTAAATGAAATTTCGGATAGACCATTCCATTTACTGCATTTAGGCTCTTTGGCAAAAATCTACATAATTTCACCCATCTCAACCAATCTTTATGTAAGTTACTTATCCTTTGGAAACCGACGAGTAACACTGTCTGCTTGAACTTTCGGACAGAGCACCACTTTCCCTGCATTTAGGTCCTTTGGGACAAATCTACACCAATTCACTGATCTGAACCAAATTGTTTATACTTACTCTTTGGAACCCGACGAGTAGCACAGTCGACATGAAATTTCGGAAAGACCAATCTATTCCCTGCATTTAGGCCCTTTATCACAAATCTACACGGTTTCACCGATCTGAACCAAATTTCACATACTTACCCTTTGGAACCCGATGAGTAACACTGTTCACTTGAAATTTCTGACATTCCACTCCATTCCCTGCAATTAGCTCAGGAATCCCTCGGGGTTGCCAGCTTCCTAACTCACCACCCATGAGCCCTTGAGGGTGTACCAGCAGTGGTGGGGCTACACACACCCTGCCTCTTTGAGGGCCTTGAGCAGAAGACAGGAGATATTATGAAAAGGAAAAGAAGGCAGACCCCTCGAAGAATGAGGGCATCAGGAAAGATGAGACAACGGCCAATTAAGGCAGGAAATTGAAAGACTCCCTAGCCATCGGTTACCCTAATACAGTCGGGGTCGGAAGAGAACGAGAGTTGACCAAGGTAGACCGACAGGAAAGAGAACTGAAAGGAGCCCGGCACCAGGAAGTAGAAGCGATGTCAGACTCAGCTGGGGTCCCACAAGTTGTGAGAACCTGGGGGGGAGGGGCAGTTGTGAGAATAGCTTGCTGATTCATCGCGAGGTGACATGAGAGGACTTTCCAGAGCCTGCCGTGTTATCTGCTGTCTATGCTGATGCCAGCACAGGGCCGTTGCTCAAGCCACTGTGGTGTTGCGAAAGAGTGAGTGATCCTCGGCCAATCTAAATAGGACGGAGAACCCCGAACCATCATATTTCGTCATCATCTGCGATCATCTCAGTTTCGTGCAGCTTGGACCCATATTCTTTGCCGAGCAGTACGCCATAAGCTCTTTCACTAGACGCATCGAGTACAGGACTAAGCCAGAAAATAAGGTTGAGACTTTGGAAGACATCGAAGCTAGACATCTGAATTACCTATATCAGTTTTAAAATTACACCATGTTCGTTTAGTAGTCATTTTTTCATTACCTTATTATTATCATCATAAGTTACGCGCATCATACCAGTAATCACCGCCGCGTAAGGTCTTTCTCGACTGTGAGTTTTAAAATATTTATTTTTATTACAGTACATTGTGTACATTATAAGTTGAAGTGTCATTTCAATACCGGTAGTAGTTTCCCTTATCATCCTCATCATAAGGGCCAGTTCAGTATATTTCTAAGGAGACTTTGGGACATTATCATCATTTCACCGGGCGAAGCCGGGTACTACTGCTAGTATATATATAGCTCAATGTTTGTCTGTCTGTCTGTTATTTATACAAATCTATACCGTTTCACCGATCTGAACCAAAATTTGTACACTTACCCTTTGGAACCCTGCGGGTAACCCCGTCTACATTAAATTTCGGACAGAACACTCCATTCCCTGCATTTAGGCCCTTTTTTTTTTCAAAATTCTACACCGTTTCACCGATCTGAACCAAAATTTGTATAGTTACCCTTTGGAACTCGACGAGTAACACTGTCCACTTTAAATTTCGGACAGACCACTCCATCCCCAGCATTTAGGCCCTTTGTCAAAAATCTGCATCGTTACGCCGATCTGAACCAAAATTTGTATACTTACCCTTTGGAACCCTGCGGGTAACACTGTCCACTTCAAATTTCGGACAAACCAATCCCATTCCCTGCGTTTAGGCCCCTTGGCAAAAATCTACATCGTTTCACCCATCTGAACCATATTTTACATACTTACCATTTGGAATCCGACGAGTAACACTGTCTGCTTGAAATTTCGGAAAGACCACCCCCTTCCCTGTATTTAGGCCCTTTGGCACAAATCTGCACCGTTTCACCGATCTGAACCACATTTTACATACTTACCCTTTGGAACCCGAAGAGTAACACTGTCTGCTTGGAATTTCGGACAGACCACTCCATTCCCTGCATTTAGGCCTTTTGGCAAAAATCTACACCGTTTCACCGATCTGCATCAAATTTTGTATACTTACCCCTTGGAACAAAACCAGTACTTCGGTGAAACTATGCGGGGCCAGAAAATCACGTTTTAAGGTCCTTGAACCAATCGTGTCAGAAGTTAAGCAACACCACACTCTTCCCCGCCTGTGATTTTTAAAATATGTATTTCTATTAGTTTCTAAGTTTGATGAACCAGATCGGTAGTGGTAGTCATCTCACCACATAAAATCTTGCTCAATAGTGGTAGTGTATGTATGTCCCCTATGCGTTCATATACCATTAATCCGATTGCGAAGAAACTTGGGTGAGTTGTTGTGTGGATTGCAGGGAAGGTTTCTGCCTACAAATTATTTATGTAACACAAAAGGGTGAGACACTTAACAGGAAGTTTTAAATACCATAGTAACCCAATTGCACAATACCGTGGATTCCAGGGAAGGTTTCTAGCAACAAATAATTTATGTAACACAAAAGGGTGAGAGGCTTAACATGAAGTTTTAAATACCACAATAACCCAATTGCACAGTGCCAGTTGTGATGATGATGATGATGATGATGATGATGATGATGATAATTGTTGTTTTAAGGGGCCTAACATCGAGGTTAGCGACCCCTAATGGTTTGGCGGATCGTGAAATTGAAACTACAACTAAAACTAACTACAAAACTCACGGGCTACAAGAAGATAAGGACAAAAGAAAGTTATAAGGGAAATAAAGGACAGGAGGAAAGGAAATGCCCTCAACCCTGGATAAATGAGAATTGAGGGACTTGGAAGGAAGGAGAGCCACGAAAGGCAGATAGGAAGGGGAAAAAGTAGAAGGTCCGCCCCAAAGGCAATGGGAAAAAGGGGTAAAACCGGACCCAGCTCAGGAATCCCTCGGGGTTGCCAGCTCCCGAACTCACCAGCCATGAGCCCTTGAGGGTGTAGCACTATCTAGGGTGCACCAGAAGTGGCGGAGCTACACACACCCTGCCTCCTTGAGAGCCTTGAACAGAAGACAGGAGATATTATGAAAAGAAAAAGAAAGCTGACCCCTCGAAGAAAGAGGGTATCAGGAAAGATCAAGACAAGGGCCAATTAAGGCGGGAAAGTGAAAAACTCCCTAGGCCTCGGATACCCTAATACCATCGGGGTCGGAAGAGAACTAGAGTTGACCAAGGCAGGCCGACAGGAAAGAGAACTGAAAGGAGCCCGGCACCTGTAAGTAGAAGCAATATCGGGCTCAGCTGGGGTCCCGTGGTCACCAACCCACGTGCCACAAGTTGTGAGACCCTGGGGGGGGGGGGGGGGGAGAGGAGGGGCAGTTGTGAGAATAGCTTGCTGATTCATAGCGAGGTGACATGAGAATACTGTCCATAGCCCGCCGTCTTATCTGGTATTGCTGACTATGCTGATCTTCATACAGGCTGAAACCACTGTGGTGTTACGAAAGAGTGAGTGATTCACCGGTACGATCCTCTCAGGTCCGTGCAGTTGGGACTCGAGCAGTACGTATAAGCTCTTTCACTATAGTGCGTCTCTGCCTTAAAAGACATTATGGAATTAAATGTAGTATTTGCCTCTCACTCGCAATCCTATGGCCTGCAATTAGCTTCGTCATTTTCTACCCCGGCGATGTTGCCGTTTCCCAATGATTGAAAGTGACAAATCTAAGAAAATGTTTCCGTAGTCTTATAGAGAATTTTTCTAAGGCACTATGCGACAAAAGACGACACTATTGATCTCTACTTTTCTAACAGCCAATGAGATATAGTCCCTAGGCAGTGTTTGCTGTTTCACATACTCCTCATTCTAATCATATTTTTCAATTCGTTTTTAAATTACATGTGTCAGTACTGTAGTTAATAAATAGCCGTTTCCCTATTCATTATTATCATTATCATTACGGGGAAATGACCTGAATGCTATGTCCATTATTCTGTACTACTTATCACCCCCACTAACACCCCCACAAAAAGTTATATTTTTAAAATATTTGTTTTCTTTTAGTTTAAGTATCCTGTGCCAGTTCTGTAGTAGTATTCATTATCATCCATAAAACAAGTAAATCTACCGGGCGAAGCCGGGCGCTACTGCTAGTACTGTATAAAAACAGTCCTCGTTCATACGTGGGGCCCTCAGAGAGGGCTTCTTTCAATGCTGGTTAGCTGCGAGGCGCAACGGAAACGTTCTCGCCTGATGTTTGCAAGGTTGTAGAATCTTGGCGCAGTCAGTTGGCATTAGAGAGTGCCCAAAAGCAAGGGAGCCGTGTCAGTAGATTTACTGGCACGATAAAGATCCCTTGGGGAGAAAATATTTCCACATCCCGGCGTCTCTAAAAAGCCTCAGTAGTTAAAAGGGACGTAAAACTAATATTACGCCTACATATAATAAGCTAAGTTCATCCAACAAATAACTCAAGCTCCTGAAGCAGAGAGAGAGTTAAGAGGTGTGGTTTAGCACCAAAATCTTCCGAATCGTCTCAATAGTACAGGAAAAATCTTGCATATCTTGAAAAGTCAATGGAAATATATTTATTTGTTTAAAAAGTGTGTTTAAGTTCAATCTAATAATAATTTGGGCAGATGACCTCGTAGTTCCGCCACTGAAAACAACAACAGATTGTCCCTAGGCGACGACTAACTCTATATCATTATAGTCTAAACCGCACCAATACTGGACCTAACTTGATGGACAGATTGACCGTCTTAAAGATTGTCGCTAGGCGACAATGACTTACTCTGTATCATGATAGTCCGGTAAAAATTGCTTAAAGGGCATTCCCATCTTAAAGATGGTTGACCTAGGCAACGCCGTGAATACAAAGTAAAGTGCACATCTTCATCGTAGATTCAGCGACCCCTTCTAATCCATTTTGAATACGTACGCTGTTGGCAATTATTTTATCTACGTGTTCCCCTTCACAACCAGCACAATTGTGGGGAAATACAAAGACTACATGGCCGAAGATATTCTGCGCAGAAGGCGACAAGAAAACACAAAATCATGGCTTGGATTTCACAGAAGAAATATACAATGAAGCTCTAATCTTCATTGAGGATATTTGTCTTGCAATGTGCGGCATGTTTTTGGCATAATTGGGAATCACAGCGCCAAATCGATCCATCACTGCAACATTCGACAGAGAACAATCATACAACATAAATGACTTACAGCTGTTCTTCCAGGAAAATACACCGAAACTCCTTCCAGAACAAAATATAGCATTTGATACCATCATACAAATTCTGGCCAATCAATCCGGTGGATTGTACTTTTTGGACGCTCCATGCGAAACTGGAAAGACGTTCTTAATTTCTTTGATCCTGGCTACAATCCGCAGGGACGTCGCGAGGGCGGCGCGAGAGGTGCGGTCGCGCCAGGCCCCGCGCTTCGCCCCATTTTGTTTTACATAAATGAAAAGAAAATGAAGATAGTGTGTTTGATTCAGTCCGGCCCGAATTAAAATAAGCCAACAATGTAAAATATGCTGTGTGTGTGTCGCCCCCCCCCCCCCCGACCCCCCATTACATCCAAGTAAGCAATACCCCCCCCCCCCCCGATATTAATTACTTGGATCTGGACCGTCTGAATTAAAGTCAGTTTGTTGACAAAACTTGGGTCGGTCCTCGAGATTTTGGAAGTTCACGACATTACGGGAAAGGGGTTAGCTGAGGTTTTAGAGGGAGTATTAGAGGATCTTTATATCATGGACTGTAGGGGACAAGGGTATGACAACGGCACTAATATGAAGGCCAAGTGTAAGGGAGTGCAGACGCGAGTAAAAAATATAAATAAACGAGGAATGTTCATGTCATGTGTTGCACATAATCTTAACTTACTTTTGGGTGACATGGTTAAATGCAATAAGGACGCTACGACACTTTTTGGTATAGTTCAGCGTCTGTACACTTTGATTGTAGCTTCCACGGAAAGGTGGACATTTTGTGCGAACTATGTCCTGGCCTCCTCACACTAAAAATCTTTATCTAGCACGAGATGGGAATGTAGAATTGTCAGTGTCAAGCCCATCAGGTGCCAGTTAGGCAAAGTAAACGAAACTCTAGAAAAAGTGGCAGCAACTACCAAATATCATATTACCCGGCCAAAGGCCCAATCTTTGTTGCTTCATACAAGTTCGTATGAATTTGTTTTAAGCCTCGTTATCTGGTACGAATTTTTTTTTTTCTGTGAACTCAACAAGTAAAACTCTCCAATCTGAGAATACTTCGTTAGATACGGCTTTAACCGAACTTCAGGGCCTAGAGTCATTTTTTCAAAATTATAGCAACACTAGCTTTAACAGTGCAATGTCCACCGCTAGAGAAATAATGGAAAATTTGGGCTATGCAAAGACATTTTCTATTCGCAGTCAAGGCAATCGCAAATGGTTCTAAAGAAATATATCTGCAAACTGATCAACAGGTGGAAAAAAACGAACTTCAAAAAGAAGCTGAAAATAAATTTCGGGTAAATTAGTTTTTGTCTGTCGTAGATACTGCACTGAACTGCGTAGAAAGTAGATTTAACTAAGTTAATTTTTTCCGAATTACTTTGGATTTCTTTTCGATCCTTCCAAGCTTTCCAATTTGGAGGAAAAGCAATTGAAAGACCATTGTAAAACACTCTCTAATTTTCTAAAAGACGGGGAGCTTGAAGATTTGGATGCAGAAGATTTTTTTCTGGAGCTACAATTATTTAGGTACGCTGTTCCATCATCTGTAAAAAGTGCTTTAGGTGCACTATAGTACTTAGCCCCGATAATGGAGTCATATCCTAATTTAACGACGGCCTATCGAATTATGCTTACAATTCCTATAACGGTTGCGTCGGGGGAAAGGAGTTTTTCTATTTTGAAACTAATTAAAAACTATTTGCGATCAACGATGGCGCAGGAGCGTCTGAACGGTTT
Source organism: Meconema thalassinum (assembly GCA_946902985.2). Classification (NCBI taxonomy): domain Eukaryota; kingdom Metazoa; phylum Arthropoda; class Insecta; order Orthoptera; family Tettigoniidae; genus Meconema; species Meconema thalassinum. The sequence continues at coordinate 1,288,344,038 of OX336388.2, read as the reverse complement.
GGCTACTTTATCAATTGAATGAGGAACGGCCCAAAAATTAGAAAATAACGATTTAATCAGCAAGTTTGCCCTACCAAAAGCCCGCAAAGCGCTTTTTACATACCGGTAAATAAAAATATCTAAATTCTAAACCAAAACCAGAATTTGTTTTTGAGGAAAAAAAACTGCCTTGTAAACCATGTTATTTCTCGAACAAAGGGGCAGTTCAGCTCATATTCGTCGGTGAAAGTGGACTTATAGCACTTTTAGTAGTTTAGTTTATGAAAAACTGTATTGCCGTAGAAATGTTGAAATATGTAAACGTGATTGCGTATTATTATTAATTATGTGCGTTTGGGTAAGAAAGTACAACAAGCACATGCTTCGTTTTCCATTATATTATTTATGCAAAAAAAAAAATCACCTGTGTTAGCTCATTATATCAGGTTTCCATTGATATTGCTTGTTGCTTTTAGCTGATCAGGTGCTTCCTGTATCCAATTCTAAACTTATCCTATTTGTTGAGGTTTGTTTAGAAACTAGAAATGTAATAAAATGAGTTTTAACTAGTCTACAATTGTAATTTCTTTCAAAACATCACTCTCCGTGCAACACAGCCACTTACAGTCTAAAATTTGCATTCACTACCCCTCCCCGAACTCATGCCTACTAGGCCCCGCGCACGTTCTCGCGCCAGGCCCCGCGCACCCTCGCGACGGCCCTGACAATCCGTTCAAACTGCCATATTGCGTTAGCTCTTGCTTCTTCAGACATTGCTGCCACGTTGATGGAAGGAGGGAGAACAGCGCAATCACTAAAATACCTAATTCTCAGAAAACCTCAACCAGTAACATTTCAAAAACATCAAGAATGAGAAAGGTTATTCAGGCATGCCAAATTATTGTATGGGATCAGAGGACGAACTATGTGAGTGTGGTGAACATCAAGACCACGAGCACCTACTCAACTGCAGGAAACTATCAGAACCTGTCTCCATGGACGATCTGGTAGCCGCCAGTGATAAGGCAGTTCGTGCAGCGGAATTCTGGGCATCTCATAGAATATAAAGATGCACATATACTTTGTAATCTTTGTATATATATTTATAATATGTTATGTTCTGGACACGTATAAATAAATAAATAAATAAATAAAGTGTACAATGGCTCACAAGAAGTGACCATATGAAAGACTGGAGAAAAAATCAGGTTCCATTTGGTGGAGCATTGGTATTACTCTCCGGTGATTTCAGGCAAACGCTTCCAGTTATACCTCGCTCAACACCAGCTGATGAATTGCATGCCTGCATAAAATATTGAACTTTCTGGATCACTGTCAAAACAATGGCTTTAACAAGAAATATGAGAGTTCAACTTCAAAACGACCCAACAGCTGATATATTTTAAACACAATTACTCGAGCTCGATAATGGCACTGCACCTAAAAATCCAGAAACAGGGGAAGTTACCTTCCCATCTCATTTCTGCAACATTGTGAATTCAAAAGAAGAATTAGTAGATACGGTATTCCAAAGCATCAAACAAATTATCGAAATCGCGCTTGGTTGAGCGGAAGAGCCATTCCAGCGGCTAAAAATGTAGACGTTAACGGTATGAACATCATCATTCTAAACAGAATTGCAGATGAAACAGTGAATTTTCCAACGGAATTTGTTAATTCTCTCGAAATTTCCGGATTACCGTTACACACTCTGAATTTGAAAATTGGAGTGCCAATTATATTAATGCGAAAAATCAATCAGACAAAGTTATGAAATGGCACACGTTTAGTAGTTAAAAAATTTATGAACAATCTCATTGAAGTGACTATTCTCATAGTATCACATAAAGGTAAAGACGTAGCCTACTACTTCCTCGGATACCACTCATACCACTCATCCCGACCAACATGGCGTTCAAGTACAAACGACTTCAATTTCCAATACGCCTTGCATTCACTATGACTATCGATAAAGCGCAAGTGCAATCTTTGTAAGTGTGCGGTTTGAATTTAGAAGACGAGTGTTTCTCTCCTAGGCAATTACACGTCGCAAGCTCCAGAGTCGGTAAACCATCTGATCTCTAGGTTTATGCAGAAAACGGACAAACAAAGAATGTAATCAATCCACTAGCTTTACAATAACTAATGATTTATTGTGAAAAACGTCGTTTTCTTCCTTTCCTTTCATTCCACATCATAGATACAGCAACGCAAGGCAGGGTATTGCATTGAATGACGTTTTCTTGATGAATCTATGTTCGCTACATTACCCATTTCATATCAGACTGAGCCACAGCGAAGCGTGGCCGGGGGTTAAGCTAGTTATTATTATTATTACTATCATTATTATCTTTCAATGCTGTTCCGATACATAACTGACCTACAAGTTGCATTAACACTACCATATCTTACCAGATTTCCCTACAAAATTGCTTTGTACCTGTCCGGTTTCAGTAAAGAATTTGACATTTTCTAAACTCCTACATCACCAGACGAAATCAAGAATCCATTCCGGTTTTCTGGGAATAACGGGACCCGTCAATGAGAAAACGTTTAAACGAGGGGTCTGGTTATCCTAGTAGACACCAAGAAGGGAAATCAGACTTTTTACGCAAAGTTTGTCAATGAAAACTGAATCGAAAGTTTGTAGCTGCGATGCAACATGAAGTTGCTTTAAAAATATAATCAAAGATGCTGTGTCGCGCAAGGGTTGCTAGTATCACTATTTAAATTATTGATTTATATACTTCCAGAGACGGAAAAGATCACATAAACAACACACCATGTTACAAGTTTTTTAAATCTGTTTATTTACATAATTTATGACAAGCTTCTGTGTAGCCGGCTTCCTCCTCCTTTCAATATCTTGTGCTCGCAGTGTGGGAGTGAATATGTCTGTTTGCAGCATAAATCAAAGCATCGAAGAATAGATTATGAGAACAAAGTGTTCCGACGGACAACGCCCCTAAATGAAGTACTTAAGTGACACAATAACCCGCAAATCTTATGAACCAATGGGTAGACAGTCAGACCCGTGTTGGACTTACTTTCACAGTTGTACATGCAAAGGAGGCAAACGTTGAGTATTTCGGCGGCTATTATGGCAGAGGTTTCGCAGGGCATTTTCAACGCAACTCTAGGCTTGATATCAAGTCGTAGAGCATCTTCCCCTTTGAACCATTGAAGAAGCATTTACAAGGAAGACGACTCGCAACGGTGACGCGACGGTAGAGTTGAGCATTCTGTCATGGGAAGAAGACAACGTGGAAGAGAGGTCTGAACGAAGGCCGGGTTGGCTAAATTAACACAATGGATAGTCTTGTTACTGTATTCATGGAATATTCTGTAATTCTTCCTGTGCTGTCACATTGCTCCTCCACGAATTCGCTGACATCATGCTTTGGCAAGGGAATATCATAGGCTATCAATTAATCAACAGTTGCCTATTCATTCTGATATTGCTGATCTACAGCTCAGGAGGCACAAATCGAGGAACCCATGATTACATACTGCTCAGAAACTAGTGGATGCAAACTTTGATGTCATGAATCAATGGACTACGGACTGGAACTCAACTTGTACTGCAGAGCTCCGTGATATGCCATCCGTAACTGTGAAGGATCCTGGATTCAATCTACCCAGAAGGACAGGGACTAGACTGAACAGAATACGGACTGGCCATGGTGTTTGCGCTGATGCGATGTTCAAATGGTACAAATTAACATCTCCTGCATGTGATTGTGGTGATCAAAGACAGACTATCTCCCATATTGTACGTGATTGTTCCCTGAGGGCATATCCAGGCACCCTCGGGGATTTTGTGCTTGTGACTCCAGATTCAGTGGATTATTTGAGGAACTTGGACATTAATTTGTAAATATGTTGTAAATATGTTGTTCTTCTGGGATATCTAATATTAATGTGTGCCATACGATTAATAATAATAATAATAATCTGTAATTTACAATATAAATGAATTTACCATAAGGTGATAATACATGGAGGGATATCCGAATGAAATAGGGAATAATACACAGCATTCTAATTGGGCCGCTGGCGTTTCATTAGTTCCACCGCTAAACCATTGATCGTATACTGCCCGGTACAGTTTTTATAAATATGTAAGGCAAGGCTACAACTTATCTTTCTCATAATTTTCAATTTATTGATTTAGGTATTGGAAAGTCATTTCTGAAAGCCTTTGTCTGGTTCGTGGAACTACTCGGACTGTTGGCGCAGCAGAAAAAGGAAAATAGAAGCGCTTGAAATGTGGTGTTACAGGAGAACGATGAAGATAAGATACGTAGATAGATTAACAAATGAAGAGGTATTAAGACCAGTGGGAGAGGAGAGATATTTCCGGCGACTGCTAATTAAGAGAAGAGATAGGTTGGTAAGACACATGCTAAAACACCCAGGAATGGCAAATTTAGTCATGGAAGGAAGGGTCGAGGACAAGAAATGTAGGGGTAGACCAAGGTTAGATTGTCTCGCATGTAAGGTGCGGTCGGTATGCTACTTAAACGAACAGAATCATAAATAAAATACATTATTTTTCCGTATCAAAACCAACATTTTGAGATTGATTTATACAGAATAAATTAGTGAATTATCGAATTTAAGGAGCGCGTATGCTTGTTTTATTGTGGAAATGGAATGTTTCCGCATGTCCGAATGACCCTCAGTCTCATTAAGTTGGATAATCGGCCTTTAGTGTAGCCTACTTGGGAAGCAAAATAACCAGTGATGGACGCAACAATGAGGATATAAGAATTCGGTATGCACAGAGAAGGAAAGCTTTTCTACAGAAAATAAATCTATGGACATCAGATATAGATTTAGGTATTAGAAAATATTTTTGAAACCCTTCGTCTAGAGCGTGGCGCTCTATGGAAGTGAAACTTGGACTGTTGGTGTAGCAGAAAGGAGGAGAATGAAAGCACTTGAAATGTGATGTTACACGAGAATGATGTACTGTAGAACGACAAATGAAGATGTATTAAGGCGAGATGTTTCTGGCGGCTGCTAATGAAAAGAAGAAGTAGGTTGGTAGGGCACATACTGTGCCCGTTTGGACCGAGATCCTACGACCACATTTTGTAAAATACCGACATCAGATTAGCAAGAGAAAATATATCTCAGGGTCTATCTACGTGAATACTTGGGTCTAATATGGCATCCCTGATCTCGGTAATTCACAAGTAAGGTAAGGTGAGAAATTATTTGGAATTAGCACATTCCTTAAAATCTCAATTTATTTATAGATAAAACATATGATTTGAATGGCAAAGACCTCAACAAAGATAAAACAAATCACACATGAGAAATCAACAGTCCCTAAGATTATTACTAGAATGTCGCAGATATGATAATCAGAAAATTAATTAGTCCATTCTGATATTTAAAAAAAATCAAAAAAAAATTACACTGGTCATCACTGTTCAATAAAGAGTTCTGAGTGATCCCTAATATTTACATGTTCGTAGTTCACTTCTCAAAAAGATTGCATTTGATTGTTCAAATATTCGTAGCAAAACATTTCCAAAAAAAAATCCCTTTATTCATTCGGTGTTATTCCAAAATTAGACTTATTTGGAAAAATTATCATATCACCGATTCGTTGTTTCATAACAATATCAATACTCGACTGACATAAAGTCGAATGTTAATAATTGTTCATAAAGATTTTCAATTTCAAAAACAAAATTTGTTCAAAAAAACTTTTCATAATATTTTGAAAAATTAACTTTCTTCTTTTCTCACTTTCATTTGTTTAAATGTCACAAAAAAAATCATTTTCATATGTTATTAAAATTACAAAAAATTGTTGTAAACAATATAAATTGTTGCTATCCACCATCAGCGGATTAAATCATTAACTCTTCACCAAAATTGTATAACATCAAAATTTTCTATCACCAAAATTTTCATATAATCACCAAAAAAAATAAAATCAAAAAGATTTATTATTATTAATTAATTAATTTCAAAATTTCCCTTCACTTTATTTATAACAAGTTTTCTCAACCTCTCACATGATGAATATTTTATTTGCTCATTTCCTCTGTTATTATTATTATTATTATTATTATTATTCCAAAAATAAAAATTCATTGATTATTTATTTTAATTCATTTGCACATTTCATCTATTATTTTTTTCTCGGTCAGGTTCAACAAATCTAAATTCATGTTCTTCAATTATTTATTTAGGCATACCATCGGAACTTCGAGTTGATTCAGAAAAAAAATATTATTTAATATTTGGATTGACAGAATAGTGAAATCTGACAAGAATATGGGGCGGTCCACATTGCCTAACCCTTCTTTTACAATTTAGCCCACATGCTCTTTCAAAAACATACGCACATCCTTGTGTGCCCACAACTACGGGAACAAAAGCCCACTTGGATGACCCCCAAGGTTTCCACAACTTGAAGTGTCGCCAAACGCACACTAAAATCATCACCAAACTATTCTGCACACAACATCATATTATTCTCTTTTTTTATCATCATCATCATCATCATCATCATCATCATTTCCCCTTATCCAGCTCCTGCCGGGTCGGGGTATTTATGGCACTTCTCCACTTTCCTCTGTCCTTCCACCATTCTTCTTCCACGATCTTGTCCCAGTCCAGATTTCTTTTTCTTACGCTGTTCTTCACTGAATCAATCCACCTTGTTCTAGGTCTTCCTCTTGCTCTCTTACCCTTGCACTTCGCCTCCAGCAACTGTCTTGGTATTCTATTTTCCTCCATCCTCTTTACATGTCCAAACCACCTTAGTTTATTCTTCTCAATTCTCTCATTTAGTTTTCCCATCCCAACTTCCTTCCTAACATCTTCATTCCTCACTCTGTCTTTCCTTGTCTTTCCTATCATACTTCTTAGGAATTTCATTTCACTGGCTTGGATTCTACTCTCTTGCCTGCTTGTCAGGGTCCAAGTCTCAGCTGCATAAGTTAATATGGGAACATAGTACACTTTATACATTACCTCCTTGCTTTTCCTTGGTACTTCCTTATCCCAAACACGTTTTCTTACACTTTGATAGAATGCATTGCTCTGCTGTACCCTCCTGCCAATCTCCATGTCCAACCTACCAGTATGCATCAATTCACTTCCTAGGTATTTGAATGTGTACACAATTTCCAAACTCTGACTTCCAATTTTCACAGTGCCCTTTCCTTGTCTTTCCCCTCTTGTCATCACCATGGTCTTGCTTTTCTCTATACTGATTTTCAGGCCGTACTTCTGAATATTTTCGTTCAGTGCATCTAGTTGTTTTTGCACTTCTTCGGTGTTCCTTCCCCAGACCACAATATCATCTGCAAATAACAGTAACTTCATTTCTTTATGTCCATATGCTTCCTTTGTTTCCTTTACAATTTCATCCATCACCATTATGAACAAGAGAGGTGACAGCACACTCCCCTGTCTTAGTCCAGTCTTGTTCCTAAACCAATCTGGCTTTCCAACTGGGGTCAGTACCCTGCTAACACAGTTGTTGTACATTGCTTGCACCATTTCCAACATTTCTCTTCCCAGTTTCTTCTTAACCATGGTTTCCAATACCTTCTCTCTGGGGACACTATCATATGCCTTTTCTAGATCTATGAAAGTCATGACCAAATCCTCTCCATATTCCCAGTTCTTTTCCATCACCTGCCTCAAACTAAAGATTGGGTCCACTGTGGATCTTCCACTCCTGAAGCCATACTGTTCCTCTTGCAACTCTCCTTCCACCTTTCTTCTCATTCTTCTTTCTAATATTCTTTCCAGTATTTTTACTATCTGTGATAAGAGGGTGATCGCTCTAAAGTTATCACACACCTTCTTGTCCCCCTTCTTAAACACTGGTATTATTAGCCCTTTCTCCCAGTCTTCTGGTACACATTTCCGTTTCCACACACACTTTAGCAGTCGATACAACCATTGCATACCAACAGGTCCAGCAGCCTTTACCATTTCTACGCTGATTTCATCCACCCCTATTGCTTTTCCCATCTTCATTTTCTGTACTGCTAATTCCACCTCCAGCATTGTCATATCATCTTCTGTTATAGAGTCGTCAGATTGTGTCACTTCCATCTCACCAGTACAATTGCTCACATTCAATAGCTTATCGAAATACTCCTTCCATCGTCCCTTTATCTCTTCTGGGTGTGTTAACAACTCTCCATCTTCCTTTTTCACCAGCTTTGTGGTAACTCTTTCTTTCCTCTTACTTCTTAGAAGCCCATACAGCATCCTTTTACTGCCACTTACATCTGTTTCCATTCTTCGTGTAAATTCTTCCCAACTTTTCTTCTTTTCTTCTCCTACCACTTTCTTACACCTCCGTTTGCTGTCGTGATACTTCCTTTTGCTTTCTTCTGTTTGATCTCGGTTCCATTCTTTCCATGCAGACTTCTTTTCTTTCACTGCTTTCCTCACTTCCTCATTCCACCACGGTGTCTCCTTCTCTTTCACTCTTGTTGACGTCCTACCACAAGCACTCTCTGCTGCACCAACAAATGCCTTTTTAAAGTGGGACCATTCCTCTTCTATGTTTTCCACTTCAGTAACTGGGATTTGTTACTTCAATCTCTCCTGAAAATCTTCCTGTACAGTTTTGTCTTTCAATTTCCATACTTTTATTTTACTTTCTCAGATCTCCTTTAGGTTTTCCAATTTTTCCCATCTAAATTTCGCCACCACAGCTCTATGGTCCCCATCAAATGCTTCTCCTGGTAAAGCTGTCACATCTATCAGCTTTCTGCGATTAGTCCTTTCCACCAGAAAGTAGTCAATTACTGATTTTGTTCTTCTATCGCCCCAACCATATCTCGTAATTTTCCTGCTGTTTTTCTTCCGAAAACATGAATTACCCACTATCAGTCCATTCCTTTCACAAAATTTACAAGTTCCTCTCCTTCCCGGTTCTTTTTCCCATATCCATATGGTCCAATGACTTCTTCCTTTCCTTGTCTCTCGTTTCCGACATGTGCATTCATATCTCCCATGATCACCATTTCTACATCTGGAATTACTCTTTCTACATCCTCCAGGAATACTTCAATATCTTCTTCTCTGTTTCCCGTCTGTGGTGCATACACTTGTATGAAGTCCATCACGTCATTTTTCATCTTCATTCTAATTTTCATTATTCTGTCACTCACACACTCGACCACTTCAACATACTCCTCCAGTTGTTTCGAGGTTATCAGTCCCACGCCATTTTTTGCCTTTTGGCCACCACTCCAGTATAATGTATATCCTTTCCTCAATTTCTTCCCTCCTTTACCTTTCCATTTCACTTCATTCAGCCCCGTCAATCCAACATTCTCCCTCTCCATGAAGTCTACCACCTCCTCCACCTTGCCTGTCAGGGTCATGACATTCATGATTCCCACTTTCATTTCGGTTACTGGTCGCCCATTTCTCACAGTTCCCCCAGTACCTAAAGAACTGCGCGTCGCCTGCAGGGTACGCCCTAACCTTCTCCGAATCATTGGAAGTGCCATTTCCATTTTAGGCTATTATTACGATGGGGTCGCCACTCCCAAAGGCATTTTACGAAGCTACTGCCAGCTATTATACAGGCCGCCCCTAACATGGGAAACAGACGCCCTTGCAGCCGCCCCTAACCTGGGAAACAGACGCTGCCGATTGATGCTGTACTCATACTATCCCCTGAGTACTTCTGATCTTTTTTTTATCATATATATTTTTTTTTCTTGTAATATTCTGTCAATTACTAGACTGTGTTCTTCAGTGTTATTTTACCAATAAAATAAATTCTGGTCAATCTCTCTTTGCCTACCATTTACATAAATTCTCCCTGATTTGATACATTAAATACCTGCCGTTTCCTTTCTTTTCATCTGAATATAATATATATATATTTAAGTGCTTTTGGAAAAAATAATTCTGAGCTCAAAAATCTTACCACTTCATTCTCTTCATCCATAAACTCATTTAAATTTATTTAAACTTCCAAACTTTTATTCAAAAATAAACAAAGTTATTTAATTTAAGTCCTTCCGACTAATTAAATTCATCCACAAATTATTATTATTATTATTATTATTATTATTATTATTACAAAAAATATTTAGGCATCATCAATGTCATAAATGATTATTATCGCCCTATTTCTTTAATAAATAAATATTTAAATCTCATCTGTAAATGATTATTATTAACATCTTCTATTATTTTTATTTAATGCACTAATCATTTAATCACAATAAACAATTAACAATTAATTTAATTTAGTTCCTAATGTTCGGTATCATCACTCCCTAATTATTTATAACTTTAAATAGCATCGTTATTATTTATAATATTATTAACTTATTCACTTCACACTTGATTATTATTATTATTATCTTTAATTTCTCATAATTATGGTACAATTCAGTTTACAAGGTACGGATTTGTTAATCAAGAACCCTGTAAACCTATTACTGGGATAAAAATAACCTAACAATATGGCACGTATCCAGCAGCACTGCCTTCTGTATTCTGGCAATCAGATGTTTCATTTTCAGTTCCTCCAAAGCCATTGCCAACGTCTTTGGAACAACTCCCGTGGAAGAGATCACCACCGGCAAAATCCTCACGCATTTTAATCCCCACAGTTTTCGTATTTCTTCCGCCAACGGTGCGTACTTGTTTGTCTTTTTAGCTTGGGTAGTTTGCATATTTTGGCTAAGTGGGACAGCAACGTCTATCAAGTAGGCCTTTTGCTCTCTTTTATTGAGATAGACAATATCAGGTCGATTAGCCAAGATTTTCTGGTCGGTTAAAATAGGTCTATCCCAATACATCTTATAATGCTCATTTTCAAGCACGTTGGCAGGCTGGTAATTGTAGTACACAATGCACGTAACCAGAAGTCCAGATTTTATAGCGAGCTCTTGATGTAAGATCTTAGCAACATCATTGTGCCTCTTGGTATACTCTATACCAGCCAGCGTAGAGCAGCCACCGATGATATGATCGATGGTTTCCAGCGCTGAGGTGCATCTGCGACATCGATCATCTGCTACATTCTCTTTAAGGATGTGCTTTCTATAATTTTTGGTTGCAATGACACGATCCTGTATCGCAATTACAAATCCCTCAGTTTCACTGAAGAGCGAACCATGCTTCAACCATAAGTTCGACAATGATGGGTCGACATGATGTTGGCTGAGCAAGTGAGGGTGTACACCATGCAGTTCTTTTCTTAACCATGCCATCTGGCGCTGTTCAAACGAAGTAACGTGCTCTTTTGTGTCATATTGCATGTCTGCAAGTCGTAGTGGTGTGAATCTCTTATCACTTTCAACAATGACTTCATACAGAGGAGTATTTCTTGCGCCAAAGAAGTACTGTCGCAGACGTTCCACTTGTTTACTTTGGGCGATTGCGAGATCAATGACCCCTCGACCGCCTTCGCTCCGTGGTAGTGTGATACGCTCTATCGCTGCCTTTGGATGATGAAGCCGATATTTTGTCATTGAGACTCGTACTCTCCGTTCTATCTGCTCTAAATCTGTCTTTGACCACTTAACGATCCCGAACGAATACGTAAGTACAGGTACTGCCCAGGTGTTAAGGGCTTTGATCTTCTTGCCTGCATCCAAGTATGATTTCAAAACCATATCCACTCGATTAAAGAACTTTTTCTGTAAATTGGCTTTAATTTGTGTGTGTCGGATCCCACGAAGCTGAAGAAAGCCCAAGTATTTGTAGGTCTCGCCCTCATCTAAACACTCGATTAGCTCATCTAGACCAACATTGAAGCCCTCTGCCCTATCAAGTTTCCCTCTTGCCAGTATGATCGCCTTGCATTTTTGAAGTCCGAATTCCATCGCTATATCGTCGCTAAACGCCTGCGTAATATCTAAGAGCCCTTGCAGTTGACGCCGTGTGCTTGCATAGATTTTTAAGTCATCCATGTACAGTCTATGTGAAACCTTGTGCTTCACCTCACCAGCTCGCATTTCAAATCCCAATCCACTCCTATTTAACTGCCCACTGAGCGGGTTTAAGCACAGACAGAACCATAGAGGACTGAACGAATCTCCCTGAAATATTCCACGGTTAATTCGAATTGCACGGGACGGAGTGACTTGGTATCGGTCTTTTAGATGAAGTTTCACATTCCATCTAGACATGATAGATTGTAGACATTGGACAATGATGGGATCACACTTGTAGATTTTTAATATTGCGATCAAATATGAATGAGGTACGGAGTCATAGGCTTTCTTGTAATCAATGTAGGCCATACACAAGTTTCTTTGTCCTCTCATAGCCAAATTTACAATAACTGAATCTATTATCACTTGATCCTTACAGCCTTGCGTTTTCCGTCGGCACCCTTTCTGCTCTTCAGCGAGTATCCCATTCGCCGCACAATGCCCATACACTCGTTCCGCAATTATAGCCATAAATAGTTTGTAAAGCACCGACAGGCAAGTGATGGGCCTGTAGTTCGATGGATCTCTTGATTCTTCACCTTTTGGTATCAAGAAGGTATCTCCCATGAACAGAAATTCCGGAGCTTCCTCAGGAAATCGTAAAATTCGCGTGAAGGCTTTGGCTATTGCTTCATGGGCACCTGTGAACTTCTTATACCAGTAGTTGTGTATAAAATCTGGCCCAGGCGCTTTCCAGTTCTGTGTACGTAGAGTCGCTGCCTTCACCGCATGCTCCATGATGTCAGGGCTATTCATTTCATTAATCACCCCAGAAAACCTCGCCTCTTCTTCTATCATCCAGTTGGCACGAAAATTGTGGTCTTTGGGCTGTTCCCAAATATTAGACCAGAAATTGGTGGCCTCTTCGATTGAAGGAGTATTATTCTGACGTTCTGGATTAGAGTTTTGCAAGCTGTTGTAGAATTGTTTCTGGTTCAATGCAAATGCTCTATTCTGATCCTTCCGCTTTTGATTATTATTATTATTATTATTATTATTATTATTATTATTATTATTATTATTATTATTATTATTATTATTAAATAAATCAAATTATTTAAATAAACCAAGTCGCAATTACTTCTGCTCTCATAATAAGAATTAAAGAAAAATACTCCTATCCATTGGAATAATCGAAATATGTCATGTCGGAACATGAACTAATGCCTGCCCTGACAAATCGTAGATCGAAAAATAAATTGTCAGACAGCAGTTCCATTTGTCATCCAGACAAATACAATCGAAAATCTAGCTACGGTGAAAAATGTGTGTTGATTTCTGATCGTGACTGTTCAAAAATGTGGAATTATTACAAATTACTGTGTTACTTCATTCTTGATGTGTAGGAAGATGTGTCCTGCGGTGGACACTATTCCAACAGTGTCTTCCCATGGCCATCTGCTGTATCCGTATACCTCGTTTGTCTCCATGTCCTACCAATCCTACGAGTAGTTTAATGGCGCATGTTGATATTCGCAGTCACTCGTTCTAAATAACTCCCGCTATCGCCAGTACCGTGTAACATGACAAAAAGTTGCTCAGTCATAGACTGGTACAGTACTCTTGTAGATTTGAGAATAAATCTCATATTCAAATAATGCAGTTTCGTTTGCACGCTAAGATAGAACACCTATTAGCAGCATAAACGAACTGATGAAATAAATAACTTCTCCTGATGAAAGTCGAAGTGCCTGATGTATAGTCACCACAAGAAATACATCGTTCTGTAGGCTAACTTCTGTGAATGGTTTCCACACTATCATCACCTGACTGTAGAATATGTGACCTGAAAGTCAGTGGATATTCTAAGTCCATTCGCTGCCAAAAGTTAAGTTTGTTCACTCGAACAAAAACTAAGTCTTGCTGACCACTGGTACAGCGACTAAGTCCTTCGACCGTCAAAATCTCGGCGTGTATACTGTCACTTCACGTTACGTAGTTCCGCACATGAGCAAATGCTCCGTTGTAATGATGTAACGATCTTGAGAATCGTGTCCTTTATATAGTCCAGCGAGCAATTGTTCTCGTATCTCAGCTTCTACTGGACCGATTTTAACGCTTGATAGCTCAAATTCCTTCTCTTGTAATTGCCAGTAAAGTGTGCTAATTTCCTAGCGTCCATCTCTTCTTTAGGGGCCGATAACCTAGATGTTAGGCCCCTTAAAACAACAATTATCATCATCATCATCATCAACCATCTCTTCTCCTAAAGGTAATTCCAGAAAAAAAACTCGTGACGTATGCGGGCTCCACGTCACAAACTCACGTCACTCGCCCCTGCGATGCATGCTTCCCTCAGCACTCTTGAGTCTTCTCCGCGCGCTATTCAAACCATCCATTCCCTCAATCTCTTCAATTAATAACTCTTCTTTCCAAAATAATAATGTCAACAATGTCACGGACATGTGAACGATCCGGGTATAACACTAAGACACCCAGGAATAACAAACTTAGTTATGGAAGGAAGGGTGGACGACAAGAACAGTAGGGTAGGCAAAAGTTGGAGTATGTCAGAAAATTACCTCGGATGTAGGGTGTGGTAGATATGTAGAGATAAAACGATTGGCTCAGGACAGGGAGGCATGGAGTCTTGCATCATAGTAGTATAAATGCTGAAGAGTCGTACACACAACATTCCTCTTAAAATACCATTTCAAGATGAAAATGAGTCTCATTGCACCATCCACTTCCAAACTTGAGCTGCTTCAAACCTTCCCATTAATATTATTCTGCAACTGTAGAATATAGGCCTAACTGTACAAAAAATATATACCGCAATTGCATAATATACTATTAATTTACAAGTTCAGTCTTATTCTGGAAAAAGATATTTCAGCGGAATCTTTTGCCTTTCAACTAAGAGAAAACCTTCGTTCCATTGCTCATTTAGTCACCTCAGTCTGGGGATGAGCTATAGTCTACAAGATGATGATGGAAATAAGTGACTAGAGAACAGCTCCTCTAAGAAAGAGTTGAAAATATGACTATCCTTGGGATGGGAACCCGTTGTAGTCCAACGAAACCTTTCATAGTTATTACGCAGTCTACCAGGGTTAGATTCCCTGCACTGCAATAGAGGATTTTAATAACATTTTGGGGGTTAGAATAGGGTGAGGAAAACGTCTTTCAACCTCTCGACAATCTTTGATTTCCACGGGATTAACCTAAATAAGGGGCACAACCACCTCCTAGACCCAGTTACAAGAACACGCCAGTACAGTCAGCACAATAGCACATGTTATCAGACAGATTCTACACACTTTCAAGTAGACAGGGATTACAACCATGATGCTCCTAAGTACACCAACATCAAATAACCGAGTATCGGGAGTTAAGGGAGATATACTTGCAGGCTGTGTGGTTGAGTTGAACGGTTTCACATAACGAAGTTTAGTTTTCTTGCTTCGTGCAGCACTAAATTACGCACTGAATGGTACGTCAGGAGGGAGAGAAATATATAGGAACATTCTCGCTCTGCTGTGCTTGTCGTATCATTAAAGAAAAAGAGAAGAGAGGAGACTTATTATCACCGTGCTAGGCCACCAGCATTGCGCTACTTGTTCCTTATTTTAACACGTCTGCTTGAATGAAAGAACAATGCGAGCTAACGACACTGCTGCTATCTTACGGGCCTTGCAGCGTGATAAATTCTGCGAACCTTACCCTTAGTCATGTAAACGGGGTGGGCGATATAACTCCAGTCCGCTACTGCGGAAATTATATTCTCTATGGATGTCTATATTAACAGTATATGGCAGGATTCGCAGTCTTTCTAGCAATTTGTGATGTGAATTTCAAATATGAAGATGGTGATGATATATATATATATACTGTACTTGAGCATAAATCATCCCTAAGAACAAGTTTTAATCCCAATTTAATTGACCGCGTGCATGCAAATTGGACAATAATGGAGCAAGTGCGGAGCCTTGTAGCAGGCTGCCATTTTAATCGTTTTCCACATAAAGAAACATTGAACTAGCAGCTACTAAGAAAGCTATTCATTAACCTCCCTACTGCAATATCCGGAGCTTCAGAATAAAATATGAGAAAAAATACAAAGAATGTCTGAAAATGAAAATTATTATTGTCATTTTCTACCACGCTTTGCTTTTTTGTGCTGATTAAGTTTCTACTCGTTTCAAAATATCTCTCTGGACAAATCTGGGCATCGATTGCACACAAGGTGTGAACTTGTGATGAAGGTGGGTTGCAAACAATATAGCCTACCTGTTGAATACGTTACCAGCAATATTCTAGCAAGAATAATGAGAAAGACAATGTAAGCAATTTAAATACGCTTGTATAAGTAAACTATCATCATATTTACAACCCAAAGGAAATATGGCGGAATAGCAAGCTATAAGTAATGTAGGTGAAACACTTCACCAGAAATGGGCATCATTTGAAAATTTCGCGTCGTATAGAACGGAACTACGTGACCTTCATCACCTCTGCTACATCCATAGCTGTTCTAAATTCCTTCAAGAATCATAGAAAGCAAGTTTATTAAAACAATAAAAAATCAACTTCGAAGAAGTGCATAAAGTAAGATTTTTCACATCTCCGCAATTTTACTATCAAAATTGCCTCATTTTGGGCTCAAGGTGCATTTGTGACCCCTGAAGTACTCAAATCAAGATAAAGTATCTGGAAGGAGAATTTATTCCACCTACTCATAATTTTGAACTGCTTTACAGTAGGCTATATTTAACACTACGAAAATCTTAAGTGAAAAAGAAAAAGTATGAATGACATTACATTTTTATTTCGCAACTTTCCATTTATTTCAAAATTATAATTTCCATGATTGTTTGAATACCAACTGGTGTTTTTCAGCTATTGGGTCGTGTTGTGTACATGAAGTACAAACCATCAATATATCGCTCATTTGCTGCAGCAGCGGTGTAACTCAAAATATCACGTTTGTGGGAAACTCCAGAAAGCAAGTTTCTATAGGCCTAAATAACAAAAAATCAACCTCGAAGGAGGTGCTCAAAGTAAGAGTTTTCACATCTCCGTTACTGCAGTTACTACAGTTACTAAACTATAGATTATTTCGATAATGTCAAAGTTTTGACCGCAAACTGAATTGGGGATGTTTTCCTTCGCATCAGATGAGTGTAACAGACATCAACGCAATTGGGAATTATCAGTAATCTTGATATAATTGCAATATTTTCGGAAACGGGCACTACGAATTATGCAGTCCTACGTTGCGAAGAAACCCGATACAGTAATGTCGATTTATTCAACCAATAAAGGATATTTTCCAGCACTATAGATCTACCAAAGCAAAAACTGAAAAAGTGCAGATTTCTAGTTATGCCACTGTTGCAGGAAATGAGCGATATTAACCAGAGAGGACGCTCTTAGACAGGTTAATTGAGGTTGTGGACCAACTTCTTATTCTAAATCGAGCTGAATTCAGACCAGGCATAAGCTCTCTGCTTAAGATGGCTTGTACTTCATGTACACAACACGATCTAATAGCTGGGAGATTTCATTTTCGAATATGCTCCACAGTGGGTCTTGCCGATATAGTTCTGTTGAGATGGCATCAGTAACCAGCCCAGTAGATGTAGGCTACCTTTGCCAGACAGTACGTGCTCGCGGTAGATCAGTTAGAAAGAGATTGTTGTTAATTAATTGAAGGGCTTTGCGACATCGTGGTCATGTACCCCGTGTAGACTACTTGTGTGTGTGGAATTTGTCTGATAATCTGTGTTATTGTGATGGCTGTATTAGTGTGTGCATTTGTAATTCAGATGAGAACTGGGAAGGTGGCAGGAGCCATCCCTACATTTCTGTGGGAAACCGCGGAAAACCTCTTCCAGGATGACGGAGGTGGGAATCGAACCCACCTCTTCTCAGTTTTGCCACAAGATGCTGAGTGTGCCCCATTCCAGGTTTCTCTGTTCCTGTCTCATCACTGCTCTCCGTTGAATTAACTATACGAAGTTAAACTCCCATGATCCTGCAAGGAATCAAACCCGCGGTCCCTCGGTCCAAAGTCTAGCACGCTATCCACCTAGCCACAGATCCATATGCAATAATAATAATAATAATAATAATAATAATAATAATAATAACAATAATAATAATAATAATAAGATTATTGACATTATTCGGTCTGACATTTGTTGAATAAGTTACCCGTGTAATTAAGTAGTAAACTAACCGTTGAACTTAAAACTTCTGCAACATCACCTTATATGCATAGCCTACATTGTCTCATGAGTATCGTAAGAGAGCATACCATACATCACGAAAAATCATATGGTTCTAAAATAAAAATAGAAGGATAAGTTCTGGTTGTGAATAACTGTGATGTTTAAAGTTTGAAAGAGGGAAAACACTTTTACCTGCATTTCAAATACCAAACCTCGGTCGTTCCCACTATCATAATCTTGAATGTATACTAAATAATTTAGGTCATCGTGTCAGGAAATCACAGTTGCCTGGGTGTTCAAAACAACAATTGCAAATCTTCTTACGAAAGAAACTTATAAGAAAATCGACCCAAAATCTAAGCGAATGAGAAAATAAACGGAAGATTATCAATGAAATAACAAACTGAAGTGTTAATTTGAAGAGGAACAAGCGCTATGACAGAAAGGAAAGAAAATACAAGAACATGACAACGGGTGATATGACAGGATCAGAGAAAACTCAGATATTCACTGACGACTAGTTAACATGTAGGGTCTTCATGTAAATGAAAACAAACTAAATGCATAAATGAGACGATTGAAAAAGGAGCCCGCACACTCGCGTGCACGCTACCAGGATCCCAGCCAGAAAACCTGCTTACCTCGCCAACAAAGAAACGATATACTGTAGTTCCCAAACATCAAACCGAACGAGAGTTGAACGTAAAAGTAACATTCTATGAAAGTAATCAATTGAATAGTTGTATAACAACTGGCATAAGAAATTTGCTATTGATTTTTTTAAAGTAAGTTAAAACACATATCTCCATATTCCGATAAAATCTATAATGATTTAATTCCTGCTTTACCCATTAGGTACTTATTTTGACTAATGGCTAGTTTAGCTGGACACGTTAAAGCGCAGGCCATGCGACCAGGCTATAATCAGACTAATGGATTCGAACTGTTGGTCGTTTTTGGTATGGTTTTCCTGGATTCCCCAAACAAATCCAGACAAATGACGGGCCAATAGGTCTACCTTGTTATTGGTCACGGCCGCTCCCTTCCAACTCCATATTTCTTTCATTAACCTTCAAACCTTTAAGGAGCTCCAGAATGTCCTATACTGCCCATGTTAATCGTCGACGTTTCATTTACCTTTTTTCTCAGAATCGATTAACAGGAACTGATTGAAACTTTTCAGGGATGTTTGTTATGGTTCTCTCCTTAACTTAAACAGAATATTTTTACAGCATTTATACGAACAATTTCATCTGACAACTTTAAACTGAAGTTAACTTAAAAAAACGGCTGTGTTAAAATATAATACATGTCTGTCTGTTAGGTAGTCAGCCCGTAGGCTGGTTGGATCCTCAAAAAGTACCGCCGTTACGTTATGTGAGTAGATACCCACAAAAACCCAAGGCAGCGCTATTTTGAGGCGTTCTAGGCAAGAAGAGGAGTGAGGTAGTTTGCCATTGCTTTCCTCACTGAGTCAGAACAGTAGTCCTAACCCTATGAGTTGAACCTTTCACAGCATTCACAGGCACTGACTGTGCCCCGAATGCCATTACTAAGCACCACCCATACCTCAGTAGCTTCCATATAATCACAGCCATGAGTGAGACTGAGACATCGGTGAAAAGCCACCTTTTACTCTAGCCTGTGCCAACTGACAAATGCAAAAGTACTGTATTCATCAAGAGATGGCGAACAGGAATTATATCAAAAAATGTCAGCTTTGTGTGTTAAAAGGTTCCGGAATGAAATGTATTTTTCTAGAGATACTAAAGATACATTTTTAGCGAGAAACTGATTTTTTTCTTGGTTTAAGCACATAGGATTCTTTTTCTTCCATTTGAGGCAATGGCATCCGTTTATGGAGATTTTCTGTGCCCCTTTGCCTTTTATTGTTTTCTTAAAAGTCTTTTTTAAATATCTATTGTTTATGGAGATTTTATGTGCCCCTTTGCCTATTATTGTTTACTTAAAAGTTTCCTTTTTAAATATCTATTGTTTAACAGTGAGAAAAATCAAAATCAATAGGGAAATCTAGAGAAAAATAAAAAATCGAAATTACTGGCTCTACTATTAAGGACAGTAGCCGTATGAATGGGCTATGCAAAAAATAAATATAACGTTAGGAAGTCAAAGGTCCGTAGCTTAAAACGACGAGAAAAAAAAAGAAATTTATAAAATTTGGAAGATTTTCGCCATTCCGGAATCCCTTAATATGTCATTAATACGCCTGATGATGTAGGCTTCAGGAATGACGGCCAGTTGTAAAAAATAAATACCCGCTACGCAACTCATCACTCCCAATCCCAAAACTACAACACAATAATAAGGAGTAGACATTGGATGTGTATCTATTTATTTATTTATGTATTTATTTATTTATTTATTTATTTATTTACTATCTTATAAGTCCTTGGCATATTCCTTAATATTCTGTGGTGAAGTTCGTGGCATATTGTGTCCTCCTCCAAATGTCATGTAGTCTATTTTTAAATTTCTTCTGTGCTTTTTCCTCAGCCATATTCAATCTCACTTATGCTATCCTGTTCATATCTTGTTTTCCCTAACGACCACTCGATACTTTACAAGCAACAAAAGTCTCATATTTCCTCTAATTTTGCATTTGACATTCAGATGCCCACTGGTTTGTTCCGATAGAATTCCGTAGCTTTTCATTTCTTTTTGTCTTGTCTTGACCATCATTTCACGAAGTCTATAACCATTTCCCGCAGCAACTTTTTAAACCTTGTGTCGACCACCAAAAATAATAGCGTCATCCAGGAGTTTATGATCGCAATTTGTTCCACTTAGGCCATTACTCGTGTCCGAGGTTTTCTCTCTTGCTTCCATCATTCCAATTGGTAAATGCAGACTAAAAAGTAGAACCTTGTCTCGCTCTCTGGCTGACCTTCTGATGTGCTCTTCAACTCGTATCACTGTCATCCGACACACCGCCCCGTATCGTTGATTATATTGGCTCCTCGGTCTGGGTTCCATTCACAGCTCAAGAAATTTGATTTTGGTCATAGGTTGGAACAGGGTAAAACTGAGAAGAGGAAAAGGTTCGATTCCCACCTCTGTCATTCTAGAAGTGATTTTTCTATTGTTTTCCACTTCTAATCCAGATATAACAGGTTATCAGATAAGTACAAGGAGCTGATGACCATGATGTCCAAGCAGTAAATGAAACAACAAAAACACCACATTCACGGCTCTAACATGGAGGATTTGAATCCTGGTAGCAGCTTTGGAATAGGATTCACTCAGCCTCGTGAGGACAGCTGAGAATAACTGGGCTTGAAGTCAGCCGTCCTAGAAGTCACTTCTTATTCCAGACAATTTTATTTTAGGGGCTGTGGCATCACGATCATATAGTCCCATGTATTTCTGTGTATGTGTGTGGACATTGTGTGATGACCTGTATTAATGTGATGGGTGTACTAGTGTGTGCATTTGTAAATTAGGGATACGATTTGAAAAGAGGCGACCGTGGCCATACGTTAGGAGCCATCACAGAAATTTCCGGGAGTAGAAGTGGGGAAACCACTTCCAATATGGCTGAGGTGGGAATCTCAGTTTTGCCTCACTAGGCTGAGTGTACCCCGTTCCAGCCCTCACACCAGAATAAAAAAATATTGTCAGATCTAGTAATCAAACCCGGACCTCCAGAGCGACAGCCAAGAATGCTAGCTGCTACATCAGGAGATAGTAGAGTGGTTTCAATACTATTATGCTTATGTACATAGTCTATTGCGCCACCTCGCCGGCCGCCTCCTCCCCAATCGTATCTCCAATTTACAGATACACAGTTTAGTACAGCCATCACAATCACACAGGTTATCACACAAATACCCACACATACACACACCCAAGTAAGCTACGCAGGGCTAAATGGCCACGATATCGCAAAGCCCCTAAAATAAACAACAGCTTTTCTTTTTATCGGTGAGTGTATGTGCATCGTTAAAACAAGAGAAAATGCACCGGTATGGCAATGTGTATAATATGTATATAATATTTGGCTTCTGGTCTTTTCAGCCAACTCTTCATTACGTCAATCTAATATTTTAAAGATAACATGTGCCCTAATTAGTTCAAGTCATGCTACTTATTGGATTAAAATTATAATGAACCACTGTGATACCGATCTACAATGAAATACTCGTACATCAGATACACACACACCCTATCTTGAAGCCGGACTTGAGCCTGGCAGTAGACGGACGCAATGCACAGCTCCAAAGCCACCACGCTGACCATGCGGTGTAGGACCCAACGATGAGCAACGTGTTAGTTAGTTATTGTTGTTTTAAGGGGCGGAGCAGCGGAACGGGTAGAACAGATAGTATGAGGAACGAACAAGGGAATGACAGATCTGCTCCCCAGGCCACACGTAGGACGCTGAGTGGATACATGTAGGCCTACTCACGAACACAGAAACAGGTAGGATTTTGCCATTACCTCCACGTACCTCATTGTTTTTATGACTTTTCAAGCGACTGTTTACAATATACGTACGATGGCTCTAAAACATAAGACGAATGGCGATATCAGTTGGAACTTGGTACGCATTATACTTAAGCGATATTGATTGGTGAATAACACACCGGATGTGAACCAGATGCATTTTTCCCTATTGACTCACCTCGCCAAGATCATCTTATTTATAAAGTCTTCAGTCCACCTTTATTTATGCTACGAGCTTATACCATATAACATATTTCATCAACGTGTACAGTTCGTTTGAGCGGTACATAAGGCACGCTTCAGACAAAACATTCACTTACGAGTTTTCTAATGGTTTGCAAACAGTTTTATGAAGGCTATTAAACTATTCTTGCTTTGATTTCCGTCTCACAGAGTAAGTCTTGCATGATGCAGCTGGCTGAATCAGCCCTCCATCAATCATTATGCTCCTTCGTGTACTTCGATTTACTGATTGATTTATTTATTTATTGAACTCCATTCGTAAGTCTTGACAAGTATGTTCTTTGCAGCCCCATTAACAAATTATAAATGTCCATATCTTCAAGAACTGACGCACCATCAGCAATTCATGCCCTCATTCATGCCGTAGTCATCGGAACATCATGGTTAACAGCCACGTGTAATTACTCTGTGAGTGGATATCCAAAATTGGAGTTCTACACAGCCAGCAAGAGGCAAGAAGTCTAACCACACATGCATTCTAGGGGCAGATGCCATCGCCGTTCCGCCTCTTAAAACAAAACAATACACGTACAATATATGAACCTGCAATCGCATAACATGTTCAGACTTTGAATGTACAGTCTCGCATAAATTAAGCACAAAACTCCAGAGAAAAGAAAGAAAGAAAGAAAGAAAGAAAGAAAGAAAGAAAGAAAGAAATTTAAAAAGTAAATAAATAATGCATTGGTTAATCGATTAAATAATTATTTTAATTATAAATTAGGCCTTTAATTAAGATTTGTTGATATTTGTATGCAAAAAAAAATATGTTGAAAATATGGATGTCATCGTACAAAAAAAAAATCTGAATAGGAGTTTGGGTTGGAATTTGTCCAACCATTTCCTCGTTATAATGGAACAACTAAAGACTGAAGGCTTAATATCAGACAAAACTGCATGGTCGTTACTTGACTGGAGCATGACAAGATAGAATTCCTTTTACAAAAACATCCATTGGACTGTTACAATTACTGCAGTAAGATACGGTTCTATAGAAGCGCTGATGATGAGAGGGATAAAACTACAGTAACCCAAATCAGATTATGTTGTAAGGTTTGCTGTGTGTTAACCCCGCAGAGAAATAAAACAAGTTTAGATATTCATTCCTTTACTCATGGAAGGCAAAAATGAAGAACATTCTATAATGCGCAAAAATAACACGTATTGATCCAGTCAGCTGCAATGAACCAAATCAACACAAAATTTGTTTCCCTGAATATTAGCCCGAATACAATGTGGTTTACAATTTGCTGATTCTTCAATCCACAAAAATTAAAAACACACACAGCTCCGATCATGAGAATATAGTTTATAGAATAGGCTACACGAACGTTAAAAGAAGAAACAGTATTCTTTTGGTGTGGTAGGTACCCTGTTCTTAGCATAGACTAGTTATCTCCAAATGTATCCTATACTATAGCCTATTTACAATAAACGGAAGCGTTTCGTAATTTATTCAGAATTAATGTTTTGGTATTGCCAACCTAGATCATAATTAGTGCTTACCAATCAGTTAACACATAAATTTGAGGTATCAAAACGTTTGAGCGAGTAATGTGAATAATATTAATAATAGAGAATTCAGTGATATTTGGGTTCTGTATTAAGTACTAGCGGCTTCGGTGGCGAAGTCGGTAGTATGCTAAACTGTATGCCCAAGATCGCGGGGTCAAACCCGGCCGAAGTCGTCGGATTTTTAGGAGCTTTAAAATCCTTAAGTATGCCTTCCTTCGGAGGGGAAGTAACGCCGGCGGGCCCATGCCATATATTTATGGCATGAAAAAGAACCTACCACTACAAGTGGTAGTGTGTAGCTAAATTTGTAGGTTACTGTAGGCTATTTGGCTAGAAACGCTCTATCAAGTTCCAACGTTCGCCACTGGGTGTCAGTGCCGTCTGGTAGCCAACGCTGGAACTACTTGAAATTGAACTTGCCCAGTTTCATTCATTTCATCTCATCCACACGCGACGGTACTTGTAGTTCACCCCATGGGTATTCACATAGAAGCAACTACAAACTCGAACACTCACGGCACTAAAAGACATACGCTAAATCACTAATAATAATAATAATAATAATAATAATAATAATAATAATAATTGCGTACTATTGTCAAAGACAGCGAAGTTTATATACACCTACAAAATATGGGAGATAGGAGTAGAGTATGTACAGTATACGTACAGTATATAGGTTATCAATTAATATGATAAAATTGGTCCGGCGAGATCAAACATAAAATGCCAGCGTTTCGCCCCAGTGTGCCGTTGGGCTCGTCAGTTGGTACAGACACACCTCACCAATACGCATGGCTAGCACATACTGAGAAGGCCATCAAAAGACACAAAATACAAGTACTATTGACGTCACGAGTGATGCCAATGTGCTACGGAAGTCAAGCTCCCTTTCATAAAACAAAAACTTTACCTTGGCAATCCAAATAGGTTATGAATATTCCCAAATGGGAATAAGATGTAATTTCCGCTTGATCAGATAAATTATCAATTAATATGATAAAATTGGTCCGGCGAGATCAAACATAAAATGCCAGCGTTTCGCCCCAGTGTGCCGTTGGGCTCGTCAGTTGGTACAGACACACCTCACCAATTACATCATATTCCCATTTGGGAATATTCATAACCTATTTGGATTGCCAAGATAAGGTTTTTGTTTTATGAAAGGGAGCTTGATTTCCGTAGCACATTGGAATCACTCGTGACGTCAATACTACTTGTATTTTGTGTCTTGTGATGGCCTTCTCAGTATGTGCTAGCCATGCGTATTGGTGAGGTGTGTCTGTACCAAGTGACGAGCCCAACGGCACACTGGGGCGAAACGCTGACATTTTATGTTTGATCTCGCCGGACCAATTTTATCATATTAATTGATAATTTATCTGATCAAACGGAAATTACATCATATTCCCATTTGGGAATATTCATAACGTATATAGGTTAGTCAAAAGAAAACGGTCAGTGTCACTAAACTTATAAAACTCTCTACATAACTGTTAATACAATGATCCCGCCGGAGCTAAATGAACACGATGTCCAAGCCCCTCAACTGGAACAACAACAACAACAACAACAACAACAACAACAACAACCTTTATCCCGCGGTGAGATAAGCCTGTTGAGGTTTTTTTAAATTAAAAATCTACTTAATTCTCTTTACAACGTTAAATTGCAAATGTTGACAACATTTGGTACATTTCTCTTTTATCGCATTTGCCACCTCTAACTATTAATCTTTACATACGTCATGGGGTACCGCCTCCAAACCTGAGCGCACTACAGTTGAAAACCGCTGGTCCAAAGCTAGTGAAATTATCCTACACATGTTGACAATGCGTGAGACCGCACCAGTGTGGCTCCAGCGTTGAGGTATTACAGATAGAAATGGCATGGTATCCACATGGAAATTAAATAACAGCTGCAGGAAATTCAGCTACGTCTATGGAACAAATAAGGGTGAATTGTCACATGAAGCTGCACGTGATGTGTTATTTCAACGGGATGTAATGTATGATGCTAATAGAAAAATGTCTAGCCTATGGCAGTGGTCGGCAAGTCAATGTTTCACTTTACAAATACCAGATGCAACATAATTTTGCCCTAAAGCGGATGTTTAACATGCCAATAAATCTAGTGACACGAATCTCCCATATTTTAGCTATCAGGAATGCCAACCGATTCCTCCGGGATTTAATCCCGTAACCTTTGGTACTGTTGGCGAGATTCTTGATGACTATACAATATAGAGCCAGCACATAGGCCTAGAAAACTTTGCAGTCATTTTTTCATTTTTTTTATAACAATTGATATTGATGTTGACCGACAGAAAAGTTACAATACCAATAGCATTGTCGTTTCAATATAAAATTACATATTTCCTGGAATTATTTTTTAGCCTACTTTCGATTTTTGCAAAAAATTAAAGTAGACATGAGATCTACACAGAGCCAAAAATTGTGCGTCTGTCTCTCTCTCTCTCTCTCTGTGCGTGTGTACTCTGTAAGTCCCCCTCCTGTCAATTCAAACACGGTGAATCCGAATTGAACGAAATTTGTTACAGAGGTAGCACTAGCAAAGGGCACCTCAGTGTCATGTTTTGTATCGCCGCCATCTTTACCAAAACTCAATGGCTGCCACTCAAACGTTCAAAACGTAAAATCAAATAACGACTAAACTAATCATCCGATCTCTACCAAATTTGGTAACAACTTACCATCATAAGGAAGGCGTCTTGTGCCCAAACTACAAGGTCATCAGCCGTACCATTTCAGGATGGCGGACGTGTGAATTATGCAAACTTTATAACCCGTAACATGGGACCCACCAGTTCCGATTATCGCACCGAGAATCGTTTAAACTGTTCTAAAGGACGTGGCCCGTTCAAAATTAAAAGTTATCTTGTAATTTTATAGTGCAGAAGGTACTTTAAAAAGCTGAGCCGTATCAGTTACAAGACAAGATGGCAGCTGATATCTTGTGCCTGATCTATATTTCACACGTTTGAGTATTGCATGCAATATAGCCTACTGATAGATATAATATAAACTTTGTATGAAATGCTTTATAAATAAAAAGTATACTCCACTGAAGAAATCGTTTAGTCTGGATCATTATTTGCTAAGACGTATGTAACTCAATTGATATCGGCATATTTTGGTTGACATCTTTGGCTGCGTGATAAAGCGTTAGCTTTCCACCCGTATGACTGGGGTTCAAATCCTACCTTAGTTGGATTTTTTGCTTGTTTTTTTATATTTATTGTTTTATAAGTATTCAGACGTTTTAAAATTAAGCGTTATATTCTACATATTACAATGGAAAATATATATTTAAATAAAACAAGATTCGCCAGCGGATCTGCGCGAGACATCTAACAGCAAACAAGTGAACTATCATGGCCAACTGATTGCGCACCGGCCCACAGATTACCTTCCAGCTTTAATTGAAAGGTTTCCTTTTATGGCCGCTAGAATGCACTCTCCCTATTAGGATTTTCTTATCCGCCAGATGTCGTGACTGTTCTACGTGGGACTCAACTAGTTGGCATTCTATACGCATCAATTTGAAGAATGAAAAAGTTGATAATACGATACATTTTTATTTTAAAGCGTTGGTAACGCACTATTGTGTGTAATTTGAAAATGTTATTTGAACTAAATACAAAACGATCTCACATAGTACCTGTACTCTATCTGTTGGTGCTAGTTCAGGATATCATTTAATACTTTTATTGCAGCCAAATAGCAATCAAAAATAAAGAATGAACATGTACACAAAAATTGTGCTCTGTGAATTTGAATTGCAGAGTCTTTGATTGATTGTTTCCTTTACTACAGAGCTCTAAGTGGTAGCGTTCACATGCGTGTCCACATAGTCGGCATACACGCGTCATGGAAAGATTTGTTAATGCAATTAAGGTGGTGAAAACCATGGACGGTTATAGGACATAACGTACCACGGACATAACGAACCACGGACATAACGTACCGCTTGACCGGCTGATTACCTGCGAAGAGTCAGCCAATGACCTTAAAATATTTAGGAGAGGACATAACGTACCACTTGAAAGAGTGGGAAGTATTTAGGGTGCATGAAACCCTAACCGCACGGCTACTTGCTCGGTATTGCTCAATTAATCCTGGTAATAAATACGTGGGCAATAACATAAACTAATATAAAAAATGATAAGTTTTTGGATTCCCATCACACTTTATCCAGGCTTTAGACTGTGGCTTGTTTAAAATCAGCTGTGGTTAAGCTCTGGTCATTTTTCGTTTTCTTTACTATGTTTTTTTAATTTTAAAAAATAAATTGTTTCTTGTGGGTTTTATATCCTAGCGAATAGCAAGTTCGCCAAGTGAAGTTTCATTCCAAGTTCTGCGAATATGAGAGAGCTCTCAAGCAAGATTTCAAGTTTCCATTCTCTTCATACCGCTTCATTAATCTGTCAAGCCGTTCATCATACTTGACATTCTTCTTTCTCTTTGAACTTTCAATGTACAATTCGTACTTCATTCGTCGAAATGCGCACATAAACCGCCCTTATTCGTTGTACACAACTCCATGTTACAATACCAAAATGTTTAAAGCCGCACAGTGTGATCGCCACTGATGTTTATGTGGTAATGAACCTGTAACTGGAATGCCCGTCTGACATCAAGCGGTACGTTATGTCCTAGCGTAAATTTTTGGGGATTACGGGAAAACCGTTCTTAGGTAGATAACGACCTAGGTGGTATGTTATGTCCTCGAAAATAAAGTGGTACGTTTTGTCCGTGGTACGTTACGTCCGGACACCACCATGGACAGCCAGACGTGTAAACACATGCCTCAACTCAAAGTTGGATGTTGCCCACGTCCGGTCAATTATGTCTCCAGTTCCAAAAAATTCTTGAGATAATGTATTCTCTTTCTTTCTTTCTTTCTTTCTTTCTTTCTTTCTTCAATGAGGTTAGTAGTTTTTCCGAGGTTCTGGTGTTTGGTAGAGGTAAATAGTTTCTAAGGTCTTCAACCAAGAAATGATTCTATTATACTCATACATTTAGGAGAAAGTAGGCTATGTGTTATTTGCTGAACATCATCTTTAATTCTCGTATGGACTCAGCCATCTGGTGTAAATCTAAGTTAGAGTAATCTAGGTGATCTCTTCTACCATTTCGACGTTCCGCTAGCAGTAAAACCGAAATTCTATTGGGCGACTTGAAGCCCGAATGCCATAGATTTTTCCCGGCCTTCAAAAATCAGACTCCCTCAGCCGGGAATCGAACCCGCGATCTTGGGGTCATGAGACAGATACTTATCTCCTGATCCACCAAGGAAGCTTTGATTTTTCGCTGTCTGATAGGAATTTAGAGTATCGACTGGGTATTACAGAAAAGGGAACTCTTAAAATATTACAAAATCGTGTAGTTATACGTGACCGTTAATCTGGCAATCATGTGCCACGCGACCTCCTTTCCACGTGGAATACGAACCATAGGACAAGGCATTTCACATCAAAAATCTCACATGCATTGACCAGGAAACGGACCCGTTCTACCTTGGTGAGAGGCAAACAGCTTGACCACTGCGCCACCACGACCCCTTTTAAAATATTACAGTAACCATTGCTGCTGTAGATGAATAATATTCATAGATTGTATTTCTGGGTTGTGTCTCCATGTCACGTACTTACAGGCCTAAACCGATAGTTGAGAGGAATGAAAAATACTTTAACGCCCGTTTGGTGGGTCTGGCCATTTACTTCAGAACATAAAATCAAATATTATTTCCCGATGTCCATCCCGGCCACGCCACATTGGACGATAACAACAACTGGAGGTAATAACATGGACAGACCTCCGGCGTAACGCCATAAAGATTTTACTGAGAAGGCCTACCATATACATTCAAGGGCTAGAGCATAACGACACATGATGGAGGTATACTGGACTCGAGTGGTTCTGTCCTACAGATGTAATTTATGTCAACAATTTGACGCTTTACAGGTCATCAATGCTGGGCTGGATCTTGTTTGTTGATTGTCCAGTAAATCGCTCTGCAGTGCCTTCTTGGAAATGAGATCTGTTCGAACATGGACAGTCCGTTTTGAAGTTGGAAATCACGCCTGACCGGATTGTAGGAGACTTGCATCGAGTTCCAACGGTTATCTCCAATATTATCACTTAAAGAGGAAATATTCTCTGAAGTCATTGCTATGAACCTCCCGCGAATAACAGCCCAAGGAGCCCAGCACAAGGACGGTAAGTGAACCAGAAAACAAATTAGAGCATTTGAGATTTTATATTGTAGGCTACACGAGTTACAATGTATATAAACCGACTGAAAACTATTTCTGTGAGTAGCGTAAGTAGGAATTGCTTCTGGAGGGGGATGAGCTGAGACAAAATTACATTGGAGGCGGGGGGGTTATGTTCGGACATAATGAGACATAGCCTAATATGTGATAGCTAATATTGGATACCAAAGTTTCAAACCCTTCTATCTACATTTTTTCGTTCTTGATTGTATTAGTATTTGATACGTTGTAGGCCTATTTGAACATATCACGGCTTCGGTGGCGTAGTCGGTAGCATGCTGAACTGCTATGCCCAAGATCGCGGGTTCAAACCCAGCTGAAGTCGTTGGATGTTTAAGAGCGTTAAAATCCTTCAGTATACCTTCTTTTGGAGGGGAAGTAAAACCAGCGAGCCCATGTCATAGATTTATGGCATGTAAAATAACCTAGCACTACAATTGGTGTATAGCTAATTCTGTAGGTTATTTGGTTAGAAACGCTCTATCAAGTTCCAGCGTTCGCTGTTAGCCAAAGTTGGAACTACAGTACTTCAAATTGAACTTGTTAGGAACTACCGGGCGATGAATTAAAATACCCTGCTATGGCCATTGACTGCAATTCATACATAATAATTTGCACTTATCAACGTGAAAATGCTCGAAAGTTAAACATTTAGTTGATATTATAAAGTTTAGTTTTCTTCGCAAAATCATCTGGCCTTTTCAGTTGCACAGCCTGCATATCAATAAACTACAGTTTCTAACCAAAGTTTAACTTAAAACAGCAATACAGGTAAACACAGGGTTATTCACTTTCCAAAATGGCAATTGTGTTATTGTTACGTTAAAGGGTGGAACAGCCCCCAAAATGGCACTTAAACTCGGATAGCAACAGAACGACAACTGACAAGTGGTGTATTTTTGGAAAGGGTTTAGGAATGATACTGCTACTGTCACCCTCTAGCTATTGCTCATTTATTGTTATGTTAGGATAACAGTAAAAATGGTATATGGGTGAAGAGAAATGCTTTCAAACACAATCCCATCATTTGCCATCAACCCGAAGATATCAAAAGTGAAAACTTTATCAAATTTTATATTTTCATTATCTGGCTCTGGGGGGGGTGATTGATCCTCCTAATCACCCCCCGTAGTTACCCCACTGCTGTTAATAGATTACACAGGCAACAATGAAAACTGTGTTCGCTAACATACACAGTTCAAAAAAAATTAGGGGAACATGTTTTTGAACGTACGCCGTGCTCCACAAGACAACACCTCACACCCAGGTATATTGCTAACTAAGCCTTTATTCTTTGCAGTTGACGTATACAAAAGAATATCGATGGATTCTCGATCATTTACAGAACACAAACGGAAATGTCCAAATAATGGCGAAAACGAAGTGAAATCAGTACTCCAGGGTTGATTTTAACACAGTTGGAGAGCTTCAGTATGGTGTATGTCCTCCACGAGCATTTGTCGCAGCCTGGCACCTACGTGGCATGCTCCGTATAAGTCGACGGAGGTCACGTTGCGGTATCAGGTCCCATTCTTGAATGAAAGCCTGTTCGAGGTCTTGGAGCGTCTGTTGTGGAATAGGACGCCAACGAACACTTCTGTCAAGCCTATCCCACACATGCTTGAAAGCCTATCCCACACATGCTTGATGGGATTAAGGTCGGGACTCACTGCTGGCCATTCCATCTCTTGAATGTCCAGTTCTCGCAAGACAGCTCTGATGATGCGCGCTACATGAACCCTGTTATTGTCCAGCATGAGTACGAATTCAGGGCCAACACCGTATGCAGCAGCCAACACATAGTGTAGCAGTATCTGCTCGATGTACCCCGCAGCAGTAGATTACCATGGACAACGACAAGATCCGTACGGCTATCAATACTGATGCCACTCCACACCATCACAGAACCTTGTCCGAATCGGTCGACTTCCTGGACAACACTTGGCATGTACTGCTCACCACGGCGTCTCCATGCACGTTGACGTCCATCACGCTGTGTCAGGGGAAATCTGGACTCGTCTGTAAACAACACAGGTCTCCATTGGCGAAGTTGCCAGTTGACGTGGGTATAGGCAAACAGAAGACGAGCTGCGTGATGTTGCTGCGTTAAACAGGGTACTCGAACAGGCCGTCTGGGTCGTAAGGACACTTCTCTTAATCTGTTCCTTACCGTCTGGTCGGACAACGTGACTCCAGTGACCCTCCTGAGGTCTTGTTGCAGTTCCCTGGCAGTTGCTGAACGCACAGATGGTCAGATATTGGTCCTCTTGTGACGTTGTCAAGCGTCCACGACCTTCTCCAACCCTCCTTGTGAACTGGCCTGTCTCATTGTAGCGATTCCACGAGTGTTGAATAACTGATGGAGAGACATTGAGATCCACAGCAACACGACGAATAGTCCATCATTCCTGGATCAAAGTGACAGCCCTTGCGACTTGAACCTCGTTACGATGTCCCATGCCATGTGCTGGTTTACATACAACTTGCTCAAATGACCGCAGTAGTCTGTGTACCTCACAACAACACACGGACGCACCACTATTCACTTTGTTTTGAGGGGTCACCTGGCAGTTTAATGCATGGCTACGCCTACAGATGGAATATAACTTCGATTTGACATACCCTGGGTAGCTAAGGTCTCAAGACATGCTGTACGACCACTGGAACCCCATCTACAAAATTAACGTTCACATACCAGACGTTACAAAACATATTCCCCTAATTGTTTTGAACTGTGCAGTTAGTTGGTTGGTTCCTTAGTTCAGGGGCTGCGACAACGCGGTCCAGTCGTCCCGTGCACTTTGGGTGTGTGTAGAATCTTTCTGATAACCGGTGTTAATTTTGATGAGATTTCTGTATTAGTGTGTGGTATCGGTTTTAATTCAAGTAAGGACTGCAGGGTGGTTCCTACATTTGCTACCTAGCTTGCGGACTTCGCTACTAGATGCCATCGCAGTCAGCACCTGGCGGCGAACGTTTGAACTAATATAGCGTTATCAATTCTAACCTACAAATTTTGGCTTCACACAAGTGTAGTAAGTGGAAAGTTCTTTTTCATGCCATAAATCTATGATATGGGACCGCCGCGCCGGCTTTACTTCCCCTTCGAAGGAAGGCATACTGAGGGATTTTTAACGCTCTTAAAAATCCGACGACTTCGGCCGGGTTTGAACTCGCGAGCTTGGGCATAGAAGCTCAGCATGCTACCAACTATGCCACCGAAGCCGCCTCGCTAAAGTAGTGATGAGGCAAAATAAACATTCGGTCTACAATTGGGACTAACAGCTCTCGATAACGTTTAATTGAAGCTAACCAGGTAAAAAAAAAAGAAGAAAAAAAAGACAAGCAGCCAAATAAGTTCAACCACCTGAAGTAAGATTTTTCACTCGATATTAATCAAAAATTTGATTATACTTTGCTGATACGAGTGTGATAGAAAACGAGGACTATGCTATGTGGCATTTAAGGTTCATGGCTGGTTACAGAAGTTGTACTCCAAATCGACGTTCTATAGGTTTCCCTAAATAGTCGCTTTAACTACGTGGGCTATATAAAAGAGATTCATTTTACTAGCTTAGCTTATAAATATCAGACTAAAATTACCAATCAAAACCCTTCCATACACAGCACTAGAAGAACACTTCCTTACACCCGTGTTTCCTACCATTTAATTTTAAATGTTAAAAAATTCGCATAACAAAGCTATGTTTCACACAAAGCAACTGCAGTTAAACAACGTCGATACGCAATAATGTGATTATTTAGAAGTTATAGCAAAGCAAAGTAAACTAACGGGATTAAACCCTTAAACAAACAGGTGTTTTTTTGACTTTTCCACTAAAATCGTTACTGCTCGGCTTCATTTGATCATAAATAAATTATTTTCTACAGAAATCGTCCTCGAGATATCCTTTACAGAATGGTGAAAACCGCATCGAACTTATCAAACGACTACTATTACAAACAAAATACCGAAAGCTTAATAGCTTAATATTCGACATGAGAATAGAGTTACAAATGCGAAGTGGTGGAGCTTTTAAGACAGAAATGGAGCCAAAAGGAGACGAAACTTTGGACATAATTATCATGAAGGGCAGTGGCGGCCGGTGGACTATAGGACCAGGGAATAATAATAATAATAATAATAATAATAATAATAATAATAATAATAATACTATTGTATGGTGACGGGTGCAAGCTTTGTTATTTGACATCGAATTTCGTTGTTCCTTGAAGCACTATGAAAGTCAAGGAGGTTAGATATCTAAGCTCCTTGAACACTATAGCGCTTTCTAGCAGAGAAATGAGGAACTTTGTGTTGGCGGAAACACCCCAGATTAATTTTGCCATTATGAACACGGCCTACTGACTTCAAATGGGTTATTTGACATGCCAACATCGTATGACATGGTGTTTAAATTTTTGCCGCCTTTCAAAAAAAAAACTTACCACGGCCAGGAGCGAACCTGCAAGCTTGGGGTTAGTAGACCAACCCGTTAACCACTCACCCACCGTGGCAAGTTAGGACCAGGGTAAAGGGCGGTCTCAATAGTAATCATTCACACACTTTTCTCTTGAATAACTTCACATAAGAAGGAAGTATTATTCGGGAAGAAACGTATCCGTTTGGTTTTACCAAATGCGTTGGATATTCGAACATACGGCTGTAAATTTGCAGCCCTTTTATTGTGTAGTAAAACAATATTTTTTTTAATAATGACGTCAAATAGCGTGAAGTGAAAATGATGAAGAATAGAGATACAGAAAAACGTGAATTCCAGGGAGCTAGAGTTGGAACCGATTGCAGTTCTCTTCCTATTATTACATACTCATACCTCATTTTCTCAAACCTTGGTAAACACGGGACACACTGCGCAGGATGGGGACATTGTTCTGGACAGTATTCCGGTGAATATATGTTCAATTACGTAGCGCATCACGATTGAAAGAAGGGCTGCAAGTTTGGACATCAAAGGTTCGAATCCCGGCTCTGGCAGCGGCAATCCTGAGTAGTTCTCCACATTCTCGCCTTGCAAAACCGGACTTTAACTTCACTTTAAGTCCAGGGGCACCTATCCCAATCTTAAACCCTAAGATTTAAAGCAACACACACTATGACAGTTCCTACCGCAGAAACACATGTTATATCAAACAAACTCATCATGTATCAAAGCCCCTAAAATTAATAATAATAATAATAATTATTATTATTATTATTATTATTATTATTATTATTATTATTTACAACAAAAATAATTTTAAAAAGTTACCAGCGTCATAGATATTTCACTACTAAGTGAGAATTACAATGTCCCCAAATAGCTCTGGGCTGAAAGCACCGACGTACAAAGCTGGAGGACATGAATTCGAGTCTCTGTTAAATTGGGCGTTGAATCGCTCACCACGACAGCGATAGGAAGTTACAAGTAGTCCGAAGAAGAAAGGTTCGAACTCCGGTGCTGATAGCGGCTATCCTGAGTGTGGTTATCCCTGGGGTTTCACACACTCCCACCAGGCAAATGGCGGGATAGTACCTTATTTCATGTCCGGGGGCACCTATCCATTCCCCGACCTTAGTAATTACAGCTACACACACTACTACAGTCACCACAAAAACACATGTTATCACACAAATTTAACACACACCCAAGTACACAGGGATAATGAACAAAGATGCCCTTAGCCTCTAATAGGCTAAGAATCAACATTTCTCATAATTGCGGTCGAAACACCCAATTCTTGGGATAAAGTTGGAATAAAGTTCTGTTTAGGTTAGTTATTACTAGAGTCCGTACGGTAGACTATATGGTAAGGCTTCAAGGTAACGGTACAGTATGGGGAGCCGGAGCGCTGAAGGAGATACCCCTCGAGTAACTGAGTCGAGCTCAAGCACAGGTTTTATGCATTAACACACGATGTCGACAGCATGGCAGATGACGAGTAACTGCCGCACAGTGGTCCGGATCCGTAAAAAAGCGGACAAAAATAGATTTTTCAACTTTACATTAGAAAGGCCAAACCAACTCCCAAGTGAAGTATGTTAATCAGTGTACATTAATTTCACTTTTTCTTTGGAAATTGCTTCTGTGTTTCTCAGATATAATACTACAAAAGTGATACAACTCTTCGTTTCGGAATTCCGCGCTCCATTAAGTAAACTTTGAAATATCATTCTAACTTCAAAACGAAACTCGGGGTCTATAATACTGTATCTGTATGTAGTTTGTGATCTGATATATTTGATTATAGCATGATTTTCGATTTCAGATCACTTATAAGGACCGTTATACTTATTTTTATAGTGCTTTATTTTCTTCGAGAAAAATAAATGTTGCTTGACCTACAAAAAAATGTATACATATGTATACCATGAAACTTATGCAAGTTTTAAAATGAAGACTGGAGAATATATCCATAAAGGTTTCGTCGCCAGAACCCGCCAGATGCGTGATTGAGAAGGGAGAGAACATTACTGCGCGCTCTGAGGATAAACACTCGCGCGAGATAAGGGCCAGTTGAGACATTTGTTTATGCTACGCAAGGGATATCTCAAGGCCATGAAACCAAAATAATCTTCAATCACGAGAAGTAATTGATTAGTAGTAGTTGTGTGTGTTGTGAAGAGTGAAAAATGAATTTTCGTTGTTAGTCGCAGTGAACTTATTAACAAGATTCGAGAGAACAAAAATCAGTCTCGCGCGCGTCAAGGAAAGTTTGTGGTAACATATCTCCTTAACAAATTCCAATTAAATGTTGACGACAGTGTAGAGAAAACAGTGTATAATAATATAAGAACCTTTTCTTTTTGCCGTATGTTGACCGGTGGAGAAAGTGTAACTTCTTAGAACATGGTTTTTTGAAGAAATATTCAGACTGGTTGAAAACAGAAATTGTGATATCAATTCCGAGCATTCCTGGCTCCGCAAAATCAGTAGATCGAGGTCGTCCTCCAAAAGAATTTCAGGAGCTAACGGAGAGAAGCAAAATAAGGAAAATTAAAGACCTAAGGAGAGTGCCACTTCATCAGAGCTTGCCTATGCGACGGTTATGAATTTAAGGGCAGAGGGAGACGATTCATCTGCCAAGCTAAAAAGAAGCTACCACGACTACACCAACAAGGGGTAAACGAATGGTGCGAATTTTTCAGAAATGAAAAATCTACATAAGTGGCACAAAAGCTCGCGACAATTTACAACTTGAGTTTGGAATTTCAGTTCCACACGCCCACTTTCGATTTTTTGAATGTCTCCTGCATATTTCGTACCGCCTGGGTTTTAAAAAGTGGAAAGTGAGCGTGAAAGATGGTAATCGAGACTTATTCGAAAGAAAGAAAAAATTGTGCAAGACTCATTCAGAACGAGATTAGGTCTTCTAGTTGATATTCCGAAGCCTGGATATGGAACAACCAGTGATGGCAACACTGCCCGAAGGTTTTTTGATCAACCTCAAGTAGCATCCGAAATAACAAGGGTAGACTGTGAGTTAATAACTCGTTTTGGAATAATTTTAAAAGCAATTTCCTCTGTTCATGGAATTAATAGTTCAGAGTTCAATTCCTACTGCTGCGAAACAGCAAGCTTATATGTACGGCTATATCCGTAGTGTTACATGCCTCTAACACTCCATAAAATACTTATCCATGGATCTTTCATTATAGAAGCAGCTATTTTGCCGATTGGAGAACTTTCAGAAGAGGTCTTAGAGTCTAGAAACCAAGACGTAAGAAAATATAGAGAAGACCATACCAGAAAATCCTCAAGAATTTCCAATAATTTTGACTTGTTCCATAGACTATTGCTAAGCTCTGATCCAGTAATCTCAAGCACGGGAAGTCTACCGAAGAAGAAATGAAGACAGTTGCCTCAGGAGGTGTGTAATTTATTGTCAATGCCCGAGGACGAGACGGAGCAGGAAGGGGAAGAAGAAGTCGACTCATCCGGATCAGAGGATGAATAAGTAATTTTATGTACTAAGACAAATTTACCTAATAGTAACATCTAATTTAAAGTTTTATACAAAATTATTTCATTTCATTCAGCGGAAAGTATTTTTGTCCGCTTTTTTTTCAAATCCGGACCACTGTGTGCCGTCGCTGTTCCGTACCACTGAAACGTGACTAGAAATCTGACTGCCCAGAGCGGTATCTTGACCTTGAAGCTTCACCACATACCGTGCGTACTCTACTGGGCCGTCCATATATCCTGTCCCCGCAGCTGAGAAGGGTTCCGCCCGATAAGCTACCGCTTCTTGTCTGCCGGATCAGCATTTGTGCGGGAGGAATGGAGAAGTCTGGGGCGATAACTGTTCGTATCAGCCGAGCGGGACCCCGCCTCAGCTGCGTAGATACGATATAGGAAGATCCTGTATAGGGTCCACAATTTACGAATATTTTTCAACTTATGCACTTATTAGCCTATTTTAATTTATTAAAAAAATAGGCTTATGCGATCGCCTTTTGTCCGTTAGTAAAATCGAAACGGCCGAGGCGATTTCAATGAAACTCGGTAAGTGGATACTACTACCTCGTCCGACCACGACTGTGTCTTCCAAATTTTGATACGTTTCACCAATCCAACATGGCGCGTGAAATATTTCTGTATCTCCACAACAGTAACAGATACCACCCTGAAATTGTGTACGGTGATAAAGGGTACTACTAGTAGTTCATATATGTGACTTGTATAAACCTATTAACTATAAAACGAACATGGCGGCCAAGCGAAGTTGA
Source organism: Meconema thalassinum (assembly GCA_946902985.2). NCBI lineage: Eukaryota > Metazoa > Arthropoda > Insecta > Orthoptera > Tettigoniidae > Meconema > Meconema thalassinum. The sequence goes on along the minus strand of OX336388.2, from coordinate 1,288,304,681 downwards.
AACATTCAAATTCTCGCGATTTAACCATCTGAGCGCAGTGAAACTTGATACAGCAAATGTTTATACGCATTGTAATGCACTGACATCCTATTCAGCTCAGATGTTTACATAACCTCAAGATGGCGGCTGTGTGAAATTTTAAAGTTACGTTTTTATTGCTTGTGTCCAAATCAGGTATGACATCGACGTGAAAGCTTGAATAATGAGCCTACGCAGTAATTTTCATCTAATGGTACATAACTCTATGGCCTACACATAAAACAATCCAACATGGCAACCATCCCAAATATTTAGACGGTTCTCAATATCTACGAATCTATTACAGCAATTAAACTGAAATTTTGTATGTTGATAAAGGCTATGAACATAAGTTCACCTATGGATCATACAATAACCTGGTGAGTACAAAACCAACATGGAGGCGACGCGGAATTTAAATATTTAAATGGATTTTTCTCACGACTTTTCATCCGAGCGCTGTGAAACTTGGCACGGTATATCTTCATACAAGCCTTAATAAACTGACGTCTAATTGTAGAATTTTATGAGAACTTAAAAATGGCAGCTGTGCAATTTTTTAAAATCTCGTTTTCATTTCTCGTGTCCTAAGTAAGACCAGTATAATATATGAAAATAGGCTATTTAGTTTTCACGGAACTACTTGTTTTTGTTTTCATCTCTTTCTTTCTCACTCCATATTCAACGGAGGAATGTCTCGCTGAGAACCCTTTGGCCCTCGTTTATTATCTTGGTAAAGTGGAACGAAGAACTTCCTATATTCATGCGTGCTTTGGCATTTCTATTGAAGAAATGATCGTATTTAAAACTAGAATTGATGGCAATGACAGGTCTTAGGGTTCGCAACCCGACACCAAGTACCTGTCACAACAGAGTATGGTATTGGGGTAATTAGTGGTGTGTGGCCCGCGCGGCCGGAAGCCTCACTTCACATTATCGTGGTAACACTTCCTGTGCTTTGTGGCTGTTTCGACACGCCCGCCTTCAAATGTGTGACGACAGCGCGACCCTCTTGTAGTGTTATGTGATGTGGATTGTATTGCAGCACCTCTTAGTTCCGCTATTGTGCTAGTGATTTCTTACGGTGCAATTGAACGCTTTATAGATTACGCCTGTCAAACACTTCCCCATACCAATGTGCGGATTTTATGAACGTATTTATTTATTGTTATTTATATATAGGGCATTTCAAAATTGTGGTACCTCTTTTTCAGACCATATTATAGTGTCGGGAAATATGCGTCCAATCGAAAATCACAATCTCCGCAGTTACTTAGGCCCAGAGTTACAAGACCTCAAAAATACTGTAGTTTAATGGGGGAACTGTATTCTGAGTCTGCCGGTACGAACACAATAACCGTAACTACTTCCAGTATCGAACAGTATCGTGCAGCATTTCAAGATGAGTTACTAGACAATTGAAGTTCAAATAGCTACAGTATGTACTGTAGTTCAAGTGAAAAGCAGCAACTCAGTTGTGAGAGTTAGTGGGGCCGTTCTGATAAGGGAATAGCATATCTGTGTAGGAGCGACAATAGACTTAACAATAACAAACACGCGAATATTACTGATCAGGTCTTGACTTTTGAATGAGTCACCATGGCACATGATCATTGATAGCCTCACTAACATCGCTACAAGACTCAAAACTACCGTTCAAAGTCTTGTTGAGAGGTTAACTAGAATTAGAATATAATGTACAGTTTTGAAGCAATTCTTTCAATCCTGCCTATATTAACAGTTAGTTACAACTCTTCAGTCGGTGAACACGAATTAGCCTAATGACTGGGTGGGGGGTAAAATGTACCTATATACGAGTAATTTAAATAATAAATAACTAAATAAACACTCATAGAAAAATACATATATTAGTTACGATCTCTTTTATAATGGGATAATTTAAAAAAACGCGTACAGGACGGACGTTTGTTTTAGACGATTGCCCTTGACCTTGAAGCCTGCGGGTGAGCCTGTACACAGTCACTCTCTCACCCTATCGCTTCACATTTGTCACCACCGATCTGATGTAATGGAATTCCAGACTTGAGTACGTGGCGACACCGACTTGCAGACAGTACAGTCAACATCGAAGTACTGTGTGACGCGGAAGTACACGTTACGTATTTCCGAACAGAACGTCATTATATTTGCCAATGACCGTACTTCAGTAGGAGTGTGAGACAGATTTGTCAATCTTCGGACCGCTTGGGGCAGCTGATAACAACACAGGTACTGCAGTAACTCGCCTCCAGGCTTCCATTAAGATTTTTCACTCGTCTAAAACAAACGCCCGGCCTGTAATCCTAAATTTCCCCATTATAAAAGAGATTAAACTAATACATGTAATTTTCTTCCAGGAGTGGTTATTTACTTACGGTATTTATTATACATTGCACCCCCAACCCAGTCATTGGGCAAATTCGTGTTGATCGACAGAAGAGTTACAACTAACTAGAATTATAATGGCAGTTGCAGAATAGAAAAAGGACTAAGAAATAAGCACTCAAATTCTTGTCACTGAACTGGAGGTCCATTTATACTGTAGCCTACCGTGTAGGTGCTCATCTTGGCAGCAATAACAAAAGAGGTCACTCGCTTTACTCACGAAAGGTATTATCTGTCTGTTGTTCCTACCACGATATGTTCACATCTTGTTGAACGCGACACCACACACTCAAGGTAGTAATTGTCGCTTCCCAATTCCTGGCCTTTGACTCAATATCTGAAAGTACTGACAAGGAGGAGTCGCCATGTGGTTTACTAGAAAAGCGTTCAAATTTGGAGGGTTTGCACTTCATAAAAAAAAATTGCCCCTGTTCGAACGTTTTTGCCAATGGGCCTTAGTGTGTTCAAAATTGAACGTTTAAAATCAATCCTCAAACTTTTGTAGTTCTATTCCCGCACACGTTCCCGGATCGTCTCCGAGGCGTAGTCGCTAGCGAGTTGGCGTGGGGAATTGAAGGTTTCGAGTTCGAGTCAGACCTTGGTCAGCACCTTTATTTCTTTTACTAATACATCCCTTATTGTCTTTTGGGTTTTCTATAATATATTGAACAAGCAATGAAGGAAATTAGAGAAAAATTTAAAGTGGGAGTGAAGATTCAAGGAGAAATAATTTCAACTCTGAGATTTGCTGATGACATCGTAATCTTGGCCGACAAGCCTGAGGATTTGAATGAGTTTTTGAATGGTATGGACTCCGTCTTACGGAAAGAATTCATGATGAAAATTAATAAATGTAAAACAAAAATACTGGAATGCAGCCGAAATAAATCAGAAAACTCTATAGAGATCAAATTGGCAGGTGAAAAGCTGAAGCAAGTAGGAGACTTCTGTTACTTAGGAAGCAGAATAACCAGTGATGGACGAAGCAAAGAGGATATAAAAAGTAGGTTGGCACAGGCAAGGAAGGCATTTCTACAGAAAAGGAACCTGTTGACATCGAATAAAGATTTAGGTGTTAGGAAGTCATTTTTGAAAGCCTTTGTCTGGAGCGTGGCGCTCTAAGGAAGTGAAACTTGGACTATTGGTGCAGCAGAAAAGAGGAGAATTGAAGCATTTGAAATGTGGTGTTACAGGAGAATGATGAAGATCAGATGGGTAGATAGGGTTACAAACAAAGAGGTATTAAGACGAGTGGGAGAGGAGAGATGTTTCTGGCGAGTTCTAATGAAGAGAAGAGATAGGTTAGTAGGACACATACTAAGACACCCAGGAATAGCAAGCTTAGTTATGGAAGGAAGGGTCGAGGACAAGAACTGTAGGGGTAGACCAAGGTTAGAATATGTTAAACAGATTGCCTCGGATGTAGGGTGTGGTAGCTATGTAGAGATGAAACGATTAGCTCAGGACAGGGAGGCATGGACAGCTGCATCAAACCAGTCAAAAGACTGAAGACTCAAACAACAACATAATGTATTTTCTGTGGTCTCTTTGGTTATGGAACTACATAGAAATCATCCCACCATATTGCACCCCGTTCTGCCAACCATACGATATCTACTTTTTACGACAAGTAGGCTAAGTAATAAAAAATAAGTGCGTCAATTGAATACTTTGCTTATCATATGAAATAAAGGTGTAAGCATACTCTGTTTTGTGTTTACAGGTCAAAGGTCTCATTAAGAAACTGCAAAACACGGTCCATGCTGTACACGGGGACAAAGATCTCTCTACGAGGGAAGATGCTATCAAAATCCATTCACTGATTCATCACCAACTTTCATCTAATGCTTCGTAGACATGATAAAATATGCTTTCTTTGCAGCAAAGTTAACAGACGAAAGAACAGTGTTCGGAAATGTGAACATCATCTGTTTTCCGCGTGAAGTAATGGGGTAAAGGTGCTAATCTTGCTCTTCAGCTGCTTTTATTAAATATGCTCGTTGTCGCGAAATGCATTGCTTCCAATGTTTGTATGAAAAATACCACCCAAAATAAGTGTAAAACGGGTCAATTTCAACCGATTCATTGTCAGATGAACAGTGAAAACTTGACAAATATTGTAGATAATGTAAACAATTACGTAAATATTTTTTTTTTGTAAGTAGAAAAAGCACAACAAATAATAACGTACTTGATGTAATCTGCCAACTTAAATACTGTACCACAAGCATAAAATAAAAGCATAGATGTCAAAGAAAGAAAAAGAAAATAATTAAAAAAGATTAAGGTAAGTTTCGATCACGGTGTCTTCAATTCCCAACGCCAACACGCTAGCGTCTATGCCACAGAGACAAGGCGGCAACGTGCACGGGAATAAGACTACAAAAGTTTGAGGATTGATTTTAAACGTTTTATTTTGAGCACACTAAGGCCCATTGGCAAAAACGCTCAAACAGGGGTTAAATATTTTTTATGAAGAGCAATCCCACCAAATTTGAACACTTTTCTAGTAAACCACACGGCGACCTCTCCTTGTGAGTCAGTCTCATACCGTATGTTTGACGAGATCTGCAGTGCGTGGCTGGAAGGTGATGCCTGTATTACTTTAATATGGACTGACTCAGAATACAGTAGACTACCCACATGAAATAATGTTTGAAGTAGGGCTTTACATATCATTCAAATATTTTTCCAATTCGAAATACGAATAAAGTATTCGAATATTTGAAAGTTCAAACAATGCCGTCATCCGAATACTTCGGTTGTTCGAATCATTCGTACATTCTAAGTACTGGAGTATTTCGAATACCGCAGTCGATTATTAAAATAAATTAAACAGTTAGAATATTTGAATTACCCGAATATTACAACAATTTTTGCAAAGAAATATGCCCCAGAGGACGAGTTGTTCAAAGCAGGGGCGAATCCAAGAGGACAGAGAGGGGTTGCCCCTTCTCCATTCAGCCGGAGAAATAAATATCTCTACATAGTATAAAACGGAAGTCCTCGATTCTTGGATGCAACGGATAATCTCGAGAAGCACAGAATGGATATTGATGCGGTTTTCACCATTCTGTCAGGGATTTTTCGAGGAAGATTTCTGCAGAAAAGCATTCATTTATGACCAAAGGAAGCCGAGCAGTAACGATTTCAGTGAATCGAGTCGAAAAAAAACCTGCCGTCCGTGCGCCTTTTAAGCTCACGCTGGGTAAACCGTTAAAAATATATAGGCTATAATACTACGAGTGTAAGAATTGATCAGCATGAAAAGTTCTACAAAATAGTCCGCGACAGCATATCTCTATCTTTAATGCATCGCCCACTGTAAGTGTTTTTACTTTTTCATTTCTTCCAACAATCTCCATTCTGTGGATATTTAAATTACTAGCTTCGGAGCGAGTTTACAAGCTAGCGACCAGCATCAAACTGTCGAGTCGTGTCGAGTTAAGACTTCAGAGAAGAGTATATGTGTTTGGAGTTTCACTGTTCACCTCGGCTTTTCTGAATTGCGTCTGAGAACTGCCGTCCGTGCGCCTTTAAACCTTACGCTGGGTAAACTGTTAAAGATACCAGGCGAAGCCGGGGCAGGTTGCTAGTAAATGTATAAATAAATATAATTCAAAACAAGCATCAGTTGAGGGTCAGACGACCTCGTAGTTTCGCCCCTTAAAACATAAATAACTAACCAAGCATCACTTGTTGTCTCTTTCTTTCTTTCTTTCTTTCTTTCTTGCTTTCTCTTTATGCTTTCATTTCTCCATGTCTCTATGTTTATTATAATTATTCAAACATTTGAATGATTCGACTATTGACTGAATAGTCGAGTTAGTTCATATTTCGAAATCCATATGTTCCAATTTGTATTCGAAATTATTCGCATATTCACAGCCCTACTTTGAAGTCTTGAAGCTCCGAAACCAAATGTCTGAGAAGATATGATTTTCAGGAGATTGAACGAATATGTTTCCATTTTATTTACCCCCCAGAAAAAGGTACCGCAATTTTTAGGCTTAACATGACTAATGTGCAAATTATCTTGTTCCTATTACAAGGCGAGAACTGTTACACTCATGATTACAAGCTCAAGATAGCTTACTATTTTCCTATTTTCCTCACCACCTTGTGTAATGTTCATTCTCAAACAACGTGCTCCCGGAAATTGGTCTCGACAAGTAATGTCCATCTAGAATATGAGCCATCCTCCTAAGTATTTGCTAACACGTATTGACAGCTGGTTTTGTTTACTACGTTTGATGGAGGTATCAGAGTGTACAGGTACAATAGCCTACATTGAAATGGCATTTGGAAGACATCGACTCGGATTACAATCTACTCTCTCAATATTGTGACAGCACATGTTATGGTTGCGAACAAGGGACGAAAGCAATTCAACAGGTGGATTCCTAAACACTCTAAGTCAATTTCGTTTTACATATTTCAAGCTAACATCGGATTTACAGCCATAATATTGGTTGTCCATAAGATGACATTTGCTTATTACAAATTACCACAATTATAGTACTATAGACTACGTGCATCAAATAACCGACAACTGTAGCTACGCCCGCTAAAGTGCAGTACTTGGCGTGGGGTCAAGCTATCTCCAGACTCGGCATAAGAGTAGGTTCGAACCACAGCGTCGGCCCATAGCTTCACTCAACTTCATTTATTTCATCACTCACAGACTCCTATCATGAGATGGCATCAGGAAGGGCATCCGGCCGTAAGAACAACCCGCAACATAGAAATTCATCACATCTCATCCCCGATCCCTTCAAACGGCATTCATCAGTGGACATACATACATGAAATAAAAGCACTGTTTTTGAACTAGACTAATATAACCAATGACCTAGGGGCCGACAACCTAGATGTTAGGCCCCTGAAAAAACATCATCATCCGATTCATTCGAAGTATTGTACATGCTGTTCTGTATGGTTGTGATTCAAAATATAACAAATTTGTAGACATCAGTATTTTATATGATTAATATAATCGCATGTTTTCCCAAATTTTACCAAGTCATGACTTAGAATAAGAGATACATATTTTCCAGCTGGCAACATGAGCATGCACCAGGGCCAAATAAAGATCAACATAGTTTGAGGGCTTCAATACTGCTCCGTTTATCCGATAACAGTTTTTTTTTTTTTTTTCGAAAAGATCATAGAGTGGAGTTAGTGCAGTCTGGTATCCACCTCCTAAATTGATAACACTGACCTCACTACTATTTTAACACGGCTAAAATGATAGTTTCAGTTTTGTAATAGCTTGCAACAGAAGTACAGGTTGAGCCGGAAAAAAACTTAGGCAACAGTATTGTAGGCTACTTAAAGGAGCCTTTAACTTCTGACAGTTCATAAGCAAAATAATTTCAAATGCCTGCTTTTGGAGATGACATGTATTAAAAGAAGGGGATAGGGACGACAGATTGGTCAGAAAATAAGTTACAGAAATTGTATGAGGACATACTGCTTTGAACCAAAAATGTATCTCCAAGCAAAAGATTGTCAGAAAATCTACAAAGAAATGTAAGTTCTATCGTGAGCAACTTCTGCAATACAACGTGTGGCTTGCCGAGCTGTTTTGTTTGTTAACATTGAGCAGTAACACAGAAGTGTGGCTCGTTCATATGCAACGTTGATGGTAATAGCAGCGTCTCATTCAGCAGCATCGTCTTTCAAGTAATTAGGAAGGACACTTACACGAAATGCTGGTTTAAATTTCTCCTTCTCGATGCCCCGCTTGTCCACTCCCCTCCTCGACACGTGCTGAGCCACTCAATGTACTCTCAAAGTTTGGGGCGCAGAGAGTGATAAAGGAGGGCGCCGGCTCTGATTGAAATGTTTATATTTCACATTCTGTAACAAATATTGCTGCCCTCATATCCATGAACCTATCATAGGTAGGAAGCTCCCACGACCATTCAAGACTAATAAACTCGTACTTTTGATGTCTTATTTCACAAGAACTGACCAGTTGATCCTGCCAGCAGGAATTCAGAGGTGTAGAGTAACATTTCCCACACAGCACCCTTTCACTCGCCACCTGCAGCGATATCTCCTTACCAAACACTTGACACATCCAGGGACTCTAATAGGGTCGCCTACATCGCTTGTGGACATGGCACAGTTTGTTCCCTTGATCATCAACTCAGCGACCGAACAGATCACAGATGATGTGACAGCCACTTCCTTACATGAATAGATTTCTGCCATTGTCGACTCGAATTAGCCAGGTCTTTGCAGTCAGTTCAAAGACGGTGAGTGAACAGGTGAATTCTAGTGCATGTTTAGTGGAAGTTTGTTTTATATAAGCAAGGAGAAATAGTTAACATTCAACACCTTGGAGTAATACAAATGAATGATTTCTTTACAAACAGTTGTTGAACTTTGATGTGCTCTAAGAATAGTAAATTGTGTGTTATTATTGAAAAGCTTGTAGTTTAACGTGACCGTTAATCTCACGATCAGGAGCCACGGGACCCCCTTTCCACGTGGAATCCGAACCACAGGACATGGCATTTCACATGAATTGACCGGGAATTGAACCCGGTCCGCCTTGGTGAGAGACCAACAGCTTGACCGCTGGACCACCACGCCCCCTCTGTGTTATTATTATTATCATTATTATTATTATTATTATTATTATTATTATTATTATTATTACTGTAACTGGTAGTTGCAGTAATTCGCCAGAAGAAAGTACTGTATATCTAGTGATAGAAGGGGGGAATGACAGGAAAAGTTTGATAATCCCTGCTCTACGGTATTGCTTGCCAATTGCACAGCATAACATACGTGCAGTCCTCAGACGCGCGCTCATGTCCACACTCCGTTCACTGGGAGAGGTTGCGACTATTTCTGCATAACCCATCCGTTATCCTTGAAACTTTTGAATGCTAATATTAAAACTCTTCACCAGTTTGTAGCAACGAGTAGCCTAATACGTTACTGGATATAAGAGATAATTACCATTAGCGATTAACTAAGCGGTTTAGAAAAGTTTGATGGCGGAACCTCTCTTACACTGCTGGAGATATTATGCCTATAACTTATTCTCAGACACCCTGAATAGTAAGGTATGAAGTAAGGCACCATGTCTATTCAGCCTCGTGAGAACAGCTGAGAAAGTTAGTACAAATCACTCTCGGTTATCTTGAAAGCAATTTTCTATGTGGTCACAACAATAATACAGGATAAGTCACAGAATGAAAACGTAACCAAGTACAACCACGACGTCCCTACGTCAAATAGAAACAATAAGAAACGTAACACATAGACCATATAAATGAGAATAAAGGCTTCTTACTCAGTCGCAGGAAGAAGAGCTTCGGACTAACCCCAACTTGGTTCATATCGGCATTCTCAATCCCGATATCACGAGCCGTTAGACCATGAGTCGGCCAATAATCTTTGCTGGCGTGAAGATCCCTTGCTCGTGTGCAAAGATCTACCAGCTGGCTAGACACATCTCCCTCTCTTCGCTTCGCCTCTGCTGAAAAATAATTCAGAAACGAGAAACCCGGCTTTAATCACATGATAGCTCGGTGTCCAACCTGGTGTTGACCCTTCTAACTTCTATCACGCACCCAAGCAACACATTCGCGTTAAGTTTTGCTCAGCGTGGCCATCCGTGAGTTAGACTGTTAGGACATAGATTGCGCGTTTAGAAGGATTTTATTCCCCACTGCATGACTGTGGATGAGAAAAACTCTCCCTAAAATCACGTAGGGTGGACGATATGCAGGCTTCCTGGCGAACTGCAATTCGAAGAAATACTACCCACACATACTGTAGACATGTATGTCTAACCCATATTATTCCAGTTTCCAACGGGGTCGGGGATGAGATGCGATGAAAGTCTATGTAGCAGATGATTTTATTATTTATTTGGATTTATTGTGCTTCTAACAGGCATATGCCTAATAAAAAGTAACACATGTACATTTGGTTACACAATTATATCAAATTATAATATAATTGACAGGCATAATGTTGATATTGTAATGTAAATTACTTTTTACGGTCGGATGCCAACCTCATGAGAGGAGTTAATGAAAGAGTTAATGAATGAAAGAAAGATGAAATTAATGAAGATGATGAAACTGGGCAAGGATGTGGAAGGAAGCAGCCGTGGCCTGTCAGAAGCATTTGCCGTACAAGCATTTGTCTGAGTTAAAAATGGGAAACCACGGAAAATCATTTCAAGGACGGCCGACGGTGGGGATCAAACCCACATCTACCGAGTCCGCAAATAGCATAGAGTAGCCCCATGGCGAGGCGCTGCGCTTTAGCGTCGACTCTCCACCCTAGATTTGTGCAAAGGGAATTGAATTGCATACCATGAACTAAGGTAACTGTTATTGCATATTTATGAGCAAAGTTAATGGCCAACCATAAACATAACGCAGATATTTTATTCCAACACATAACTGTCTTTTCGAGTTTTGTCAATTCACCATGACGAGAAAATCTTCCAGAGAAGATTATGAACAGACACTAAAGCGTAATATCGTATGGCAGTTGCCATATGTCTGATAAGCACGTCGTCTTTTCCACTGACCATGTCACTTGTTAATGCACACCCTGAAGTACTACATGTTCTTGCAGACTACAGTATATCAAATCACAATTTATGGAACCAGATACGGAATAGGAATACAGTACATCTTGTTCATTAGAACTAAAAATAGCTGCACACAAATTGCGAAAATGTGCCATTCTGCAAATGAAAGTGTTGTGCATGACGACCCAAGGAACTACGAATTTTCGAAGAAACTAGATTTGATTACTCGTCGTAACGGGTTCATAGATAAAGGGAATATAACTTCTAGGTCATGTCAACGAAAAAAGAAGTTCAATTACAGAACAGTGGAGTAAGTTTACACAAACTCGATGTTACATTCCAAGCGCTTACAAAAACAGGAAACAGAAGGAATCAATTGTCTCAAGAACCATTCTAAAAAGCCGGCTAGAACGTCAGGCATAGTCGTTTTTTAACAGCCTCGTTATCTAAATAAAGCAACAACAAAAAAATCTAAAAAGTTAAAGTGTCGCAGATCCAAACATAGAACCATAGATATATTTTTGGCATATTTGTCCACGCTAATCGCAAAAAACATATCCATAATAAAACGTCAGTTTAGGTATTATCTGCAAAAGTATGCTTAAGTACACAACAACAAAAATTATATTTCCGTCAGAGTAAATAAAATCGGTCAGCTATAACGTCCAGACTAGTCGTTAAAAATGTTGGTAAGGTTTTAAATATATTGATGAACATTGGGCCAGGTCCACATGGCACTGGTGAAATGGTGAAGATGTTCGCTGGACATCACTAACAAGAACGCTACAAAGAGAAAAAAGAAAAAAGAAAAAAAAAGAAGTAAACCTACGAGTCAATTGACCGTGTGTTTCTCTCTGCTTGTGTTTGTGCATATGTACTCTGTGTGTGTGTGTTCTATCAATTCCCAAATGAGGAAACCGAATTGAATACAATTTGGTATAGAGGTAGCAATAGTATGCCGGCCCCGTGGTGTTGGGGTAGCGCGCCTGCCTCTCACCTGAAGGCCCCGGGTTCGATTCCCGGCTTTGTCAGGGATTTGAAAACTGACGTGAGGGTTGGAACGGGGTGCACTCAGCCTCGTGAGGACAATTGAGTAGCTGCCTGACAGTGAGGCAACGCCCCGATCACGAAAACCAAGATTAACGGCCGAGGGGACCCGATGCGCTGATCACGCGTCACCCCAATATCTGTAGGCCAAATGGATGGGCAGCGGTCGCTTGGTCGGCCTAGGCCCTTCATGGGCTGTATAGTGCCAGGGGTTGTTGTTGGTAACACTAGTAGAAGGCAACTCAATCCCAGATTTATATCATCGTCATCTTAACTAAAACAAAATTGCGGCCATCCATGTGCTCAATGCGTCTTCACGACCATAATACACTTTCTGGCTCCCTGAGCATCGCCATTCTCATCAGCATGCCCTTACCGAGTTTCATTGAAATCGCTTCAGCCGTTTAATTTTATTCGGGACACACACAGAGATCACACACACACGGAAAAAAGGTGATCTCATAAGCTAGAAATTAATAACTAGCAATATTTTGGAGCAAAAATAACGAAAATTAACTCTAACGTACACCCGAAGCCTATAGTGACTTACCAAGTCCAAGACAAAGGATCAGTCACTCCATACATTCAAGTTAGTGAAAGGACGTAGGCCTACTAGACATTAGAAAGCAATAACTTATGAAAACACAATGGCGCAATTAATATGAAACTTGGCAAGAGAGGAGTATCATATAAGAGACCACATTAGCATAAGTCGCAATACAATCACACTGAAAATAGCATTCAGCCACGATCTTGAAAATATAAATTGCTAAAATCGATAACATCATATAGGCTATTGGCGCAAAAGTGAAGAATTGTAGCAAGTAGCTAGACTCTCATAAATGGCTTTCTCTCCAAATGGCACAAAAACAAATGTATTTCCCGATTGTGGTTAAGTGCACTAATCAAACGTTAAAATTAACTCTTCAGGATGTCAAGAAGAGGAGTTGTATATGATACAACACTGGTGCTTTATAACACAAGAATACCAAACTGATTTTTGTAACCGTTATCTTGAAAACATAGTTAAACTGCTGAAATCGGTAACCTACAATACCCAGTTACAATGACGACACTTACAATTTGTAAAATATATTTCACTAAACAAGATAAATATATTATATTCAAGCTATTTTCCACTTATAAATACAGTACAATATTTTTCCTTTCACCAGTGGTAGCACATGTTTCGGACTATTATTGTTATACAAATAAAATTATTTTGCAACATATGTAAGTAATTTGCTTTACGATAATTCAAAATAAAACAAGTAGTTCCGTGAAGAACTATACAGCCTATTTTCATATATCCTACTTATATTAATTGCCACTATCAACATACACAATTTCTGTTTGATTGCTGTGATAGATTCGTAGATATTAAGAACCGACTAAATATTTCGGATGGTCGCCATGTTGGATTTTATATATGTAGGTCCTAGAGTTATGTACTGTTACATGCAGATTATTGTGAACGTGTAGTATTCTAACTTCAATCGCATAATTAGGACACAAGAAAAAACAAGGAGATTTTAAAATTTTTCACAGCTGCCATCTTTAGGTTATGGAAACAATTGAAATAAATTAGATGCCAGTGGATTAACATTCGTATAAGGATTTACTGTACCAAGTTTCACTGCACTCGGATGGTTAAATTGCGAGAAACGTCCATGTGAATATTTATAATTCGCGTCACCGCCATGTTGGATTTGTGATCACCAGGTTATTTAAAGTCATATAGGTGAACTTAAGTTCATAGCCCCTATGAACATAAAAAAATGCAGTTTGATTGCTAAAATAGATTCGTAGATATTCAGTATCGCCTAAATATTTCGGATGGTCGCCATGTTGGATTGTTAAATGTATAGGCCATAGAGTCATGTACCATTAAAGGAAAACTATTGCGTAGGTTCATTATTCAAACTTTCACTTCGATCGCATGACATCACAAGAAATAAAAACTTAATTTTAAAATTCGCACTGCCGCCATCTTGAGGTTATATAAACAATTGAACTAAATTAGATACCAGTGGATTACAATGTGTATAAATATTTCCTGTACCAGGTTTCAGTGCGCTTGGAACATTAAATCGCGAGAAAGGTCTATTTAAAATTTTCAAATTCGCTTGGCCGCCATGTTCATTTTGTAGTTAAGCGGTTTTTGAAAGCCTTATAGATGGACTTCCAGTAGTGCCCTTTATCTCCGTACAAAATTTTAGGGAGATATCGCTAATAGTTTCAGAGATATAGAATGCCGGTGAAATATTTCGCACATCCGCCATCTTGTGATTATGTAAACAATTGAACGAAGTTAGATGTCGGTGCATTACAATGTATATAAACATACACTGTACCAAGTTTCATTGCGTTTGGTTGGTCAAATCACGAGAAACGTCTATTTAAAAGTCGCAAATTCGCTTGGCCTCCATGTTGGTTTTGTAGTTACCAGGTTTTAAAAAGTCACATAAGTGAACTTATAGTAGTTCCCTCTATCACCATAGAAAATGTCAGGGTAATATCGGTAATAGTTTCGGAGATATTGAATGCTGGTGAAATATTTCGCACAGCCGCCATGTTGGATTGGTGAGTCGTAACAAAATTTGACGGGCACGGCCGAGGTCGCCGGGAATACTGCTATGAACTTTCCGAGTTTCATTGAAATCGCTCCTGCCGTTTAGATTTTATTAGAGAGAGAGAGAGAGAGAGAGAGAGAGAGAGAGAGAGAGAGAGAGAGAGAGAGAGAGAGAGAGAGAGAGAGAGAGAGAGACAGACACACACACACACACACACACACACACACACACACACACACACACACACACACACACACACACACACACACACACACACACACACACACACACACACACACACACACACACACACACACACACACACACACACACACACACACACACACACACACACACACACACACACACACACACACACACACACACACACACACACACACACACACACACACACACACACACACACACACACACACACACACACACACACACACACACACACACACACACACACACACACACACACACACACACACACACACACACACACACACACACACACACACACACACACACACACACACACACACACACACACACACACACACACACACACACACACACACACACACACACACACACACACACACACACACACACACACACACACACACACACACACACACACACGCGGACAAGAGGTGATCTCATAAGCCTATTTTTTCAAAATTGAAAATAGGCTAAAAATAAAAATTTTAACATTTTTAAAAGGTTAAAAACTTTAAAATACCGTACACTTAAAATATACCACCACTAGTGTATGAAAAAAATGTATTCTATTGAAAGGAGGAAAAAGCTTGAATATAATCAACAAATCAATACGGACAAATTATGACTTACGTCAAAGAAATACAAGACAAACATATTCAAGATAACCACCATGCAAGTGTGTGTTAGTTATGATTATGGACCATAAGGTCCCTTTCACACGGGGCCACCATGGCCGCGCCACCACGTTTTTGCATTGATTCAAATGGGGCCTTTCACACGTGGTGGTGGTGGCGGGCCTGGTCGCGCGGCCAGAATTCCTGGTGGCAGGCAATGCGGCCAACTTGGCCGCGCCACCACATGTTTACATTGAGTCAAATGGAACCTTTCACACGAGACGCGACTTTCTGTGCGGCCAGGCCAGCAGCGGGGTAAATGTTATTAGGCAACTACATGTTTATACAAGGTAACGAAAACGTAAGGGCCCATGTCCTCGCTGTTCCGCCCCTAAAATAAAAAATAACTAACGAAAAAGTAACTATTTGTTACTTTGACAACCGTAACGGTAATTCTGTCACTATTTTTGGTAAGTAACGATAACTGTAACGAAATTACTTTTGATTAAAATCGATTTAAATCGCTTTGAGTTTGCTCTTATCTCCCGGCTGATGAATACATTTAGTATCTCTTGTGATTATCTCACCCTGTGAAAAAGATAAACAAATGTCCGTGTCCGGCTGTAACCATGACTACACACAATTGTGTTCCATTCACTTGTTTATATGTTTATCTCCGTGAAAGTATAATGTGACGAATTATCGGGAGTACACTGTAAATCGAAAATGTGCAAATTCTTCTTACCACAGTGTAACTAGGAGTTTTTCCTCTGGAGGTGTACTATCTCTCATGTTTGTGTCCACACCGGTCAGTTGATCTTTTAAACACTGCAGTAGCTCATCATAAGATGAAATGTTCATTCGTAGGAAGGTGAAGAATTTGACTGGATTGTCTAAGATCAATATACAGAGTACAAAATATATCTTTTGTTGATCGATCCTGCAAAATTGAATGAAAATTTATTGCAGCCAAATAGCCATTGTTACATTCCTAAATATACATTACATTCATAATTATGCAATACTACCAAAATAATGTTATTGTCAAGATATTGTCATTAAGTTTCTTTGCTGTATTCAGTCACTGTTTTAGTTCTCTTCTTGCACTTCTCTATGTGATAACGTTCACAGCTCTCACCACATAGTGTACACTTGCAGTCTTCTTTTACTTCATGGTAGCGTGCCGTCGCACAGAGTTTGTGATGGAACCCATGTACGGCCATTCTTGTTAGCACATGTCGTAGCTCATGGTTTGGTTCCGTCCATTTCCTCTCCATCATGGCGTCACTTGTGTAGAATTCCGGCCATATTTCTTCGCACTTCTTTCTTCTTTCCTTCAGAATCTCCGTGCTTTGTCGTGTGGATGGTAATAAATGCCTATGTCTTATGTCCTCGATGCGATATGTTTCCTTTGTAAGTACGTATACCAATCTTGATTGTGTGTTCATCGGGAGACATAGAGCTCTCTTCAGGTATCTTGCTTTGACTTTCTCTATGGTTCTTAAATCTGCTAGTGATAGCGCTTCCCAGACTAGTTCAATCCCATATGTTATTATCGGGCTTATGGCTGCGTGGAATATTTTCATTGCTGATTCTAGTGAGAGTTTGTGGAGATCCTTTATTCCGTAGGTGGCTCTAATAGCCGCTGTCGCTTTTTCTTTGATATGGATTCTGAATGATCTACCTGTCGTCTGAAGTGTGATACCTAAGTATTTATATGCGTGTACTACTTCAAGGTGTCTGCCTTTGAATTTTATTCTTTCATTTTCTGCTACTCTTCCGCCTTTTCTGAAGGTTACTTGCATTGTCTTGCTCTCATTTATTTGCAAGGAGTTTTCTTCCGCCCATGTCTCAAGGTTGTTGACAGTCTGTTGAAGACTCGTTAGGCTGGTTGAACCTAAAACCATGTCATCTGCGTACATGTGCAGTGAAGTTTCTTTGTTGTGTTCTATTATTTGTATTATGTCAGATGTCAATATGTTGAAAAGAATGGGGCTGATTGGGTCCCCTTGCATGACTCCGTTTGTCTGTACTATGTCTTTTGAGACTGATATACCATCACTGGCTCATGACTGGTGGCGTGATGAGTGGCTAGAGAAAATATTGCAAAGACGTGGTGGCGCCACCATGGTGGCCCCGTGTGAAAGAGGCCTAAGGGTGCGTAGTCTATTACTTAACATTAACACTTGACCACCCTAATCACACGAAATTATATTGCACTGGCCATCTTTCGTACGTAATGACCAAAAGCAATTCATCCTTCAATCTACGACATATTAATTCGCCAAAATTACCAAAATATTATTTTACATCCCAGACTCTCCTCTTAAAAATGACTAGCGAAACATGAGAAATTCCCCACCCTAACTTGTTTCGGCTTGATAAGAAAGTACCTGAATGTTGCCCAATGAGAAAGTGCAGCTGGTGAAAGGCACCAAGCAGCTTGACCGCTGCACCATCACGCCCCCATTCATTGTTCTGCATCTAACATTACGTAATTGAGTTTTTCTGTCGGCATGTCGTATTTTACATAGTACTATTTCTTAGACCCTTAAAATCAGTTTCTACTGCCCAAGTTATTGCAATGTTAGCTGGTACATGTCCACACTTCCTACTTTTTCTATCAGTTCTTTTAGATCGTAAACATGTTGAAACGCTTAAAAGACGTTCGTCAGTGTCTTGGAATGCGACCAATATGAGACATTCTGTGGCGAGTGGTGGCCTAGTCTAATAGCTTTCATGAGATAGTTTATCCATGGAGATTGCTTTCTCGTGTATCTGCAGGTAAACATCCGTGCCCCTATGATGGGAACTATCACACACTTATGGAAGTAGATAGGAAGTTGCCACATATAAACTTTTAGTCGTAAAGTTGATGAGGGGTATTTAAGCATTGTTATGCTTATCACGGATAGCATTTAGGCCTACATATTGCAACAGCACTTTCACGAAGGAAATTCTTCATGTAAAGATAATATATTCTGTTGTTTCATTTGAGGGGCTTTGGCATCGTGGTCATTAGCACAATGTACTTGGGTGTGTGTGTGTCAATTTTTTGTCTGATAACCTTTGTTATTGAGACGGCAGTATTAGCGTGTGTTTGTAATTGAGGTGAGGATTGAGAAGGAGGCGGTCGTGGCCTTAAGTTAGGAAACATCGCAGAATTGTCGTGGAGTAGAAATGGAGAAACCACAGATAACAACTTTCAGGAGGGTTGAGGTGGGAATCAAACCCGAACCTACGGGGTGGCAGCCAAGGATGCTAGCCGCTACACCACAATGTGGTCAAGGTACATTTTGTCTGACGAGGGAACAATTAAAAGTCAGAAATGGAATTTCGAAAAGAAAAACAAGATGTTCAGGAAATGACATATAGCCTACTTTCTCCTAAATGTATGGGTATGGTTTTAACTCTTTGTCCTAATCACCTCCTATTTTCTTCCTATTCGAAGTGAAAAATGGCAAAATGGCACACAACAGTATCACATACTGGATTTGAGCAGCGGCGTTCAAACCATGGTTTATAATTTACCCCAGCGTTTTACGATTGCACCAGCAAACACTCCAAACAACGTAGGAATTCAGTATATTAACACCGACTACTTACAATAACTGAAACTGAAACAAAACTTCCGTAGTCTAAACGTATCACTGGGAGAAACACATTTAATAAACGTACTGCACAGCTAATATTTAATCGCGCCTATCCTTGGGGGCAAGTGCGCTCTATCGGCAACAAGAGGACATTATTCAATTACACCGTATGCATGGGTTCACTAACTGGGAATGTCAAGGCCGGTTTAGAGCGCAGCTCGCATCTAGTAGGCCATGGTTAGCAAACGCATAGTTCAACTGATTGCTAGTAAATATCACTCGTGCGGATCCGGTGGAGAACTTTGTTTTAATTAAGTATATACAGTATATTCCATTGCAAAATGCACAACTTAACGCACACTTTTATAACGTATCAGTGCTTAAAAAACAATAAATATTTAAAAACTCGAGCAAAAAATTCAACTCTAATAGGTTTTGATCCCCAGCCGGGTGAAAGACCAAAGCTCTAACCACAGAGCCAAACGTGTCCACCCAGGTCAAACGTTATCAATCGATTTACATCGAACGTCTTAGCAAATGATGACTTGGACTAAACGATTTCTTCACTGGAGTATATATGCATTATAATTCATTCCATACAAAGTTTATATTATTTCTATCAGAAGGCTACATCGCATGCAACATACTCAAATTAGTGAAATATAGGTCTGAACGAGAGATCACCTGCCATCTTGTCTTGTAACTGAGACCACTCAGCTTTTTAAAGTCACTTCTGCAGTATAATATTATCTACTATATAAAGCTCAAATACCACTCACTCACTCACTCACTCACTAACTGACTGATTCATTCATCACGAAATCTCAGAAACCACCAAACGGATTGGAATGAAATTTGGTATGCAGCTTCCTCAAGGGCCGCAAACGCCCACTAAGAAAGGATATTCAGGTTCTAAAGGGGTGTTAAGGGGGTAGACCTGCATTTCATTGAATAGCAATATCTCCCGATTGGTTTCATTGGGGGATGTGATACTCGGCATATAAACTCATCATTAAAAATAAGAAGACACGTGTCTGAGGGTTTTTCGATGTGGTGTATATTATGAGGTGAAAGGGATGAAAAGTGGGGGTTGAAGGATTCCTAACGGAGCGTGTATCACTTAAACGACATAGGCCAGGAGTTTGGAACTCAGCGGGAAAAAATCAGCATAAAAATAAGTAAATAGGTGTTTGACCGTTTTTTCATAAATCCAATTTAAGGGGCCCATGGGGAGGGGTGAAATTATGGGGGAGGTGGGAAACGTAATATGTCTGAGTGTAAAATTATACATGGCCTATGTTGTAGACAATAACACATTACATCATTTTTGTCTCTTGCTATTTCATCATACGACGATTACTTACGGAGTTATTAATGATTTTGTACTTTTTGGTCGGAATTTTCTAAGTCCCAGGAATGACATAAAAATTGATTCGAATGAAATTTCAAAAAATAGTTTTTTTTAATACTTTAATTATATTTTTCACATCTTTTAGGGTCCCAAACCAACATGATATTTTGATGTTGTTTTTTTCGTCCCATGCATTTTTGGTTTCAGGTGATAGAATTATTTTCCACTAGGACCCATGCTTATCTATCTATATAACTAATGTTATAACGGGATTCCAAATGTTATTGCGGGCGAAGCCGCGGGTAACAGCTAGTAATACACACTTTTAACTTCGAACGGGCCACGTCCTTTAGAACAGTTAAAACCATTCTTTGTACGATAATCGGAACTGGGTGTTCCCAAGTCATGGATTATATTCACTCAGCCGCCATCCTGAAATGGTACGGTTGATGACCTTGTAGTTTGGGCGCAAGACGCGTCCCATACGATGGTACTGTATGTTTTTACCAAATTTGGTAAAGATCCGATGATTAGTTTGGTCGTAATTTAATTTTAAGTTTTGACCATTTGAGTGGCCGCCAATAAGTTTTGGTAGAGATGGCGGCAATATAAAACATGACATTGAGGTGCTCTTTGCTACCTCTGTACCATATTTCGTTCAATTTGGTTCCGTCGTGTTTGAATGGATAGGGGTGGACAGAATACACACACTCAGACACAGACAGACAGACAGACAGACAGACTGACAACTTTTGGCCCGTGTGGATCACATAAGTCTACTTTCATTTTTTGCAAAAATATAAGTAGGCTAATACATGTTCCTGATGGTATTTTCAAGCTGAAACAGACTTGGGGAGTGATCATAATGTTTCGCAACTTCTTTCTAAGGGGAACGTCTGAAGATTAAGAAATATTTTTGACAGAGTATTATATATTTACACTGCCCGAAAAAAATATCACGTACCAAGAAAGATTGTTGATTTGTCACACACTTTGGCATACAGATACAGCATATGATTACTTTAGGAACGTGATTAGTTGAACGGTCTCGCTACTATGCGATTGCCCCCATCCAAGACCTTTAAAAGGGCTCGCACAGGTTACTCGAAAGTAATGTAGAAGACTGCTGTTCCCGGTTACAAATCTTTGTCGACCATTCGGCATGCCTCCACGAAGTACATTTATTCATTTAACAGACCTGAAAAGAGGACGCGCGAGGTTGGATGGTCGTATCGACGAATCCCCCACTAGCTAGGCCGTTCTCACTAGACTGTTTGGACGTGTTGGAACAAGTGGACGCGTGACGGCACGCACACGCAGCGACAGGGTTCAGAACAAGACGCCCAAGACGCATGAAGGGACGATGTCGGATCATCCGATAAACAAAAATGCGGCGCCCGCCATCCAGAGATGGGTGTACTATCGTTATAGGCCCCTGTGTTCCAGACGCTTGGCTGAAGGGAATTTGTTCTCGCGGCGCCCATTACATATTCTGCCATTGACATCCACCCAACGTCGCCTACTTCTGGGCTGCTACAGACTGGAACCATCCTTAGTGACGAATAGAGGTTCTCTTTGTGCTCCGACGACAGCAGTGTTTGTGTCTGGAGACCTCGTGATGCGCACAATGTCCCACTGCCCCCATTGCTGGCATGATCTGGGGGACAATCACATCTTCTATAGTCGAACCTCGATATCTCGAGCCTCCATTCTAGTCACAATTTCGATAACTCGTATTAATTATTATTTGCCGAACATATTTCCTATAATTTACATGTTTTTTTTTCTCTTTAACTTAAGTCGAATTTTCATATCTCGAAGCTTCAATTATATCCCTGGCACTTTAACTAGATCTCTCACATTTATGCATTTTTGCAGTGCAGCTTGTCTCATTCGAAGGTTCTAATTCAAATTTCCCACCGATTACTGTAGTTGAGTCAACCGTGCTCAACTCCCATAACGTACTTACTTAAATAATGTAATGAAGCTGATATCATTAAAAACATCCATTTTTATTACGTCATTTAGATAACTATATATTGTAAGCTTACATACAATACATGTTGCGACCAATATATCACACATTTTAACATGTTTCCTACTTATCTCTATAACTCGAATGTTCGATAAGTTTGATTTATTTTGAAATGTCCTAACGATTCGAGATATTGAGGTTCGGCTGTACACAGCCAGTCACGCCCAACAGTCCTAACGGCGCAGCGATA
Organism: Meconema thalassinum; assembly: GCA_946902985.2. Classification (NCBI taxonomy): domain Eukaryota; kingdom Metazoa; phylum Arthropoda; class Insecta; order Orthoptera; family Tettigoniidae; genus Meconema; species Meconema thalassinum. The sequence continues at coordinate 1,288,282,075 of OX336388.2, read as the reverse complement.
TCTACAGGATATCCTTCTAACCACAAAGTTATTGGTTTTACGTTCCTTTTAACAACCGCGGCTTTTAGAGACACCGGGGTGCCAGAATTTTGTCCCGAAGAGGATCTTTAACGTGCCAGTAAATCTACTGACAAGGCCCCCTCGCATTTGCGCACTCTCAAATGCCAACTAGCTGCGCAAGGATTAGATCCTGCAACCTTAGGTACAGCAATCGAGAACGTTACCTCTGAGCCACGCAGCCATGTCTTACCACTCATGGCACGGCGTCCAGGCGGTCTATTCTAGCAGGATAACGCTCGACTGCACACAGCAAAAGTGGCACAAGACTGCCTCCGCAACGTTGGCACATTGCCTTAGCCCACCCGATCCACAGATTTTGCACCAATCGAACGTGTCTAGAACCATCTAGGACACCAACTGCGTTAGCCCATGAATGCACAAGGTCTCGAGAACCAGTTGCAGCAAATATAGACAGGTATACTGCAGGATACAATACAAACCCTCTATGCCTCCATGACCAAACGTACTCCAGCCAGTATCCAAGCTAGAGGTGGACCAACACGGTAATAGAGCCTTCACGCTAGAGTATCACGACTGTTATTCTACTTCTATTATACAAAAAAAAAAACGAAGGAATACGAGAAATGTTTCACAGGGACACTAGCGTGTCTACTGTATTGGACAAAGACGAGAAGTTACTCTTCTAACCGGAGAGAAAATTGCAATTAATATCTTCATATGACTAACATTGTAAAAAAAAGAGCGAATAGATTTGTTTCAATTATCATAAATGGATGTTGACTGAAACTCAATAACAATAATGTACACTTAGTGGTCAAATGTCATGGGAAGGCACAACATATGTTGTTCATAACGAGTTGCTCCTCCGCGAGCCCTCAAAACGGCAGCAATACGGCGAGGCATCGACTCGACAAGAAATGGGTTCCTGACTCCCAACATTCAACTGGGCGGTGATCTGACTCACAGTAGCCCTTCGATCGCCCCGTATGGTTCTGCTGAGGCGACGTGATGTCAGTTCGTTAAACACATGTGGTCGTCCCGTACGGCGGTTTACGCGGATGCAGCATTATCTCTGCGATATTGAAGATCCACCCTCGACACTCTTGACCTCGGAAATCCAAATTCGCGTGTTATCTCCGAAATTCTATGTCCCATGCGCCGTGCACCGATGATCATCCCAAGTTCAAAATCAGTTACTCGTGATGTGTTGTCATCTTCACTACACTCGTGTCTGTGACAGAATGATCTGCTCCGCAGCAGCTATACTCTGCACACTGCTAGAATGGGATTGGCATTTGGCTGGAAATTCCACGTCAGTCATCAACCCTCTGCCTCTTGACCAATCCACGTTCGCATAGTTGATGTCATAATACTCTGCGTTGCAATATCACAGCCCACGTGCTTCAGTGCCTGGTTAGCTGTATCTCTGGCTTATACAGTGTGATCGCTTGTTAATTCTAACTGTGTATTGGTGCTTTAGTAATAGTAATAGTGCTTTAATAATTGTCTGTATAGTACGGTAGAGTAGAACAGCAGTAGTTAAAAGTAATTAGTAACTTATATTGGTGTGACTTGATTCAGTTTTCATTCACATTAACAGTCCATTTTCATGTTATATTTCGCTATGTCGGAGGCGGATACGGTGGCTACGGGAAAGGGTGAACTGAAAACCACAGGACGAGGAATCGTTCTGCGAGGTCAGTCCCGTGAATCGGTATGTACTTTACGGGGATATTTTGAGAAGGAGAGAGATAACGGCGGTCCTTTCCGCCCCTTAAAACTAACTACCTACCTGAACCTTCGTTTAATAAAATGACTAGTTGGAAATAAATCTACGGATACACCTGCAACGAGAACGGGATTAGGTGCAAACCTTGCCTGAATATTTCTTAGTGGGTCACCCGTCATCTAGCTACCAGTGTGAAGGTCCTTGATGCTTTCCTTTAAATGTAAGTTACTTTTTTTAATCTCTGAACCGACAGCACAGGTTTACATTTTTGTGTGTTTTTGCTTTGAGTAACAACTTGCTCTCTCCAAAGTTCAAGCATAGCTTGAGACGTTAAGCAAAGTAGCTGTCATGAGGAATGTTAATGATGCCACAATGAAAACTAACAAGCTTATTGACAGCGTTATGACGGGTGCGTATAGCAATAATGGCAGTGAGAACTGATGAAATGACGAGACCTTCTTCTCAAACATACGGTACTTGATAAGCTGTAAAAAAAAGTTGAAGGCATGTGAATGAATATTTCTCGTGTTTAAGTGCAAACCTTGCCTGAATATTTCGTACGTAATATACGAGCAAAATCCTCTTTTACGCCTGAAGCAGTAGATTGCCATATAAAAAATGTAGGCTAACATTATTGTAAGTTATCGAACTCCGCGTTTTCTTGAAGCCATTACTATTATCACAAAAAATAAGGAGATATTGTATATTCTACATATGTAGCAACTATTCTAGATTCTAAATAATTCTATAGCTTGTCACTGAAATAATTATTAAATATATTATAGCAAGTTAAATAAACTAATTCATTTGCCCACGCGCGCGCAGTAGGAGCGAGCAGTTCGGCAACCTCGTTCTCAGACCACATGGCGAGGCGAGAACTTACTGCCAATCCCATTCTGGTAGTGTACAGAGTTTATAGCCGCAACGGCCAGGAGTCATACACGGCAAATTTTCTCATGGGACTACCCTCCCGGTGACTTTTGGCCACTCAGTGTATATCACCATGCCTGCTAAAATGTACGGTCCCATCAGTTACGCAAGAGCAGTTTCAAGTGAATGAAGCTTGGCGCAACGAGTGGCTGACGTCAAATCTAGACAGATTAGGTCTTTTCTTGGATCCAGGAAAATCTGGACGTCGCTGAATCGTATAAGAACTCAACACGGTAGATGTCAGTTCTGGAAGCACAATGGGAAATTGCCGAGAATCCTTTCTGCAACTGTGCAGATGTGCCTCAGACCATCAGTCACATCGCTATGGATTTCCGACTCCGAAGGTTCAATGATACAATGAAGGAGATTCATCAAGCTAGTGATGAAGCTGTAGAATGGTTGGAGACATTAGACATCAAGCTCTTGCAACACTGAAGCTACTTGCAGATCAAGGTTTCAATCTGTATATATTTACTTATAAATACTGTATATGTAAATATTTGTATATTACATCTTGATGCCATTCGAAATAAATAAAGTTACGCAGATAATACCAGCCAATCAAATTAATACTATTGTTCAATACGTTATTGAAATTTGAGGATCATGGATTAATTGACAGGATGTATCAATTATTTGAGAATAGACAGCTTTAAAGCCATTTTCTGTGTTGCCTTATTGACAATTGATATTGCAACTTTTCAATCGGTCAACACAATATAATCCCAATTAGTAGGACATGCGGAAAAAATAAGTATTTTTTTCAGGGTATTGTTTCAGTAATTGGTATCATATTGTGTTGACCGACTGAAAAGTTGCAACATCCATTGTCAATCTGAATAGCCTCACTTAATTTACCTTCATACAATACCTATAGTTCACGTGACGAGGAGTCAACCCATATTCTGGCAGACAACAGTGCTCGAACTCAAACATGGCATACATCAGAGGCAGCTCCTTGAAATTCACACAGCAAGCTGTAGCTAGCACAGAGGGAATCAGTAATGGGAAGTAGCTCTCACAATAGCTTAAATTTCCCTGGAGGTAGTCCTGCTGTAACATTGACTGTGACACACGTAGTCCATTTCGGAAACACAGCACAGTAGGGATCCGCCAAGCCTCTTATGTGTACATACATATAATCTGACACAAGTAGACAATTTCTCCGTAGTCCCATGGGGAAGCCAACGCCTATACTACATCGCATCCCACAAGAGACAGCGTTGAACTCGCATATTATCGCCGCTACATCAACATCCACCTCCTCTTTTGTCGACGCCTAAGTGCTATCATAATGTTAAGTGGCATTACATCTTACAGGCCTATATGATGATGGGTATAGGGGAGACGTGATTGACAGATCGTATGACAAACTAGTGTATTAACACTAACAGGTATAGTCTGTCGCGCTGACTAACAGCCTTGATCACCCAGGTACAAACTAGATCTTCTCGGAAATCCTCCAGTAAAAATGGCAATTAAATAGGAATTCGTACTAATGAAGTAAAACGCATAGCTTACTAAACATAAACTACGAACTGCAAGCAGCATTGAGTCATACGAAGTCAGTAACTGTTTTAAATTCAAGCACTAACTTCCGATCATTATGCACAAGTTAACAACTCAAAATAACAATACAAAAATATTTAAAATAACCGTTTTATAAGAATATAATAGAACCATTCAAAAATATAGACTAACTTCCAAAAGAAAGTTAGTATTTCTCCCCATGAACGAGCACATCTGCCGTTACTGTGTAACCCACGCATTGAAGTCTCCAAATACACGTTCGATAGCGCATACATCGGAGGAGCTTCGGTAAGGCTTCACTAGGTGTCGGCTGGTCTATTTCAGGGCCGCCAAGAGGGAGGGGCAATGGAGGCAAATGTATAGGGGCCCGTAAGCAATGAGTGCCCGTTAATGGTGCACGTTAGTTTCAGTTTATTTGAAGCTACTTATGTAAAATGTTGTCTATAACTTACAACCTGTCCGAGGCTTTGCAGAGTAAGGATGTCGATTTGTCTACAGCTCTGCAGAAGATATTTCATGTTACAATCTTTTAACTGTCTTGAGAAATGAGGCAGGAAACACATCAGAGGCATTTATGACAGTGCGAAACTATTGGCAGAAACCATTCAATTGGTAAAAGAAGTTCCTCGATTCTAAAATTTACTAAAAAAAAAAAAAAAGGATTTATGTACCGTACCTTATTCTACCCCATAAGAGTATTAAAATGCTATATATACTGTGTTAGGAGTTATAAATGTATTGTAATTTAGTGTTGAATCTGCTATCAAACTAATGTGGAGTTTTAAAATACTCCTTTATCCATTACGTACTGGTGATTAAAGTGAAGACTTACAAAATATTTCCATGTACATGTTAACTGTATTAAAAATCCCAAATTGTTTTGTGCACTTGGCAAAATATATTTCAAAAAATTAATACTAAAATGCTTTCTATGAAATAAAATGTGTATGTTTTTTTAAATATAAATTATGACTGCGAATCAGATGCTTTTCTCAAAATGACATTGCTTTCTGGAATAGCGAGTAGTGGATAGTAATAATTAAAGGTATGTCAAGAGGGGCCCGAGAGAAAAATTGAATAGGGGCCCTTAAATCCTCACGGTGACCCTGGCTCTAATTATCAGGCTGCATTGATTTTAGTTTTGTGCCAGGTCTTTCGACACGTGTTCTTCGTCAAGCTCGATGTTTATTCACGATGTTGACTTCAGACATCCTTCCATAATGCGTTTTCTTTTTTGGAATAACATTCCCTCCCCTGTTTCTGCGAAATAAGAACTTAGTTAAATACAGTACCGTAGCGATTTTAAGTTGATGCTCAGGATACAAAAAGTAAGTAATATATTCACATGTCTGTCAGAGGACAATGCACGCGAGTACGAAACGTAAGTGCAGCTGTAATGTTGCTGAGTGTGTCACTGCGCTGGCCATGTGTCTTCCATAATCCGCAAGTCACGACTGCAGTTGTCCTTGAATACGTACGGCACTCGAAAGCCTAATCGCGATGTTAGTTTATTCGTCATCATCATCATCACAAAGGATTATATTTAACAGTCATGTTCTGACAATAATTGATTACTACAAATCCCTGAAAAAACTTGTTTGAAATGGCGGCGCGTACAAAATAAGCACTGTTAAGTTAGCGTACGACTCGATTAACAACATCTGATATGAAGAGAATATTAAACTGAACATCCAAGGACACGTTCAGTTTTCTTTCGCTGCAATTCCCCTATCTTTTATTCTATTTGCATTTGAAAGGAAAAATGCAATAACATATTCAATACCAAATCATCACGTCTAATACATGTGTCTTTCTGAACATCTTTGAGCATCCCAATATGGTTCTCCAAGGAACAAACAAAAAAAAACAAAAAACAAAAAAAAACGAATCTTGACACTGCTGATCTATAGTGGTAGATACATATCGCTGAAAGACCGAATACAACTCCCAACCAAATGCATTAAGAAATTCAACTAAGTTGTTTTGCACAGCAAATCCATCAACTGTTGTCATTACTATTCATCAAACCGGGACAAACACGGTCGACTTGGACGATCTAGAAGCCTGACTCACAAAACTTAAAGACTGTCTTAACACGACTATTTATTTCCTCTGAGGTTCCTCCCATTTCCCAATTAAAACTAAAATAAATGAAAGGTGTAGATAATATTTCTAAGTTAGAAGCTATGTCCTCTCCACACCCTGATAGTTAACGTAGATATTTGAGTGGTAGCTTGTTTGACCACGAACTGGATAAAATAAAACAAGTAGTGGGCTGCTTGTTTCATCTGCGGCGTATAATAGGATTTTCATGGCATCAATGAACTTTCCAACTATTCTGCTTTACGGTCTATGAACTGGTAATGGAGGAACTTACCTAGGTATATTAACAGCCAAGGGAATGAAACGACCATTATTCCCTGCATTAACATTTCTCACAGCATACGGGTAGGTGCTTGCTGGAACTACCAATGCTTAATACAGCAAGGCCCGAAGGCCCTGTGATGCAAATGAGTATTCACTAGTCATAAGTGTACAAATTCAGTTTGTTGGCGTAGAATGAAGCATAGAAGAGAATGGCGCATACATAGCAGAAAGAGTTTGTGGTTCGAACCTGTTTATATTCAGTGGCGGAACATCAGTACTTCATTGCTTGGGGAGCTAAGAGCTCCCTTAGCTTTAACGCCTTGAGACCAATTTGATAAACCAAGTAACAGACACAGCAAAAACCTAAAAGTTGTTGCAGGTGTTTTATTACCTGGTCGTGAAAGACAATATTCTATACAATAACAATTATATATTTTAGCATTTATCAGAATGGCCAATAGAGTCATTCTACAGCTACTACTGCTCTATTTTCAAGGTATCAATCCTTTGTGGTACTACCAAACTGTCATTGTTAGCTTTCCATTTTTTCGATCGTCTACGCCAGCCTTCGTGATTCATGGTTTGAGTTATGTCTCGTTGCTTTGTATAATAGACAAACTTGTGAAAAAAGCTCGCAGTTTTTAACAGAGAGATTCAAATACATTTTAAGGACTGTGCTAGTGTATATTGAGTTGAGCTGGTGCAGTTTAACAAAAGTTCATATACGTAATCCGGCAAATTAATCATTCTTGGCGAAATTTTAGGGTTTGGCCATTTATTCTTTGAGTTACGATTGTTTCCAAAGTTGAAAATAAAATAAAACATACCGGTACCCTAAGTTCACCACTGTAAGGGCTGTACTGTACTGTGGGTTCCAATTTGCTATAGCACCACCATGACACACAAAGAAAAAAAAGAAAAAATATTGACATATCATACATCTTCTGGTACAGCTATAGGGAGAATATAATGCTGAGGGAGTTTTTAGCACCCCTCTGCAAATAAGTACTACGATATATCTATATAATAAATACTTTATTGCGCACAATGTGCATGAACGTGGTTCTTACGAACCATCATTAATACAAAATTTTGTCGATGTCACTGTAAATGCCTTTTTCCGAGGGGTGTCCATATATTTCTAATTTTCACAGAATTTCGTCAGAGACATCTCTCTGCACTTGCACGTCCTCACGTGGTATCTGTCGCAACGACCCTTACAAAGCTTGCACACGCATAGTCCGTCTGGTTGGTGATAAGACATCTCTCATGCAGATCCGGTGGTGGAAACCATGGACAGCAAAGCGCGTCAAGATATGTCTCAGCTCGTAGGATCCTTGCATCCAGTCCTGTGTAGTCATAGCGTCCGTCGTATAAAATTCTTGCCAAATGTAATTTCTCTTTGCTGTCAAGAGACGCAAAAACTCCCCAAATCCCGGTGTGTGTGGCAGGAGCATCTGTAATCTGACTTCTTCCATAAAGGGTAGTTCCCCTGTCATGACATACACAAGCCGCGAGGGCGTGAACTTGGATAGGCATAAGGCTCTTTTTAGATACATTGCCTTGATCCTTTCCAGCGTTGCCAGATGTCTGTGCCTAAGATGTTTCCAAATAATTTCCAGGCCATACATCGCGACTGCTGCTATTTTTAACCAAAAGAGTCGTATTGCCGTCTTCAGGGATAGGCTGCGTAGATGCTCGATGTCGCGCATAGCCTTCAGTGCAGCGTCCAGCCTCTCTCTCACGTGCATCGTAAAGACGTTCCCAGATGTCTGCATAGTCACCCCCAGGTACCGGAAATGGGAGACTGCAGTCAGGGGGGTGCCTTTGTAATGAAACGTCGCGGGCTTTCCTCCCCTTCTGAAGGACATAGTGACTGTCTTCGTCTCGTTCAAACTCATTTCGGTATCTTCGGCCCATACTGCTACATTGTTCACGGCGAATTGTAGGTCTTCTGCACTTGTAGATGTCATTACCATATCGTCTGCGTACATATAAATTTTGACATTGGGTGGAACTATTGTAGTGACGTCAGCTGTTGTTGCTATTGTAAACAATATTGGACTGAGAGGACCGCCTTGAAGGACCCCGTTCGTTTGCTCGATTGGTTCAGAAGTGATGATGCTGTCAGTGATTTCTATTAAGTTACTACTCAGCAGATTCCTAATGAATCAAGCTAACTCGCCTACCAATTTCTCAAGTTTGTCGATGATAATTTGTCTGTTAAGGGTGTCAAAAGCTTTTTTGTAGTCAATGAATACAGCATGCAGTTTCCTCCGTGGTAATGTTAAAGCTTCCTCAATATCTAACTGTAAACATTGGATGGCTTGTGTGGCAGATCTACCCTTTCGAAACCCGAATTGTTCGTCAGGTATCCACTCTTCAATTGTGGACGTGAGGCGCTCGCAAATTAATTTTGTGAGGATTTTCAATAACGAGCACTCAAGGGCAATCCCCCTGTATGAGTTCGGGTTCCCGCTGTCGCCTTTCCCTTTGTACAGCATTTTAACTGTCGATTTCCTCCAGTTTGCGGGAATTGTACCTTTACGTAGGCATCCGTTAAATAGAGAGGTTACACATCTTTTCAATTGTGTTGTGGATTCTTTCAGATGCTCATTGAAGATGTTGTCAGGCCCACAGGCTTTTTGTTCTTACTATTGGTAATGGCTTTCAACACCTCTTCCTCGGTAAACATTTCCGGTTCTTCTGCTACTGTAAGGTCTTCCTCTGGTCGCGGAGCGGGACGAGTATCCCGGTCTTGAAGGACCAACGTTAAATGATCTTTCCAGGTCTCTATCGATATATTTCGCTGGAATTTAGGTTCTCTAGAGGTTAGCGCCTTATAAGGGTGAGTTTCTGCTTCTTGTATGAGTATCTTTTCTTGTACGTTTTGGAACAATTCCTTTGCTTCTTTAAGGATGAGTTTGTACCGTCTCCTTATGTCATGGTAACTCCTCAGATTGCCTTCTAAAGGTGTCATTCGCACCCGATGAAGGGCTGCTAGAGCTTCTCTACTTGCGAAGTAACAACCTTTGTTAAACCACACCTGTGACTTCCACGTTGATTGTACTCTGGGAAGTACTGCCTGCAAGATAAGTTTTTCCAAATTCACCGTTGCGTTGTCCAGGTCTCCGGATGCTATCACATCTAATACTGTATCAATATCCCTGTCTCTTAAACTTGTGGCGTCTATTACCCTAGATAGCTTTATGAGAGATGTCTTCTCCGTTCTCTTTTCCTCGGACAGTTCGAAGTTGGTCTCTACTGGGATATGTTTCCTTAGCGTCTCCCCTGTCGTGGTTTGTGTGACAGACTTGATGTTTACGTTATTGGTTAGTACGATGTCTATAGCACTTGACCCGTTGTGACATAAGTACGTTAACATGTTATTATCATTCACCAAGGTTAGTCCTTCCCCTTCTAAGTATTCTAACACCGAGTTTGTTTTGAGCGAGGGCTTGTCAATACGGCAATTCATATGGGACGTAGTGCAAGTTTAACCAATCCAGCAGGGTGTATGCAGGTTGTTCCAAGAGCCTGCTGAGTCTAACTTGGGACGCCTGAGCGAAACCCCACAACAGACACGCCATAAACCCAGAAGATTTGCTGGAGTTTCACCGTAGTAGGCCTAATCACCACTCTTTGCTTATAACAGACTACGTTCAAAGCGAAACCTTACTTGAATGGCATAAGTTCTTGTATACCTCCTCTAAGGGAGAACACATCGGAACAAGACTGCTTAGTACTCTCTCGACTCATGTTAGAAAAGCAAGCTAATTTTCATCATAGGTTTGAGTCTTATAATACAAAGAGCGTTCTTGACTGTTTTCTTCGTACCAATGTGAGGCTAATCTAATAATTCATCTACGAAATATCATAGTGGTATTACTTGCAACGTTTTGGAACACAAGTGCATTATATAAGTGTACGTTTGTGTGGTTTCTCAACATCGAAACATTCATAACTGAGAAGTAAATGTCAAAACCGAATGGCATTTCGTGTGTAAAGACCTAATATATCTACGTGTTCATAAAATAATTCATTGAGTTGTGGCAAAAGTTCAGGTTGTAGGTGTCATGGGTTGATTGTTAATAGAGGCATAATCTAACCCATGCAGTAAAATGCAGGAGCTCTTCACTGTTCAATGTTTTAATAATACATAAATATTGGCAAATTACGTTGTGGACGTACCGAAGGATGCTGAAGATACATTGGACAGCCAAAATTACCAATGTAGAAGTTTTGCAGCGTATGAACAAAAAACCTGAAATTCTCAACACCGTCAAGAGAAGAAAGCTAGAATACTTTGGTCATATGATGCGAAACAGTAAATACCAACTCCTTCAATTAATACTCCAAGGGAAAATTAATGGAAGACGTGGTCCGGGGCGAAGAAAGATATTGTGGCTCGACAACTGAAGCCAGTGGTTTGGGGTGACAAGACTCGAACTGTTCAGAAGAGCTATGGACAAAAAAACAGATCATGCTACTGATCGCCAAGGTCCTGAGAAGACACGGCACTTGAAGAAGAAGAAGAAGAAGAAGAAGAAGAAGAAGAAGAAGAAGAAGAATACATTACGTTTCTTAGGCATAGTATCTTTTATGAACATGAGGAACTGGAGTCCGACACGTTTCTTTTTCGGGAGGCAGGATATCTATGAGTAAAATGGGCCCTGTCAGGAGGACTTTTACCAAAGTAACCGTATAACTCATTACCTTTCGTAAAGAGAACACTTCCAATGTATCAATGTAATTCTTACAAAATTATTTTGCATAAATGTTAACAAAATATTTGATAAAACCACATCAGAACTTCATTTTCGAAATATTTGGGTTTTCGCCCAGTCCTTGTGATCTAGAAACTGCTAGTTAATACTAACAAAACCACTCTGGATCACCTATTATTTCATTCTCAACACGACAGCGGGCCAGCAACAATAACAATACTGCTGAAATCGTTGCCACCTGTATTGGACCAATGCGGTACATCATCGTAACTTTATCTTCTTCAAAGTGATTTGATATAAACACACCAAGAAACGGATACACAAGTCAAAAAAACATTACGTTCAATTTCCCCCTGCTGTTTCGACCCCTTATCTGTGTATAAAAGAAATAAACATATAATTTGATACACCTTTAAAAATATTTACGAGACCTTTTAGGAGTTAAAACGCACGGTGAAATGGAGAGTACAATTGAAGGAATAAAGGATGAAATGTTATGTTTAATCAAGATATACAGACAACAGGTAGGATTAGCATTTTACAGTTGGCGTGATGCTCTCCAGCTGGGAGAAGTGTCACGGGCCGAAATAGTCACACCAATGAATTTAAATTAAGAGCCGTAAACGACATGGATAACGGGGAAAGAGAGGAGACACGCAAACTAGCTGGTAACAGCCGCCTCGGCGCGGCACACGGAATTTTCATTTGGGTACAGATCACAGATAAAGGTCCATCTTCAGCATCGCTTATTTACGAGGCGATTGATGAACACGGTCCAACAAGAATTATGTAAATATCCTTTCAAACTCAGATCTATAAAAAGCAAATTGGAATTCTGTCCATCTGTCTGTCTTCCACAATTTACAAGAAAGCAACCGTCTGGTTCTAAATCAAGTTATTTACATTTAAATCTGGTTTCCAGACTGGTTGAATCAGTATGAAAATCTCACACGCATTGGCCGGGAATCAAATAATGATGAGAAGTGAATGATTAGAACAATCTGCTGCCATCCTTCTCCTTCCCCAATTTAATGACAGTGCAATTTAAAAGTATGTCATCAGGTCTCCATGTCGGACTTGTAGGTTGCAAAAATCAGAACTGGTGCCCTAAATAGGTTCATTAGAGTCAAAGTTGGTCTCTAAAATAATAAATAAATAGGATCTAAAAATGCAAATTGAATATCGGTTTAAAATATACATGATAGAAAACTAGTGTTATAGCCATCGTCTAATCAACAGGCGACTATTTAAAAAATAATATCACAGTGAATATCTTGCAAATGTTGAAATATGACTGGTACAATACGTAGGCCAATATTCATATAAGTTGGCATGGCATGTAAGCTATACATTTCCTGTCCCAATGTAATTTTTAAACTAAAATTTAAAACGAGGTTTTGTTTGCCACAACAAACCAAACTATGTTCTTCCATTTAAACTGGCCGTCTCAAGAAGTAGCCGAAAACAGTTTTTACAGGTCTGACTCTACCTGCACATTAAAAAAAACATAATTGAAAATATATCTAGAAACACCGGAGGAAAAGTACCTGATGACTCTTTCTTTCTTTCTCTCTTTTTCTTTCGGCCTTCACTGACGACCTGACCTTGCTGGCAAACCTCATGCAAGAGGCCACCACACAACTCCAAACACTGCACTCAATAGCGGCAAAAACGGGACTGTTGATCAACATCGGAAAGACAGAGTTCATTACCAATATTCAAGACGCCCTAAAACCATGCGAGTCAGTGATACTAACCATGTCAAGAGAGTGAAAGCAGTAAAATACCTTGGAGAACGGATCTCAGATGATGCCAGTGAAATAATGGCTTTCGAACAAAGGAGGATCAAACTAGACAGGGCATACTATGCTTGCAGGAAACTGTACGCCTCGAAACATCTGTCGATGAATGTCAAACTAAGACAATACCAATGCAGTAGTCAGACCATCAATCCTCTACGCAGCTAAGTGCCTGTTTCTAACTAAGAAGACCTCGAGGTACAGGAAAGGAAATTCTTGCGGAAAATAGTGGAACCAAGGATCTTTCCAGATGGAGGACGATGGTACAAACCAAATTGCGAACTCTACAAACACCAGGAAATCCTCACCGATGCCATCAGAAGGAGACGCCTGGCTTTCTACGGCCACCTGTACAGAATGGACCAACACAGACTGTCTTATAAGAACTTCAAGGTTGCCAAGAAGGGTAAAGCCACTGGGTCCTTGTGGATCAAACAAATTGAGAAGGATCTTGCTGAACTTGATATTCAGCAAGACACAATAAATGACAGGAGTCGCTACCGTCTGACAGTTGAAACCAGGCCATTCCCTACACCCATTACAGAAGTTCACCACAACGCGTCCAGGAAATAGTCCGAGGAACATAAGATAGAGTTCAGCAAGAAAATGAAAGATTACTGGTCCAATAGAAAGCCTCAAGATTTCAGCAAAAAAGCAGCCGCCAAACAATTAACCAAAACACGAGAAGTGGCAGACAGCAGCTAAAGCACAAGCACCGTGGCTCAAACGACCTAATATATATACATAATAAAGATCCCCTCTAGGGACAAAATTCAGTCATCCTCACGTCTCTAAAACCACAGAAGTTAAAAGGAACTTTACACCTACTGTATATGTTGAGTAAGACATTAAAATGAGTCAACTGTCGGGATTAAGCCCGTAACTCTTGTTCTGCTAGCACTATCACGGCCTAAACCACGAACAAGACCTTTTCCAAGATGGCACAACGGAGCAGCTTCCTGGATATCATAGACATGATCGTGATCGTTCAGGCAACACCAGAGCTACCTGTGTAGGCTGTGTGCCAAAGTCGAAAACGAAGTATGATTTATGTATTTTGCTGACGTTGCTAGAGTTTGCCCATAACTCAGCTACTAGAAGAAGGTGGAGGAAAATGGACACGTACGCAGTGGAAAAATATCTTCATTGGCTTGCCAAATAGAGCAGAATTATTATTGAAATCAAACCACGAAATAGGGATGAGCTTATCGGAATACTCTGGTGACAATAAATATTGGTGTTTACATAATATATAGGGAAGTATTGTTATCAAATTAGAGTTCTGTACATTTAACCTGTATACGTAAAGTAGCCTTCATTGACACTTGGTACACCACGGCAAATTACTTGTCATTGAAAGAAGATCCTCCATCTTTTACAGTGATGTATTCATCATAAAATTAATCGCCTTGAAAATATCTACAATACACCCAAGTTTAATTCCAAATTACATGTTGATTGAACGGTCAATCTAGTCTCACAAACAGTTTACTGTATTCTAAAACATGATTATGTAGACTAATGTACTGTAAATAAGCTCAGTATTTCAGTTCCTGAGAGGAGGTATTTTAAATATTGATTACAGTACAGTGTATAGTAAATATTGTACTGTTACCAGCAGAAATATCCGTTCTTCCAACAGCCTGCCATTGCTACCATCTATTTGTCCCAGCAATCGTTTTTTCCTACTCTATCTCTAGCTTAGCCTATTTAACAGATATCCACCACCCAGCTCTCACTACCATACAGCAAGGTCGGTCTAAATAGGCTGCAGAACGATTTACAGAGAGTTTCCTCACTACACGACATTCTTTCATGCAGAAATTATTATTATTATTATTGTTGTTGTTGTTGCTGTTTCGGTAATCTACAGATCACGCTATTACAACTGTCCTTTTCCATTTCTTTGCGTCTGAGCGTTAACGTTCACCCAGTAGACCTATTCTCGCATTCGTTTCCTCAGCTGTTCATTCCTCGCTTCAGTCCACGTTTTGCCTGATTTTAGCTTTGGCTTTTCTTGGAAACAATGGTGTTCTTATCTTGAGCGGAGTGACAATAAATCTTGGTGTTTACATAATATAGGCCTATTGGGAAATATTGTTATCCACAAAGAAGTAAATTAGAGTACATTATGGATATCCTCCTGTGTTATCCCCACTTCATGCAGGTCTTTCTCTATCTCTGTGAGCCACGCCTCCTTGGTCTTATTGTTAAGAAAAAGGCTGAAGATCCTCTTGCTCTAACCTTCTCTCTATTCGTTTAGTCGATTCCGACTCTCCGTGACCACATGTACTAGACTACGCCAATTTCTCCTGTCCTGCACTGCCTCTCGAAGATTTTCCAAGCTGAAATTTAGTGCTTCTGTGATGCCATCCATCCTTCTCATTCTTTGCCTCCCTCTTCTTCTTGTGCCCTCTATCTTCCCCAGCATTAAGGTCTTCTCTAATGAATTATGTCCTCTCATGATGTGTCCAAAGTAGCCCAGTTTTTGTTTCAGGATTAAGTCCTCCAAGGAACAAGCTGGTTTAATTTGCTGTAAAACGTGACTTATTGGTTCTCTTCGCAGACCATGGAACTCTTAAGAACTCTTCTCCAACACCATAATTCGAAGGAATCTATTCTACGGCGTTCAGCTTTTCTTATGGTCCAGGTCTCACATCCGTACATCACAATTGGAAAAAACATAGCCCTTATTATACGGATCTTTGTTGTTAAGGTTAGGTCTCTACTCCTTAAGATATTGTCCAGATTTGAAAATGCCTGTCTACCAAGTAGCAACCTTAAATAACTATTATTATTATTATTATTATTATTCTTTCTTCGATTCGGCCAATTAGGGACCACGTCAGTTCAACTGTCTCTTCTTCCGATCTCTAACTACCGCCCAGTGTTCACGCATTCGTCTCCGGTGTTGTTCTTTTCTCTCTTGGAACCACGCCTTCCCTGTCTTCAGCTTCAGCTTTTCCTGACCTTTGTGCGTACGTAGTTTTTCCTGAAGTGGAACATGCTCCTGGATATCTTTAGGGGAAATTTCCATTTCACGTAGATCTTTCTCAACTTCCGTAAACCATGCCCCTTTGGTTTTCTTATCTTAAAAGTACGTCAATATCCGTTTTGATATCCTGCCTGGGCTCATTCGTGTCACGTGGCTATAAAAGGCTATCCTCCTTTTTCGAATCGTGTCACTGATCCTCTCCACGTGCTTGTACAATTCGTGGTTGTGACGCCTTCTGTACTCGCTGTTTTCTTTGATGGGACCCAGGATTTCCCCCAAAATCTTCCTTTCTTTAGTCTCTAGTTTTTCCATTAGACCTTTCTTGTTCATTATTAGAGTCTCAGCCCCATACAGAGCCTCTGGTCGAATAACTGTGCAGTAATGTCTAATTTTTTAATTATTATGATTATGATTATTATTATTCTCATTCTCTGTGCATATGTGTGGAAGAGAGAGATAGGGAGAGCTCCGACAGTCAACAGCCACCGATGGTCACGGAATTAGCGATTTACAATGGTGTACGAGCGAGTCCTATTGTAGGATTTATCATAATAGAATGCACGATCTAGCGACCAACAAAGCTTTTGTTCGCAACCGTACCAGCGCGGCGTGCTTGACAAGAGACAGAGGCGACAGAGCACGAGTCAAGAACTGGTGACTTATCTTCACTCATTATTTCACTCATCTTCTGCAACAGTAATACATTTTCCAGCTATTGCAAAACGTAATCTGAACCAGTCCCGTATCTGAAGTGAACACAGCTGCAGTGGTACACACTCTGTTATAGTTAGATTCCTTATTTACCATAAGTAATAGATAAATCTATGCGAATCTATTTTGTCCAGAGCTCTTTCTCAATTGAAGACCCCACGGAAAGAACGGGGTTAGTCCATTCTTTTTAGAAATGAGTTTATGGCGCATTCTGGTGGCCAGCCATCGTCACTACAGATCAGTTGAAATTAATTTCAAATAAAGCGGAATGTCACCGAGATACAGAGGTATTTATTTTAGTGAAACGGAAAGAACGTCCCATATCCTCTAACTTTTTCAGAATGTAACTTTAGTTTTTATTTGTTTTACACGTACTTCCTTTATAAGAAATACATTTGGAATATATATATTGGCTACCCTCAATTGGGGTGTTTTAAGGATTTCTTTTAAGTGTTGAAAGTTTAAATTCGCTCTTCTGAAAAATTTACAGAATGTGACTTACCCCGTTTTTTCCGTTGAGTCCTCAATTCATTCAGCCATGAGAAATGTTCAAGCCCGATTTGTTTTGTTGATGTATCATTCGACAGACTAGTGCGTGGTGCAGCGGTTACGTTCTCGCCTGTTGTTCCCAAGGTCGCCGGAACGAATCCAGACGCAGTAGTTCGGCATTTGAGGGTGCAAAAATGCGAGGGAGCCATGTCAGTACATTTACTGCCACGTTAAAGATCCCCTCAGGGATAAAAGCCCGGGACTCCGGCATGGTCTCTAAAAGCCGCAGTAGATACAAGGAACGTAAAACCAATAACATTATTATTGTTTCATTTGAGGGGCTGTGACATCGTTGTTATTTAGCCCCGTGCACTTGTGTGAGTGAGTGATTTGTCTGATAACCTGTGACATTGTGGTGTACTAGTAGTAGTAGTAGTAGTAGTAGTTGTTGTTGCATTTGTAATTCAGGTGAGGATTGGGAAGGAGGCGGCCATGGCCTTCAGTTAGGAAACATCCCGGCATTTGCTGAGTATAAGTGGGATACCACGGAAAATAACATCTAGGATGGCTGAGGTAGGAACCGAACCCACCTCTTCGCAGTTTTGCCTCACGAGGCTAAGTGTAGTCTTCAAAGGTCCCGTTCTCAGGCCAGAATTAAATTTCCTGTCAGAGCCAGGAATCGAACCCGGACCTTCGTGGCTACAGCCAGGAAGTGGACATTTGTTTTGCCCTCCTAGTATAACCTCAGCCGAGCTCAGACTCTCTGCTTCACAAGGAGGTTAGTGAACGGAAACGTGTAGACGATTTACATCAATGGGTATCTTATATTCAAATTTTCACATTAAACAGGGCCTACCTAAAATAAAAACTGTCTATGAGTATAGTTCACTCTCCGTAAGTAATTTCTCCCAATAATTCCCATTTGCTAAACCACGCACTCTCACCATATAATGTAATGGTCGCTTTTTTTTTTTCACATAAAAAAAATCAATTGGCCCAAATTATACAAGTGATCATTTGGACACATGCATTGTGGAATAATTTACACATTATACTGTAGTAGCTGAACTATGAGAACACTTTCGTAAGAAAGGAAGGAAGTTTGTTGTTTTACGTGATCGTTAATCTAGCGATCATGAGCCACGAGATCTCCTTTTTACGCGGAATCCGAAACACAGGACATGGCATTTAACTTTAAAAATCTAACATGCATTGACCGTGAATCGAACCCGGTCCACCGTGGTGAGAGGTCAACAGATTGACCACTGCGCCACCGCGTCCCCGTTAAATTGAAACAGTTTACAAGAGTTTAGTGCTTTTCAGTCGGTCAACACGACCGACTGAAAAGCACTAAACTCTTGTTTACTAAGGCAACACTGAAAATATGGCTTCAAACACCACAACGTTGAAACAGTTTATTAGGCTACTTTATTTGTAGAAAAAAATATACGTATTGAGATTTTAATAAGTGAATTTACTTTTGTCAAAATGCTCTCGGAGAACGAAACACAACTTTTAAAACAAAGCCTGACATAATATCATTCCAACATTATTATAACTGTTAATACTGTATAATTCCTTCTTATATTTCAAATATCATACAAACAGTATTATATTTTGTTAATGTAATACATTTATTACAGCGCACAGTGTGCATTAATACAGATATAGAGATTATTAAGTTGTACAAAACTGCATCATAGATATTTATCGTTTCTTGTACTTACGGTTTGTTAATGTAATGATACGCGTTTAACGTCGCATTCAAATTACCAAGGTGTACGAGATTTTTGAGGGCTCTAGAGGGGATTCTTAACGTGTCAGTCAATTTTCTGATACAATAGTGACGCATTTAAACACCCTCAAGTGTCATTGGACTGAGTCAGGATCAAATCCACAATCCTGGGTGAAGCTACATTATGACATCCGGGCTCCAATCATTACCATATTTATGCTAATTAGGCCCTACGAATAAACCAGGTAAACAGAATATCCTACAAGATATCTAGCCCTTCTGTCCGAATATTAACAGTAAAATCTGAACCACACGAAAGATAGCACAGGATGATGGGATGGGAAAAATAGTTCTTTTATTAATCCAAATAAAATACTGTAGAATTACATGAGGCAGCACAGCTGTTAGCATCATACACTAAGAAGGTGCAATATAGTGAACCTGTCCATTCTACTTGACACCGATAATGGACTAAGACAACCCCACCTACAACATTACAAAAACTAAAATATTGCCTTCGAGTCTTCTCCTTACAGTACACGTGAAAGATCGAAATCAAATATCCCAATTCAAGTTCCACAACTAACATTAAAAGCCCACAACCACCAAGCAACAAGTGTGGTTGTCGCACGATAAAGCACCCACCCCCTGCCCGTATGACCTGCGACAGCGACAAGAAAAGGAATAAAGTAAAACAAATTTCACGCAAAGTGACATGGGCCCAGCCAAGCATTAGAAGCTCAGCTCCCACACACTATAATAAACCATGAAACGAGCCTTGTAGTCCTGTGTTCTCAGCTACCGGAGGAGGTGGATACAAGAGACCACCCACACGACGCTACGTCCGTACAATACCACACCCCTTTAACTTTACAATACGGGGACCCAAATTAGCCAGTGAGCGATTCACATACACACACCAAAATAAAAACAAGGAGCGGACAAAGAAAGAGACGGAAGAATTGCCCCCCTCCCCTTCTCTAACACGCCACACAAAGGACAATGCATCTCTCTTTCTCTCTTCCATACCCTCCCCTCCTTCAAACCATTCCTAGTATTCTTAAAAGAAATTGAGACTCTAGAAAAGAGAAAGACAGCAGAGATGGAAAGAAATAAAGAAAAGAGCCCTCCCCGAAATTGACTGTCAAAAAAAGAACAGAGATGATGAAAGAAAGAAAAGAGGGACAATACAAAAAGGGGGGAGGGAGGTGAAAATGGCGTGAGAGGTAAATGAATGACAAGGGCGGGAAGCTTACAACAGAGACATTGTCTTCTTCAATTAAATTGGGACAGTAGCAGAGAAGCTTCCCTTCCGTTACACCAATCCTCATTCCGACAGCAGACAATTCCTTCTTCTCAGACCGGCCGGCTCAAGCAGCTTGTCTCAATTGTAACCTCGCAACAGCGGGGAGTTTATCCTTCTTTTATTGGCAACGCTCTCTGTTCTAACTAATTATCATTTCAACAAACGATCTCTCCTATGCGAAGATGAAAGGGTTCAGAAAATGTCCCCAGTATTGGGTATATGAAGAGGAATATTGCACTTGAAATCAGACCCATTTGCGAGAGGATTCTGATAAGAATAGTTGACAAAAAAAAGGCCTCACCATTACATTTATTATCACGATTTTTAAAGCAATTTTTGGGCCTCTATACCCACTCGGGTATATGTGGTAATAGCGGGTCATAGAGACGCCTTTTCACTCCCAGAGATTTGCAGACTAGGCTGAACGCCGAGAAGCATACACCACACTATAATAGAAGTGAATACTGTAATATATAAGGCAGTGCTACTAGTCTGTCGGTGAATGTCACCGGCCTAACTCTGTCATCTTACCGGGAGTTGCCACTCGAACTGGAATGTTAAAACGGCGCTCTGTTTTAACTTTGTCGTCATATAGAGATGGTACCCATCGACCGTCATCTAAGAAACAGATATAATATATCAGTAAATAACCCTTGTTCCGGGGAGGTCAAATTTCCAGTTGCTTGCCACCCATTGGAAGAAAAGCAAAAGCTCAGTTTCAGTCGGGAGTGTAGTATGCACAGAAGAGAGCTCAGATATTTGCTGTACACCTGAGATTCTGAAGATGCGAGGCATTAGTACCATAACCGATGTACACAAATCATTCAAAATTATAGAAGCTCATAGATGCACTTCATTTCGTGATTAATGCACCGAGAATGAGAGAGAGAGAATTTGTGTGTTTACAAAAGTAAACAAGATGTTCAGTAAATAACATATAGCCTACTTTCTCTTAAAAGCATGGGAATAGTTACAACTCGTTGTTCTTATCAAGGAGTAGAGGTCTAATTGAATGTCCTTGTGATGGACGTTAAGAGTATTTCCCTATATAAGACCCCCTGTTTACTAAGTTTCGTTGTAATTCAGCTTTTGTATCCAGAAGAGTTGATTTAACATTAGAAACTATGTCCGTCCACCATCTTGAATGTATGGAATTGTTTCATCTTGCGCCTTCTGCAGAGAATGCCTTTTATGTGAGACTACTTACATAGTTGCTCCATTTCGTCATTGCAACTGCAATAAATAATAGACTATTGATGAAATTGAACCCGTTCATATATTCATCGTGTTACTAAAATCTCGACTGGGAAGCCAAAGCAATCGACAGTCATCAGATGTACTCGGAGGTGTCAGAAATCAGACGCTTGAATGTAGTTGCAATGGAGCTGTGATAATAAAAGTAACTACTCTGGCTTTTAGAGACGCCGGGGTGCCGGAATTTTGCCCCGAAGGGGATCTTTAACGTGCCAGTATATCTACTGACACGGCTCTCGCGCATTTGCACACCCTCAAATGGCAGCTGACTGCGCCAGGATACGAACCTGCAACCTTGGGCCCAGCAAGCGAGCACGTTACCGCTGAGCCACGCAGCCAGTCAAGTAATGAAGAAATCACAAGGCTGTGGAATAGTATAGTTCCATAACACCTCCCACCCGATACCCCTGAGATAACGCTCTTGTGCTGGGACTAGTTCGATGCATGTCTGGTAATTCTGTGTGGTTTGTTTGCAATGGGGTTTCATGGTGGCTGTTTCTGCATTCCGTCCCCATGGTATCTCGGAGAGCAAATAGGCTTAATATGTCTTAGCCTATACTGTATATTCTAGATGGCGGCTATGTGCTATATCCAGTGTGGTAGTATTGCGACTACTGTAATGCAAGCGAGGTATCGTATCTGTTTCTAACTTCTTACAAAGTTTCGTGTGCATTGTGCAACTGGATTCTGAGTTTTAATTTAAAAGTTTTAATAGTATGCTCAGCCACCATCTAAGCATGTATAGAGAGCGGTGATATTCCTTTGGGTTTGGCATACAAAGCCCATATACGGGTTTACATTTAATGCAAATTTGAGATATTCAAACTCTAAAATATATAGAGTTATTTGTTTGTGCCTTTTATAATTTCAAGATGGCCGCTGCGCCCTACTTTAAAATGTGATATTCCGATGAATAATGGTAGCGAATTGTGTTAATTGAGCTATTATATCGTGAATTAATGATAATCAAGTCATAAGAATACGCCCAGCTACCATCATGAATGTATAGAGTCGCTGTTCTTTTGACTTGGTTATAGGAAGGCACTTAGAAGGTTCTACATCACTTCTAAAAAGTACTTAGAGTTATTCATTATCATATTCTATACAGTAGAACCCTGCTAGCCCGAACTAATTGGGACCAGGGCCTGTTCGAATTAGCAAACATTCGGATTAACGAGGTTGATTTATAATTAGGCTATTTACGCTTATGAAAATAGCTCCTAAAATGAAAACACTTTTAAAACCATTGTCGATATCGTTACAAAAAGTTACTATCAAAAACGTGATTTATTGGGTGGCTGAGACGTGGGAAAATATCACAAAGCGATTACTTAGAAAGTCATCGAAAACGTTATGGCCAACTCTATCATACAAGTCCATTTATTGTATGCAGCTGTAACGTGCAGAGGTTTCTCTTTGTATTATTTACAGTATATTTGGTGTCTTTAAAATACAAATCCATTTTATTTCTTTGATGATTATCAATTCTCCTTTAACAATATTTTAGGTTTGGATTATTAGTATTTTCGGACTGGCCGGTTTCGGATTTGGGGGCTTCAGTGTATTTTCAATATGGCCGCTCAGCGTTGTATTCGATGTGTTATTCTTTATGACATATTTCAGCAAAGTCTCTTATATGGTACTTCTTTCTTACTAAGTTTCGTTTTAATTGCGCAATTACATTCTGAATGATGTAATATTATGGCCAGTCGCCATATTGAAAATTTGGAGCCCCTGTTATTTTTCTCTGAGCATACGAAACTACATACAACATTCTACCCTGTGACAAAGTTTCTTTATCGTATCTTTAAAACATAGAAAATTATTTATTTTCAAATTATGAAATTTTAGGGTGGTCTCTGCGATAGCTCGCAGTGTGATAAAATTTATCCTTAACGCTACTGACGCCTCTTATAAAATACTCCTCTTCTACAAAGTTCCGCCTCAATTGTGCAAATGCACATCGACAAATGCCGTTGAATATGTTACAAAATTGCATTCAAGCGGTATTTCACGAGTAGAAAACGACAAAATTTCGTACTAAAAGGGAGCGAAACACGACATTTTCGCTGTATTAAAAATTAATTCGTCATTCACGAAAACAACGTACGCCATATTTGATAGACTTAACAGAATATTATACAAGTTCACGGTGGGTAAATTTGAAGTAACAAATGCCTCTTTGTGTTGTTATTCAGGGTGCTGTCAAGACCTTTCATGAAGAGGATTACAACATAACTCAAAAACTGGAGATGTAACGTATAAAGGACGCATAGTGAAAATGTGGCAGTTAATTACGTGGAACAATTTTAAACAGGAAATGAGATGCGATAATTAAAACGCCGCAGTGTACTAAGCATGACAGATGTGTCCGACCAATGACAATGATGTCTTCTTTCACAGTGGAACAACACCCTTGAATTTTCTCTGTTATGTTATCGTACTGCTATTCGCCAAGTACACTACAAAATGGAAATAAACGGAAAAGGCTTAATATGTCTTATATATATTATTTCAGTAGTATAGATCCCTCCTGCGGCGCTCACAAGCGACCGATCGTGACAAATGAGCATTCAAATGAAAGAGAATATGATGATGATGATAATTGTTGTTTTAAGGGGCCTAACATCTAGGTAATCGGCCCCTGGGTTGAAAGAGAATAGATATTAGCATTGACTTACTGCACTATAATTTTATAAATATCTATAATTGCTTTAAAAATGACTTAAAATTTGTACGAAGTGTGCGATTTGCAAACACCGTTGATGTAGGAAAATACTCTCCATAATTGCTGTCCACGGGCCGCTGTGACGCCTGTTTCATGTCATATTAACATTCTGAGGTCTTTCCTTTATCCTGAAATGTAAATAGTGTTCTATAAGCATTTGGTTGAAATAAAAACATAACCGTTCTCCTTAAGTCTCTCATTATTAACCTATTGGGGAAAGTGTGGTTTATGAACATGCGAGATTTCTCGCACGGGTCCGCTAGTACTGTATATTCTAGATGGCGGCTGCGTGCTATAGCCTATCCAGAGTGGTAGTATTACGACTACTGCAAGTGAGGTGAGAGATTCACTGGAAGAAGCATGTACCATCAGCATTGAGGCTATTGTCATGAAACATCGACTTCGTTGGACAGGTCATGTCGTTCGTATGCCTGATTTTCGCCTTCCAAAGCAAATTATGTACGCTCAACTGAAGGGTGACCGTCGACACCAGGGTGGACAAAAAAAAAGGTAAGGGACGTCCTAAAGTCAGACATGAAGAATTGCCACATCAACACCACTAACTGGGAAACAAAAGCAGCTAACCGCCTGGTATGGCGTCGTCTTACCCACGGAGATCCTAAGAACTTTGAACCACAACGTCGGAGATTTGAAACTGAGAAGCGGATTGCTCGTAAAGAGCAGATTTATCAAATGTTGTGGTGATCCCATATCCTGCAATATCATCCAGAGATGCTCCCATGTTACCGTATCGAACGAAGCATAGAAATGGTCTGATGTTGAAGTCTCTGGCCTTCTCAATGATCTGTCGAATATTCGGGATATACTTTCGGGTGGCCCTTCCTAGCATCAAACCATTCCGTTCGCCGGCTACTTGAGGAAGAAGGACGTTATTTAACCTTTTACTCATGATGTGGGATTCAGCATATGGGATCAAAGCTCAGCAATCACCACAAAGAATTAGCTATCCCTTCTTCTAAATGGGGATCGCATCTCCTAGACCTGTATGCACAAGTTCTGCTGCATATCAACTCGCACATCGCCCATGGCTTTGAGGGGTTTCACCGTTATTCCATCAGCCCCAGGCGACTTTTTATACCTCCAGTGTGTCATTGCTCTTTCCGCCTCTGATTTGAGAATTTCCGGCTCTCTCCCAAATTGATCCGGGGCTATTGAGTTTTCCTCTTCTTCTTGAAACAGCTTATCTTTGAACAGTTCTCACAGTAACAACACCATACCTCAGGAATATAGGCCTACTCAGAACCAGGTTTCTCCGCAGCTCCATCGTACACGATGAGAAGCCTATTCACCTGAAATTCCAAATCGAGTATTTCACTTTTATAAGAATCTATGTTTATCGGCGTATTGTTCCAGCTCGAATACTACGTGAGATATGAGAGGTCTTACCCTCGCCCTATTTAACTCTTTCAGACATTCCTCACTGTCTCAATGTCAGTGCATAGTCATGTCCTCTTCTTGACCGGTGCCAGCGTATTGTCTGTCAACCAGACTGGGTTGTCTGTGCTCATTTTCCCAATATCCTCGATCCAGTTTCTTAACTTTGGCCACGATTCCTTGATGTCTTGAGTTACCTGAGGTCTTGCCACTTTTTAAGGGTTGAACTGAAGCTCTTCTGGATTGATGATGCACTATTTTATGCCACTCCATTTCCTTGTTGAATGGAGCTTTATCGCACAAGTTGTTCTAGGAAGCTTGTGGTCAGATCTAGTCTGCTCCGCCCCGAGGTACAGGTTCTATTCCCGACTCTGCCAATGAAATTTAATTCTGGTGTGAGGGCTGGAACGCACACTCAGCCTCGTGATGCAAAATACTGGAAGTAGTTTGCCACTGTTTCTCCACTTCTACTCCAGACAAACGTTGTGATGGTTCCTAACGTACGGCCACGGCCACCTCCTTTCTAATGTTATCCCCAATTTACAAATACTCACACTAGTACAGTCATCATAATAACACAGGTTATCACACAAAATTCCACACACACCAAACTTCACGGGGCTATATGACCATGAAGTTCGCAACCCCTTACGAGTGATTTCTCAACCCAAGACCGATAGAGTGGCCTGAAATGTCCGACAGTCGGATCCCCGCTGTGTCAGCCACTATACGGCGTTGCTCGTCTCCCATCACGAGGAGGTAAGGACGAAGATTTTCCCTTCGACGGGTCTAGGACCAAATGGAATTACCTAGAAGAGCGACCAAGAGGCCTGGGACTTTCATTTCCATCCCACAACATCACTGCTCGTCCCGTCTTAGTTTAGCAGATTACGTTACCTGTACCTATAGGTTTATTTGACAGATTCCACACACACACAAATACACGGGGTTACATGGCAACGATGTCGCAATGCCCCTAAATGAATCAACAACAGCAACCATCAAATTTTAGATATGGTCGAATTTTGGGAAACTTTGCTTAGAAACTGGCCACTCTATAGCACTTCACTAACCTTCCCAAATTACATTTCAAATTCGAATCACTCTTCAAGTTTGAGTTTCGATTTCCAGTTAATGCATGGCAGAATTTTGAAGTGAAATATCACGTTCTGTGATTCGGATTCCGCGAAAAAAAAAAGTACCCGTGGCTCATGATCATGAGATTAACTGCCAGCGACAGTTAACTACAAGCTTCTTTACTTCAAAATATTAAGTAAATTGGTGGTTTATTTCCAATTCTCACGTGAAGTTCCTGTTATATAATTTGTATTGATTTTAATAGCATTTGCAAAATAATTATGACTGTTTACATGCACTAAAATGAAGTGAGTTTACCAACTCTGGTCTTTTTCAACGACTTCGACGGTCCACTGCGGCAATACCTCGCGTCAATGAATTCCAGTGTATCATCCGTAGAAAACTTAACAATTGCCAATTTAGTAGAGAAGGGGTAAAAAGTGTTCGAATCAATTTGAAGTAGGGGCCTAGGATGTGTTGGCCGTGCGTGAGGAATTGGGAGGCTGGGTCGAAGACCGCGTGCTGCGCAGTGGGCCGTGACACAGGGTGTTACACAATGTACAACACTGGGCAGTGGAGCGTGTAGTGATATGTTGGTATCAAACATAATAAATTATAACGATGACAATAAGTCTAGCTCTACAGCGTCTAATGTCTAAGTAATGCGATTCTAAATTTTAAATATTGAATGAAGCGTTCAAATAACTTATATTGCGAATTAAGCGACCAATTATAATGATAATAATAATAATAATAATAATAATAATATGAGATATCAGCCCTTATAATAATAAGATTGAGAAGGGATCAAAGACTTAAAAATCTCTGGCAGGAAGCTAAACGGCAAGGAAAAAACACCTTGAAGACGAAGACCTGAATAATTGTTGTGAATTTGTAGTCCATAAATGGCTGTATCGAATTAATAATAATAATAAAAACAACAACAATAACTTTATTTTAATACATTATTCTTTAAGTATGTACATCGGATACTTCGACAATACATCACCGGAGAATCCACGCCGATTATCTGTCGGTTATATCAGAGTAGATTGTTATCAAACATTACATATAAGAGTGCAACTAAGTCAAAATGATTAACAATTGAAGAACGTTATTCACATAACTTACATATTTTCACATTTTTAGTTTCTTCTTCACTATTATTTAATATAAATATGTTACCTTCTTAGTTAGGCCTACTATTTTATGATCATTATTTATTTTAAAAAATTACAATGTTAAATGCATTGTAAATTATATTGATTATTGACATAATTTCTGCAATATTGTTGTTTAGTTTTGAAAATAGATGTTACAGAAGTTTATTTCTAACGGCTTTGTACCTATCTACATATTTAAAACAGCAAGCTGATTTTTGTTACCGCGAGATTGACAGAACGGCTGAACCGATTGACTTCGTAATGCACTCTGACGAAAGCCCTAGATCTGTATATTTGCAGAGTGTCATTTAAATAAACAAATGTTACCATATATTTTTAAATTTATAAACGAAATTGCAGAATCAGTTTTTCATGACAGACATGACGGATGTCCAGCGCGTTTAAATAGGAGTTATTTATAAGAATTATAAAGGAGGGGAATATTGTTTATGATGTTTCCACGATATATACTGGAATAGAATTATAAAAGACGGGAAATGTTGAAGAACGTATACTGACTGTTGAGTGTGTATGTTGTTTATCCAATTTAATATTGCGCTATTTTACCAGTGATTTGGTAGCTCAGGTGGAAGCGTTGCGAACTCTGAATTTATGCATCGTGAAATGGAAGGGGTTCGATTCCCAACTCCGACATGATTTTTATTTCCGTATTCTTCTTTCTTGCTATTGGTTTTACGTAACCAAATCATACTTTACTTTTAAAATTCCCGTAAAGTAACGAATTCTCCGCGTTTTACTTTGGCGGCTGAATTATAAACGAGGGGAAGATTTACTAATTGTTGAGAGAAGGTACTCCTCCCTTTTCATAACTTTCACAAGGCAGAGTATTGAAAATATATTATTTATGATTCACATACTGTTCTGGGAGTCATTAGAAGTTGGTACAATTTGAATTGTCACTGCTGCACCGGAAATATTTCTTTTATTACAACAATATATAATATCCGTACCTTATTTTATCGCTTGGGGAAGCCTCCGTGGCTCTCTCACCGCTGGGTCCGTGGTTGAAATCCCGGTCACCCAATGTGAGATTTGTGCCGCAGTATGTTGCAATGTCGAGACTGCAATATTTTGACGCCCTTAAGGTTGCAATAGTGCCAAAAAGTAATCATACAAAGAATGTAACTTATATTGGAAACTTCTTCAGTAAATATGTTGTTCATTGTCCGTCATGTTTTGACGGGTTTCAACTAGTTTGTCTTTATTATCAGTGATACTTTTTGTTCCTTAACCATTTTTATATAACCACCTTCTCTACACACAATTCTTACCTCATCTCTGAACCAGTGCTTGTCTTTCATTTGTTTCTGTACATAGTGGTAAGTTATGTTACCTAGGTATATATAGTGTATATTTCGTAGAATCTGCCTCTTATATTATTATGTATGTCATTGGTGTTTTCCATTATAAGGTAGTTGTTACAAGCTAATTCCCTTAGCGAAGTGGACCAAAATGTATCATTCATTATATTACTGTATCTAAACTTGCATTAGGTTGTTGATTCTGATTAGTTTTCTTTACGAACCCTAGACCTGCATATGTAATGCAGCCCTTATAACTGCTGTTATATTTCTTTTTGTCTAGTGCGAGCGTATAAGTGGACAATTGTTGAATGTGAATCCCTAGCTTTATCATACGAGTATAGGAAGTGATGAGAGGTCGGAAACCAAACGTGGCCATAATTCCTGTTGTCCCTCTTGGAGCATAGAGCTCGAATGAAACACTTCCACCGGGCCCTGTTGTTGGCCAGCATCTTCACTTCATTCCGTGTCTTTCCCATTCCTAGGCACTCCTCCTCAATCGTCATCTTCCATGTCTTCTTTGGGCAGCCGTGTTTGGGCGTGGTCAGTACTTGGATGGGTGACCATAATGATCGTATCAGATGTCAGATGTCCTTAATAATATCACCATTGGGTTTGGTAGAGTCTTGTATCATGTGCTCCTATGTCATTAAAAAATCGTTTATATAAGTGTTTGGTGATCTATAAATACAAGTTTCAATCATTTTGAGTTGATTCTAATAGGTGAGTAGATAGAATTTGCTATATATTTCGTAATTTATCTATTATATTATTATATATTATGGCATTGGTGATCTTCATTATAGTGAAGTTAAGAAGCTGATGAACAACAGGAATTAAATAAATCATGGTCATGGTCTGACCTCTCATGCCTTCTTGACGGGGTGGTACAAGTTACAAGCTACAACTATAGCAGCTCACCAGGAACACATCTCTACTTAGTATAAAACGAAGTCCCCGATTCTTGGATGTTACGGGTAAACTCGAGAACCACTGGGTGGATTTTGAAGCGGTTTTCACCATTCTGTAAAGGATATCTCGAGGATGATTTCTGTAGAGAATAATTTATTTGTGATCAAAGGAAGCCGAGCAGTAACGATTTCAGCGGAAAAGTCGAAAACAAAAACTGACGTCCGAGCGCTTTGTAAGCTTACGCTGGGCAAACCGTTAAAAATATCTAAATACTATGAGTGTAAGAATTGTTCAGCATGAAAAGTTCTACAAAAACGTCCGCGAGAGAGAGAGCATATGTCTATCTTCAATACTTCACCCACTATAAGTGTTTTCACGTTTTATTTTCTTCCAACCATCTCCATTCAACTACTGAGGCGACAGTTTACGAGCTACCTAAGGGCGAGTATATCATCCCAGTTACATCCTAGCTAGCGGGCGAACATATTGCCCCAAATAAAGCCAGCAGCAGACCGTTGAGTCGTGATGAGTTAAGACTTCTGAGAAGGGTGGTTGTGTTTGGAGTTTCCCAGGAAATGCAACTCGGGTTTCCTTCATTTCGCCTGTGAAACACAGTCAAGTTAAGATTGGACGGAAGGGGGATTTTAGTTTCATTCACCTCGCCATTCCCTGGAAGTGCAACTCTCATTGCGCCTGTGAACTTTTCGTTCCACAAAAGTCACAGTCAATTTAAGATTGGGCGGAAGGGGGATTATATTATATTATATAATAGTGTGTGTGTTAGGTAGTCAGCCCGAAGGCTGGTTGGATCCTCAAAAGCACTGCCGTTACGTTATGTGAGTAGATACCCACAAAAACCCAAGGCAGTGCTATACTGAGGCGTTCTAGGCAAGAAGAGGAGTGAGGTAGTTTGCCATTGCTTTCCTCACTGAGTCAGAACAGTAGTCCTAACCCTATGAGTAGAACCTTTCACAGCATTCACAGGCACTGACTGTGCCCCGAATGCCATTACTAAGCACCACCCATACCTCAGTAGCTTCCATATAATCACAGCCATGAGTGAGACTGAGACATCGGTGAAAAGCCACCTTTTACTCTAGCCTGTGCCAACTGACAAATGCAAATGTACTGTATTCATCAAGAGATGGCAAACAGGCCAATATATAATAGTATATTATATTATATTAAATTATACTGATTGACGTATAATCTCTACTTGGTTGGTTCTTAAGTTTAGGGGCTGCGACAACGCGGTCATGTAGCCCCGTGTACTTTGGGTGTGTGTAGAATCTGTCTGATAACCGGTGCTAATTATGATGACTGTAATAGTGTGTGTTATCTGTTTTTTAATTTAAGTACTTCAACTTAGAATTTTTCAAATAGTTTCTACTTTTGCCACCAAGCGCCACCGTCAACGATTACCAGGCCAAGTTCCGAACTTAGCTACTAGACGCCAACGAAGTCGGCTCTTGGCAACGAACGTAGAAAGCTAAGAACGTTGTTTACATTCTTAACCTATCCAATTTAGCTTCACACAGGTGCAATTAGTGGAAGGTTCTTTAACATGCCATAAATCTATGACATGGGACCGCCGGCTTTACTTCCCCTCCGAAGGAAGGCATACTGAGGGATTTTTAACGCTCTTAAAAAATCCGACAGTTTCGGCCGGATTTCCCGCTATCTTGGGCATAGAAGCTCAGCATGTTACAATCTCTACTTAGTATAATACAAAGTTCCCGATTCTTGGATGTTACGGGTAAGCTCGAGAACCACTGGATGGATTTCGATGCGGTTTTCACCATTCTGTAAAGGATATTACGAAGAAGGTTTCTGTAGAAAATAATGTATTTATGATCAAAGGAAGTCAAGCAGTAACGATTTCAGTGGAAAAGTCGAAAATAACCTGCCGTCCGTGCACTTTTTAAGCTTACGCTGGGCAAATCGTTAAAAATATCAATATACTTTTAGTGTAAGAATTGTTCACCTTGAAAAGTTCTACAAAAAAGTCTGTGAGAGCACATCTCTATCTTCAATACATCACCCACTATAAGTGTTTTTATTCTTTCATTTCTTCCAACAGTCTCCATTCAATTACTGATGCGACAGTTTACGAGTTAGCTAGGGGCAAGCCTATCACCCCAGTTACAGCCTAGCTAGTGGGCGAGTGGGGGATTTGTGTTTCATGCACCTCGCCATTCTTAAATTACGTCTGACAAGAATTCATTGCACATGCATCTCCATGATAATATAATTAATAGTCCAATCAGTGATATTAACCATCATGCCGAGACGTAAAACGGATATAGGTCGTAGCTCATTGACGTCGAAAAAAAGCGCTTATCACGTAATGTATTCTCAATTGTTCCCGGGCGAAGCCGGGGTGGGTTGCTAGTTCTATTGTAGAATACTCTATCGACATTATCAAGTTTGTAAAAATCATTACTAGATCTTGTATATTAATCTCAGTAAGGCATATAATGTCCCAGTTTTTAAACATGGATGCAAATGATGTTGATTTGTTGTCAGTTATAATTTCCTATTTAACGAAATCTTGAAATACCTGCTAGCCTATGGTTTTCCATAGTCGGATGTGTCATGTTTCTGTGTAAGTATTTAGAGCATTTTACTGAAATACTCTGTTCTAGATAATATTCTCAGTAGCCAACTCCAGATTCGTCATATCTCTATGTAGAGCATTTCGCAATTTATTATCCCACACATATTTCCATCCATGTTTTCTTGCTGCCCGTTTAGCCCTCCATAAAGTTGTCGGTAGTACGTGGTGAGGTTTTCATTGATGTAAATTATTGTGGACTCATTGCAAATTGTTTTTCTTTTCCTTTGAATTGGGGTGCGAAAATGGTCGTTGATATTAACATACTGTTGTCAATTCCGAAGTTCTCCAAACTTTTATGTATTAACGTCTCCCAGTTTTCAGGTTTTTTATTCGACACTTCGCAAATGTTGATATACCAATTATTTCGTTCCATTGGCTTATTGTGATAACTCTTTTTTTCTGAGTCCAATTTCAACTGTGATTCATCGGTTGTGAGTTTTTCTTTACTATTTCCGCATTTTCTCCCGTTTCGAAAATATGAATAACATATTTCTCAGAAGTAAACTCTACACTCCGGCCACTTCCACGCACCAGTTAAGTTATTAGATTTCTTTCCTTATTCTAAAAAACTTTCTTTAATGTAATTATTAGAAGTGTCGTCCTCATTTTCACTTTCATGTCTTCTGTTGTACTGATCCTGGTGTTTCTAGCAACTTAGGCTATACCCTCAGATGTCTGTAGGGTTGGTCGAGCCTTTCGCGTATCATTTATTATCGCCGTGTGGTCTGATTCACTGTTTCGTCCTTCCAGGGTGAGTTCTTGGTTTTCTGCAACTTTTTTGCTCATCAAAACTCGGGTCGGTTTTAAAATTATGAATCCCTTATCTTATACGTCTATCCTAAAACCACATAGTTCTTTAAGCAGGCTAAGTATAACACAAGTACTTCAGGTAAGAAGTAAAATACTTACTTTTCTTCCTTTGCATAATTCCCACATTAATTACAACATATTATTTTCCTTCCAGTATGCAGTGCCAATATCTGACTCTTATGCTATATGCACACCATAATCAAGATACCATTTAAGTTTAATATGGCGGATGAGCCACCAGATAGTCTGGTTACTCGAGAAAGTAAAGAAGTTTGTAGTTTTACGTGACCGTCAATCTCGCCATCATGATCCACGGGACCTCCTCTTTAAGTGGAATCCGAACCACAGGGCATGGCATTTCACTTTGGAAATCTCACATGCATTGACCGGGAAACGAATCCGGTCCGCCGTGGTGAGAGACCAACCGCTTCACCGTTGCGCCACCACGCCCTCAGTTAGTTGGGAAAGTAAGGTACTTTATATTAAAGACATCATCTACCATTGTTCGTGGTAATTTCTTAGTTACATATTGAATCAAAAATGTTTTATCTTACACTAAATGTATGAAACTTAAAACTATGTCTTGCACATAATCTCTTAAAGAACTATATCTACAAATTTCATTCATATTGCTCAATCTAACTCGGAGTTAACGATGTTAATAATTTGCATGTTCAATATGGCGGTTGCGCATAATATTCGAACTGCATGTATTGTGAGGATCAGCGATTTTATTTATTTATTTAAGCTATTTACCGTGCATTTCCACACATGTATCTAGTTTAGTGACAATTGGTCAATAACAATTACAATTTCAATTAAATACGTGTCCAATTACAAAATGCTCTTTTTCTTTTTAATGATATTTCTTCTCACATTCCATTGCCCTTGCGTTAAAGTGCGATAGCTAGTAGAGTTATGTACCGGTAGATGAAGATTCTTACGGTGGATTATTGTACAAACTTTCACTTCGATCGCTTGAATAGGGCACAAGAAAAACAAACATAATTTTAAAATTTTGCACAGCCACCACCTTGAAATTCTCATAACAACTGAATTACATTAGACGCCAATATTAATCTCTAAATATGTATCGGGGGCGTGGTGGCTCAGCGGTCTAGCTGTATGCCTCTCACCAAGGCGGTCCGGGTTCGATTCCCGGTCAATGCATGTGAGATTTTCGAAGTGAAATGCCATGTCCTGTGGTTCGGATTCCACGTAAAAAGGAGGTCCCGTGGCTCCTAATCACAAGATTCACGGTCACGTAAAACTACAATCTTCCTTAAATATGTATCGTGCCAAGATTCACTGCACTCAGATAATTAACCCTTTAAAGCGCAAAACTATTTTTTACTGTTATGTGTTTCTACATTTTAATTTGATAATTAAAATTATAAATAATGTTATTTTTTGTTTTCCTAATTTTAATGTTTATCATTTATTTTTAATTTTCAATTTATGTTTTTATAGATTTAATTTTGATATTTTAATGAATTAACTAATTTCGAAATCTTTTTTACAATTATTTTCATATTTTTATAGTTATGTTTATTATTTTACTTTTTAATTTCTTTTATTACTGTAATTTTATTTTTATGGTTTATATTTCTCTATTTATATTTTATTTTTACACATTAATTGTTAATGTTTTTAGTTTTTAATTCTTTTCAATTTTATCCTACACATTACGTCAAGTAGATACGTATATAATATTTGATTTTAGATATACTAGCACTTCGGCATGAAAATTCTCCGAAATTTGACTGAAAGATTCAACTATCAGCATCTTTGAAAGCATAAACTGTCCTTATGACAAGTGGTTAATATAGAGACCACTATCCCATAAAGGGTTAAGTCATCAAAAGGCATTCAAATATTTGAACTTTGCATGGCCACCCTCCTCTTAGAGAGATTACCAATTCTTATAGGAAATGTTGCGATTTTCAAGGCGGTTGGCATGTTAAAACGGTCAAGTTGCAGAATATGTCCTCTACTACCTGATGAGTAAGTTTTGAGTTTGAGCCATTTAGGCGATCTACTACCCAACCAAAGTTTCATTTTGCACTGTCATCTGGTGGAGAAACCGAAACTGAGGATTAATTAAATTCATGGGGAACCACCTCGTGGTTTAGTGGCTAGCATTCTTAGTTGTCGCCCCGGAGGTCTAGGTTCGATTCCCGGCTCTGCCAAGAAATGTTAATTCTGGTGTGAGGGCTGGAACGTGGTACACTCAGCCTCATGAGGCAAAACTGGATTCCCATCTGAGCCATCTTGGAAGTGGTTTTCCGTGGTTTCCCACACATACTCCAGGCAAATACCGGGATGGTTCTTAAATTAAGGCCACGGCACCTCTTCCCAACCATCACCTGAATTACAAATACACACACTAATACAGTCATCACAATGAGACAGGATATCAGACAAATGCGACACACCCACCCAAGTAACGGGGCTACATGACCACGATGTCGCAAAGCCCCTAAATCAATCAACTGTCACGTAAAAATAACTGCATTGATTTTCATGAAATATTTAGGGAAGCTGTATCATTGCCGGTCCACCGATTAAGCTCCAAGCATATTGTTACTGTTATTTTTAGCTTACTTTCTCTTTTTGCAACAACAACAACAACAACAACAACAAAGTAGGCTATATTTATTAGATCTACACGGGCCAAAAGATCGTGTGTCTTTCCCCCCCCCCCCCATGACGAATCCAAAGTGAACCAAATTTGGTACAGAGGTAGCACTAGCAAACGACACCTCAGTGTCATGTTTTATATCGCCACCATCTTGACAAAAACGGAATAGCGGCCACCCAAATCTTCAAAGCTTAAATCAAATTACCACTAACCTAATCATCTGATCTCGACCAAATTTTCCAACATCATACTTTAACCATCAAACTGCCACTAGAATAAATCAACAAGAAGTGAGGTATGAGAATATTGCTGTATCCACGCAGTCATCCACAGTCCAAAGACAGTCGTAAGATTAAACATAACTGTCAGAGAGTATGTATTAGTGAGAATGATGACGCTGATATTCCAACAATTGAGCACAGAGTTAGTTATTGTCGTTTTAAGGGGCGGAACTACAAGGTCATCTGCCCCTTAGAGAATAGAATCAGATTTAACCAAGTATCAGCACTGGTCATACGTCTTAAAGACTCCCAACTTGGAGGTTCGTGATTTAAATCCAAGCAGGTTCAATATTTTTTACTTGATTATTTTTGTATTTATCGATTTATGACTACCGGTACTCACATGTTATATATATATATATATATTTTTTTTTTTAGCGTACGGCTTTTAGTTCCGGGAGTGTCCGAGGACATGTTTGTCTCGCCAGAATTTTTTGTAGCTGCTTCTATGCGGACACCCATGGGATGAGCTACACGTACCGTCGCGTGTGGAGTGTTGTCTGGGGAGGAAAGTGTGAATGCAAGGACGAGGAATTGGGAGGTAGCGGCTGTGGCCTATAGTTAGGGACCAACCCCAGCCAGCATTTGCCTGGGAGGAAGATGGGAAACCACAGAAGACCATCTTCAAGGTTGTCAGTGGGGGGATTCGAACCTCCTTGCCTCCGGATGTGAACGACTGCCTGCAGCCACGCCGTAACGACCACGGCTAACTCACCCGGTACATGTTATAATGTTAAGCATATATAGTGTGTATTTGCAATCGAAAATATTATATATAGCCTAGGTACTTATAACACCAAATATTTCAACACTCTACAGCGATTAAAATTCGTAGAGTTTGTGATTGTTGTTATTATTATTATTATTATTATTATTGTTGTTGATTCTTGAGGGGCTTTGCGGCATCATGGTTATGTAGCCCCGTGTACTTGGGTGTGTGTAGAATTTGTCTGATAGCCTGTGTCACTGTGATGTCTGAACTAGTGTGTGTAGCCTACTTGTAAATGAGAAGGATTTGTGTACGAATCTGTCCTTGATCCGCGGTAGAGTTTGTTGTTTTTGTTGTTGTTGTTGTTGTTGTTGATTCTTTAGGGGCTATGCGGCATCGTGGTCATGTAGCCCCGTCTACTTGGGTATGTGTAGAATTTGTCTGATAACCTGTGTCACTGTGATGTCTGAACTAGTGTGTGTACTTGTAAATGAGGAAGGATTTGTGTAGGAAGCTGTCCTTGATTCGCGGTAGAGTCTGTTGTTGATTCTTTAGGGTTTTTGCGGTATCGTGGTTATGTAGCCCCATGTACTTGGGTGTGTGTAGAAGTTATCTGATAACCTGTGTCACTGTGATATCTGTACAAGTGTGTGTACTTTTAGACGAGGAAGGATTTGGGTAGGAAGCTGTTGCTGTTGTTGTTGTTGTTGTTGTTTCATTTGAGAGGTTTGGACATCATAGTCATTTAGCCCGTGTACTTGGGTGTCTGTTGAATTTTGTCTGATAGCCTGTGTTATTGTGATGGCTGTATTAGTGTGTGTATTTATATTTCAGGTGAGGATTCAATCAATCAACGTACGAGTATAATATCGTATAATATCCGTTTAGCACGTTGTATTTCACAAGCTAGTACAGTCAACATTCAATTATACTCCTTGAAATGACAAAGAGTTATAACTATACCCATGCATATAGGAGAAAGTAGGCTAAATGTTCTTTACTGAACCTCTTGTTTAGTTATAGGCTTGATTCATCGTCGTCTTCTGTCGCGTGTACATATTAAACTGCTAATAATTTCACAATACACTTTTCTTTCTTTTTATATTAGACTGTATTCTCAATAGCACATTATACTGTACAGAAATGTTCGCAAGTTTTTATACTACTTTACGTTTATCTGCACTGTATTTATTATCATACGTATCTCATAACTTCTAAATGGTAAATCTTAAGTCAAGCCGGGAGTCCAAGTAGGTCCTGGTATGAGTACGCCCGCATCTTGAGATATATCATTTTCAAATTATTGGACGGAGACCCTTCTCTATCACACATACTGTAACTCGTAATTCAGTACGCTTTCGTAAGTTATAACAAAAGCAGTCTGCAATGAAGAACTCTAGAACAGAATTTAAACCACTTCATTTATGCTTCACATTTCCTTTTCAACGGTGAAATTCCTCTTCGCCTCCGCACCTCTCAAGTGCAGTTCAAAAGTTTAATCAACTTTAGAACGCACTACAAATCGCAGCCCACTAAACAAGAGCTAGCTCATCGCCATATCCGCTCGGAAATGCGGGATGAAGGCTAGAATGCGACAATTCAGCTGGTAGGCAGTTCGTATTTCATTACCGGCCTGGCCAAAGCAATTTGTGCTTGCCGCACAGGATCGATGCTGCCAACTTTTGACCTGGTCACACTCTTGATTGAATTGGATAATTTTGTCCTTTTCTTCTGGATCGAACACCACGATCCATCTTCCTAGGGAGATTCCCCTCCATATCAGTCTGGACAAAGAAATGATTCCAATCTACAAATAAATGACAGCATACTCTAAGAAACTGTACAATGTCGCCAATCATCAAAGAGGCCTGGATACACATCACATGTGGTTTTTCATTCGGTACCTTTTCATATTTCTACCGCAAACCTAAGACAAGTATATTTACAACATAATTATTCTGATTCACTCACTCTTAAGTTTATATCTATTTGCCATTGGCAAAACTTTCTTAGATTTATCTCAATTATTTGGGCTTAATATTATTCAGGGTACCATGTGGGCTACATCAGGCACCTCCCAATCCTCCGGTTGCAACGAAAATAAAGAAAACAACCAAATCTGAACACTCGAAAAAAGAGGTTGTTGATAAGAAAAGGGAATGGCCAACTACGACAGAAAAATTGAAGTCACCCTTACCCTCGGAAGCTCTTAATCTGTGCGTTAGAAGAGACAAATGATGACCAAAGGAGGTTGAGAGGAAATATGGTAAAATTACAATTAAGGGAAAAATAAATAATTAATTAATAATTCAATCAATACAATTCAGTGAAAGCAATGCCCGATTCTATTGGCGCCTCGTGATCAACAACTCACGTAGGCCTATGTGAAATTTTGGTGGACTCGCAGTGCCAGAACAGGATAATCAAAACTGCATAACTCCCTCATGTATTATAGATACATTTTATGAAACGTTTGACATTCTCTGGGGGTTGGCAGTAGGATGCTGCCGAGTACCGAGTTCATGGCTATATAGTGGTGTATGTGTGTGTGACAATGGAAGGCGCCTGGTTGTGCTCCCACCCCATGTTCAGTCGCGTCGCATAGTGTTTATGGACAGTGCTAGGAACCACGCCCTGACCACGTACATATTGACGGCCACCCTCAGACATCGCGCCAATTAACACTGAACACCCATCGCCACGTTCCATCGAGCCATGAAGATTACAAACAACGTATAATTAAACTACTGGAATTCGAAAGACGTTGATAAGTTAATTAATAATCGAGTACACAATACACCGGGACTATTCTTCTCCCTCGACACTCACGCCCAACTTACAGCGGTCATTTCAGACACACCACAATGGACCAATGCAGCCACATTCAAACACGATGTTCAGGAAAGAACATGTAGCCTACTTTATACTTATTATCTCTTGGTCACTAACTTTCGTTGTAATTCCACTATTGCATCCTGAGGAATCGATTTTAACGTTGGAATAATAAGGAACGTCCACCATCATTAATGTACGGAGCCGCTGATCTTACGCCTTTTGAAAACAAAGCCACTATTGGGAGACTACCTGCTGGATACTCATCAGCCCCGTGTACTTGGGAAAGTGTTGAATTAATCTGATAACGTGTGTTTCTGTAATGACTGGAACAGTGTGTGTAGCTGAAATCTAATCATTAGGGTTGGGCATAAGCTAGGTGCTTTGGGACTTGACATACGGTACAATTCAGACATTTTCCTGGGGGGAGTAAGAAAAAAACTGGGAAAAACAACACTCGGGATTCGAACCTCAGATCTCCGGTCTCGCTACAGCTCTCTCTCTCTCTCTCTCTCGTGGTCGTAATGAGCGATTTAACGTGCACGGCTACAGCTCGGGGGTTTATACCATTCTATCTTGTTGCTAGTTTTCATTACTGTTGCTCAAAATATTGAGAGATGTATTCTTATATTCTATAATTTCAAGATTGTCGATGGGCGCTATATTCCGCAATGGTACTCTAATGATTAATGATAGCGAGATCTACCTTAGACGATAGTCCATTGTTACCCAATTTCGTGTTTATTGCACAATTATATCTTGGGTTATTGATATTAATCTTTTGATGGCACGCCCAGCCACCATCTTGACTGTATTGAGATGCCATTCTTTAATCTTGATCATACAAAGCCAGCTACTGTAGTTATACATTGCTATCCTATTACTAATATTAATTTATTATTGAAAGCTGTAACATATTGAGTTATAAGTTTTTATATTCTATAATTTCAAGATGGCCTCTGCACTTAATATTTACTCTGATAAAGTCATTAGTCTATATAAAATTATTTGACGCCAGTTACTGTGCCATTGCTTTACGGATGCATGAATTACAGATTATAATTCTTGAATGCTTCACACGGTCGCCATCTTCAAATTATAGCCTACTAGCAGTAGTGCCCGGCTCCTCCCGGTGGGTTTATATGTTTTATGGATGATAATGAATACTACTACAGAACTGGCCCATTATACATAAACTAACAGAAAAAAACAAATGAAAAATATAACTTTTTGTGGTGGTAGTGGGGATGATACGTAGTACGGTATAATGGACAAACATTCACGTCATTTTCCCGTAATGATAATGATAATAATGAATAGGGAAACGGCTATTTACTAACTACAGTACTGACACAATGCAATTTACAAACGAATGGAAAAATATGATTAGAAAGAGGAGTAAGTGAAATAAAAAACACCTGCTAGGGCCTATATCTCATTGGCTGTTAGAAAAGTAGAGACCAATAGTGTAGTCTGTTGTCGCATAGCACTGTAGGAAAATAATCAGAGCACTTTGGAAAACATTAGCTGGCCCGAGCTCCTGAGGTAACAACAGTATCATTTAGCGCCACATAGCGCTGAAGGATAAGGCTCGGAATAAATGAAAGTAAATTTGAAAGCACCAGCGTTTATTGCAGCTGATCTACACCTCAATGTACTGCACCAACACCATCGCACTTATACAGAGGCATAATATATTCATGATGATAACTTTTTCAGGGGTCTAAGAAATATTTTTGTACTAATTACTCGCCGTGACTGCAATTTATAAGCAGCGCAAGATGCAACACTATTTTCGCAATTCTGCACCAGAACACGGGTAGGGGCGGCGTGATGCAGCCCGCTTTGTCAGTCAACAATACACTTATTAAAATATTCTCACAGTTACATTACTACGTACATCAATGGTTCTAGGGCCTTAAAACGTGTTTCTCAAGTTCCTTTTGTCTGTTATTCTAAATATAGAGAATGGAGAGGGTTATCCAAATATCAATTGGACATTGTTACCAGCAGGGCTTCAAACGGTATGTAAAATTCGTTGTAATTAGTTGAAACGGTTTAGATCTGTGCCAAAGGACCTAAATGCAGGAAATGGAGTGGCCTGTCCGAAATTTCAAGTAGACATTGTTACTCGTCGGGTTCCAAAGGGTAAATACATGAAGTTTGGTTCAGATCGGTGAAACGGTGTAGAATTGTGCCAAAGGGCCTAAATGCAGGGAATGGAGTGGTCTGTCCGAAATTTCATGTAGACAGTCTTACTCTCAGGGTTAAAATAGTAAGTATACAAATTTTGGTTCAGATCGGTGAAACGGTGTAGATATGTATAAATAACAGACAGACAAACCAACATTGGGTTTTATATAACACTAGCTGTTACCCACAGCTTCGCCCGCAATAACATTTGGAATCCCGTTATTACATTAGTTATATACATTTTTCCTGTAGTGGAAGATAATGACGGCAACATGGAGCGTTGAAATTGGAAATCGGGTGCAATATACGACGGGGAAAGACGACCATTTACCAATATCTGACAAACGGCTGACAGCTTTACTCATTGCGTCCTTCAGGTGCACATATTCCTAACTTGTCAACTTTTTCTGATTGATGCGAATACAAAGTAGTCTCTCTGTCTCAATCTTTGCATTCATATCAACCTGAAACTGATTGAGAAGATTACGAAATAAGATAAGATAAAAATTATCACCCTCAAGCTCAAATATTCCGAAACTGTAAAAGTTAGCGGCAGACACGGCCTTCTTCAAAGGTACTCGAGTGCTGTTGTGACGTTGAAGGATATTTACCTAACGTAATAAAACAAATCTCTACTTAAAAATACCTGATAAATGGAATAGACCTAGCTTAACTTAACAAAATTAACGTTTGTAGAGGTAATTATATTTTACCAAAGCCTACTTCTCATTATAACTATGTATTCTTCTTCTTCTTCTTCTTCTTCTTCTTCTTCTTCTTCTTCTTCTTCTTCTTCTTCTTCATTTCACCCTTTCCAGCTGACACTGTGTGGGGGCAAATATGGTTCCTCTCCACTTTGTTCTGCCGTTCCACCATTCCTCTTCCGACACGGTGTTCCAATCCAGGTTCCGTTTTCTAATGCTATTCTCCACCGAGTCCATCCAAGGCATTCTTGGTCTTCCTCGTCCTCTCTTACCTGTCATCCGTCGTTCCAGTGCTCGTCTTGGTAGCCTTACTTATTTCATCCATTTGACATGTCCAAACCATCTCAAACTGTTTTGCTCCAGTTTGTCATTTAGTTTCTGTACTCCCAGTTATTTCCGTATATCTTCATTTCTCACTCTGTCTCTCCTCGTTTTCTGTACCATACTTCTCAGGAATCTCATCTCAGCTGCCTGTACTCTGTTCTCTAACTATGTACTACCATGAAATGATGAAAAACGCCGAACCTAATCCAATAAACAAAGGAACTCTACAGTTACGTCAAATAAAGGCTAATATATAATGCAATATGATGATTATAAAGTGATGGTGAAAGTATAAAGAACAAACAGAAATTACATAGAAGTACTGTTTGAACAGAGAGAGAGTGGGTAAAGGTCGGGAGCGCAGACAACAATGACGTGCGCGTTATGAAAGTAAGCTCACTGCCTGCAAAGACTGGTAGGGGCCATGTATGCAGCCCGCATTGCTTCATATAATCGCGATTTTCGCGGTTTGACCATGATCCCAAGTGAATTTTTCGAAAACCTTTCTTAGCGAGCACCTACGGTCCCTGAGGAAACTGCATACCAAATTTCATTCCAATCCGTTCGGTAGTTTCTGAGATTTCGTGATGAATGAATGAGTGAGTGAGTGAGTGAGTGGTATTTGACAAATATATACACACATCAAAAAAAGTTTTGCATCACCTCGGTTCCCAGATCTCCGGCATATAGACGTTGACTGTGTATATTGTATCAAAGATACAGTCCCTTTGACTGTTCATAGATGTCACTAAAACTGCTCAAAGATGTAAACAACCATGCATGAGCAGGGCCTATTAGACGGAGGGGGTACGACAGCCGATCAGTTCCAGTCATTCCACCAGGACGAAGGTACGCTGCTCATGTTGTCTGTAGTTCTACCATGCCTAGAAGGTCAATACCGCAGTTCGATCGCGTCCGCATTGTTACTTTGTGTCAAGAAGGGCTCTCAACAAGGGAAGTTTCCAGGCGTCTCAGAGTGAACCAAAGCGATGTTGTTCGGACATGGAGGAGGTACAGAGATACAGGAACTGTCGATGACAGGCCTCGCTCAGGCCGCCCAAGGGCTACTACTGTAGTGGATGACCGCTACTTACGGATTGCCGCTCGGAGGAACCCTGACAGCAATGCCACCATGTTGAATAATGCGTTTCGTTCAGCCACAGGACGTCGTGTTTCAACTCAAACTGTGCGCAATAGGCTGCATGATGCGCAACTT
Organism: Meconema thalassinum; assembly: GCA_946902985.2. Lineage (NCBI taxonomy): Eukaryota > Metazoa > Arthropoda > Insecta > Orthoptera > Tettigoniidae > Meconema > Meconema thalassinum. Next base: position 1,288,237,558 of record OX336388.2, on the reverse strand, counting down.
CACTCCCGACGTCCATGGCGAGGTCCAGCTTTGCAACCCCGACACCATGCAGCGCGGTACAGATGGGCCCAACAACATGCTGAATGGACCCCACAGAATTGGCATCACGTTCTCTTCACCGATGAGTGTCGCATATGCCTTCAACCAGACAATCATCGGAGACGTGTTTGGAGGCACCCTGGTCAGGCTGAACGTCTTAGACACACTGTCCAGCGAGTGCAGCAAGGTGGTGGTTCCCTGATGTTTTGGGGTGGCATTATGTGGGGCCGACGTACGCCACTGGTGGTCATGGAAGGCTCCGAAACGGCTTTACGATACCTGAATGACATCCTCCGACCCATAGTGCACCCATATCGGCAGAATATTGGAGAGGCATTTGTCTTCATGGACGACAATTCTCGACCTCATCGTGCACATCTTGTGAATGCGTTCCTTCAAGATAACGACATCGCTCGACTACAGTGGCCAGCATGTTCGCCAGACATGAACCCTATCGAACATGCCTGGGATATGTTGAAAAGGGCTGTTTATGGACGTCTTGACCCACCAACCACTCTGAGAGATTTACGCCGAATTGTCGTTGAGGAGTGGGACAATTTGGACCAACAGTGTCTTGATGAACTTGTGGATAGTATGCCACGACGAATACAGGCATGCATCAATGCAAGAGGACGTGCTACTGGTGGGTATTAGAGGTAGTGGTGTGTACTGCAATCTGGACCACAAATGCTGAAAGTCTAGCTGTATGATGGTACAACATGCAATGTGTGGGTCTCATGAGCAATAAAACTAGCTGAAATGTTGTTTGTGTTGATCTCTATTCCCTTTGTATTTAAAGGTTCCGGAACTCTTGGAACCGAGGTAATGCAAAACTTTTTTTGATGTGTGTAGTACTAGCTGTTACCCGCGGCTTCGCCCGCATTAACATTTGGAATCCCGTTATAACATTAGTTATATAGATAGATAAGCATGGGTCCTAGTGGAAAATAATTCTATCACCTGAAACCAAAAATGCATGGGACGAAAAAAAAACCATCAAAATATCATGTTGGTTTCGGACCCTAAAAGACGTGAAAAATATAATAACAGTATTAAAAAGAACTATTTTTTGAAATTTCATTCGAATCAATTTTTATGTCATTCCGGGGACTTAGAAAATTCCGGCCAAAAATACAAAATCATTAATAACTCCGTAAGTATTCGTCGTATGATGAAATAGCAAGAGACAAAAAAGATGTAATGTGTTATTGTCTACAACATAGGCCATGTATAATTTTACACTGAGACATATTACGTCCCCCCCCCCCCCTACAACATAAGTCTAACCCCTTAACACTCCTTTAGAACCTGAATATCCAAAAATCCTTTCTTAGTGGGCGTTTGCGGCCCTTGAGGAAGCTGGATACCAAATTTCATTCCAATCCGTTCGGTGGTTTCTGAGATTTCGTGATGAATGAATGAGTCAGTGGTATTTGAGCTTTATATAGTAGATAAGCATCGGTCCTAGTGGAAAATAATGCTATCACCTGAAACCAAAACTGCATGGAACGAAAAAAAAACATCAAAATATCATGTTGGTTTCGGACCCTAAAAGACGTGAAAAATATAATAAATGTATTAAAAAGAACTATTTTTGGAAATTTCATTCGAATCAATTTTTATGTCATTCCTGGGACTTAGAAAATTCCGGCCAAAAATACAAAATCATTAATAACTCCGTAAGTATTCGTCGTATGAAATAGCAAGAGACAAAAAAGATGTAATGTGTTATTGTCTACAACATAGGCCATGTATAATTTTACACTGAGACATATTACGTCCCCCCCCCCCCTCCCCCATAAGTCTACCCCCTTAACACCCCTTTAGAACCTGAATATCCAAAAATCCTTTCTTAGTGGGCGTTTGCGGCCCTTGAGGAAGCTGGATACCAAATTTCATTCCAATCCGTTCGGTGGTTTCTGAGATTTCGTGATGAATGAATGAGTCAGTGAGTGAGTGAGTGAGTGGTATTTGAGCTTTATATAGTAGATAGATAAGCATGGGCCCTAGTGGAAAATAATTCTATCACCTGAAACCAAAAATGCATTGGACGAAAAAAACATCAAAATATCATGTTGGTTTCGGACCCTAAAAGACGTGAAAAATATAATAAAAGTATTAAAAAAAACTATTTTCGAAATTTCATTCGAATCAATTTTTATGTCATTCCTGGGACTTAGAAAATTCCGGCCAAAAAGTACAAAATCATTAATAACTCCCTAAGTATTCTTCGTATGATGAAATAGCAAGAGACAAAAAAGATGTAATGTGTTATTGTCTACAACATAGGCCATGTATAATTTTACACTCAGACATATTACGTCGCCCCCCCCCCCCCATAATTTCACCCCTCCCCATAGGCCCCTTAAATTAGATTTATGAAAAAACGGTCAAACACCTATTTACTTATTTTTTATGCTGATTTTTTCCCGCTGAGTTCCAAACTCCTGGCCTATGTCGTTTAAGGGATACACGCTCCGTTAGGAATCCTTCAACCCCCACTTTTCACCCCTTTCACCTCATAATATACACCACATCGAAAAACCCTCACACACGTGTCTTCTTTTTTTTAATGATGAGTTTATATGCCGAGTATCACATCCCCCAATGAAACCAATCGGGAGATATTGCTATTCAATTAAATGCAGGTCTGCCCCCTTAACACCCCTTTAGAACCTGAATATCCAAAAATCCTTTCTTAGTGGGCGTTTGCGGCCCTTGAGGAAGCTGCATACCAAATTTCATTCCAATCCGTTCGGTGGTTTCTGAGATTTCGTGATGAATGAATCAGTCAGTGAGTGAGTGGTATTTGAGCTTTATATAGTAGATAGATGAAATTTATGAAAAAACGGTCGGAGGGCGTTTGCAGCCTTTGAGGAAGTTGCATACCAAATGTCATTCCATTTTGGATGGGCGACGATGAGCGAGTGAGTCAGGACATTTTCTTTCAATTTCCTTTTTTCAGAATTTCACCCCTCCCCATGAACCCCTTAAATTTGAATTATGAAAAAAAAATCGTCGAACCGCTATTTACTTATTTTTAAGCAGTTTTTCCCCCTGAGTTTGATGAGTGAGTCAGTCAGTCAATCAGTTAGGACACTTTCTTTGCTGTTTTTTTTTCCAGAATTTCTCCCCTCCCCATGGGCCCCTTAAATTGGATTTATGAAAAAAAAAGGTCAAACACCTATTTACTTATTTTTATACTGATTTTTTTTCCGCTGAGTTTCAATCCCCTCGCCTATGTCGTTTAAGAGATACGCGCTCCGTTAGGATTCCTTCAACCCCCACTTTTCACCCCTTTCACCTCATAATATACACCACATCGAAAAACCCTCAGACATGTGTCTTCTTATTTTTAATTATGAGTTTATATGCCGAGTATCACATCCCCCAATGAAACCAATCGGGAGATATTGTTATTCAATGAAATGCAGGTCTACCCCCTTAACACCCCTTTAGAACCTGAATATCCAAAAATCCCTTCTTAGTGGGCGTTTGCGGCCCTTGCGGAAGCTGCATACCAAATTTCATTCCAATCCGTTCGGTGGTTTCTGAGATTTCATGATGAATGAATGAGTCAGTCAGTGAGTGAGTGAGTGGTATTTGAGCTTTATATAGTAGATAGATTTACACATGTTAGTGCAACAATCACAATAACGCAGGTTATCCCAAAAATTCTACACACACACCCATGTATACGGGGCAACATGACCACGATGTCTAAGCCCTGCAAATGAAATATTAACTGTGGATACGATAGGATAGAGAATGCTACAGTCCAATAAATCCGTGAGCAACACTGAAAAATGGCTTCAAATGCCATATCCTATTTCCAATCTACACATGCTAGTACAACAATCACAAAAACGCAGGTTATCACAAACATTCTACACACACCCATGTACACGGGGCAACATGACCACGATGTCTAAGCCCCGCAAATGAAATAACAACTGTCTACACATGAAAACTGCAAAATAGTGATAGGAGAATGAAGGAATGTTTGCCACTATGTTTCTCTCACAGGATAGCATTACATTACATTTTGCTAATATGCTGATTTACTGTGCATACGATAGCAAGGAGATGTCAATCGGTTAGTTTTCTAATGTGTCCTTTAGCAAATTTTACCGGACTATCATGATACAGAGTAAATCGTTGTTGCCTAGTGACAACCTGTCCATCAATGGTGCGGCGATGACTATCATAAATAGTGCTAGTCCTTGTCGCCTAGCGACAATATGTCCGTCAAGTTATTATAAAGTGATTGTCTTTGTACTCTGAAATCTTGTATTGATTATATTGCCAAACGATAAATAAATAAATATAATAATAATAATAATAATAATAATAATAATAATAATAATAATAATAATAATAATAATGGAGGGGTATGTCCGAAATTTCAAGCAGACGGTGTTACTCGTCGGGTTCCAAAGGGTAAGTATGTAAAATTTGGTTCAGATCGGTGAAACGGTGTAGATTTGTGAAAAAGGGCCTAAATGCAGGGAATGGAGTGGTCTGTCCGAAATTTAAATTAGATAGTGTTACCCGCTGGGTTCCAAAGGGTAAGTATACAAATTTGGTTCAGATCGGTGAAACGGTGTAGATTTGTATAAATAACAGACAAACAGACAAACCAACATTGAGTTTTATATATATCTGCTGACCTTGTAAATTAGGTTTCTAACAAATTCCTTAGAATGGTTCACTTTTACGAAAATTAGTAGGTGATCAGATGGTTAGTGGACTCGATAGGCATTATTGGCCATTTTCCGTAACGCATACATTTTCTTGTTGCAAAATTTGAAAGTAGACTAAATAATGATATACTAGTTAACGAATAAAAAGGAAACTTGTGACGTACATGGCCCTTGACTTGGAGTACATAAGTCACAGAGCATCCATTTTTATGTGGAACCCGAATCACCAAACGTGACATATCATTTTCAATGTCTCACATTCACTGTCCAGGAATCGAACCCGGATTGCCCTGACAAGTAGCGTACAGTCGGATTATTCTGCTACCACGCCTTGTGATCAAATAACTGCGCATTCGTAAATTGAAATGCTCCCTTTCATTCTATTCATTGCGAAGTAATGTTAACACAAATAAGTAATTCTTTTATAAATAACTTCAAAGAGCTTTGAAAACAATAGTTAGTAATCTAAATCTTCAATTTTAAAACATAACGACATTGATGATGATTACTGTTGTTTTAAGATGCGGAACAGCGAAGTCATCTGTCATTAAAAACTACATTCAAAGTATACAGTAGTAGTAGCAGTAGTAGTAGTAGTAGTATGAATCGAACCCTCCTCTTCTGAGTGTACCCCGTTCCAGCCCTCAGACCAGAATTATATATCTTGGCAGAGCCGGGAATCGAACCCGTGGTGAGTCAAAAATGCTAGCCGCTACACCACCAAGCGTACAGAGAACAAACTTCGCATGAGAGAAGGTAAAGCCGAAACATATGCAGAAATAGGCCACAACAATTGCAAATAATTCAATTCATATCAAAATAGGTCTTGGGGCAGATGACCTTGCTATTCCGCCCCTTTAAGTCACAGTAACTAACTAACTAACTACAGTAACTAACTAACGAACTAAAATAAGTCTGATAATATTTATTCAACTTGAAAGTACTATTTTACTCATCGACATTTTGAACGACTCTTATAGCTACATATAGGTATGTCTACTGAACTAGAATGCATACGCCTAGATGACAAACGCTTGTTGTCATGGTAACCACCGCATATCTGTGTCGATTTTGTTTGTCCACGCTAAGACGGAGAGACCCCTTGCCCTACACCATATCCATATATACGAGATAGTAAGTTACATGTTTCTATATGAAGTCATATCTTCTTCACCTAATGGCTAGGGGCAGACGACCTCGCTGTTCTGCCTCTTAAAACAATAACAATACCATACAATAATCAACTAATGGCTCATGATCGCATGAATAACGATCACGTAAAACTACAAGCTTCCTTCCTTCCCTCCTTCCTTCCTTCCAACTAATTACATTAGAACTGTTAACAAGAAGTTCCGTGAAGAACTATACAGCCTACTTTTCATGCCAATGATTATTCTACAGTATATGAACCTATCTAGAATAATGACGAAATTAAGTTGGTAATATCGAAATATCTAATTAGTTCAAAATATACCTGGTATAATGTAGCCTAATAGAGCACTACAGTTGGCAGCCCTGGTGACTGAATATATTCTTAGTTCCACCTCTTAAGGTACAGAATACAAAATTTGGTTGAAGTCCAATGGACGTTACATGCAGTTAGACACTGGATCTATCAGCACGCGTAAAAGCATGTTGCCAACAATACCATGCGTGTGCTGGTCAGAAATAATCTGAATTATTATGATATCTTGTTGTGCCAATTTTGGATGAAATCCATTTGTTAGTATAGAAGTTACATGTATTTTAAAATTGGACATATCAGCAGGCATAGAATCATGTTGGCAGCACTGCCTTGTATTAATTACTCCAAATTAATCTAGAATGTCAGGTGCTATACGTGCGCAAAGTATAGAGCTGTTGGCTTGCATACTTTCTGATATATTGATATTAGGGTAAAAAGAATATAGACAGCATTTATTAACAGTTGGCAGCCCTGATTGCTCTTAACAATACTTATAGTCATATCTGTTATGGTACACATATCACATACGAAATTTGGTTGACATCCAACTGATAGTATAGAAGTTTCATGTATTTAAAAATTGGTACTATCAGCAGGCTTATAATCATGTTGGTAGAACTGACGTATATAAGTTACTCCAAATTAATCTAAAATGTCAGAATATACGTGTGCATAGTTTAAAGCTGCTGGCTTGCATACTTTCTGATATATTGGTATTTGGATAAAAAATAGAGAGAGCAATTATTAACAGTTGGCAGCCCTGGTGGCTCTTAAGAATACGCTCAGTCATATCTGTTTATGTACAGATATTACAAACAAAATTTGGTTGAAATCCAATTGATAGTGTAGAAGTTATATGCATTTAAACATTGGACTTATCAGAAGGCTTAAAATTATTTTGGCAACACTGTCATGGTTGGCCTCCTGGAAATTAAACTGAAATAGTATTATCTACATGTGTGCCAATTTTGGAATAGCTCCCATGCAAACCTTGCAAGATATCCAACATGGAGCTCAAATTTCTAGTGCGTTTTTTCAGCAGTTGGTAGCACTGACATCATTTTCAAATATGGACGTGAGCTATTCCGGTGCACATCTTTACTCATACTAAATTTGGTTTTGATTGCTGCAGCCGTTTATGAGTTGATAGGGGGGGGGGGGGACACACACACAGCCAGACAGACAGACAGAAGGACGGACAGACAGACACACATTTTCCCGGATCGATCTCATGTCTGCTTTTTCCTCATTTTTGCAAAATGTGAAAAGTAGGCTAAAAATAATAGAATTAAAATATGAGAGCTTGAACGATATTGAAGGTAATATTTTAGGTGATAATGTCATCAAAATAACTAATAAATAAATAAATAATAGTCTAGTTGTAGGAAAACTTAGGATAATAATAGTTTGTCAAAATAATAATAATAATAATAATAATAATAACAAGAAGTTCCGTGAAGAACTATACAGCCTACTTTTCATGCCACTGATTATTCTACAGAATATGAACCTATCTAGAATAATGACGAAATTAAGTTGCTAATATCGAAATTTCCAATTAGTTCGAAATACTGTATACCTGGCATAATGTATCCTAATAGAGCACTACAGTTGGCAGCCCTGATGACTGAATATATTCTTAGTTCCGTCTCTTAAGGTACAAAATACAAAATTTTGTTGAAGTCCAATGAATAGCATGCACGTTACATGCAGTTAAACATTGGATCTAACAGCGCGCGTAAAATCATGTTGGCAACAATGTCATGCATGTATTGGTCAGAAATAATCTGAAATAATATGATCTATTGTTGTGCCAATTTTGAATGAAATCCATTAGTTAGTATAGAAGTCACATGCATTTTAAAATTGGACCTATCAGCAGGCTTAGAATCATGTTGGCAGCACTGACGTATATTAGTTACTCCAAATTCGTCTAGAATGCCAGGTACTATACGTGTGCAAAGTTTAGAGCTATTGGCTTGCATACTTTCTGATATATTGATATTAGGGTAACAAAAATAGGGACAGCACATATTAACAGTTGGCAGCACTGGTTGCTCCTTAGAATACGCATAGTCATATCTGTTATGGTACACATAGCACATACGAAATTTGGTTGAAATCCAATGATAGTATGGAAGTTACATGTATTTAAAGTTGGACCTGTCAGCAGGCTTAGAATCATGTTGGTAGCACTGACGTATATAAGTTACTCCAAAATAATATAGAATGTCAGGTACTATACGTGTGCATAGTTTAAAGCTGTCGGCTTGCATACTTTCTGATATATTGGTATTTGGATTTAAAAAAAATAGGAGCATTTATTAACAGTTGGCAGCCCTGGTAGGTCTTAAGAATACGCTCAGTCATATCTGGTTATGTACACATACAACATACGAAATTTGGTTGAATTCCAATTGATAGTATAGAAGTTATATGCATTTAAAAATTGGACCTATCAGGAGGCTTATAATCATTTTGGCAACACTGCCATGTTTAGCCTCCTGGAAATTAAACTGAAATATTATGATCTGTACGCGTGCCAATTTTGAAATCGCTCCCATTCATACTTTCCAAGATATCCAACATGGAGCTCTTATTTCAATTGCGATTTTTTAGCAGTTGGTAGCACTGACATCATTTTCAAATATGGGCGTGAGATATTCAGGTATAGATCTTTACTCCTACCAAATTTTGTTTCGATTGCTGCAGCCGTTTAGGAGTTGATAGGGGGGGACACACACACAGCCAGACAGACAGACAGACAGACAGAAGGACAGACCGGCAGACAGACAGGCAGACAGACAGACAGACACACATTTGCCCGATCTCATAAGTCTACTTTTTCCTCATTTTTGCAAAATGTGAAAAGTAGGCTAATAATAATAATAATTCTGCAAATGGTGGTGAATTTGCTCTTCAACGAATTTCGTTACTACATAACAAAACAAAAACTTGAAAAGTAAAAGTAAATAGAAAAATTTATTGAATTATGCAGCTGTAGATGTGTGAAGTAGTGTTGAGAAATATTTCTTACTCTTTATACACCCTTCATTCCTTTCACTACTGTCTGTGTTAGGCTACATTTCAGAATGTCTTCAATTTTCTCTGGACTTCAAAGAAGAGGAGTAGAATAATCTATGAATGATAGTATAAATTAAAATTAATTTTGTGTGTGAAAGAAAGAAAGAAAGAAAGAAAGAAAGAAAGAATTTTCCAGGTGCCATTATCCAAGACGTGTGAACGAAACAAAATTTGAATGTATTTTCACGACCACAGCACAAACAACATCCACAATTTTCTAGACCCAGTGTTGTGAGGCAGGGAGTGTACCGGTGCGGGAGACTGGATGTGTGAACTATCAGTCCACGCCCGCCACGGAGATAGACCGATACCGGCCAATCCTCCTCCCATTCTGAGGAACACACCCTTCGGACAATACACGAAACATGGACCAGCACCACGCGATAACGTATTGCCCTGCTAAGACGCTACAACACGGAGAACAAAATCATGCATAAGCAGCGATTAGGGTAGCGCGTTTCCCATCTCTCCTTATTTACTGCCTAGTATCGCATTTGTTATACCAACAGGAGGAGATGTGAGGGCAAACGCCCAGCTTAACCAAGTGAATCTGTAACATACATCGTCGCATTCTCTTGGAGTAGAAACCACAGGAAACCACTTCCAGGATTGTTCTTATCAGTTTTGCCACACGAGGCTGAGTGTACCCCGTTTCAGCCCTCAGACCAGAATTACATTATTTGGCAGTGCCGGGAAACGAATCCGGACCTACAGGGCGAGAGCTAAACATGTTAGCCGCTACACCACGAGGTGGTAGCTAGATGTAAGCAAATCAAGCGTTGCTAAGGAGCTTTTCACTCTAACTAAATTTTATAAAATCAAAATCATCCCTATGAAAGACGGCCACAATTTTGGCAGCACCCACTACAAAAATGCAAATGTAAGATGCTGGTAGTGAATAGGCCTACTTCACTCATACAGAATTTCATGTAGGATAAGCCGTTGAGAAAGTAATAAGAGGTACAGACACACGCACAAATGAGGGCACATTTCGCCCCAAATTGATCTCACAAACTTAATCTACAACTTATATCGAGAAAAGTAGGAGAAGATGATGACGCTGATTGTGGCAACAGGCATATTTAAGAGGAGGAGACATTAAGAGGACAGTCTGACGGTTCATTCTGAGGCGAAGGTTAAATTCAGTGTTGTGTTTGGCGTTCATCTGTGGGTCATGTACTCAAATCAGCATCTGGCAGAGATGCACTTCATGTGGGGTAAGGTGGACGGAAATGCTGCGTTGGCTCGTCGTTTGTTCCAGGAGAGGTCAATGAGACAACAATGTGAGGTCTGTATTCAAGCAGGAGGTGGATATTTTGAACATCTTTTGTAATGACAATGACCTGCGGAAGAAAAACGTTCCGGTGAAGTTCAGTGTTGTGAAGGCCATAACTCGGAAATGAAGCATTTCCGGACACATGTTGTAATTAACTATTTTGATTGTCTACATACAACTAATACATACCTGAAATTATGCCCCGTATTTTTGAAACATCCTGTATATGAACAACCGTTGTTGTTGTTGTTGTTGTTGTTGTTGTTGTTGTTCCATTCAGGGGCTTGAACATCGTGGTTATCAGCTACGTGTACTTAGGTTTCTGTAAAATGTATCTGGTAGTTAGTTAGTTATTGTTGTTTTAAGGGGCGGAACGGCCATCTGGTAACCTGTAATATTATGGTGAATGCGGTAGGGCTTGTATAGGCAATTGAGGCTAGGAATTGGAAGGAAACAGCCATGCCCTTACTTTTTGAAACATTCATCTGGTGTAGAAGTGGGCAACACGAAATATCACTTATCTTATAGGATGATTGAGGTGGGAATCAAACCAACGCTCCACTGAGTTATCATCACGTGACTGAGTAGACCTCATTCAATCCCTCAAGACTAGAATGAATTTACTTTGCAGGGCCGGGACTCAAACCGGACCTCGGGTGCGACTGCCAAGAATGCTAACCACTACAGTACGAGGTGTTCGGCCATAAATAATACGCAATAAAGAATGTCCTTTACTTACGGAAGAGGAGAACAATGCCATTTGAGAAACGTAGGGTCACAGAGGAGAAAGGACGTAACTTGTAATATTAATATGGCAAATTGTGTGTGTTAGGTGTCAGTGTCGGGAGCACTCGCTACCTCCCTGTGTGTGTACAACATTACCATAAGACGTGGGTGTGTGATGGTAATCTAATTAACGAGCGTGTTCTCTTACCCTAACAGGTCTCGAACCCGCGACTTCCAACAGCTCCACGAGATGAAAAAGTATTACAAGCGATACGGTAGTCATTAACAATGGTAGCCCTCCGTGGAGGTACGGTTTGGGAAGTTTATTACGCCCCATAAAGGATGCTGGCCTATGTACAGTAGGTAATCAACCTCTACAAAGTGGTGTATAATGTGCGTATGGGTAAACATGTAACCTACAGTGCATAATACATCATCTACGAAATAAAGCGGTTCGCAACTCGGGGCCTGTGATATCGAGGTCATCTTAGTCCGCGAGTGGAATCTGTCAGATATACAGTAATGTGTTTTACTGTGATGACTGAAGCCTACTAGTGTGGGTATATGTGAAATGAAAATCCACAGCCTGCTTCCAGTCGACTGACCAGGTCAGGGAATGGAATGAATGAAGCCCCCATCTAGCGGCGAGGATATGAACTGTGCCGACTGCCGAAGCCTGTCGCACTCCCCTGGGGCAATGATTAAATGAATGACAGATGAAATGAAATGAAATGATAGTGGAGAGTGTTGCTGGAATGAAATTGTGACAGGGAAAACCGGAGTACCCGGAGAAAAACCTGTCTGCCTCCCCTTTGTCCAGCACAAATCTCACATGGAGTGACCGGGATATGAACCACGAACCCAGCGGTGAGAGGCCGGCGCGCTGCCGCCTAAGCCACGGAGGCTGCTGTGGGTATATGTAATTGAGATAAATATTGTGTAGGAGGCGTCCATGGCCTTAAGGTTGGTACCATCCTGGCATTTACCTGGAGTAGAAGTGGGGAAACCACGGAAAACCACTTCCAGGATGGTTGAGGTGGGAATCGAACCCTCCTCTTCTCAGTTATGCCTCACTAGGCTGAGTGTACCCAGTTCCAGCCAATAAACGAGAAATAAAATTTCTTGGCAGAGCCGGGAATCGACCCGGACCTTCGGGGCGACAGCCAAGAATGCTAGCCGCTACTCCACGAGGTGGTCGTCGTGAGAGGTACTTTGTGGTGAAGGTTAAGAGGTGTGTATTTGTTGTCTGCGGAGGCAACAGCACGGTGCAGGGTTGAGCTGACTTGCTTTTCCGCAAAGTACAGTAATGTAAACAGACCTATCTATAATGGATATGCACGATGTTGACGAGTCCTCTGCCACCTTGGGATCGAGGGAGTGTCACCCACTCAATTGCAGTTTTCGGATAAAGGAATCTGTGTTGTTTTTGTCTTTCTTTCAATGTCTTCAATTTCTTTCAATTTAAACATTAAAACAGTGATCAGGATCTGATGATGGTCACTTGAGGGTCGAAACGCGTAATCCTAAATTGTCCCTTTTAATAGTGACAATTAACTAATAGGCTCCATGAAATGTTTTCCAGGAGTGTATTTTGATATTTATATCTTGTAGGCTACCCCACCCATTCATTAGGCATAATCGTGTTGACCGACTGAAGAGCTACACATGACAATTTTGTACAGGCAACACTGAAAGAATGGCTTCAAATTTCTACATGTCAATGTCTTCTAACACTGTCTTTGACCAACTTATTAGACCAAACGTGTATGTCGGCGTCGGGATATTGTTATTATTATTATTATTATTATCATGATGAAGATGATGATCGTGTGGCCTCCGGAGAGGCCGAATGCAGGTCTTTCTAGTTGACGCCCGTGGGCAACCTGCGCGTCGTAATGAGGACGATGTGATGATAAAGACGTCACACACACCCAGTCCCCGAGGCACGGGAATTAACCCCAGTATATTAAAATCCTGATGGCTCGGCCGGGAATCGTACCTGGAACACTTCGGGCCAAAGCCTAGCGCGCTAACCATTTAGCCACGGATTCGGACATTATTATTATCATCAGTCATCACCATCTGCGATGGTTCTTGCATGTACTCCGGGCAGAAACCGACACAATTGCAAAGACTGGTTACAATCAACAAGTCATTAGCAAGAGACCAAAGGGGTCACCGAGGCAACGATGGGCCGATACGCTACACATAGTACACAGACACGGCCATAGACAGAGAGATATATGGAGACATCGTCTTCATGTAGTGGACTCTGCAACCGGGCGGGACAAACACTGAGGAAGATTTTTATGATGATTCTTATTATTATTATTATTGCTTCAGCAACGCGAGTTGGCAACCATCTGAGAAGAAACTAGCTCACTTGGCGAGCCGACCAATTGTGGTGCAAGTTATCACGGCATCAGCTATGGGAACTGAACTCCTTCGCCTTCGTTATAAATAACAAGAGCAACCTGTTTGCTTGCTAGGGAGACGACACATCTTGCTGGAATCTCTTTTTCAAATTAATTCTTGAAACACTTTTCCCCCCACCTCCTCACCCCCTCGTTAGTGAGAAACTTTCTCACCTCGGCACAGACAATCAAACAAAATAAAAGACTACCTAAATTTCCATAAGTACCCGATTTGTCCACACTCATTACATGGCTACGATGAATGCAACTTCTTGCTAATGCATGAGCAGTAGTAACAGATCGCCACCAGAGCTTGATTTCAGCCAAAGCGGAGCGTCTCACGACACCGGGGTACAACTATGGATACTATTAACAGTTATGCACAGAACAAATAATATTTAAATTCGTGGAAGGACATCTGAATCGAAAATCTCTAGTTCCTTGATTAATTCATTACTAGAGGGTCCATGCGAAGCTTTCACACTTTCCCATAAGGGCAATAATGCGTAACCAGAAATCTCATTGAGAAAAAGGGCAGTTGTTATTGTTTATTTTAGGTAGGAAAAGGAAGGAAGCTTGTAGTTTTACGTGACGGTTAATCTCGCGATCACGAGCCACGGGACCTCCATTTTACGTAAAACCCCAATCACAAGACGTGAAATTTCACTTCAAAAACCTCACATGCATTGGCCCGTTTATTTTAGGGTCATATAGCCCCATGTATTTGTGTGTGTGTGTGGAATTTGTATGAAAACCTGAGATATTGTGATGGCTGTATTAGTGTACGCATTTGTGAATTATGGATAGGATTGGGAGGAGGCGGCCGTGTCTTTAAGTTAGGAACCATCCCAGCATGTTCCTGAAATAAAGGGGGGGGGGGCACCATGGTAAACCACTTCCAGGATGGCTAAGGTGTGTGAATCCAACCCTCCTCTTCTCAGTTTTGTCTCTCGAATATGAGTGTCCAGCTCTCACATCATAACTAAAATTTCTTGGCAGAGCTTGGAATCGTAACTGGACCTCTGGGGCAACATCCAAGAACGCTAGCTGCTACACCGCGAGGTGGTCCAAGTTGTTATTGGAAACGTGTTTAAATAAAAACTGAACACAAATCAAAATACATGTCCACGGGCACAATACATACGTTATATGTATGAATGCAACTTCTTCCTAATGCATATGTTTCACAGAATGTCTGTGTACACAATGTTGGGCAGAACAGCGGAATTTGCGGTCAATCATTGTGCGCAGTGGCTTGCATGGTGGATGAAAGTGGAAGTTTTAAAACAAACACTGACTCGTGAAATGTGGAATTAATTAATTGTTTTGCACGCTTGTAGTTAATTTCATGTATGTGCCTTAATAGCCTTCACGGCTGATAGAACAGTGGCTCCTTAAGGAAACTACTCGTACAATACATAACAGAATGGCATTTATTAGAAGTGTCACACACGGTGTGTGGCAAATATAATACATTAATTTAACATTCATTGACTCTATAAGTAGTACAGTAATACAATAGACTTATTGAACTAATTTCCGAACTTCCACTTTCATCCAACATGAAGGCCACTGTGCTCACTCAAGGTTTATGAATATTTGTTCCAAACAGTCTGCAATCCTTAGTGCAGTAATATACTGGAAATGCGTCGTAATTGTGACATGTTTATTTTCTGTACTTTATGTAACAGTACAAGGTTAATGTATTAGATGAGGATAGGTTTACTTAATCTATGATAGCTTGACGATTTTTGCTTAAAAAATACAGCTTATGTAAAGTAATTAGTTCCATGTTTTCTACTTCAATCCGATCACCAGATCCGCTATAAAACAATGGCCTGTTTAACATCTGTCAAACTTGAAACTTATGAAACAAATGAATATAATATGTTTTGTCTCTGATTCTACCATATATAAACCAATGAATGTTTTTACATGTAAACTACTTCATGTGTAGAGTAGGCTACGTTATATGTGCATTTTTTCAAAACTGTCATCAGCACAGTTAAACATGAAAAGAATGGCCAACAAGTTCAATTTCAAGTAGTTTCAACTTTGGCTACCAGATGCTACTGTCATGAACACCAAGCGGCAAACGTTGGAACTTGATAGAGCATTTCTATAGCCAAATATAACCTACAAATTTTGCTACACACTATTATTGTAGTGGTAGGTTCTTTTACATGCCATAAATCTATGACATGAACCCGCCGACTTTACTTCCCCTCCAAAGGAAGGCATACTGAAGGATTTTAACGCTCTTAAAAATCCGAAGACTTCGGCCGGGTTTGAACCCGCAATCTTGGGCATGGCAGTTCAGCATGCTACCAACTATGGCACCGATGACGAAAAAAATAAAAGGAAAATGGCGACTGTTAAGTTGTCGGGTTTCACCGTTTCCCTGATTTATCAATTTATGTTTGCTCTCTTGAAGGTTGATTTGTAAGGTAACAGCTACAATACTGACCTCTTTCAGATCTCTGTTATTAATTTTAATATTTGATAAATTAACATTACATAAATTTGCACATTATTACATGGATTTTGTTTATCAAACAACCATTCAACCAAGGCTCGTGTTTTGGTCACTTTTGTAGAACCTATCACAAAGAATACGTGAGAAAAAAATCATTGTAATCCGCCTTACACTTTAGGAGTTACAAGGGAAACGCATTTGTAAAATACAGTTTGGAGAAAATGAACGACATAGTTACCTTGCTCCTTAAACAGCCTGTGTAATATCGTAGCTTTTAAAATCATAACTCCTAAACTAATGCAGATATTTGTCAAGTTCTTTCACCAAAATGAACTGGAAGAGTAGGGTTATATTTAAAAAAAAAATGTAAAACGGAAACCCCCTTAAACCACCAGATTATTTCATTAGGCAAATAAGTGTGACAAGTTTAAATTCTATACCTTTCATATTTCGAAACTTCCTACAACAGAAGACTGAAATACACATTTTTGCTGCATCTTAGTTAACATATAGACAGTTTGAGGGGCAATACATACACATGAGAGTTGTATAAACTTCACCTTTTCTCAGAAAACAATCGCTTATCCAACTAGGTGTCCGCCGATTGAAGACTGTGAAATGTTTTTTTTTGAGATATGTTAGGGAAGCGCAAGGGATCCACTAGTTAAGTAAATGTTCACGAATAAGTTATTTAATCTTTGGAGAATATCTGACACCTAAGAGTATGTTGCTAACGTACGCGTAGACTTTCGCGTCCACCGTTAATAGACGCTATAGTAACATAACAAGCAGAGCCTTGAACAATACGGTATAAAAAACTAGTGGCTTCGGTGGCGTATTCGGTAGCATGCTGAACTGCTATGCCCAAGATCACGGGTTCAAACCCGGCCGAAGTCGTCGGATTTTTAAGAGCTTTAAAATCCTTCAGAATGCCTTCCTTCGGTGGGAAAGTAAAGTCGGCGGGCCCATGTCATAATGTATGGGACCTAAAAGAACCTACCACTGAAATTGGTAATGTAGCAAAATTTGCCGGTTATATTTGTTTATTTAGAAACGTTCTATCAAGTTCCAACGTTCCCCGCTAGGTATTAGTGACAGTAGCATCTGGTAGCCAAAGTTGGAATTACTTGACATTGAACTTGTTGGGAGCCCTCGGACGTTCAATCAAAAATACCCAGCTATGGCATCGGCTGCAATTCATATATAATTATAATAAACTGGACGTGTCGGAGATGAATATGCTTAAATGAATGAGCTCGGTTACTAGGAAGGACCATATCAAAAATGAGAAAAACAAAATGACAGAAGTCTCCAAGAAAATCCAGGAGAGAGGACTACTGTGGCTTGTGAATATAATGCGAAGGGACGAAAACTATATAAGGAGGAGAGTGATGGGTCTAGTGGTGGATGGAACGAGAAATCGGGGCAGACCCAGAAGAAGATGGACTGATAATATTTGGGAAGACCTGAAAAAGTTATGGAAGAGATGATGTGTGGGATAGGATAAAGTGGAATGAGATGAGGAAGAGGTCATAACTTAGGTCAAATCTAAGGGAATACCAATTGGTATTTAATAAATGTATTGACCCTTACTCAATAATAATTAAATTAATATTAATTAATTAATTAATTAATTAATTAATGCAGCGGTTTCGGTCATATTATGGCCTTCTTCAGCGGTGTTGTTATAAAGAACTGAAGTACTATAATTGCGAGCAAAGCTTTATTGTTAATATTTTCACTTGAGTTTTTAAATCAAAACATGGAAGAAATTAAATCTCATTATTATTAGAATATAGTCTAATAAAATAATGTTAATAATAATATTATACTAGCAAATATAATTTCCAATGAAAAGAGTTCAAGCCTAAATAAATATTAATCTTAGAATTGACCTATATACTAAAATATTGGGGTTCTAATGTTAATCAACGAAATATCATATAAAATAGTTAAAACAGATCAGTAACAAATGTTAGATTTAATTTGATGTGATGTTAATAAGAATTAGTTTGCAAAAATTACTTACGTATAAATAGTTATTATTGTATATTGCTATAAATTAGTCCAAATATGTCTTTAGATATGTCAAATGTCAATCAAATCATAATAATACTTAGTATAGTATATATAAAGAGAAAATTGATGTTCTTCCCTCAGAAATTGCGTTATAGGTTATGTTTTATATTGTTATTGGGTAGTTGAGAAGATAAGACGACTGTGGATAACCTCATCACAAGCGAAAAACAATCAGCTAATGCTACCAACTTTAAAGTTACATTTTAACTGCCAGTGCTTGCAGAAGCACGGTGACTATAAAAAAGAATGGCGACAGTGAGTGCAGCACACACACAAAAAAATCTCTCAAGACAATATGTAAGTCAATACGGGTATTCATCATTTAACCAGCATGATTAATGTCTTTGCTCGTTACAACCATACATTTATAATAAATGACCATGTTTGTAATGATAGAGAACAAATGATAAAGTCTCATCCTTAGTCACTTATTTAAGGTACTAGGACCATAGTCCTTTCTGGTGAGCAGAGAGGAGACAGCTGTGGATATGTGGCCATTGCTCCACTGAAGGCAAGGAATGTTTAACAAGTAAAGATCATTAACACATGACCGAGGTCGCCGGTTAGACAATGATTTACTGAAATACTGTATACAACAGCCAATTGTTTCACCAGGTAAATGAATTAATTGATTTTTCAAGTAAGAAACATGAATTATGAAGAGGCGTGCGTTCAACCGAGGACAATAAATCTAAGTCCCAATACAGACGAGAAAATAAGAATTAAAGTATAGCAACTTCAATTCCCGTTAGGACTACTGTAGTGTGAGACATAAGACTAATAAGTTCTTTTGGTCCCATATGCCAAATACCATTAGGGGACGAAGGGGGAAATAGGACGATATCTGAAAGAGAAAAACATGTGATTAATTATTATGAATGGGATTACAAGGGTGATATGTTATCGTGTTGGAAGCCATTTCTCAGCGGTGCCTTAGTAATCGAGAATTAATGATTTTCTGTCGGTCAACACGATTGTACCCAATTGTAATAGTGTTTCCATAAGCCTGAAGAGAATTACAAGATATTAATACATTCATTTGGATAACCAGTTTCGATCGTCAAGCGATCATCATCAGATCCTTTACATCCTTTTAAGAAAAGACTATTTGTGTAAATACTCCCCCAATAGCAAATAAACGAATGAATGAATGAATGAATGAATGAATGAATGAATGAATGAATGAATGAATGAATTTAGGCCGTTAAATCTATGTCTACAAGAATGTGGGTGATGGTATTTACAATATATACACTTATTTAGTTACTGCAGTTTTTATACACTCGCAACTTGACATGATTTGTTAGTTATAACTTATGTGATTCTTGTTAACATATTGTTAGTGGCAGACCAGTTCAGTGTAGACAATGTAAGTGGTAGCAGCTGCACGAGAACTGGTCCCACATCGCTCAAACAACCAGCTATGTTCTTAATCTATTCCAATACTAACACCAACCTGACCATTCCCTATCAACTATTTACTATTTACTAAACAAGCAGACTTGAAGGTCAATAACCCCTAACTCGTAACTCTAATGCATTTTCAGGAAGTTTGATTCTCTGTTAAGTTGTGAATGTTTTATCTACTTAAAACAAACAAAATAGTGGGTAAACCGTTAGTCCCATCACAAAATGAAGCCCACTTGAATCACAATTTTCTAAAGCCCCTCCGAGCTCTGCATATAGCTAAAAAAAACTTGCATTGCGGTTCCATTCAGTTTATAGACACGGAATGAAAAAGGAATTTTACCAAATGTTATTCCCATGGAGTGAAAAGTAGTGAATGAAAATAATCCGAAATCGATTGAAATACGAAATACTTAACTTGGGCGTTCTTTGATACAGATATATCAGAGGAAATTCCGAATTTGTTATGTATTTTTAGGGGTGCAAATGGGGAGTGCATATAGACTGTGCATATAGTACAATAACGAAATTACACAAAACCCTTTTTTGACAACAACCTGTTCTTCAAGGAAACCCGCAGGGAAAAATACTTTCAAAAAAATATAATTTTCACATACACATCATTGTGTGCAAGAAGCACATCTGAATACTACCAATCCGTCACACATTGAACAATCTCCCGTTTACACTTAATCATTACTCCACATGTGTGATGTACATCCTCATGACTTTCAACCACGGCTGTTAACCACAGAGAGAGAGAGAGAGAGAGAGAGAGAGAGAGAGAGAGAGAGAGAGAGAACATCAACTGAAGAAAGTAGACATGATTTCAAGTTGGAATAACCATGCTAGAAACTAGAAATGAATAATCGTCCGTCTCAAACAATTCTATGGGATATTAATGGAATATCTACAACAGGGATGTCAAAGATACGGCCCGCGGGCCGTTTCCGGCCCGCGATCGCAATGTGTGACAGACAGAAGAATCATGACTTCACTCGATTCCTCTACGGAAGTTTTAAAATGCGCACACTACAACATTTATAAGTAACAAGCTGTACCCGGCATGCGTTGCAATGCCAATCAAAGAAAGTGTTGGCGTTGAAATTCTGTTTCTTGAAGTGCTTTTGGATACACAACATGTTAACTGCCTCTAAGCTATCATAAAATGGATTTTCTAATTTAGAACCATTCGAGGGAGCGTGCACAACAACTTTCAAAAAGTTTCATCGCTGTCACTCATTTGTTGAATCTAATCGTACGCTACCTATTGTGAAATGGATTTACTAAGTCGAAACCCTTCCCTGGCGTGTACACAATGACTCATCAATGATTCATCGCAATCGGATGAATGGTATATGCACGTATAGGGGTTTTTGTTTAAACGATTCGTGCGCTGTCACTCATTTGTTGAATCTACTCGTGCGCTACCTATTGAGAAATGTATTACTAAGTCGAAGCCCTTCCCTGGCGTGTACACAATAACTCATCAAGGTTTCATCGCAATCGAAGAATGTTATATGAACGCAATAGGGAATTTTGTTGAAACGCTTCGCGCGTCGTCACCCATTTGTTGCATCTACTCTTGCGCTACTTATTGTGAAATGGATTTACTAAGTCCCCTTCCCTGGCGGGTACAAAATAACTGATCAATGTTTCATCGCAATCGGATGAATAGTATATGAACGCATACCTGATTTTGTTTAAACGATTCGCACTCCGTCACTCATTTGTTGAATCTACTCGTGCGCTACCTACTGTAAAATGTATTTACTAAGTTAGAAACCGTCACGTAAGTGTCCACAACATCTCACCCAAGTTTCATCGCTATCGTCGTTCATTTGTCGAATCTACTCGTGTGCTACCTACTGTGAAATGTATTTACTAAGCCAGAAACCTTCCTTGGAGTGTCAACCATATTTCACCCAAGTTTCACCGCTAACGGCAGAATGGTATATGACCTTATACGGGACTTTGTTGAAACGCTTCGCGCGTCGTCCCTCATTTGTTGAATCAACTTGTGCGCTGCATATTGTATAGGGGATTTACTAAGCCAGAAATTTTCCATGACGTGTACACAACATCTCACCCAAGTTTCATAGCTACGGACGAATGGTACATGTATGCATACGGGACTTGGTTGAAACGCTTCGCGTGTCGTCGCTCATTTGTTGATTCTACTCTTGCGCTACATATTGTAATATGGATGTACTCAGCCAGAAACCTTCCCTGGAGTGTACACAACATCTCACCCAAGTTTCATCGCAATCGGATGAATGGTATGTGAACGTATACGGGACGTTGTCGAAACGCTTCGCGCGTAGTCACTCATTTGTTGACCATAAACGTGCGCTTCGTATTGTAAAATGGATTTACTTAGCCAGAAACCATTCCTGGAGTGTACACAACAATTCACCAAACATTTATCACTATCAGACGAATGGTATATGACTTTATACGGGACTTTGTTGAAACGCTTCGCGTGTCATCGCTCATTTGTTGAATCTACTGGTGCGCTACCTATTGTAAAATGTATGTACTAAGCCAGAAACCTTCCCTGGAGTGTACACAGCATCTCACCCAAGTTTCATCGCTATCGGATGAATGGTATATGAAATTAAATGGGACTTTGTTGAAACGCTTCGCGCGCCGTTGCTCATTTGTTGATTCTACTCGTGCTCTACCTATTTTTAAAGGGATTTACTAAGCTAGAAACCTTCCCTGGAGTGCACACAAAATCTCAGCCTAGTTTCATCGCTATCGGACGAATGGTATATGAACGCAAACGTGACTTTGTTGAAATGCTTCGCGCGTCGTAGCTCATTTGTTGAATCTAATCGTGCGCTGCCTATTGTAAAGTAGATGTACTAAGCCAGAAAATTTCCCTGCAGTGTACACAACATTTTACGCAAGTTTCATAGCTATCGGACGAATGATATATGAATGCATTCGGGACTTTGTTGAAATGCTTCGCGCATCGTCGCTCATTTGTTGAATCTACGCGTGCGCTACCTATTGTAAAATGGATTTACTAAGTCAGAAACCTTCCTTGGAGTGTACTCAACATCTCACCCAAGTTTCATCGCAATCGGACGAATGGTATATGAACACATACGGGACTTTGTTGAAATGCTTCGCGCATCGTCGCTCATTTGTTGAATCTACGCGTGCGCTACCTATTGTAAAATGGATTTACTAAGTCAGAAACCTTCCTTGGAGTGTACTCAACATCTCACCCAAGTTTCATCGCTATCGGACGAATGGTATATGAACACATACGGGACTTTGTTGAAATGGTTCACGCATCGTCGCTCATTTGTTGAATCTACGCGTGCGCTACCTATTGTAAAATGGATTTACTCAGTCAGAAACCTTCCTTGGAGTGTACTCAACATCTCACCCAAGTTTCATCGCAATCAGACGAATGGTATATGAACACATACGGGACTTTGTTGAAATGCTTCGCGCATCGTCGCTCATTTGTTGAATCTACGCGTGCGCTACCTATTGTAAAATGGATTTACTAAGTCAGAAACCTTCCTTGGAGTGTACTCAACATCTCACCCAAGTTTCATCGCTATCGGACGAATGGTATATGAACACATACGGGACTTTATTGAAATGCTTCGCGCATCGTCGCTCATTTGTTGAATCTACGCGTGCGCTACCTATTGTAAAATGGATTTACTCAGTCAGAAACCTTCCTTGGAGTGTACTCAACATCTCACCCTAGTTTCATCGCAATCGGACGAATGGTATATGAACGCATAGGAGACATACATACCCACCCACAGACAAACTATCACGTTACATTGATTTTTATATATATAGAAGACAAGCTGTACCCGGCATGCGTTGCAATGCCAATCAAAGAAAGTGTTGGCGTTGAAATTCTGTTTCTTGAAGTGCTTTTGGATACACAACATGTTAACTGCCTCTAAGCTATCATAAAATGGATTTTCTAATTTAGAACCATTCGAGGGAGCGTGCACAACAACTTTCAAAAAGTTTCATCGCTGTCACTCATTTGTTGAATCTAATCGTACGCTACCTATTGTGAAATGGATTTACTAAGTCGAAACCCTTCCCTGGCGTGTACACAATGACTCATCAATGATTCATCGCAATCGGATGAATGGTATATGCACGTATAGGGGTTTTTGTTTAAACGATTCGTGCGCTGTCACTCATTTGTTGAATCTACTCGTGCGCTACCTATTGAGAAATGTATTACTAAGTCGAAGCCCTTCCCTGGCGTGTACACAATAACTCATCAAGGTTTCATCGCAATCGAAGAATGTTATATGAACGCAATAGGGAATTTTGTTGAAACGCTTCGCGCGTCGTCACCCATTTGTTGCATCTACTCTTGCGCTACTTATTGTGAAATGGATTTACTAAGTCCCCTTCCCTGGCGGGTACAAAATAACTGATCAATGTTTCATCGCAATCGGATGAATAGTATATGAACGCATACCTGATTTTGTTTAAACGATTCGCACTCCGTCACTCATTTGTTGAATCTACTCGTGCGCTACCTACTGTAAAATGTATTTACTAAGTTAGAAACCGTCACGTAAGTGTCCACAACATCTCACCCAAGTTTCATCGCTATCGTCGTTCATTTGTCGAATCTACTCGTGTGCTACCTACTGTGAAATGTATTTACTAAGCCAGAAACCTTCCTTGGAGTGTCAACCATATTTCACCCAAGTTTCACCGCTAACGGCAGAATGGTATATGACCTTATACGGGACTTTGTTGAAACGCTTCGCGCGTCGTCCCTCATTTGTTGAATCAACTTGTGCGCTGCATATTGTATAGGGGATTTACTAAGCCAGAAATTTTCCATGACGTGTACACAACATCTCACCCAAGTTTCATAGCTACGGACGAATGGTACATGTATGCATACGGGACTTGGTTGAAACGCTTCGCGTGTCGTCGCTCATTTGTTGATTCTACTCTTGCGCTACATATTGTAATATGGATGTACTCAGCCAGAAACCTTCCCTGGAGTGTACACAACATCTCACCCAAGTTTCATCGCAATCGGATGAATGGTATGTGAACGTATACGGGACGTTGTCGAAACGCTTCGCGCGTAGTCACTCATTTGTTGACCATAAACGTGCGCTTCGTATTGTAAAATGGATTTACTTAGCCAGAAACCATTCCTGGAGTGTACACAACAATTCACCAAACATTTATCACTATCAGACGAATGGTATATGACTTTATACGGGACTTTGTTGAAACGCTTCGCGTGTCATCGCTCATTTGTTGAATCTACTGGTGCGCTACCTATTGTAAAATGTATGTACTAAGCCAGAAACCTTCCCTGGAGTGTACACAGCATCTCACCCAAGTTTCATCGCTATCGGATGAATGGTATATGAAATTAAATGGGACTTTGTTGAAACGCTTCGCGCGCCGTTGCTCATTTGTTGATTCTACTCGTGCTCTACCTATTTTTAAAGGGATTTACTAAGCTAGAAACCTTCCCTGGAGTGCACACAAAATCTCAGCCTAGTTTCATCGCTATCGGACGAATGGTATATGAACGCAAACGTGACTTTGTTGAAATGCTTCGCGCGTCGTAGCTCATTTGTTGAATCTAATCGTGCGCTGCCTATTGTAAAGTAGATGTACTAAGCCAGAAAATTTCCCTGCAGTGTACACAACATTTTACGCAAGTTTCATAGCTATCGGACGAATGATATATGAATGCATTCGGGACTTTGTTGAAATGCTTCGCGCATCGTCGCTCATTTGTTGAATCTACGCGTGCGCTACCTATTGTAAAATGGATTTACTAAGTCAGAAACCTTCCTTGGAGTGTACTCAACATCTCACCCAAGTTTCATCGCAATCGGACGAATGGTATATGAACACATACGGGACTTTGTTGAAATGCTTCGCGCATCGTCGCTCATTTGTTGAATCTACGCGTGCGCTACCTATTGTAAAATGGATTTACTAAGTCAGAAACCTTCCTTGGAGTGTACTCAACATCTCACCCAAGTTTCATCGCTATCGGACGAATGGTATATGAACACATACGGGACTTTGTTGAAATGGTTCACGCATCGTCGCTCATTTGTTGAATCTACGCGTGCGCTACCTATTGTAAAATGGATTTACTCAGTCAGAAACCTTCCTTGGAGTGTACTCAACATCTCACCCAAGTTTCATCGCAATCAGACGAATGGTATATGAACACATACGGGACTTTGTTGAAATGCTTCGCGCATCGTCGCTCATTTGTTGAATCTACGCGTGCGCTACCTATTGTAAAATGGATTTACTAAGTCAGAAACCTTCCTTGGAGTGTACTCAACATCTCACCCAAGTTTCATCGCTATCGGACGAATGGTATATGAACACATACGGGACTTTATTGAAATGCTTCGCGCATCGTCGCTCATTTGTTGAATCTACGCGTGCGCTACCTATTGTAAAATGGATTTACTCAGTCAGAAACCTTCCTTGGAGTGTACTCAACATCTCACCCTAGTTTCATCGCAATCGGACGAATGGTATATGAACGCATAGGAGACATACATACCCACCCACAGACAAACTATCACGTTACATTGATTTTTATATATATAGAAGACAAGCTGTACCCGGCATGCGTTGCAATGCCAATCAAAGAAAGTGTTGGCGTTGAAATTCTGTTTCTTGAAGTGCTTTTGGATACACAACATGTTAACTGCCTCTAAGCTATCATAAAATGGATTTTCTAATTTAGAACCATTCGAGGGAGCGTGCACAACAACTTTCAAAAAGTTTCATCGCTGTCACTCATTTGTTGAATCTAATCGTACGCTACCTATTGTGAAATGGATTTACTAAGTCGAAACCCTTCCCTGGCGTGTACACAATGACTCATCAATGATTCATCGCAATCGGATGAATGGTATATGCACGTATAGGGGTTTTTGTTTAAACGATTCGTGCGCTGTCACTCATTTGTTGAATCTACTCGTGCGCTACCTATTGAGAAATGTATTACTAAGTCGAAGCCCTTCCCTGGCGTGTACACAATAACTCATCAAGGTTTCATCGCAATCGAAGAATGTTATATGAACGCAATAGGGAATTTTGTTGAAACGCTTCGCGCGTCGTCACCCATTTGTTGCATCTACTCTTGCGCTACTTATTGTGAAATGGATTTACTAAGTCCCCTTCCCTGGCGGGTACAAAATAACTGATCAATGTTTCATCGCAATCGGATGAATAGTATATGAACGCATACCTGATTTTGTTTAAACGATTCGCACTCCGTCACTCATTTGTTGAATCTACTCGTGCGCTACCTACTGTAAAATGTATTTACTAAGTTAGAAACCGTCACGTAAGTGTCCACAACATCTCACCCAAGTTTCATCGCTATCGTCGTTCATTTGTCGAATCTACTCGTGTGCTACCTACTGTGAAATGTATTTACTAAGCCAGAAACCTTCCTTGGAGTGTCAACCATATTTCACCCAAGTTTCACCGCTAACGGCAGAATGGTATATGACCTTATACGGGACTTTGTTGAAACGCTTCGCGCGTCGTCCCTCATTTGTTGAATCAACTTGTGCGCTGCATATTGTATAGGGGATTTACTAAGCCAGAAATTTTCCATGACGTGTACACAACATCTCACCCAAGTTTCATAGCTACGGACGAATGGTACATGTATGCATACGGGACTTGGTTGAAACGCTTCGCGTGTCGTCGCTCATTTGTTGATTCTACTCTTGCGCTACATATTGTAATATGGATGTACTCAGCCAGAAACCTTCCCTGGAGTGTACACAACATCTCACCCAAGTTTCATCGCAATCGGATGAATGGTATGTGAACGTATACGGGACGTTGTCGAAACGCTTCGCGCGTAGTCACTCATTTGTTGACCATAAACGTGCGCTTCGTATTGTAAAATGGATTTACTTAGCCAGAAACCATTCCTGGAGTGTACACAACAATTCACCAAACATTTATCACTATCAGACGAATGGTATATGACTTTATACGGGACTTTGTTGAAACGCTTCGCGTGTCATCGCTCATTTGTTGAATCTACTGGTGCGCTACCTATTGTAAAATGTATGTACTAAGCCAGAAACCTTCCCTGGAGTGTACACAGCATCTCACCCAAGTTTCATCGCTATCGGATGAATGGTATATGAAATTAAATGGGACTTTGTTGAAACGCTTCGCGCGCCGTTGCTCATTTGTTGATTCTACTCGTGCTCTACCTATTTTTAAAGGGATTTACTAAGCTAGAAACCTTCCCTGAAGTGCACACAAAATCTCAGCCTAGTTTCATCGCTATCGGACGAATGGTATATGAACGCAAACGTGACTTTGTTGAAATGCTTCGCGCGTCGTAGCTCATTTGTTGAATCTAATCGTGCGCTGCCTATTGTAAAGTAGATGTACTAAGCCAGAAAATTTCCCTGCAGTGTACACAACATTTTACGCAAGTTTCATAGCTATCGGACGAATGATATATGAATGCATTCGGGACTTTGTTGAAATGCTTCGCGCATCGTCGCTCATTTGTTGAATCTACGCGTGCGCTACCTATTGTAAAATGGATTTACTAAGTCAGAAACCTTCCTTGGAGTGTACTCAACATCTCACCCAAGTTTCATCGCAATCGGACGAATGGTATATGAACACATACGGGACTTTGTTGAAATGCTTCGCGCATCGTCGCTCATTTGTTGAATCTACGCGTGCGCTACCTATTGTAAAATGGATTTACTAAGTCAGAAACCTTCCTTGGAGTGTACTCAACATCTCACCCAAGTTTCATCGCTATCGGACGAATGGTATATGAACACATACGGGACTTTGTTGAAATGGTTCACGCATCGTCGCTCATTTGTTGAATCTACGCGTGCGCTACCTATTGTAAAATGGATTTACTCAGTCAGAAACCTTCCTTGGAGTGTACTCAACATCTCACCCAAGTTTCATCGCAATCAGACGAATGGTATATGAACACATACGGGACTTTGTTGAAATGCTTCGCGCATCGTCGCTCATTTGTTGAATCTACGCGTGCGCTACCTATTGTAAAATGGATTTACTAAGTCAGAAACCTTCCTTGGAGTGTACTCAACATCTCACCCAAGTTTCATCGCTATCGGACGAATGGTATATGAACACATACGGGACTTTATTGAAATGCTTCGCGCATCGTCGCTCATTTGTTGAATCTACGCGTGCGCTACCTATTGTAAAATGGATTTACTCAGTCAGAAACCTTCCTTGGAGTGTACTCAACATCTCACCCTAGTTTCATCGCAATCGGACGAATGGTATATGAACGCATAGGAGACATACATACCCACCCACAGACAAACTATCACGTTACATTGATTTTTATATATATAGAAGACAAGCTGTCCCGGCATGCGTTGCAATGCCAATCAAAGAAAGTGTTGGCGTTGAAATTCTGTTTCTTGAAGTGCTTTTGGATACACAACATGTTAACTGCCTCTAAGCTATCATAAAATGGATTTTCTAATTTAGAACCATTCGAGGGAGCGTGCACAACAACTTTCAAAAAGTTTCATCGCTGTCACTCATTTGTTGAATCTAATCGTACGCTACCTATTGTGAAATGGATTTACTAAGTCGAAACCCTTCCCTGGCGTGTACACAATGACTCATCAATGATTCATCGCAATCGGATGAATGGTATATGCACGTATAGGGGTTTTTGTTTAAACGATTCGTGCGCTGTCACTCATTTGTTGAATCTACTCGTGCGCTACCTATTGAGAAATGTATTACTAAGTCGAAGCCCTTCCCTGGCGTGTACACAATAACTCATCAAGGTTTCATCGCAATCGAAGAATGTTATATGAACGCAATAGGGAATTTTGTTGAAACGCTTCGCGCGTCGTCACCCATTTGTTGCATCTACTCTTGCGCTACTTATTGTGAAATGGATTTACTAAGTCCCCTTCCCTGGCGGGTACAAAATAACTGATCAATGTTTCATCGCAATCGGATGAATAGTATATGAACGCATACCTGATTTTGTTTAAACGATTCGCACTCCGTCACTCATTTGTTGAATCTACTCGTGCGCTACCTACTGTAAAATGTATTTACTAAGTTAGAAACCGTCACGTAAGTGTCCACAACATCTCACCCAAGTTTCATCGCTATCGTCGTTCATTTGTCGAATCTACTCGTGTGCTACCTACTGTGAAATGTATTTACTAAGCCAGAAACCTTCCTTGGAGTGTCAACCATATTTCACCCAAGTTTCACCGCTAACGGCAGAATGGTATATGACCTTATACGGGACTTTGTTGAAACGCTTCGCGCGTCGTCCCTCATTTGTTGAATCAACTTGTGCGCTGCATATTGTATAGGGGATTTACTAAGCCAGAAATTTTCCATGACGTGTACACAACATCTCACCCAAGTTTCATAGCTACGGACGAATGGTACATGTA
Source organism: Meconema thalassinum (assembly GCA_946902985.2). Taxonomy (NCBI): domain Eukaryota; kingdom Metazoa; phylum Arthropoda; class Insecta; order Orthoptera; family Tettigoniidae; genus Meconema; species Meconema thalassinum. The sequence goes on along the minus strand of OX336388.2, from coordinate 1,288,207,414 downwards.
TGCATACGGGACTTGGTTGAAACGCTTCGCGTGTCGTCGCTCATTTGTTGATTCTACTCTTGCGCTACATATTGTAATATGGATGTACTCAGCCAGAAACCTTCCCTGGAGTGTACACAACATCTCACCCAAGTTTCATCGCAATCGGATGAATGGTATGTGAACGTATACGGGACGTTGTCGAAACGCTTCGCGCGTAGTCACTCATTTGTTGACCATAAACGTGCGCTTCGTATTGTAAAATGGATTTACTTAGCCAGAAACCATTCCTGGAGTGTACACAACAATTCACCAAACATTTATCACTATCAGACGAATGGTATATGACTTTATACGGGACTTTGTTGAAACGCTTCGCGTGTCATCGCTCATTTGTTGAATCTACTGGTGCGCTACCTATTGTAAAATGTATGTACTAAGCCAGAAACCTTCCCTGGAGTGTACACAGCATCTCACCCAAGTTTCATCGCTATCGGATGAATGGTATATGAAATTAAATGGGACTTTGTTGAAACGCTTCGCGCGCCGTTGCTCATTTGTTGATTCTACTCGTGCTCTACCTATTTTTAAAGGGATTTACTAAGCTAGAAACCTTCCCTGGAGTGCACACAAAATCTCAGCCTAGTTTCATCGCTATCGGACGAATGGTATATGAACGCAAACGTGACTTTGTTGAAATGCTTCGCGCGTCGTAGCTCATTTGTTGAATCTAATCGTGCGCTGCCTATTGTAAAGTAGATGTACTAAGCCAGAAAATTTCCCTGCAGTGTACACAACATTTTACGCAAGTTTCATAGCTATCGGACGAATGATATATGAATGCATTCGGGACTTTGTTGAAATGCTTCGCGCATCGTCGCTCATTTGTTGAATCTACGCGTGCGCTACCTATTGTAAAATGGATTTACTAAGTCAGAAACCTTCCTTGGAGTGTACTCAACATCTCACCCAAGTTTCATCGCAATCGGACGAATGGTATATGAACACATACGGGACTTTGTTGAAATGCTTCGCGCATCGTCGCTCATTTGTTGAATCTACGCGTGCGCTACCTATTGTAAAATGGATTTACTAAGTCAGAAACCTTCCTTGGAGTGTACTCAACATCTCACCCAAGTTTCATCGCTATCGGACGAATGGTATATGAACACATACGGGACTTTGTTGAAATGGTTCACGCATCGTCGCTCATTTGTTGAATCTACGCGTGCGCTACCTATTGTAAAATGGATTTACTCAGTCAGAAACCTTCCTTGGAGTGTACTCAACATCTCACCCAAGTTTCATCGCAATCAGACGAATGGTATATGAACACATACGGGACTTTGTTGAAATGCTTCGCGCATCGTCGCTCATTTGTTGAATCTACGCGTGCGCTACCTATTGTAAAATGGATTTACTAAGTCAGAAACCTTCCTTGGAGTGTACTCAACATCTCACCCAAGTTTCATCGCTATCGGACGAATGGTATATGAACACATACGGGACTTTATTGAAATGCTTCGCGCATCGTCGCTCATTTGTTGAATCTACGCGTGCGCTACCTATTGTAAAATGGATTTACTCAGTCAGAAACCTTCCTTGGAGTGTACTCAACATCTCACCCTAGTTTCATCGCAATCGGACGAATGGTATATGAACGCATAGGAGACATACATACCCACCCACAGACAAACTATCACGTTACATTGATTTTTATATATATAGAAGACAAGCTGTACCCGGCATGCGTTGCAATGCCAATCAAAGAAAGTGTTGGCGTTGAAATTCTGTTTCTTGAAGTGCTTTTGGATACACAACATGTTAACTGCCTCTAAGCTATCATAAAATGGATTTTCTAATTTAGAACCATTCGAGGGAGCGTGCACAACAACTTTCAAAAAGTTTCATCGCTGTCACTCATTTGTTGAATCTAATCGTACGCTACCTATTGTGAAATGGATTTACTAAGTCGAAACCCTTCCCTGGCGTGTACACAATGACTCATCAATGATTCATCGCAATCGGATGAATGGTATATGCACGTATAGGGGTTTTTGTTTAAACGATTCGTGCGCTGTCACTCATTTGTTGAATCTACTCGTGCGCTACCTATTGAGAAATGTATTACTAAGTCGAAGCCCTTCCCTGGCGTGTACACAATAACTCATCAAGGTTTCATCGCAATCGAAGAATGTTATATGAACGCAATAGGGAATTTTGTTGAAACGCTTCGCGCGTCGTCACCCATTTGTTGCATCTACTCTTGCGCTACTTATTGTGAAATGGATTTACTAAGTCCCCTTCCCTGGCGGGTACAAAATAACTGATCAATGTTTCATCGCAATCGGATGAATAGTATATGAACGCATACCTGATTTTGTTTAAACGATTCGCACTCCGTCACTCATTTGTTGAATCTACTCGTGCGCTACCTACTGTAAAATGTATTTACTAAGTTAGAAACCGTCACGTAAGTGTCCACAACATCTCACCCAAGTTTCATCGCTATCGTCGTTCATTTGTCGAATCTACTCGTGTGCTACCTACTGTGAAATGTATTTACTAAGCCAGAAACCTTCCTTGGAGTGTCAACCATATTTCACCCAAGTTTCACCGCTAACGGCAGAATGGTATATGACCTTATACGGGACTTTGTTGAAACGCTTCGCGCGTCGTCCCTCATTTGTTGAATCAACTTGTGCGCTGCATATTGTATAGGGGATTTACTAAGCCAGAAATTTTCCATGACGTGTACACAACATCTCACCCAAGTTTCATAGCTACGGACGAATGGTACATGTATGCATACGGGACTTGGTTGAAACGCTTCGCGTGTCGTCGCTCATTTGTTGATTCTACTCTTGCGCTACATATTGTAATATGGATGTACTCAGCCAGAAACCTTCCCTGGAGTGTACACAACATCTCACCCAAGTTTCATCGCAATCGGATGAATGGTATGTGAACGTATACGGGACGTTGTCGAAACGCTTCGCGCGTAGTCACTCATTTGTTGACCATAAACGTGCGCTTCGTATTGTAAAATGGATTTACTTAGCCAGAAACCATTCCTGGAGTGTACACAACAATTCACCAAACATTTATCACTATCAGACGAATGGTATATGACTTTATACGGGACTTTGTTGAAACGCTTCGCGTGTCATCGCTCATTTGTTGAATCTACTGGTGCGCTACCTATTGTAAAATGTATGTACTAAGCCAGAAACCTTCCCTGGAGTGTACACAGCATCTCACCCAAGTTTCATCGCTATCGGATGAATGGTATATGAAATTAAATGGGACTTTGTTGAAACGCTTCGCGCGCCGTTGCTCATTTGTTGATTCTACTCGTGCTCTACCTATTTTTAAAGGGATTTACTAAGCTAGAAATCTTCCCTGGAGTGCACACAAAATCTCAGCCTAGTTTCATCGCTATCGGACGAATGGTATATGAACGCAAACGTGACTTTGTTGAAATGCTTCGCGCGTCGTAGCTCATTTGTTGAATCTAATCGTGCGCTGCCTATTGTAAAGTAGATGTACTAAGCCAGAAAATTTCCCTGCAGTGTACACAACATTTTACGCAAGTTTCATAGCTATCGGACGAATGATATATGAATGCATTCGGGACTTTGTTGAAATGCTTCGCGCATCGTCGCTCATTTGTTGAATCTACGCGTGCGCTACCTATTGTAAAATGGATTTACTAAGTCAGAAACCTTCCTTGGAGTGTACTCAACATCTCACCCAAGTTTCATCGCTATCGGACGAATGGTATATGAATGCATACGGGACTTTGTTGAAATGCTTCGCGCATCGTCGCTCATTTGTTGAATCTACGCGTGCGCTACCTATTGTAAAATGGATTTACTAAGTCAGAAACCTTCCTTGGAGTGTACGCAACATCTCACCCAAGTTTCATCGCAATCGGACGAATGGTATATGAACACATACGGGACTTTGTTGAAATGCTTCGCGCATCGTCGCTCATTTGTTGAATCTACGCGTGCGCTACCTATTGTAAAATTGATTTACTAAGTCAGAAACCTTCCTTGGAGTGTACTCAATATCTCACCCAAGTTTCATCGCTATCGGACGAATGGTATATGAACACATACGGGACTTTGTTGAAATGCTTCGCGCATCGTTGCTCATTTGTTGAATCTACGCGTGCGCTACCTATTGTAAAATGGATTTACTAAGTCAGAAACCATCCTTGGAGTGTACTCAACATCTCACCCAAGTTTCATCGCAATCGGACGAATGGTATATGAACCCATAGGAGACATACACACCCACAGACAAACTATCACGTTACATTGATTTTTATATATATATATAGAAGATAGAAGATAGATAGATATCAAGGGCAGCGCGTGCCTAGACAAGCGAGAGAGGTAGACAGTAACGCCATCTCTTAGCAACAAGCGGAAATACCGCGAAGGCTAGAATCTTCCACGCGCTTCGAGTCTAGACTAGAACCTTCCTTATTGATATAAAAGGAGTGCGTCGGCACGACGTTAGTCAGTTGAGTCGAGTAATCGAAGCGATACGGTCGGAGAAAGATTTTAGTTAATTTAGTTGTACTGCGACATAGTGATTGTGAAGGTATTGTGCATTTGTTTGTGTCGTGCACATGCGATATCCATAATTGTTGTGTCGAGTTCCATAATTGTTACTAATTTGGCATAATGTCACAAAAACGTAAAGTTGATAGTGAGTGCAGAGTTTTTCAGTCTAAATGGGAAATTGCATATTTTTCATAGAATGGAAAGGTAAACCACTGTGTTTGATTTGCAATCAAACAGTTGCTGTTTGTAAGGAGTTTTAACTTGAAGAGACACTGTGATACGAATCATAAATCAAAATTCGATTGTTACACTGAAAAAATAAGAATGGACACATTGTCATCTTTAAAATCTAAACTTCAAGGTCAACAATCGATGTTTACTAAAGCTAATACTGAGAGCGAAGATGCCCTGAAAACAAGTTTTATTATTGCATTAGAAATCGCGAAGATATCAAAATCTTTCACTGATGGAGAGTTTATTAAAGACTGCATGTTGAAAGTGGCCGATGTTTCATTTCCATTTCAAAAGTCAATAATTAAAAATATTTCGCTGTTAAGAAACACTGTTGCTTCAAGAATAAATGATTTATCTCAAAATTTGGTTCTTCAACTGAAGGAGAAAATTAAGGAATTTACAAACTTTTCACTGGCTGTTGACGAGAGCACTGATACTGAGGATACAGCTCAACTTGCTGTTTTTATACGAGGTATTAACAGTAACTTTGAAATAACTGAAGAACTATTAAAGTGCGTCCCATTGACAGGTACTACAAGAGCAAATGATATTTATTCTGCAATTGAGCATTTGATAGCAGAATATGAACTCGATTGGAATATACTTAGCAGCACAACTACGGATGGCACTCCTGCCATGGCTGGCAAACATTCGGGCGTTGTAACTAAGTTAAAACAGAAAACATCAGGGAATTTTGTGGGATTTCACTGTATAATTCATCAGGAATCATTGGCATCCAAACATTTAACAAGTAGTTCTGTGAAGAACTATACAGCCTATTTTCATATATCCTACTTATGTTAATTGCCACTATCAACATACACAATTTCAGTTTGTTTGCTGTAATAGATTCGTAGATATTGAGAACCGACTAAATATTTCGGATGGTCGCCATGTTGGATTTAATATATGTAGGTCCTAGAGTTTACTGTTACATGCAGATTATTGTGAACGTGTAGTATTCAAACTTCAATCGCATAATTAAGACACAAGAAAAAACAAGGAGATTTAAAAAAATTTCACAGCTACCATCTTGAGGTTATGGAAACAATTGAAATAAATTAGATGCCAGTGGATTAACATTCGGATAAAGATTTACTGTAGCAAGTTTCACTGCACGCGGATAGTTAAATTGCGAGAAACGTCCATGTGAATATTTATAATTCGCGTCACCGCCATGTTGGATTTCTGATCACCAGGTTATTTAAAGTCCTATAGGTGAACTTAAGTTCATAGCCCCTATGAACATTAAAAAATGCAGTTTGATTGCTAAAATAGATTCGTAGATATTCAGTATCGTCTAAATATTTCGGATGGTCGCCATGTTGGATTGTTAAATGTATAGGCCATAGAGTCATGTACCATTAAAGGAAAATTATTGCGTAAGTTCATTATTCAAACTTTCACTTCGATCGCATGACTACATCACAAGAAATAAAAACTTAATTTTAAAATTCGCACTGCCGCCATCTTGATGTTATGTAAACAATTGAACTAAATTAGATACCAGTGGATTACAATGTGTATAAATATTTCCTGTACCAGGTTTCAGTGCGCTTGGAACATAAAATCGCGAGAAAGGTCTATTTAAAATGTTCAAATTCGCTTGGCCGCCATGTTCGTTTTGTAGTTAACCGGTTTTTAAAAATCTTATAGATGGAATTCCAGTAGAGCCCTTTATCTCCGTACAAAATTTTAGGGAGATACCGCTAAAAGTTTCAGAGATATAGAATGCCGGTGAAATATTTCGCACATCCACCATCTTGTGATTATGTAAACAACTGAAGGAAGTTAGATGTCGGTGCATTACAATGTATATAAACATATACTGTACCAAGTTTCATTGCGTTTGGTTGGTCAAATCGCGAGAAACGTCTATTTGAATGTCGCAAATTCGCTTGGCCGCCATGTTGGTTTTGTAGTTACCAGGTTTTCAAAAGTCACATAAGTGAACTTATAGTAGTTCCCTCTATCACCATAGAAAATGTCAGGGAAATATCGGTAATAGTTTCGGAGATATTGAATGCTAGTGAAATATTTCGCACAGCCGCCATGTTGGATTGGTGAGTCGTAACAAAATTTGAAGGGCACGGTCGAGGTCGCCGGGAATAGTGCTATAAACTTTCCGAGTTCCATTGAAATCGCTCCTGACGTTTAGATTTTATTACGGGGGGACACACACACGAATCACACACACACACGCACACACACACGGACAAAAGGTGATCTCATAAGCCTATTTTTTCAAAATTGAAAATAGGCTAAAAATGGACCATGTCATGCAACCTATAATTACAATAGTAAATTTTATAAGGAGCAGAGGACTAAATCACCGACAGTTCAGGCAGTTTTTACAAGATTTGGACGAAAAGTTTTCTGATGTCCCTTAATTCACCGAATTTCGTTGGCTCAGTCGAGGAGTAGTTTTAGAATATTTTTTGCATTACGTGACCCTATTCAAGCTTTCATGTTAGAAAAAGGCAACCCAATTGATTATGACAATGACTGATGGGTTGATTGTGCCTTTTTAGTAGATGTGAATAAACACTTGACTGATCTGAATGTAAAGTTACAGGGTAAAAATCTGATTGTTACTCAAATGTATTCATGTATTCAAGCCTTTGAAACAAAGTTGAGGCTGTGGGAAAATCAGGTAAAAAATCAAACTTTGGATCATTTCACTCATTTAAAATCATTTGGCACGGTGAACCAAAATAAATTGGATCAATATTCTCAACTTCTGCAAAATCTGATCACGGAATTCAACAATCGTTTTGAAGACTTCCACAAAATGAATGAAATGGAATTCCCAATTTTCAACAATCCACTCAATTTTGAAGCTTCACAGGCACCAGTTCATTTGCAAATGGAGTTGATAGATCTTCAATCAGACAGTATTTTGAAAGAAAAATTTAAAGAGGTTAACGCTCTTACATTTTATACACAATATTTCAAGAGTTTGGATAACTACCCGCAATTAAAAAAGCATGCAGCATGCATTCTGTGCATGTTTTCCGTCATGAAAATAAATAAGAACAAACATCGCACAAGACTTACGAATGAACATCTCCAATCAATTCTTAAAATAATTACAACGAATATGATACCTGACATCAATGAGCTTGTCAAAAACAAGAGAAGTCAGGTATCTGGATCCTCGAGCTCAAAATAATTACCCTCTTTTATAACTTTGATATGATTTTTAACAACCGTATATTATATACTATATAATTAAGTAAATAAAATGTTATAATAATTCAGTACATTTTTCTTATTTGAATCTGGCCCGCCTACACATTCTAAATTTAATATATGGCCCTCTGCAAAATTGAGTTTGACACCCCTGATCTACAATATTATGGGAATAGCTACTAATGGTACACACACAGCGGGGCCACATAACGTTCCTAAATATGTTGGAAACATCCTTGAAATAACGTGGTGTTATCGGATGTTCCAGAATCTTGAAATACATTCATGCATAAAGTGTACGTTCATTCTCCTTAAAAGCTAAGGGGCGTGGTGGCACAGCGGTTAAGCTGTTGGCCTCTCACCAAGGAAGACCGGGTTCGATTCCTGGTCAATGCATGTGAGATATTCGATGTGAAATGGCATGTCCTGTGGTCCGGATTCCACGTAAAAACGAGGTCCCGTGGCTCATGATCGCATGATTAACGGTCACGTAACACTAAAAGCTTCCTTCCTTTTTTCTCCTAAAAAGCTGAAGAAACACCCAGCGATATACATTGAACTGCGGGGCACTATTACTTGGCCCTAAGATGTGCCTGAGTTCAATTACCGCTTAAAATTACAAATTTAACCAAGAGTCTGCTGATGAGCCTGCCATGGTGCACCTAGGCGAAACCCCACAAAGGACACGGTAAAAACCTACAAGATTTACTGAGTTTTAATATCATATTTATTTTACAAATTTAACGTTTAGCCATTTCTCATCAGTGGAGAAGCACGGGTATTACAGCTAATAATAATATTAATAATAATAATAAGAAGAAGAAGAAGAAGACGAAGAAATCTTGTGACTTCAGCCATCTAGAGTAGTTGATTGAAGTGCTGCCATCTATAGGGGATAACTCCGCAGTAGGCTACTTGAAATATACTTTTTCTGCAGAGATACCTCAGCGCAAGAGATGAATTCATCTCACCAGTTGTGTTGAGTCAACTGTTTAATTTCACTTTACTATAGATTTCGAAACGACAAATGCTGCTACCTGGTGGTAAAAACGTGAAAATCTCTGTTGTATTTTGTTTGTGAAGTATTTATAAAATCTCATGTATTTCGGTGATGCATTTATACGGTAGTAGTAGTAATGAAGCATGTTGCAGATTTAGACAAGGTATCGCGGATTTAACACTAGTAGGCCTACCACTAGTATCAACAAAAAAAAAAAAAACTAAAAAGCTATTAAATTCAAATCTCTTCGAAAGTGTTATTAATTGATTTATACAACCCATACTAGAAGGAATGTTAAGAGCTGAATTTATGTCACAATGTAGGGCCTAGTAATTTAAATTCACTGTTGATTCTTTGAAACTATTTCCCTTAATTTATCACGTTTAGCAACAACCCCTTAATATTGTGGATTTAGCTGAGTCTACCCTACTAGCATCCTATTTTCCACTATCATCTAGCAGAAGAACAGGAATTCTATGAATGCGACTTAAGACCGAGATTCTTATTCTACACCTGTTTCAGTATAGTAAATAAGGTACAATTATTATTTGATTCTTACTTGCCAAAGAAAACGTCCGTAAGCCTTGCCTGTAGCTTACATTCTAAAGAGAACAGAACCTCCATGCATCCAGTCCAAAAGAAGAAGAAGAGACGCGCGGGCACACACACGTGGGCATTACATTTTAAATCGCAAACAGTGGAGTAATCTTAAATCACACGGTCTGTGTGTGTGTTTGCGGCACACCTGTGACGTGAGTTACTAAATTCCAAGATACAGAGTCGCGCAATTAGGTCTGTCCACTCTTTGCAGATATCTATCTCCCCTTAGCACTCTTCTCATCTATGTATGGGGCTTTACAAAGGACAGGGAAGTAGTACCTCAGTCCGAATGAATGATGGTCCCCATTTGTATCGGGACGATAAAGTAGGTGCCCCTTACTCTTCAAATCGAAAGAGCCTCCGATGTTGTAAACTTTATTGCATTTGAATGCAATTCGTCTGGCAGTTTAGTTAAAATAGAGGGAGAAGGAAGATAGTACAAAATAAACATAGGGAGAAAGAAAAGAAATAACGACCTTGCCTTGACTGATACGTATCAGACAAGTCGCCAAAAGGCTTACAAATAACCTCTCCTTCCTTCTCCCTGTCTTCAAAAACCTTCCTTGCAGATCTGGTTCTTCGACAATGTTTTTTGCTTTTGTTTTATTTGTGCAGCTTTAGTTAAAAGAGTATACAGACTACCTTCTTTTTTCTTTCTCGTGTTTCCTTTTCCTCTCTTCTTCGCCTCCTCATTCTTTAAACATACAAGAAAGAAAAAGAATGGAACCTGTTTGCTCAGTTAAGAAGGAAGACGAAGAAGAAGCTTTTTATAAATTCCGACTGCGAAGCTGCAGTTCCAATGCAAGACGGACATGTTGTGTCCGCAGGTAGACCAACATTCGTAACCAAACATTTCGTTTGGAACTTGAAGACGGAACATGAAAGATAATACGCGACAGTAAATACAGAACAAAGGAGATGGAAATTATAAACAAGAAGTATGCTAAATAGAATTTTAGTTCAGAGACTGCTACACGGCTTCATTCAGTGGTGTAATTTATTTTAGGAATGGTTAACGTTAGCAAAAACCTCTAGGCTGTACACGGGTAGAACCATGGGACACCGACCCATGCTTGGTATTCTATAGCTTCTATTTATTCACATCTCCCAGTCCGGCTCTCTTAGGCAGTGTTGGTTCCTAACCCGATGTTAACTCAGGTTTAGTAGACAGGAAGGGAAAGTTAATACCCTGTTGGTTTCCATCGGTGAGCAATGCATATCTAATTATTGACTCACACATATTTGCCATGTAGACCTATTAGTCAACTTTTAGGCTGGCGTATATTTTACCCGGTATTCATACTTTCACCATATACGAAACATATTAAGGAATTTTCGAAGTTTTTTTTCCCCTTATATAAAACTTAAACAGTTCGGTGAAGAACCAATATAACCCGTTCTTATTTTAAGTTTTCAGTCCTTTGACTGGTTTGATGCAGCAGACCATGCCTCTCTGTCCTGAGCTAATCGTTTCATCTCTACATAGCTACCACACCTTACATCCGGGGCAATCTGTTAAACATATTCTAACCTTGGTCACGCCTACAGTTCTTCTCATCGACCCTTCCATAACTAAGTTTGGATTCCTGGGTGTCTTAGGATGTGTCAAATCAACATATCCCTTCTCTTCATTAGCAGTCGCCAGAAACATCTCTCCTCCCCCATTCGTCTTAGTACCTCTTCATGTGTTACTCTATCTACCCATGTGATCATCATTCTCCTGTAACACCACATTTCAAATGCTTCTATTATCCTCTTTTCTGCTGCACCAACAGCCCAAGAGTGCCACGCTCTAGACCAAGGCTTAAAAAAATGACTTCCTAATACCTAAATCTATATTTGATGTCAACAAATTTCTTTTTTGTAAAAATGTTTTCCTTGCCTGAGACACCTATTTTTATATCCTTTTTGCTTCGTCCATCACTGGTTACAACTTCCATCCCGAAAGCCTCCCGTCAGGAAAATAAATTTCCCAAGAGAAGATACATGAATACATGACCTAAATTGTAATAAAGTAGCCTACAGGGCAACCATTTCAAACTATATATCCAAACATTTTAGTCATTTTAGACATTAAACAGAAATTAAATATTTGAAGGTAGCAAAATACTGTGGTACTAGTGCTTGCTCTGTCTCAAACCGAAGTTTTCACCATGGCTCAATGTTGTTCTTGTAGTTGATTTATTTCGGGGCTTTGCGATATAGTGGTCATGTAGCCCCGTGTGCTTGGGTGTGTGCGGACTTGGCCTGATAACCTGCATTATTGTAAAGGCAGTATGAGTGTGTGTATTTTTAAGTTAAGTGAGGATTGGGAAGTTACAAGTAGAAGTAGGATTAGAACAGCGAAACCACGGAAAGCCACTTCCAAGGTGGCTGAGGTGGGAATCGAACCCATGAACCTCACGGGACAAATGTACCCCGTTCCAGCCCACAGACCAGAATTACACTTGAGCTGGCTGCGTGGCTCAGCGGTAACGCTCTCACCTGCTGTATCCAAGGTTGCAGGATCAAGAACTGGCGCAGTCAGCTGGCGTTTGAGGGTGCGCAAATGCGAGGGAGCCGTGTCAGTAAATTTACTGGCATGTTAAAAATCCCCTCGGGGCAAAATTCCGGCACCCCGGCGTCTCTAAAAGACGCAGTAGTTAAAAGGGACGTAAAAGCAATAACATTACTATAATTACATTTCTTGGCAGATCCGAGAATCGAACCCAGACCTCCGGGGCGATAGCCAAGCATGCTAGCCGCTACACCACGAGGTGGTGTCATCATTGCTCACATCAACACACCTCGAGCACAGGAAAACATGTGTCCAAAGTTACACGATGAGGCGCTATCTACAATACATGAATACAACACTAAGGGCCGTTTTCACCAATGTGAATTATCTCTTAATTCATCATTACAGGTTATTTAACTTTGCACGAGCATTTCATCAAACAGATAGCCTACGCTCGCTAACTTACCACTAACAGGGATTACGTCAAATGGCCAAATCTGACCACTCAACTCTCAAATGGTTACAGTGGAGGGAAACAGCCGAACTCTACCTCATGCATCCCTCAATGGCGGTTTGTTTCCGAGATTCACACGAACTTTCATGAATATGAATATAAAATATGTTTGTGATAGTTAAATTATATAAGATCATACACATTTAATGCCAAGAAAGAATACGAACATTTAAAAAAGCATATACAAAGTGGGATTCAAACTCATTCCAGCTCTGCACAATGAAATCAAGAGTCTGCAACGCAACCACTTACGCTACGAAGACAACTGGTAGAGGATGTCCTATTAAGAAAGTAAACTATGTATAGGCCTACATACAACTGCCAGTTCTCCTAAATACTTTGTTCATATCATTTTAAGCTTTTGCCACGAATAATGTCTTCTGTATTCCTCTTCCTTGTTCCAGAAAATCTCAAGGAAGCATCGTAAACAGCAATCAGTGCTAAACGCTTCTTGATCTGTCTGCCATGTTTCTCCAAGGTGAAACCGAGTCTACGCATGGGCGAGAGCCGTAAAGCGTATTTCAGTACAGGTCGGACGTTTGTTTTAGACGAGTGAAAAATCTTAATGGAAGCCTGGAGGCGAGTTACTACAGTACCTGTGTTGTTATCAGCTGCCCCAAGCGGTCCGATGATTGACAAAGCTGTTTCACACTACTCCTGAAGTACAGTCATTGGCAAATATAATGACGTTCTGTTCGTAACTACATAACGAGTACTTCCGCGTCACACAATATTTCGACGTGGACTGTACTGTCTGCTCAAGTCTGGAATTCCATTACATCAGATCGGTGGTGACAAGTGTGAGGCGATAGGGTGAGAGAGTGAGTGTGTGTAGGCTCACCCGCAGGCTTCAAGGTCAAGGGCAATCGTCTAAAACAAACGTCCGGCCTGTAATTAGGAACCCGAATGGCCTCGTGAAATGCTTCAACGATAACAATGCATTAACTAACTAATCGTTAATGAAGAGTTGGTGAAAACGGCTCTAAATAGTTATGTACCAGAATATTTCATTAATGGTACTGGTTTATCAACTTCTCAAAGACCAGATGAATAGAACACCAGTAAGAGATGTTCCTTTTCACAAATGAACATGGGTATAATCTATAATTTACGATAGGCTACCTTCATTAGAAAATTGGAGCAAATGACGTCGATGTTCCAACTTTTTGAAAGAGCAATCACCAATACCACCCCCACCATCTAACATTATTTTCTGTTACGTTTAAAAGCATTTCTGGTAAAATAAGGAAGACATTTTAAGATTTATATTATAATCCTAAGTCCCATTCTGATGTTGGCGCACAGGTGTCGTTTCTGATCATCTCCACTATATCCAGGTAATCGCTCTCACTGTTCTTCATCAAGATTGAGAATGAGCCTTGGTCGTTGAGGGAAGAAATGTTATAAGTGGCTAAACGCACCTGCAATGGCAGCATGAGATTCTGGTTCGAATTTTGACCGCGGCAATATCAAGTACTGCTACCTCAAATTCTATTAAATTAAAAAAAAAGGTCGGAATATGGTGAAAATTGAAATATTACATTCATAAAGTTGAACAATTATCGGCAAGGACATTGAAATTTCACATGCTTTTATGAATTAAACAATAATATTGTTGTTGTCAAATTCAGATTTTATCAAGACGTACTGCCCCCGAAAATTGAATTATTCTGGGACAAAACGAGAGTATTTTCCGTCCCCATGATAAAATTTAACCAGCAAATATAAATCCCGTAAGTGTGACACAAGAGAGTCGTGTTACAAGCTCGAGGCAGTGGGAGAGCCCGATCACGTGATATATTGCACAATAGGCGCTTCTAGAACGCTGAAATCGGCATAGCAACAGTGAGATAGCTAATAAATATAATAAATATTGTTATAAATTATGTTATTGGATACCAGCCCAGAGCCAATGAGAAGAGGTCTTATTGAAGACGGGATTAACTTCAACTAGATAATTTGGTGAAATTATGCATTTAGACCCTTAGAAGAAGGTTTTCTTAGTTGTTAATGAAGAGAAAATTAAAAGAAAATATGTCTGATACTTAAAAAACCGCAGATCGGTTAATCAATGTAGAAATAAACATTAGTAATCTACGCGCTAAAATTATGGTGGAAGATTGATATGTCTGATACTTTAAAAACCGCAGATCGGTTAATCTACGTAGAAATAAACATTAGTAATCTACGCGCTAAAATTATGGTGGAAGATTGATATGGCCGCCAAAATCTCGACTCGGAGAGGGAGATCCAAGGGTCGAGGTTCTTATTCCAGCAGTCTTTGAAGAGTGAGGAAGTGTGTTTATTGGGGTAACGGAGATCCTAAAGCATTGTCCGGTGCGGCGATTGTCGACTCGTGGAGACGCTAGGTTAGCAAGGTAGAACATTGGAGATTACCGCACTAGCATTTTAAGCGAAGTTGAGAGGAATATTGAAAGTAGAATATCTCATATATATTTGAGACTAGACTTCAACTAAGTGAATATATAGAAAGTACAGGTCGAATACTATATTCCATTGAAAGTCGAGCGTTCTAAGTTACACCATTTCGACAAAATAAGCCTGTTAAGACAGTTTTTCAAAAGTGTTGGAAATATAAGCTGAATATCATTATAGTTGCAACGTGAAGTTGGCGAACGCAGTTCAAGTGAACAGTAGCGGAGAACTTTACCATTGGCGCAGCAAACAAACATTATCATAATGACTATCATTATTCTTCGATTAGTTCCATTCGACATAATTAATATTGTTGAAATGATGAACTAAAGAGTCATGCGCCAGAGACATATTTAACACAGAGTTAAGATACAACAATGGAGCTTCGATAGACAACGTTTTGCAGAATACAGACGTAGTGTACGTTCCACATTGTACATTTTCGTCAGTCTACGAACGCTAATGTAACATCAATAAGCGATAGAAATAATTCATTCACCATCTACATGAATATTTCTATACATTATACATCTATACTGATATATTTGTGACGGAGAATGAAGATTCTACAGAAGATGATTTTCACGATGCGAGGGTATCACAGCAACAACAGAAGAATTTGCCAGAAGGATGTCGTTCGAGCCCAGACGGAGGTTAGTGAATTCCGGAAAAGGAACGTTTTCCTATCTCTGAGGTCGCAGGTCCGAGGTTCGGTCTCAGAATCTTGAACTGAGGAAACACCTAAAGTATTGTGTAAATACTTACCCAGATCTTCAAGATATCGTCCAAATTAAGGTAGCCGTGACTTTTACTTATAGTATAGAGCTTGATTAGTGACATTCTGAGCCGGCGTTCTTACTTCATATTTTCACATTTTATGTATTTCAGTGTTCTCATGTATTTTACACTTCAGATGTGTGTTAAGATTGTATGCTTCAAGATTATTAGAAATGATTGCCATTCATCTATTATTTTTCATTTTTATTCTACGGATCAGTTGTTGCACTGACATTAAAATGTTGTTTGAGGAATCAGATTGACTCATAGAAGGCGAGTCGTTTCGACTGCTGAATTTAATAATTTCATTTGAACTTAGAATTCATACATTGTGTCATAGATGCAAATTAAATTCTTTTAAATATAATTTGAGCACTTTAATGTAACAACTTCAAGAGCATAAGAAACATCGAATGATATTGTTATATCATTATTGTAAATAAACTTTCGACGATCTAGGAAATACTAGTCGTTTGATAAGACCGAAGTCTTAATCCCTATAGACATTCTTTGTGTAGAGTGGAAAAACATTACGACATTGACAAACCTTTTCATTATGTGTAAATCTGAGAGCTTGATTCATTTAATATGTTAGAGGAAATATATTTTGATAGAGGATTATTCAAATCTTTGGCTAGGAATTCAAAGCTAGTTTATCCCGATCAAGATTTAGTTCTATTTGACACTATAAATAACATGTGTGTTATTTTACACTATTTGTGTAATATCACGTCATAATGTAGACCTGATATTGCAAAGATATGCAATTTAAAGCTTGATAAGTAAGGTGAGACAGAAGTATTATTTTTATTACATGTATTTGTGACAGACGAGTTAACAGTTACTTATCTTTTTGTGTAGTAAACTTTGGGAGGTCAATCACGACAGTCTAATATCGTTCATTATTATTGGAAGTTTCGTTTGAAGAACTTAAAGATGTATAATAGTGGATTAGTAGTCATGTGTAACGATACTGAGGGTCATGCCGTTATTTGAGAGAAGTTCCTACAGAAGAAATGTTAAAAACAATTAATCAGTTTTGGTTATTGTTTAACATAGTGGATGATAATTGTTTAAACCATATATATAGTTATATGAGGATTTGTAGAGCTATGGAGAGCTCGTGCGAAGGAAGTTCCGCATTTTAAGGGAAGTCAATGAAATATTGTTCTTTGATAAGAAAAGGCATGGATCATGATAAGAGTCGTTGTATACAAGAAGTCCAGTTCATGTGAAGTAACGTTTTAGCTGTGTTGACAGAAGGGTTTAAGCGGAAAGCAATTAGAGAACGATTGTCTACTCATGTCATTGATACTATTATTAAACTTTATTAAACCAGGATTTGTGTAAATACGTACAGTTAACCTTTGTCAGTCGACTGTATTAGATCGACATTGTAATGAAACCTATATAAGACGATGTGTGAGCAGTATATAAAAGCTAAAGAGTATTAGCAAATGTTTATGTGGAGAAACATTGTAAATAACTAATTACAAGTTGTATAGTATCAGAGAATGCAGAATCTCGAAGGTAACGTGTTAGCAACGTTAAATATTGTCTATTGTTATGAACAAATTACTTGTAAATATTTTCCGTAATGATTTAATAATTTAAATAATTTTTAATAGGATTAATTAATAGAAAGATTTTGGAATAGAGTGTTTTTGTGAGCGGATGCTTTTGTATGGATGATTGTCACCTGTTAAGAGTGACTGTTCAACCTAGTTGGTCTAGAACGACTACGGAGTATGAATGAAAGTGTGTATTAAAATTTCCGTATGATTGGTAGAGAATTGTTTAAGTTATGAGCGTTTTTGTAATGGCAAAATGTAACTTTTATTTGAGGCTTTTAGACGCGAGCCAGACAGCAAATGTTGACAAAAAAAAATTAACCGTTAGCAGGCGAGGTCATGATTGTTATATAATGTGAAGCCCGATGGCCAGCCACTGCCTTGTAAATGGAACAGTTTCAGAGCGTAGCATTTTGCTAGCGTTCATTGAGGTATCAGGCCAATGCAGGTGCATTTCTATACGCGTGTCGGAAGAGGTAACCAGTTGTAAGGAATGTTATGAATGCAGGAGCCTCTGTTAAACGTTTTCTTCACGTATTGTAGGCCTAGTTATGCCAAGATTTTTTATGCTTGTAATTTGCACACAGTAATTGCAGTAAGATGTGTAGCGGAAGAGAAGAGTGTATGATTGTACGTTTTTTTTGTTATTTAGAATAGTTTATTGTTATTTATTGTTTATATTAGATTAGTTTACTCTTGTTAATAAATTTACCCAGTTCGTTATCTTTCGTCGTTGACGTGTGGTTCATTTTAAATATAAGGATTAGAGTACTGTGGATGTATTGTAGGCAAAGCTGAGTTCCCATTTCCCCGAGACACGTAAGTAAAGGTAAGTGTGCCCCGTGTAGTTTGTTGTTTTTCCACAATATTCTTGTAACTGCTGTATGTAAATCCCTAAAGACCATGTTGGAGCGATTTCTAATGAAGTAATTTGCCGGTGCTGTTAGAAATAGGCGATCCAGCTGGGGCCATGGATATTCCAACAGGCTACTTTCCGGATTTACGGGTACAGTACAAGCCAAGTCAGTCACAAAATATGTCCTACTCAGTTGGATCTCACTTCACTATGTGAAATATTGTTGTTACTTTTGTGATAGTTAATATTGTACACCTGTCCTTAGACTTATCGATAAAATTCACCTTAACATCACTTACAGTACCTAGTTGGTATAAGCCAGAAAACACAACGTTGTTTTTAGCCTATTTTCATTTATGAAAAAATAGGCTTATGAGATCACCTTTAGCCCGTGTGTGTGTGTGTGTGTGTAGTGTGCGTGTGTCCCCTAATAAAATCTAAACGGCTGGAGCAATTTCAGTGAAAGTCGCTAAGGTCATAGTAGGCTTACTATATATTCCGATGCGGACCGTGCCCCTCAAATGTTATTACGTCTCACCAATCCAACATGGCGGGTGTGCGAAATATTTCACCGTCATTCTACATCTCCGTAACTTATTACTAATATCACCCTCAAATTTTGTACGGTGTTAAACAGCACTACTAAAAGTTCACCCATGGGACTTTAAAAAACATGTTTAAGTACAAAACGAACATGGCGGCCAAGCGAAGCTGAAACAATTAAATAGACTTTTCTCGCGATTTCATCATCCGAAAGCAGTGAAACAAGGTACAGAAAATATTTATACACATTGTAATGCACTGACATCTAATTTTGTCGAATTGTTTACATAACCTCAAATGGCGACTGTGCGAAATTTTAATATTAAGTTACTATTTCTTGTGTCCTAATCATGCGATCGAAGTCAACGTTTGAATAATGAACCTACACAACATTCGTCATCTAACAGTACATAACTCTATGGCCTACTTATATAAAAATCCAACATGGCAACCATCCTAAATATTTAGACGGTTCTCAATATCTACTGATCTATGACAGCAATCAAACTTAATATAATTTGTATGTTGATAAAGGATATAAACATAAGTTCACCTATGGGCTTTCAATAACCTGGTGAACACAAATCCAACATGGCGGCGACGCGAAATTTAAATATTCAAATGGACATTTAACCGTCCGAGCGCAGTGAAACTTAGAACGGTAAATGCTTATACAAATTTCAATCCACCGACATTTAATTAACTTCAATTGTTATCATAACTACAATTGGCGGTTGTGCAAAATTATAAAAACTCGTTATTTCGTGTATCCTTATCATGCAATTGAAGTTTGAATAATACACCTACGCAATAATCTTCAAGTAATAGTACATAACTCTATGGCCTACATATATAAAAATTCAACATGGCGACCATCCGAAATATTTAGAACGTTCTCAATATCCACGAATTTATTACAGCAATCAAACTTATCAAACTGAAATTTTGTATGTTGATAGAGGCGATTACGATAATAAGGATATATGAAAATAAGCTATTTAGTTCTTCACGGAACTACTTGTTTTTTTAATATCCCAAATTTTTAGCTCAAGATTTTGATATCTCTCCAGTATTTTCAGTTTCAAAACTACAACTGTCCATTGGGACCTTCTTGACTTGTGGTCCTTAAACGATGAACGCATATTATTATTAAAATCAAGAGTTCGTCTGAGAAAGACGGCAAAAAACTAAATTCTCGTCAATTACTGATCACTGATTACTTTATTGTCGAGGACTTCAAGCAAACAGGATATCCACTGAGAAAGTTAACCTTGCTGAAAACATGCGTTGAACACAGAACACTGATTTTAAATATTTATGCAGATTGATTTTTTTCATCTCAAAGCTGTACTTTTCCTACTTTCTTAATGCACAATATATAGTAGTTTGTGTTTAAAAACAAATTTCGACATTTAGGTCATTAGGGTACATATATAGGGAGGCTGTTAACTAAAAACAAGAAGATTGTTAAGGTGGTTGTCTTCAGAAAATGTTTACTTATAAAAAAAAGAGGTCCCCACCCGAAAATAGTCAATGAATTGCTACTCTCTAGAAATGTACGTACTTCTTTCTACACCTTCTACTTCTTTCTACATTCTCCTGAAAGACAAACTGTTAGTAAGATCGGAGTCATAATAAAGAAGTTCTCAGCATATACCACACCAGAAAGGCACTGCACACCACAGCACATGCTTAAGGCACAGGGACTGAGTTTTCATCAAATAGCAAAAATATACATTTTTTCAAATTTCACTGGGAACACATCCCTGACTCAAATGGATAACTTAGTAGTGTTATTCTCTACATAGCCCTGGTTTTTTTTTTCAAAGGTCCAGTGATGACCTTCAATGCTCTTTAGAATGCTGAATAAGACTTGAAAATGAGACCCTATTAGGGAATCGAGCCCCAATTTCCTGCATTTCGGATAGACGCGTTAGCTGGCTGCATCGCCACGTCCTTCACCTGTCTACTGTTTATTTATAAGACTTAGATCAAGAAAGCAGTGCTTATACATGTTTTAATAAAATAGCATTCTCATTTTCTCATTTTTGCGACAAAATATGCTGTTTGCGCTTCAGTGTAGGAGCAATAACGTTGGAAACTTTTCTAAGTATTCTATATAAAGATATCTATCTATAACTTCATTTATTAGTTTTAGTGCATTGTTATTAATTTTGTGACTAAAATTATTTAATTGGTGGATGAAAACAATTACAAATTATATTCATTTATTTCTAAAATATTGTAGTACTCACAGGAACTTATAATCAATAGTCTACTTGAATTTGCTTCTCCACTAATAACACATAAATTACAATTCATGACAACACAGCTATCTAATTCGTTTCAAGGCGAATTTTGCAAATATGTAATCTATAATCTATACTAATATGCTATATAAAGTTTAGTGGAGTCTGCCAATTGCTCGTTCACGCAAAAACTACCGAACCGATAAAGCTAAAACTCTGTATGAACAGTTTATATACCACGAAAACACATAGGACTATCGCCGTCTCGCAATGCAATATATTCTTCCAGTACCAGCCCTTTGGCACTTGGCATAGGTTAAAACATACTAAATATTAAAGTTGTCGCCAAACGACTGGACACGGACACTGCTCATTTTACGCCCCTCAATGCAAGAAATAATACTCGGCGAGTCCCAGTTCCATTTAGCCTAAGTAACATAAGAGGCAAGGAGAACTACTGTATGTTCTAAATTCGGGTAGAAGCAAAGTGAATACTCAGAGTGTAAAAGTACTTCCATATTAAAAAAAAAAAGATATCTCAGAAACTTATAAACATAGAATAGATGTTGATGATTGTTGTTTTAAGGGGCGGAACAGCGAGGTCGTCTGCTCATCGTAACATGGTTTACAGTGTGGTGTTTGAAGCCATATTTTCAGTGTTGCCTTAGTAAACAAGAGTTTAGTGCTTTTCAGTCGGTCAACACGAATGTACCCAAAAGAGATGGGTTATGCCCTAATCCTGAAATAAATTACATGAGATTAATAAAACACTAGGATGACCAGTTTCGATCGTCATGATGATCGCTTGACGATCGAAACTGGTCATCCTAGTGTTTTATTAATCTCATGTAATTTATTTCAGGATTAGGGCATAACCCATCTCTTTTGGGTACATTCGTGTTGACCGACTGAAAAGCACTAAACTCATGGTTTACAGTAGAAAAACAAATTTAGACTGATTAAAATTTAGAAGTAGGTATCTAAAAATAAATGCAGCCTAATGCTAATAAAATAAAATAAAACAAAATAAAATAAAATAAGACAAAATAAAATAAAATTAATAACTATACACTAATAACGAGCAAAAATATACGGAATTTTTTTTTTTTAAAGGACTATTTCTATCAGTCAATATCCACTAGAAAATGTAGATCGATTGCCCTAACTCACTCTTACTTATAATGGGGATGACGCGATTAGTAATCACCACGCCATCTGCTAATATAAGATAATAATATTATGGTTTTTACGTCCCTTTTAACTAATACGGCGTTTATAGAACCGTGCCGGGGTGACAGAATGTTGTCCCGAAGGGGATCTTTAACGTGCCAGTAAATCTACTGACACGACTACCTCGCATTTACGCACCCTCAAATGCCAACTGACTGCGCCGGGATTCAACCCCGTTATCTTGGGTTCAGCAGGAGAGAAAGGAGAGAACGTTACAGCTGAGCTACGCAGCCAGTCACTCTAATATCAAACTGAGCGTATTATACAGACCAACGTTTCTTCGGACAGTAAACAGTAGAGAGCAAGATGCACACACTCGGTTAAAATATGGGCCACGGTGAATACGGCTACACCTGTACAAAGCAGGACGGTCTTCCCTAGACCAGTGTTAAGTGAGTAGAATTGTGTACATTTATTTAAGAATTCTGTACAAAATTAGAGCAAATTAATACAGAAATGTGAAAACTCAGTCCATTCAGGAGGAAAATCACTCAGAGAATTAATGACGAGTTTACGCTTGATCACGACTGGATAAAACAGTAACTCCTATGGAATCTGTAAATGGCGACGGTACAAGAAACTAGGATACAGCATGTAGACTAATACATTTGATTCTCGAGATTGTCAGAAGGTATTTGTACGGCGATAAAATGGTAGGAGAACTAGTTCATGGGGTGAAGATGAAGATGTTGAGATAGGCTGGTTGTGAACTCTTACACGGGAACTACAGCAATGAACGAAGTATGATTATATACAGAACAATGAGCCATAAAATTGCAAGCATATTCTTCAGGTTTTAAATCAAGTTCACCGGTCTACTACTTCAGCCAAGTAATGGCAACGGTGACTGAACATAGTAGTATAATATGCATTTCAATGCTCTAGCTTTAAAATGAAGTAGCCTATACCTCAGCTTAAATGAGACGCAGCTTCTCCGACTTAATACACCATCGACTATTTATGGTCCTTAAATAAGCGTTTAGCCATGAAGCACAGATAGCTGATAAAACAATTTTAATATCGTCGATGAGTGTGCAATATCTGAAATGTTATTCCTTTCCAAATTTGCATTCTTTATGACCACGCCCTCCCTCAGTATGTAGGCCTATGCTGGGCGTACTATGAAAATATTAAAACCAATAGGCTAACTCATAATGCAACTTCACAATTAGCTCGGAGCTTCATATAAGATACTCGTTGGTACTCATGATAAGATTATCACACAACATATAGCACGCAGCCACCATCTTAAAAATAAGTAATTTAAATATTTAACCCACACTGACGCAACTGCAAGAAGGTAAGAATTACTCGAACAAGATATTTCATCCATACAAAGCACAAGGAGAAAAACAAAAACAAAACAAAAAGCAATTACGCTTATGTCTTTAAATATGCAGCATGTTCTCTATTAAACATTTTATTTAAATTAATATTAAAATGGGCATTATTCTAAAGGATATATTTTAAATTTGTGAGTAGCAAAAATACATCAACATTGCCAGTGGATGAACTTTGGTAAGGTAATTTTCCTGGCCTATCCGAAGTTATACTTGTAAAATTCCTGATTCTAACTCGATAATTTAAAGAGATTTCACTCTCGGTAATTAGTCAAAGGACTGGTGCAAGTTTTCTTATGGAATCCTTCCAAAGTGTGGTCGCATTTGTTTGGGCGCGAGGCAATTCACCCTTCACCTCCGATCAACCTCCGGCAATAAACAGGTAGTCTCTATAGTGAAACTACAGTGAGAGCCTACCCTTAGAGCAGAGCTTCGCCTACGCCGTGTGACGGGTTGAAGCGCGTTGAGTCAGCGCCAGTTGACTAGCATCTACCGTTACACAACAGCGCGTCGGGAAATACCGCATGCGGTCATAGCTTTATTAGATTCCCAACTGACAAGATACGTTAGTTGAGATAATTACGACTTGTGAAGTACGGTAGGCTATCTCGTATCCCGTGAACATGGTTAGGTATGGAACATCGAATTTTCCTAATGGAAACTTATCTCAAGAGGAAGTCATCCAGTAAATGTTTTCGTAAGTTTCAGCACAGTGCAATTTCTACTTGTGGGGGAATCTCAAAAAATAATATATATAGAAACAAGACGCGTACTCTGGAGGCTCCCGAGAACGAAATAACAGCACTGATACGAAATGTCAATGAG
Organism: Meconema thalassinum; assembly: GCA_946902985.2. Lineage (NCBI taxonomy): Eukaryota > Metazoa > Arthropoda > Insecta > Orthoptera > Tettigoniidae > Meconema > Meconema thalassinum. Next base: position 1,288,182,994 of record OX336388.2, on the reverse strand, counting down.
GCTGAAATACAGCGAGTGTACCAAAACTTCCTACGTTGGTGCAATGTGTGCGTAGAATATGAAGAACAGCATTTCCAGTAACTACTCTGAAATTCATGTACTGTAAGTAATGATGATTATTATATACGTTAGAAAGTGTAAGTACGTTGAACTAGTTAGGCGCTACGCAGCTGCTAACGGTAGTGCCTTGTTGACAGGCGGCCAGCCAGAGTGTCCCTGCCGTCACACGGCGCCTTCGAGACTCCATTCTATAGGAAGGGCTCTCACTGTATTACAGTACCATGTCGACTGGCAATAATTACGAGCTGTGCAGTCTCTTTAGTAAAATAATGTATCGGTGATACAGCTGTAACAAGTGAAAAGTTTTCTTATTGCTGAAGTAGAATTAAAAGTTACAGTCGACCCTTCAATTGAAAGTTGTTGCTATATGTGTATCGATTACTATAGATTTTCAGTCGTTGATGCTCTCGCGACCTAATATTTTATTCAGTTTGGTGCTATTGTTCTATGGAAATCACAAATAGCACTTTTGATGATCATCTTCCACACTTTTGTATCATTTGTGACATTACATAGAACTGGTTACTGGTTCAATGACAAGTAACAACAACATTCTTCTCCCCGTATTCGACCTACATAACAGTTCTTGTCACTAAATCACAGCACCGCAGTGCAGCTGGAGAAATCTATCTTCTACTCACCTCCTCAAGCTCCCTACAATATTGACAGTGAAGCCTTTTTAATTCTCCACTGACGCATTTATCACGAGCCAATCACTCGTCACATTTTGATTTCTTTTGTGAATGCATAAGATAGTAGGGAGCAAGTCTTCAATGACACATACTAATAAGTTCGTCTGCATAACGGGACTGGCCCAAGTGATCATCTCTTGTCAGTGTGTCGTGGTGAATTTCAATCGCTTCTTCTTCTCTCTCGTGACTGCCGACAAGATGCTCGCGTGCAGTTATACAATGTCGTCACCAATATGAATGCTGATTTGAATGAATATAATATTCCTCCTTCGGTCTCCAACAACACGTACGAATAATGAGATGCTACTAGTGAACAAAGGGCATTTAACTTTTCTCCCGACTACCGTCCACAAAAAAGGCTTCATGTCACCATATTGTTAAGGCAAGGCGTGAATGTTGATTGCTTCATGAATTAATAACGAGATAGATTAAATTACGGTACTTCTTGATTGACTGACTGGACAGGAATATCGAATGATTAATTGCTAGATTGAAGGATTGATTGATGTTTCTTTTTGAGGGATTCACCATCTAGGTCAGTATTTCTCAACCGGTCCGGACTACGGAGCGGTAACGGGCCCGAAGATGTAATTCCATCGGGCTGCGGGGTCAATCACATTGAGCTTTAACTTATTTTTTTTTACATTCACAAATAAGAAGGCCTTTGCGACATCATGGTCATATAGCCCTGTGTACTTGGGCGTATGCGTAAAATCTATGCCTAGGGGCAGATGACCTCGTAGTTCCGCCCCTTAAAACAACAATAACTAACTAACTAAATAAAATCTATGCCATTGTGATAACTGATGCCTGTATTAGTGTGTGTAATCGAAATTAAGGCGAGGATTGGAATGGAGGCGGTCGTGGCCATAAGGTAGGAACCATCTCCGGCATTTGCCTGGAATAGCAATGGAAAACCACTTCTGGGATGGCGGAGGTGGGAATCGAACCCACGTTGCCTTACGAGGCTGAGTATAACCCATTCCAGCCCTCAGACCAGAATTATATTTCTTGACAGAGCATGGAATCGCACCCAGACCGCGGGGCCGAAAGCGAAGAATACTAGTCGCTACACCACGAGGTAGTCTCATGAATTCAGGTGCTGATGACCTCAGAACAGCGGAGGGTCTGATACACCACTCCTTACCTTGTGAATTTTGACGAAAAAGTCGAGTAAACTACACACAGCGTAGGTATAGATATAAATGCAAAATATGATACGTTTTCCAGTGGATGACGGCTAAGTATAAATAAAAACAGAACGTGGCAAATCATACGAAAATTAAATGAACATGATGATGATGATGATAATTGTTGTTTTAAGGGGCCTAACATCTAGGTTGTCGGCCCCTAATGATCTGGGTGATAGCGAAAATGATAATGAAACGGAAACCAGAACGAAAATTAAGTAAGACGGAAAATACTTACAAAAAGGAACTCAGATTGAAACAACTCACAAAATGTTCTTACAGAAGGGAATTTAGAACGAAAAGATTCACAAAAGGAATAGATTGAAAAATACCCACAAAATGAAGGCTAGGTTCAAAATACGTACAAAATGCAATGTAGCGTCGAAATACCTACAAAATGCAATTGAAATTCAAAATACTTACAAATGCAAACCAGATCGAAATTACGTACAAAATGCAATTGAGGTTCAAAATACTTACAAAATGCAATTGAAGTTGAAAATGCTTACAAAATGTACGGTAGATTCAAACGACTCATGTGGATTGACAATACTTACAAAATGCAATTTAGATTGAAAATACTTGACAAAATGTAATTTAGATTCAAAATACCCACAAAATGCAATTAAGAATCAAAATATGTGCAAAATGCCCACCAAACAAAATGCAATTTAGATTCAAAATTCGTGCGAAATGCGGATTTGGTTGAAAATACTTACAAAATGCAATTGAAATTCAAAATTCTCAAAGGCCCGGCTACCTGCATTGAAAGACTTACCAAAAAGCAATTTAGATTGTCAATCTTTACAAAATGCAATTGAAGTTGAAAACAATCGCGAGATGTAATTTAGATCGAAAAAACTTACAAAATGCAACGTAGATTAAAAATACCTTAAAAATCGCTAAAAGGGAATTTAGATACACGGTGAACCAAGTAACAAAAACAGTGCGGGAATCTTAAAGAGAAAGGAAATATAATGAAAAGAGGGAGAGGGGAGAGGGGAGAGAGGAGAGGGTCCGCCCCAAAGGTAAGGGACAAAAGGGGAAAACGGACCCAGCTCAGGAATCCCTCGGGGTCGCCAACTCCCAAACTCACCAGCCGTGAGCCCCTGAGGGTGTAGCATTATCTAGGGTGCACCAGAAGTGGTGGGGCTACATACACCCTGCCTCCTTAAGGGCCTTGAGCACAAGGCAGGAGGTAAAAAGAAAAGAAAAAGAAGGCTGACCCCTCACAGAAGGAGGGTGTCAGGAAAGATGAGACAAGGGCCAATTAAGGCGGGAAAGGAAGAGACTCCCTAGGCCTCGGATACCCTAATACCGTCGGGGTCGGAAGAGAACAAGAGTTGACCAAGTGAGGTCGACAGGAAAGAAGACGGAGAGGAGCCCGGCACAAGTAAGTGGAAGCAATGCCGGACTCAGCTGGGGCCCCGTGGTCGCCAACCCACGCCCACTAGAAGTGAGCCCCTGGGGGGAATTAAATGAACATTTCCTAAGACAATCTATACTACGCTAGTTTAAATAAATATTTGATATTAAAATCGTGTATTGTTTGGTTAAGGACGTTAAAGAAATTTTGAAGAACTATAAAACTATATTTTTACAGCGGCGGAACTTCAGAATCGTTCATTACGGGCCACGGTCTAAATACGGTTGAGAATCACTGATCTAGGACATGGTTATTTATTTATTTATTTATTTATTTATTTATTTATTTATTTATTTATCGTATGGCTTTTGGTGCCGGGAGTGTCCGAAGACATGTTCGGCTCGCCTGCGTCTGTAGCTGCTTCCAGCGGACACCCTAAAGGGTGAGCTAGAAGTTCCGTTTCAATTTCAAGTAGTTCCAACTTTCGCCACCAGATATCAATGATACCTAGTGGCGAACGTTGGAACTTTGATAGAGCGTTCTGACGAAATCTAACCTAACAAATTTTGCTTTACACAAGTTTAGTCTGTGAAAGGATCTTTTACATGCCATAAATCTATGACATGGGACCGCCGGCTTTACTTCCCCTCCGAAGGAAGGCATACTGAAGGATTTTTAACGCTCTTAAAAATCCGACGACTTCGGCCGGATTTGAACCCGCTATCTTGGGCACAACAGTTCAGCATGCTACCGACTACGCCACCGAAGATGGTTATTGATATGCGAGGATGAGAGCTGAACGGCTCGATTTAATATCAACTCCAAGCTAGCTCCCACAGCCTTTCCCTCCCCGAGTACAGCAACTTGATCAGGTCCACACAACGTAATCTACTTTGGTTCCAAGATGGGAAACGGGCGGCTCTTCTGTGCAAGTCATAACCGCAGCAGTTGTCTACATGTCAGGTATGCAAAGTGAACCTTTAGGCCACCGAAATGTATGGCATCACGGACATTAATGCATCCATGAAAGCTACAGGGTAATCCATATATTGTGTCTCCGCAGCTGGGACGGGGTCCCACTCGGCCGATACAAATTGCGTTGCGAGTTCCTGTACAAATCAGTCGTCGGCGCCCCCGCTCCTTTCATTTCCCCCCGCACAAACGCTGCTCCGGCAGGCTGGAAGCGATAGCTTATCGACCGACCGGAACCCCGCCTCAGGATGATCATGTAATCTGGATGTATAGTCAGAGGCCTAAAAAATCGGTTGCTTCTGTCCTAAGGTAATGTACATTTATTGAATTATGATTTGTATTCATGAATGGGTTCTTTAATATAGAGCAACAATAAATGACTAACAAGGAAAGGCATTTTAGTTTATATCATGCAAAGTTTAGGCTACTCTCCCAACTATCATGTTCATGGTGCACGTCTCAAAACTTGTGAGCCATCGCCATGTTTTAGGCTTCTGATATAGATTCCCGGATTTAACATGGAGGATGCGAGGGCTGGAAGAGAGTACACTCAGTCTCGTGAAGTGAGGTAAGTTTAATTCACTCGAAATATTTCGTATTTTGTGTCAATATTGTGTCAATCACTCGTTTCTAGATATCACTGACAGAGGTAGCTACGTTCGCTAATGGTTTTCCGTGGATTCCCCATTTTCAAATCCAGGCAAATGTTGGGACGGTACCTTCTGATAGGTCACGGCCGCTTCCTTCCACATCCTTGCCCAGGTTCATTTATCTTCATTCATTTCATCTCATTAACTTCTCTCACATGGTTGGCGTCAGGAAGGGCAAACGGCCGTAAAACCTACCCGCCACATTGACTTTCACCGCATCTCATCCCCGATCCCGTTGAAAAACGGAAATAATAATGGGTAGACATACACACTCGTATCTAGATATTCCTTGACTCTTAAATCTAATATTAATTATCATATATAGGTATACTAGCAACCCGACCCGGCTTCGCCCGGGAACAGTGTTATGATTGCATTACGTGATAAGCGCTTTTTTTTCCAATGTCAATGAACAACGACCAATATCCGTTTTACGTCTCGGCATGATGGGTTAAAATCACTGACTGGACTATCTACTATTGACGTCCGAAACGGGGGAGGAGCTTACGGTCAGCTGTTTGCAATATGGCGGCGAGATAGTGACGTGAAGTAATTGGGTGTGCGTTTGTTATGGCTTCTAATTATTTATGATGGCAAAATACTACATATTTTCTTTCATTGATAGACATATTTTAATAATCAATTTAAATGCAGTGCCTAATTACTACCAGTTAAAAACATTACCCACATGTAGATAGTTAATTTACTGTCTGCTGTTACATAAGCCTATATGAAGCCTGTACTTGGGAGCCTAGCGGCATCGATGTTTTTATTAATTTCACAATATATATATCTCACATAACACAAAGGACGACTCCCTGATAATAAATTGAATCAAGCAACCCTGCATGAATGTTTTGGGTTCAAAGAAGCGTTACTTAAGATGCTCAAATCATACTTCAATATTGCAAATATTGACCTACATACTTGCTGTTCAAAGGCAAGAATATTAATTTATTAATCTCTTGCCACAGGCAAGTTAAAATGGAGGCATCCTCTTTATCAATATATTTAATTAAATGTTTAAAATACAGATATTTAACAAAGCTGGAGCCTCCATTTGAACTTGTCATAAGCAAACGGAACAGACCAAAAACTACACTTTAAGCCAAACCAAATTCACTCCTCAGCTCGACATAATCCTTAATACCAATTAAAACCTATACAAAACATACTCTCTTACTGTTGTACAACTTTCAACTAACTATTCGCACTCAAAACTGAAAAACCCTGAAATGGGAACTAATTAAACTTAGAATAGCCTATGCCGATCCGGTCTCCTGCTACATTACCGCATATGTATACTTAACATCAATATAACTTCAAAATTACGGCTAAGTGACCTATCTGCCTGAGTAGTATAGGTGTTACCGGCCTGCCTGGGATGATAGGTCACCAAACCGGTACTTAAAACTAAGATTTTACATTTTAATTAACTAAATTCAACAGTAGGGAGAGCATAGCCATAAACACAATTTAAGCCAAATCATACTTCAATGATCTACATACTTGCTGTTCAAAGGCAAGAATATAAATTCTCTGGCAAATTAAGGCTAGGAACAGCATTTTTCTTCAGTTTTCTAACCATTCGGCTATTGTCAATCGGAAGAACCCCTAAAATAAGTTTACGAAGAGCGGATTACATTTTATGTACGGCACAGAAGTAATAGGCTACAAGTTTATCAGTATTTTTGATGTAGCTAAATCCATGTAAATACAAATTAGAGACAATAACTATCAATAATCAACAGTGCCGGTGGAAAGAAGTCGTCTTCACAAAAATGCACACTGCACACTGTCATGTAACATGTAACACGTTTTCCAATTGACAGCGCCGAAGCCCATCTTTCTCTCTGAACTTTTTGTACAGGAAAGAAGTGAAGATATTTCGTACCCGTTTTATACGATTTGCAACCGTATACAGAGCAGTACCTCCTCGAATTTGACAAATTTCTTTCTGTTTCCATCACGACGTCAATGCTTCACCATCTAAATAAACCACACCAGTCACAATGTTACAGCTTCAACATTCTACCGCGTGGCTGCGCCATCCAACTTTTCTGACGTCAATACATTTTTTGTCAAATACCACTCACACTCATTCATTCATCACGAAATCTCAGAAACCACCGAACGTATTGGAATGAAATTTGGTATGCAGCTTCCTCAGGGACCGTAGGTGCTAGCTAAGAAATATTTTCAAAAAAATCACTCGGGATCATGGTCAAACCGCGAAAACCGCGATTTCTACTATATATTTGTCAAATACCACTCACACATTCAACACGAAATCTCAGAAACCACCGAACGGATTTGAATGAAATTTGGTATGCAGCTTCCTCGAGGGCCGTAGGTGCTTGCTAAGAAAGGTTTTCAAAAAAATCACTCGAGATCATGGTCAAACCGCGAAAACCGCGATTTCTACTATATATCTGTCCAATACCACTCACTCATTCATCACGAAATCTCAGAAACCACCTAACGGATTTGAATGAAATTTGGTATGCAGCTTCCCCAAGGGCCGTAGGTGCTTGCTAAGAAAGGATTTCAAAATGTTCACTCGGGATCATGGTCAAACCGCGAAAACCGCGATTATATGAACAGCTTCAATAATGCCTAAGTCTAATGTTGCCAGGTAATGCGGGCTGCATCACGTCGCCCCTACCAGAGTCCGGTGCTTTGCAGGCAGTGAGCTGTGTGTCAATGCTCAGTGTGTTATTTACCGTCATAACGTGCACGTCATTGTTGTCTGCGCTCCCGACCTTTACCCATTCTCTCTGTTCAAACAGTACTTCTCTGTAATTTCTGTTTGAACTTTGTACTTTCACCATCACTTCATAATCATTTTAGCCTATAGTTGAAGTAACTGTCGAGTTCATTTCTGTTTGTACTTCGTACTTTCACCTTCACTTCATAATCATCATATTGCAATTCATTTCTGTTAGCCTAATCATATTGCATTACATATTAGCCTTTAGTTGAAGTAACTGTAGAGTTCCTTTGTTTGTTGGATTAGGTTCGGCGGTTTTCATCATTTCTTGGTAGTACATAGTTAGTTATAATGAAAAGTAGATTTTGGTAACAGAAAATTACCTCTACCAACGTTAATTTTGTTAAGTTAGGCTAGGTCTTTTCCATTACAGTTTTTTTAAGTAGAGATTTGTTTTTACGTTAGGTGTATTCCATTTTTGAGCCTATTTCCAATTTTGAAAAAATAGGCTTATGAGATCACCTTTTGTCCGTGTGTGTGTGCGTGTGTGTGTGTGTGTGAGGTGTGTGTGTGTGTGTGTGTGTGTCCTAATAAAATCTAAACGGCTGGAGCGATTTCAATGAAACTCGGTAAGTTCATGGCACTATTCCCGGCGACCTCGACCGTGCCCTTCAAATTTTGTTACGTCTCACCAATCCAACATGGCGGCTGTGCGAAATATTTCACTAGCATTCAATATCTCCGAAACTATTACCGATATCGCCATGAAATTGTGTACGGTGATACAGGGCACTACTAGAAGTTCACCTATGAGAATTTCAAAAACCTGGTGACTACAATACCAACATGGCGGCCAAGCGAAGTTGAGACTTTTAAATAGACTTTTCTCGCGATTTAACTATCCAAACGTAATGAAACTTAGTACAGCAAATGTTTATACATATTGTAATGCACTGAAGTCTAATTTAGTTCAATTGTTTACATAACCTCAAAATGGCGGCTGTGCGAAATATTTCAATGACATTCTATATCTCCGAAACTATTACAGATATCACCCTGCAATTTTGTACGTTGATAAAGGGTACTGATACAAGTTTACCTATGTATATTTCATAAACCTGTAAAGTACAAACCGAACATGGCGACCAAGCGAATTCGAAATATTTTAATAGACTTTTCTCGTGATTTCACTCTCTGAGCGCAGTGAAATGTAGTACAGTAAATGATTTTGCAGATTGTAATGCACTGCCATCTAATTTAATACAATTGTTTACATAACCTCAAGATGGCGGCTGTGCGAAATTTTAAAATTAAGTTTTTATTTCTTGTGTCGTAATCATGCGATTGAAGTGAAAGTTTGAATAATGAACCTAGGCAATAATTGTCCTTGAATGGTACATAACTCTATGCCATATACATATAACAATCGTAAATGGCGAGCTTCCGAAATATTTATACTGTTCTCAATATCTATGAATGTTTTACAGCAACCAAACTGATTTTTTCTTATGTTCATAGAGGCTATGAACATATGTTCACCTATAGGACTTTCAGTAACCTGGTGAGTACAAATCCAACATGGCGGCGACGCGAATTATAAATATTTAAATGGACGATTCTCGCGAATTAACTATCCGAGTGCCATGAAACGTTGCACGTTAAATGCTTATACAAATGTTGATCCACTGGCATCTAATTTATTTCAATTGTTTGCATAATCACAAGATGGCTGCTGTGCGTAATTTTAAAATCTCGTTTTTACTTCTTGTGTTCTAATCATGCGATTGCAGTTTGAATACCACACGTACACAATAATCTTAATGTAATAGTACAAAATTAAAAATCCAATCTGGCGACCATCTGAAATATTTAGACGGTTCTCAATATCTACGAATCTTTTACAGCAATTAAACTGAAATTTTGTATGTTGATAGAGGCAATTAACATGAGCAGGATATATGAAAATAGGCTGTATAGTTCTTCACGGAACTACTTGTTTATTACTCAAGGGATTTTCTTCTTCTTATTATTATTATTATTATTATTATTTTGTATTTGCTGTTCATTGATTGTTTTCACGATGGCTGCATTAGAAATGTTAAGAGGTAGATGGCACCCAAGTTCCCCATCAAGTCTATAAAATTCCCGGAGATGGTGCCTGTCTCTTCTCTGCTCTATCTTACGCAATGTATGGCAACATATCACATGCACGTACAGTGCGTGCTGACATTGTCAGACACGCCTCTAACAACTGGGAAAGACTACAGTGTATTCTTTGACACGAGATTGCCAGCCGTACATAAACAAGGCTGAATATGTATCTGCTATGTCTATGCCTTACACATACGGTACATCATTCGAATTGCAAGTAGCGGCAGAGATTTATCCTTTCCAATTCCAGGTCTACTGTAATCGTGTACTCCGAACTGGAAATATGTATGGTTCTGCAGCTTCTGTTAAAAGGTTTAGGTTTACAGGAGAGTTCACGTAGGGACATTTTGATGTTTACGAGCCATTCACGCCTACAATTTTACAATGTGAATACCCGCTTCTCATTCAGCTTTCTTCATTAACATCTTCTCCTTCTATCGCGAAAATCCTCCTCGAGTCAGTGCCTCAAACTAAATAAAATAGAGGTTCAAAACGTAGAAAACGATTTACTAACAACATCCGTAAAAACAATTAAATAAAGCTGTAAACAAATACGAGAAAGAACATCCTGAAGTAAACCTTAGGGCAGTTAAGAAGTATGTTGAAAGCAATAAGAAAGTCAATAGGGATGCAGTGGCCAAATATACAAAGAGCCACCCAGAAGTAAATAGGGATGCAGTGGCCAAATATACAAAGAGCCACCCAGAAGTAAATAGAAAGGCTGTTGTTAAGCATAATTTTAAAATAGCTCAAGTACTAATAATTTCCGGCTTTCAATATAATCCACAAACTGATTATTCTGCGAACAAAACATTGAATATTGGCTCTCAGATGGTTTGTACATTTTGCAAAGCCAAGAAATGGAAGGATGAATCTCCTGGAATGTGTTGCAGTAATGGAAAAATACAGTTTCCCCCGATCCAACAATATCCTGAACCCTTGCACAGCCTCCTTAACCATCAGCACCCAGAATCAGAACACTTCGTGTCTAATACACGTAAATATAATAGTTGTTTTCAAATGACATCTTTTGGTGCAAAAGAAGTAAAAGAAGGCAATTTCATGCCAACTTTTAAAGTGCAAGGGCTGGTATACCATCGAATCGCGTGCTTATTACCATCATCTGAACAGCAGCCTCAATTTCTACAAATTTACTTTGTTGGAGATGAAGATATAGAAAACAAGTAGTTCCGTGAAGAACTATACAGCCTATTTTCATATATCCTACTCATGTTAATTGCCTCTATCTACATACAAAATTTCAGTTTAATTGCTGTAACAGATTCGTAGATAAGGAGAACCGTCTAAATATTTCAGATGGTCGCCAGGTTGGATTTTTATTTTTGTACTATTACATTAAGATTATTGTGTACGTATGGTATACAAACTTCAATCGCATGATTAGAACACAAGAAGTAAAAACGAGATTTAAAAATTACGCACAGCAGCCATCTTGTGATTATGCAAACAATTGAAATAAATTACATGCCAGTGGATCAACATTTGTATAAGTATTTAACGTGCAAAGTTTCACGGCACTCAGATCGTTAATTCGCGAGAAACGTCCATTTAAATATTTATAATTCGCCTCGCCGCCATGTTGGATTTGTGCTCACCAGGTTCCTGAAAGTCCTATTGGTGAACATATGTTCATAGTCTCTATGAACATTAAAAAATTCAGTTTGGTTGCTGTAAAAGATTCATAGATATTGAGAACCGTCAAAAAATTTCGGAAGCTCGCCATTTAGGATTGTTATATGTATAGGCCATAAATTTATGCACCATTCAAGGACAATTATTGCCTAGGTTCATTATTCAAACTTTCACTTCGATCGCATGATTACGACACAAGAAATAAAAACTTGATTTTAAAATTTCGCACAGCCGCCATCTTGAGGTTATGTAAACAATTGAATTAAATTAGATGGCAGTGCATTACAAACTGCAAAATCATTTACTGTACCACATTTCACGGCGCTCAGAGAGTAAAATCACGAGAAAAGTCTATTAAAATATTTCAAATTCGCTTGGTTGCCATGTTCGTTTTGTACTTTACAGGTTTATGAAATATACATAGGTAAACTTGTATCAGTACACTTTATCACCGTACAAAATTGCAGGATGATATCTGTAATAGTTTCGGAGGTATAGAATGTCAGTGAAAAATTTGCACAGCCGCCATTTTGAGGTTATGTAAACAATTGAACTAAATTAGACTACAATGCATTACAATGTGTATAAACAATTGCTGTACCAAGTTTCATTACGTTTGGATAGTTTAATCGCGAGAAAAGTCTATTTAAAAGTCTCAACTTCGCTTGGCCGCCATGTTGGTTTTGTAGTCACCAGGTTTTTGAAAGTCTCATAAGTGAACTTCTAGTAGAGCCCTTTATCACAGTACACAATTTCAGGGCGATATAGGTAATAGTTTCGGAGATATAGAATGCCAGTGAAATATTTCGCACAGCCGCCATGTTGGATTGGTGAGACGTAACAAAATTTGAAGGGCACGGTCGAGGTCGCCGGGAATAGCGCTATGAACTTACCGAGTTTCATTGAAATCGCTCCAGCCGTTTAGATTTTATTAGGGACACACACACACACACACACACACACACACACACACACACACACACACACGGACAAAAGGTGATCTCATAAGCCTATTTTTTCAAAATTGAAAATAGGCTAAAAACATCCGATGTGGCATCCTCCCTGACATTATATCTCAGATAGTTCTCCGATTGCAGGCTCTGTTACACAAGCATAATAGATATATTCAGGATTTTATAACAGCAATGGAATCAGTTCCTGATGGCAATCAAGACTTCCGGGTGGATATCAAATCTGAAAAAAGACCTCTTGATGAGCACAAAGGCCGTTATAACGCCCCTAGCACTAAGGAAGTGGCGGTTTTAATTGTTGGTCAGGAGTTTGAGAAAAGGGATATTGTACTCCACGGCAGAGATAGCAGGTTGCTTCGTATTAGTGAAATACATCGCGCGTGTGATGCTCTGCAATATCCGCTTATGCTCTGCCGTAGAGAAGATGGCTACTGCATTAATATCCCTCAACGTCACAACAGCACTCAAGCACCATTGAAGAAGACCGTGTCTGCCGCTAACTTTCACAGCTTCAGAATATTTGAGCGTGAGGGTGATAATTCTTATCTTTTGTTATTTCGCAATCTTCTCAATCAGTTTCTGGTTGATATGTAAGCAAAGATTGAGACAGAGAGACTACTTTGGATTCGCATCAATCAGAAAAAGTTGAGAAGTGAGGAATATGTGCACCTTAAGGATGCAATGAGTAAAGATGACAGCCGTTTGTCAGATATTGGTAAAATGGTCGAGTTGACGTCGACTTTCACTGGAGGCCAGCGCTATATGCATGAACGTACTCATAATGCTATGACATACGTGCGCCATTTCGGACGTCCTGATCTTTTTATAACATTCACCTGCAATCCAAAATGGACCGAAGTAGTCGAGCACCTGAAACAAGGTCAACAACCTCAAAATAGGAATGATTTGTTAGCGCGGGTATTCCATTTGAAAGTTAAGCACATGATACGACTTCTTTCTAAGGGTTGTATCTTTGGTCCTTCAAGGTGTCACATGCATACCATTGAATGGCAAAAGCGAGGATTACCTCACGTTCACATACTTCTGTGGCTGGAAGAAGAGCTAAGGCCTGAAGACATCGACAAGGTGATCAGTGCTGAGATTCCTGACCCAAATATTGATCCTGCTCTCCATGAAATTGTCAAGGCAACCATGATCTACGGTCCATGTGGAGTTCTCAACAGGAGTTCGTCTTGCATGGTGGAAGGAGTATGCACAAAGAAGTACCCCAGACCACTCATCAAGGAAACCCAAACCGGGGAAGATGGGTATCCCAAATATCGCAGGCTGCCCACTTCGGAGGGTGGGGTTTCTATTATTAAAAAAGGAGTGGAAATTGGCAATAGCTGGGTGGTACCCTATAACCCCGTCCTATCTCGCACCTTCTCAGCTCATTGCAACTCTGTAAAGTCAAGCAAATACATTTGCAAGCATGTTAACAAAGGTTCCGACCAAGCTACTTTTAGCATCGGAGAGTTTGACGAAGTTGCGAGATATGAATCAGGACGCTACATCAGCAGCTCAGAGGCGGCTTGGCGCATATTCTGCTTCCTCATACATGAACGCTATCCTTCGGTCATGCAACTTGCCGTCCACCTCGAGAACGGCCAGCGGGTTTACTTTAATGAAGACGACGTTCGTGATCAGTTAAACAGCCCTGCAAACACAACTCTTCTTGCTTTCTTCGAACAATGCCGATCCGATAAATTTGCTTCAACACTTTTATATTGTGAAGTTCCATCCTATTTCGTTTGGAAAGGTAATAAGTTCAGTAGAAGGAAACAGGGAAAGCCAGTCCCAGGTTATCCTGGTTTGAAAAAAGATCAGACCCTTGGTAGAGTTTACACCGTTCACCCTGGTAATGCCGAGTGCTATTACCTCCTCCTTTTACATAAAATCCCTGGCCCTCAGTCTTTTACTGAACTCAAAACCGTGGCAGGAGTGGTTCAACCAACATTTCAAGCAGCATGTAAAGCACTTGGCTTGCTAGAGGATAATGCGCACTGGGACCGCACACTAGAGGAAGCGTCCTCCACCGAATCTCCCCACAACATACGCAAGCTGTTTGCCATCTTACTGGTGTTTTGTCAAGTGAGTGATCTCATCATGCTCTGGAAAAAACACAAAGACAGCCTCGCGGAAGATGTGGTGAGAGAGGTCCAGAGGCAGTGTGCTGATGTCAACCTGATCAGGGGCGTTATCTACAGCAGGTCTCTGGTGCTTCTTGAGGATTTAGTACTAAAAATGTCTGGTCAACAACTAGAACGCTTTGGACTTCCGTCGCCTTCTAGAGAACAAGACTCCGTCGTTGTTCACCGAGAATATGTCAGTGAACTATCTTACGACACAATTAAGTTGCCCAAAGTCGTTGCTGATAATGTTCCAAAATTGAACAACGAACAGAGATTGGCCTATGACGAAATAGTTCGAAGTGTTGTTTCAGAATGTGGTCAGCTCTTTTTTTTTCTAGATGCACCAGGCGGAACTGGCAAAACCTTCCTGATTAATCTCCTGCTCAGTACATATAGAAGTCGACAGAACATTGCCATCGCAGTCGCCTCCTCTGGTAATGCAGCAACCCTACTGGATGGTGGAAGAACAGCTCATTCTGCTGTCAAGCTCCCTCTTAACCTCAGTCACGCTGCATCTGCCCGTTGTAACATCTCTAAGCAAAGTGGCATAGCTCGCGTGCTGAGAGAGACAAAACTCATTGTTTGGGATGAATGCACGATGGCGCACAAAGGAGGAGTCGAGAAATTGGACAGAACACTTAGGGACATTAGGGGTAACAACCACCTTATGGGTGGAGTCACAATACTTCTTGCCGGTGACTTTAGACAGACCCTCCCTATTATACCCCTTGGAACACGGGCTGACAAAGTAAATGCCTGTCTAAAATAGTCTTACATATGGCCCAAAGTGACATCAATTCCCTTGACAGTCAACATGCGCGTACACCTCCATGGTGATTTTATGACTGAGGAGTTTTCCCGTCTCCTTCTAAGCATTGGCGATGGAAAGTTGGAGGGAAATGACGGAAAAATAACTATTCCAGCTCAACTGTGCGAAGTTGTTGACAGTTTAGAGAATTTGATCGAAAAGATCTATCCCCAAGTGTTTGTAAATTCCAACCTTGATAATTCATGGATGGAAGAAAGACCTATACTTACCCCAACAAATGACTCTGCTGATAGTATAAATATCGCCATCCTTAAGAAGTTATCAACAACAAAAATGGTATACGAATCAGTAGACTCAGTTGTAGAGGTTGAAGATGCAGTTCATTATCCTGTGGAGTTTTTAAACACCCTTAACCCACCAGGAATACCGCCTCATGTCCTGATCCTCATGGTTGGTGCTCCTGTCATGTTATCGCGCAATCTAAACCCTCCTAATCTCTGCAATGGAACCAGGCTGCAGGTTAAAGCTCTGCATAAATTAGTGATTGAAGCCACCATATTTACAGGTGTTGGACAAGGCGAAACTGTCTTCATACCCCGCATTCCTCTAATGGTAATCCCATCAGACTACCATTTTCAATTCAAACGTCTGCAGTTTCCTTTGAAAGTCTGCTACGCCATGACAATTAACAAGGCCCAGAGGCAGAGTTTAAAAGTAGCTGGTGTGGATCTGAGAAGTGACTGTTTCGCACATGGTCAACTGTACGTGGCATGCTCCAGAGTCAGTTCTCCTGGTGGCTTTGTCATTCTGCAGCCTGAGAGAAAGACCAAAAATGTAGTTTACCGAGAAGTGCTTAGGCGTTAAAAACACTCTCGATAGACATGGCAGTAGGCTAGGGGACCTGCCTTAAATCAAAGCTCCCCGTCGTATATTGCACCCGATTTTCAATTTCAATTTCAACGCTCCATGTTGCCGTGATTATCTTCCACTACAGGAAAAATCTATATAACTAATGTTATAACGTTATAACGGGATTCCAAATGTTATTGCGGGCGAAGCCGCTGGTAACAGCTAGTTAATTATATTATCATGGAGATGCATGTGCAACAAATTCTTGTCAGATGTAATTTAAGAATGGCGATGTGCATGAAACACAAATTCCCCTTCCGTCCAATCTTATCTTGACACTTGAATTTTGCGGAACGAAAAGTTCACAGGCGAAATTCAGAAAAGCCGAGTTGCACTTTCAGGGAAATTCCAAACACAACCACTCCCCTCTAAAGTTTTTAACTCAAGTTTTTAACTCAAGTTTTTAACTCAACACGGCTCGACAGTTTGCTGCTGGCTGTATCTGGGGCAATAAGCTCGTCCGCTAGCTAAGCTGTAACTGGGGTGATAGACTCGCCCCTAGCTAGCTCGTAAACTGTCGCCTAAGTAACTGAATGGAGATTGTTGGAAAAAATGAAAACGTAAAAACACTTATAGTAGGCGATGTATTGAAGATAGAGATATGCTCACCCGGGCTTTTTTTTCATGCTGAACAATTCTTACACTCATAGTATATAGATATTTGAACGGTTGCCCACTTCCAGGGAATGGCGATGTGAATGAAACTCGAATCCCCCTTCCGTCCAATCTTAACTTGACTGTGTT
This sequence comes from Meconema thalassinum, assembly GCA_946902985.2. Classification (NCBI taxonomy): domain Eukaryota; kingdom Metazoa; phylum Arthropoda; class Insecta; order Orthoptera; family Tettigoniidae; genus Meconema; species Meconema thalassinum. Next base: position 1,288,166,025 of record OX336388.2, on the reverse strand, counting down.
TCACAGGCGAAATGAAGAAAACCCGAGTCGCACTTCCAGGGAAACTCCAAACTCAACCAACTTTCTCAGAAGTCGTAACTCAACACGACTCAACGGTTTGCTGCTGACTGTATCTGGGACAATAGCTTCGACCGCTAGCTAGGCTGCAACGGGGATGATAGACTCGCCCTTAGCTAGCTCGTAAACTGTCGCCTCAGTAGTTGAATGGAAATGGTTGGAAGAAATTAAAACGTAAAAACACTTATAGTGGGCGATGTATTTAAGATAGACATATGCTCTCGCGGACTGTTGTGTAGAACTTGTAGAACATAATAATAATGATATTGGTTTTACGTCCCTTTTAACTACACTGGCTTTTAGAGACGCCGGGGTGCCGGAATTTTGCCCCGAAGGGGATCTTTAACGTGCCAGTAAATGTACTGACAAGGCTCCCTCGCATTGGCGCACCCTCAAATGCCGGCTGACTGCGCCAGGTTTCGAACCTGCAACCTTGGGCTCAGCAAGCGAGAACGTTACCCCTGAGCCACGCAGCTAGACACTTGTAGAACAATTCTTACACTCATAGTACACACATCAAAAAAAGTTTTGCATCACCTCGGTTCCCAGATCTCCGGCATATAGACGTTGACTGTGTATATTGTATCAAAGATACAGTCCCTTTGACTGTTCATAGATGTCACTAAAACTGCTCAAAGATGTAAACAACCATGCATGAGCAGGGCCTATTAGACGGAGGGGGTACGACAGCCGATCAGTTCCAGTCATTCCACCAGGACGAAGGTACGCTGCTCATGTTGTCTGTAGTTCTACCATGCCTAGAAGGTCAATACCGCAGTTCGATCGCGTCCGCATTGTTACTTTGTGTCAAGAAGGGCTCTCAACAAGGGAAGTTTCCAGGCGTCTCAGAGTGAACCAAAGCGATGTTGTTCGGACATGGAGGAGGTACAGAGATACAGGAACTGTCGATGACAGGCCTCGCTCAGGCCGCCCAAGGGCTACTACTGTAGTGGATGACCGCTACTTACGGATTGCCGCTCGGAGGAACCCTGACAGCAATGCCACCATGTTGAATAATGCGTTTCGTTCAGCCACAGGACGTCGTGTTTCAACTCAAACTGTGCGCAATAGGCTGCATGATGCGCAACTTCACTCCCGACGTCCATGGCGAGGTCCAGCTTTGCAACCCCGACACCATGCAGCGCGGTACAGATGGGCCCAACAACATGCTGAATGGACCCCACAGAATTGGCATCACGTTCTCTTCACCGATGAGTGTCGCATATGCCTTCAACCAGACAATCGTCGGAGACGTGTTTGGAGGCACCCTGGTCAGGGTGAACGTCTTAGACACACTGTCCAGCGAGTGCAGCAAGGTGGTGGTTCCCTGATGTTTTGGGGTGGCATTATGTGGGGCCGACGTACGCCACTGGTGGTCATGGAAGGCTCCGAAACGGCTTTACGATACCTGAATGACATCCTCCGACCCATAGTGCAACCATATCGGCAGAATATTGGAGAGGCATTTGTCTTCATGGACGACAATTCTCGACCTCATCGTGCACATCTTGTGAATGCGTTCCTTCAAGATAACGACATCGCTCGACTACAGTGGCCAGCATGTTCGCCAGACATGAACCCTATCGAACATGCCTGGGATATGTTGAAAAGGGCTGTTTATGGACGTCTTGACCCACCAACCACTCTGAGAGATTTACGCCGAATTGTCGTTGAGGAGTGGGACAATTTGGACCAACAGTGTCTTGATGAACTTGTGAATAGTATGCCACGACGAATACAGGCATGCATCAATGCAAGAGGACGTGCTACTGGGTATTAGAGGTAGTGGTGTGTACTGCAATCTGGACCACAAATGCTGCAAGTCTAGCTGTATGCTGGTACAACATGCAATGTGTGGGTCTCATGAGCAATAAAACGAGCTGAAATGTTGTTTGTGTTGATCTCTATTCCCTTTGTATTTAAAGGTTCCGGAACTCTTGGAACCGAGGTGATGCAAAACTTTTTTTGATGTGTGTATTTAGATATGTTTAATGGTTTGCCCAGCGTAAGCTTACAAAGCGCTCGGACGCCAGGTTTTTTTTTTTTCGACTTTTCCACTGAAATAGTTACTGCTCGGCTTCCTTTGAACATAAATACATTATTTTCTACAGAAATCATCCTCGAGGTATCCTTTACAGAATGGTGAAACCCGCATCAAAATCCATCCAGTGGTTCTCGAGTTTACCCGTAACATCCAAGAATTGGGGACTTTGTTTTTACTAAAGTAGAGATTACACAAAATCAATTTTATATTTTAGAAAATCACTTTGTTAATGTTTGAAAATGTTAATACACACAAAATCCTCAGAAACGGGCAGATTTTGATTCACCAAACAAATTTTCTATAGCTTAATCAAAGAAAACCGAATTTTAAAACCTACTGTATGTTATATTGGAACTGGTTAGTTAGTCCTCAACTTGTCACCGCTGTACTATACACACCTCAACAAAGGTTTGGAACACTGTCATAAAGTGTAGTCGAAGAAATTCCGTACTCTATATCTCTATATTGGCACTGCATGCACTGTACTCACATAATCCATCTGGGAGATTCTTATTTTGTTCCACATTTCCCATATGTACATCACCGGGTGATATATGCAGTCAATATAGATAATCTATTCCGAGCTTTCGTTGAGATGCGTATAAATAACAAAACTTAGCGGATAAAACTCGGTGTCCTCTTTCATAAATGTTGTCTCTCAATAACGCCTCACTAAGATTGGCGTTAAGAAGGGCATTCGAAAGACAGAAAACTCATCTCACGTCATCCCCTATCCCGTAGAAACAGGAATAATATACGATAGAAATACAACTTACGCTTGACACAGGAGAGTCAGTAGGATAATTTCCGCGGCGTATCACTACTTGTTAAATTGTGCACCGCGGCAGAGGGGGTAACTGCAGCAAGTCCGGAGATCGTAGGTTCGAATCCTGGCACTAACAGTGGTTATCCTGAGTGTGTTTTTTCTCCGGGTTTGCCATGCTCCCTCCAGGCAAATGCCGAGATAGTAGGCTACCTTACTTCAAGTCCCGCTGTACCTAGCTCATCCCTGTCCCTAATACAGTTAAATACACTACTATAGAGGTTGCTGGATCGAATCCTAGCACAGTCAGTTGGCATTTGAGGGTGAATCAAACGTGAGGGAGCCGTGTCAGTAGATTTACTGGCACGTTAAAGATCCCCTTCGGGGCAAAAGTGCGGCACACCGGCGTCTCTATAATTCTTAGCAGTTTAAAGGGACGTAAAACAAATAACATTATTATTATTATCACATACATACAAGTTATCAGACAAGTTCCAACTCCACAGGATTGATGTCCGAGATGTCCCAATCCCCTCAAATGAACATCAGTAGGATGATGAGGGTGGAATTGGCTTGCCCTCACCACGCCGTGCCGATCGAAGCATCGGTTTTGCACATCATTAGCAATGTGTGTCACCGCGCACCAATTAACACAATACTAACGATGGTCATCCACGATGTTATTATCTGCACATTGTGTTTGTTTTGGAGGGGTGTCCTATGTCTCTAACTTTATAATTGGTGGAACTCGCTCACTCGAGAAGGCGGACAGCATGCCCAATTTAAAATGCGCCAATTACAATACAATATCTAAGTTATTATGATTATTTTTATTTCAATTTTATGCTACAAATCAATGACAGCGTATTATCCTTCATGATCTACGTCGCACTGAAAGTCCTATTACAAATTATATTATAATGCATTCTTAAAGAGTTGTTTGTATTGGTCCACACCTCCGCGTGAAATGCAGTCAACCTCGTAGGTGATGCAAATTCAGCATGTTCATTGTTTTAAACAAGACGTGTACCAACTGGAAATAGCCATATTTTATAATGACCAAGTGAAACGTCTACGTTATGGGTTGTGAAGCAGAGATTTTTAACTTGTTATTCGAGGTGCGGTACCATAACTGAACCACGAGAGATTGTTGCGCTTGTCATTATAAATATATTCGCTTTTGTTGCGTAAAACTTGAACATGTCACCGCAGATGGGATTCTACTTCGAATTCCAAGTGTTACCACATGTTCAAGTCCTACTCCACAGATATGACAGCTCCAAGGAGCGGGATGTCATGAAGCCATTTATGTTCGACGATGTCGAAATATAAATATTATAAGTCAGAAAACTCTACTATAATGAAAGTCATTAAAGTACTAGTTTTCATTATGATACAGTTTCTCTCCACCACTCAGAACTCAAGATTTTCATTATGAAACAGTTGTGTGACCAATTAGGTTGATATTGTTGATATAGTCACGTCATGAAGGCAGCAAACATATGACATTAGATCCACGGAAATCAATAACCCAGCCCTCTGTTCAGTAAAGGGATTTCTTATGCGAAACTTGTCTGCCATATGTCATGACTGTTCAATGTGGGACTCCATTGAGTTGCCTTCCGTTTACATTCTAATCGCATCGAATTTGAATAATAACTAGATGATAATAGGATACATTTTCATTGTAAAGCGTTTGTTACAGCCTATTGTGTGTTATTTGACCAAAATAACAAAATGATGCACCATAGTATCTGTGCGCAATATTCTATGATCCCCTTTGTTTATCGTCAGTATCAAAACTGTTTCGAATTACTGAAAGCATCTTCGAGCAGATGTTGTGTCAAGGACAAAATAATAAAAAAAAAAAAACAAGTAGCTCCGTGAATAACTAAATCGCCAATTCTACTGGTATTTTCCATTTAAAAACTGGCCCGCCTGTTAAATTGATTTCCCATGTGATGAAATAAATAGGTTTTCCAATGTACTGTTCAATTGTAATGTGTAGCCTATTTCTCTCAATCTGACCTACAATACATTGTGATAAAGTATAGGCTACAGGAAACTCAAACTCAATTAAACGTTTTAGTCATTTCCGACAATCATCATAAAAATAATATTTTTCTCGAAATTAATGCTTTTCAATCGGTCAACACCCAATTGTAGTGTGTAGCCTATTTCACTCAACCTGAGGTAAAATAATAATTCATACGTATGAAAATTTACATGAGATAAAAAAATCATATTTATGAACATTAACATGAGGTTAAGAATAAATTCATATTTATGAAAATTTACAGGAGAGTAAAAAATAAATTTACAGTCTAAAGCTTTCATCGCTGTTCAACTCACATATCCTCTAGCACTGGGATATATGAATCGCTTATTTATGAAAGGCCTCGTGTCACATTTCTTACTAAAACCACTTTTGTGTGAAATGGAATCCTTAGGCTCCCATACATCGTTTGTTAATAAAAAATCTCTTCTCCCATTGCTCCAATACTGTCATTAGGCCATATGAAATATGAGTTTATTTAAGAAAGGCCTCTTGTCTCGGCATTTCATAACTAAACTCCCGAGGAAAACTTTCCAGCTTATGTCCTGCAAATCAGGTTTGGTCAATTTACCAACACAAAGAGCATACGAAGATAAAAGTCCAATCCGCGAAGAAAAGATTAATGACTAGAAGAAGGTGTTGCATTACGTACCAAGTGAACATAGCTGGTTTTACAATGAGTTATTATAGTGGCCGACTAAAAAGGACTGAAAGAAAATGTAAGAACCACAAGAAGGTTATACTCATATCTTTTTAGTCGGATTTGTTTTACTTCCAAAACTGAAAACTAAAGAATTGGAGACAAAAAATGCATTGCTATTTCGAGTGAAAAAAAAACTGTAAGATTTAATATACATATGTATATGTATTTTAAATATACTTTGTTTCAATACAAAATAGAGTAAATGAAATAAATTCTTTTTTAACTTAAACTAACAATTTACTTTGAGAAGATCAACTGTATTATAATTTTTTTCATCCTTGTCAGCGACTTTAAAAAAATGAAAAATAAGTTCAAATGTTAAGACAAAATTTCAACAACAAAAAATTATAGAGTTCTGAGGATATCTAAAATCGTAGTAAAAATTTAAATTGTACCTTGTTAATGATGTTTAGAAATAAACAGTTCTTCTTTGTTTACCGAAAATTTGGATTTTGTGACACGGATGAAAGGTGATCTCATTAGCCTATAATTCATAAGATAACAAGATGTTCAGCCTACTTTCTCCTAAATGTATGGGTATAGCTATAACTCGTCTTTATCAATGTGCACAAGTAAAGTACAGAGTCTCACTTTCACAGACTAGAATATCCTGAACTAGCACCAATAGATAGCGTACAGGTACAATGTGGGATCGTTTTGCTATTTACTTCAAATAACATTTGCAAATAACACACAATAGGATGTTACAAACACTTTAAAATAATAAGTTATCGTATTATGAACTTCATTATGTCATTCTTCAAGTTCGATGCGTATTGAATGCGAACGGAAGACAAACCAATGAAGTCCCATATAGAACAGTCATGACATCTGGCGGAAATGTTTCACATAAGATCACCCTCGCGCCAGAGATATGCCTATGCATTTACATGCCCTTACATGGTATCACATGGGTCACCACAAAGTTGGCACCAAGGCCGACTGGATGCGAGCTGCGCTCTCCTCTATCGGCCTAGACAAGGAGCCTTTCTACTTGAAACCTACTACACAGCTGAGAGTTTTCACGCGCCTATCCTTGGTGGCGAGTGCATTCTAGCGGCCACAAGAGGAAACGTTTGGATTACACCTTTGGCGTGGGTTCCAACTGACCGGTCTAGAGAGCAGCTCGCATCTATTCGGTCGTGATTGGCAACATATAGTTCATCTGATTGCTGGTAGATTTCTCTCGTGCAGATCCGGTGAAGAACTTTGTTTTAAAAATATATAAGTATTTTGCATTGTAAAATGCACAATATAAACTAACACTTAATTTTATAACGTCTGAGTAATTATAAAACAATAAATATAAAAAAACAAGCAAAAAACCAACTCAGGTTTTGAACCCTGGCCAAACGGGTGAAAGACTAATGCTTTACCATAGAACCAAATATGTCCACCGGAATGCATCGTTATCAAATGACTTACATACAACGTTCTAGCAAATAATGATTTGGACTAAACTATTTCTTCAGAAAATCTACTGACACGGCTCCCTCGCATTTGCGCACCCTCAAATGCCAACTGCCTGTACCATGATTCGATCCTG